>LR999977.1:2500000-3125000 GCA_905220455.2 Deilephila porcellus | reverse complement strand
CGTATATTCAGACGCAAAATAAACCTTCGAAAGGAAACGAAAGCCACGAAACTACGAGCAGAAATAACCGATAAAAACAACTGCATTTGGATATTCGCTTCAATATTTGCTTTTTGTATATTTAAATTAACGGCGCTTCTGAGAATGAAGAAGATGCATAAATACATATGTATATTAATTATTAAGAAAATAATTGATAGCTAATATTTTTTTCATAAATACGGATTTTTTACGCAAAGCATCAATTAAGCAGTGGCTTGTTTCGAATGGAAATGAAATCGTCTATCACTAAAAGATACTGTATCTGCATGGTAATTAACTTAATCTTAACGCAATATGATTTATTATTTTTTAAATTAATCTTTCGTGTTATTAGCAAATCTCATACTGCAGAATGGTTTTTTTCATTGTCTTTACATTTTTCATTTAAATAAATTTCTCAATAAAAAGTAATCGAACAGATACACAGTAAATACCACAATATTAAATTCAAATTATAAATTCTCGCAGCATTCCAAACATCTAAAAATAGTACGAGAGATAAATCATAAGAGCTGAACAAATAGTCCTAAGAAATGTTTCGATTCTACCCACCTGCTTCACAATTGAAACTAAACAAGCCGTGACAGTTTGGATTGAAGTCGTCCTCTGATCTTGCTCGGAGCAGTGTGCATTCAAGCTTGACTGACTACGGGCTCCCCTACACTTGGGGAAAGACACTCCTTAGTATAAAAAATTACAAATAGGGCACGTCGTTTCAAATGTACGTTTTGCTTCAGTGGTATTTTTTCCGTTTTTCATTGGTTATTGCTGGTGTTGCTGTGTTTGGGCGGTAGAATTTTTGCTATTATATGCAATAATCCAAATATTAGTGACAGCGTTGGTTTTGAATAGTTAACGCTACTTGTCAGCTGTATTTGCCGGAAAATTTATTTTCGAATACGTGTCAGTAGAAAATACATATCTATTATGATTTAAAAAATAACTAATAGGAACAAAACATTTCATCCATATTTTATATCCTTTAAGGTCACTAAATTAAATTAAATCTTGGTTGGCACCTAAGTTAAATAAAGAATTGTTGAAAACGTCATGTTTCAAGGCCAGTTCATAAGGACTATTCGATATCATAATAATTATAGATAGTTGTTAATTAATCGTTTTGATCCGTCTAATATATTACTGCCCGTAACCAGTTATTATTGCGTATAGTTAACTATAAGGTAGACTATATCGTTTTGATTGAAATAAATTTACTACTACTATTTATCAGATAAATATAATTTGAGCAGACAAACATATCTATTAATATGTAAATATATAGGTAACACATCAAATTAATCCAATTTACTATATTTCAATATTTGCTTTTAGTACTCTATGAATCAAAATATTCACCCTTTCAGTTAATTTTATTAATTCAAATTTACCAATATTTATGTAAGCAAAATCGATATTTTCCTAAACATATTTGAATTGCAACATTACAAAATATCACCTCACATTCAACGACTTTATCAAAACACACTTCGATATTCGCACAACATTTCCGAAGCATCTTGTGCCATTGGCGACTGCATAGGATATTTATCTCATAATAGAATCCAGCTCCCGACGGAATAACATTCAATTTCAACAGATATTCAAGTTCAGTCAAGTGCTAGTGAAATTTAAAATTAATATTTTGTTGCAGAACTCGGACGACCGCAATGAAACGGTTTCTGTATTGCGATGGACGCCGAGGATGGAAGATGACGGTCACATGCTGACGTGCCGTGCGGCGCATGTTAAACTCGAACACACTAAAATAGAGACCAGTTTGTCTCTCGACTTGCATTGTAAGTTGATTTTATGTTTGTAGTTACTGAATGGTTACGCAATTTAATATTATTCAATAAAATAGAAGGTATAAAGAAACGACACCTAAAAATAAAGACAGAAGCTCGGAATATCGTTGAAAAAATTCAAGGAATATGTTTTGTCCTATTCTATTATTGGAGAGATTCTTATTTTTGTAAAAATATTGCAAAATAATATACAATAATGTACAATGACGCATCATACAAAGTGATCTTACAATATTAATGATTGATTAGTTCCTTATTTGTAGTATAATTAATTAATTAATCGCATACGTTGTAACTAAATCATTTTCCATTTCTTACTCACATCACTAGATTCCAATCGGGGGATTAATTGATTTGAATTGATTAATCGGGTATTGTGGCAATAAGATTAATTAATTGTTTGGACTATTCAGCCCCAGACATATCTATGTAACTATGAGTATTATATTAATAGATATATGTACGAAAATATCTAAATTAGTATAAGTTACAGTATTTAGAGAGCGAGAAATCAATTGTATTCATACAAATATTTGAGTGATAAGTATAAAATAACGTAATTCCTGGTTAGGTTTTGTGGAATCCAAGAGTACACGAGACATGTATTATTATTAATAAAATCCTACCAAAGCCTTGGAAGAAACCTATGGTCATCAATACACTCCCACTGGCTGACGGTGAATGACAATTCTAGAAGCTAAATAGGAGTGTTTAAGACTAGAAGAAAATAACAACATCGGTATTCATACGCCCGTAGTTAGTTTTATATGGAAATAAATACAAAATGGGCATATGAATCGTACAATTCAAATACATATCGGACCATTCAACGATGACGTTTCAAACGAGTTTATAATAGCATGTTCGTGCTTTGAGCACTAAACTGTTCGATGACAATCGTTTGATTAATTGCGAAAAAAGGTTTTTGATTGAATGACGTTCAATATGGCTTTTAGTGTTTAGAAAATAAATCATATTCAGTCGGACTAGGCAAAACTAAATTAATATATCACGATTTATCTAAACGTAGTCAAATATAAATAATAATTTTCAGACTGTTTTTTGTATTGATTGTAGGACTCTTCATGATGGAAAACTCTTAACTGTTGGTCCTCCATGATCTACTGCGACTGGTTACATTGTATACAATAAACACTTGCCGAGAACTCTCCAAAACCTAGGTATCCTTACGTTATTTTAAGTCACTGAAAATGTGAACTACGCAACCATTCAGAAAGTTACTGGATGCAGGCTACTTTCTACAAATCGTTATGAGAATCCTTGAGGAACGCCCATGTTCATGCACTGAAATTCGTTTGACTGAATTCTAATCTGAATATGATAAATCAACCATGTAAATAATATTCTTTTCCCAAATAGATGTTCCGATCGTGACACTCCAGCTCGGCTCCAAATTGAACCCAAACGACATAGAAGAAGGGGACGACGTGTACTTCGAATGTGTTGTGACCGCCAATCCGCCGGCTTACAAAGTCGTGTGGGAGCATGACGTGAGTACTATAAACACTCGTTCGCTCCGAGCTCATCCCATTAAATGGCGTTTAGCAAAAGATTTTCCATTTGTCGCAGAAATTCAAATTAGAGTGGATTGAGTTCACTTGTTCCTGGTGGTTGATTAGCGTCACTTTTATTAGGATTTTTGTGAATGATTTGTGTTGTGATTTTTGGTTTAAAATATTTATATTTTTGGGTCCTGGGTATAAGAAGCAAAATGTAAGTATATAAAATTTTATTTGGAAAGGTTCTAATTTGATTACGAATTTAAAATAATTCATATCATTACTGGCAATACTAGTGCTCATGAAAGGAAATACCCAAAATAGACCCAATTTTTCCACTTTAATGTCTACTTGCTGTTACTGTTTTAAGGTTTCTGTCTGGAAAGTACGGAGAAACTGATATACAGATTTAAATCATTCTGTGCGAATAAACGAAGACATCTGCAGTTACGCTTCTGCAGCTCTGAATTAATTAAATGAATTTTAAGATCTTGCTGCTCGTCTTTCTATTCCGTGTACACAATAGAATTCTTGGAATAAAGGCACTGCAAGCATTACTAAAAGTTTTCAAAATCTCAACATTTTGTAAACTGCCTTTCTTATTTGTTCACCAACTAAATTCAAGCTGTTTAATATATAAGTAATTAAATGTATTTGTTATTAATATGGAAGTCTACTACCCCGGGTTGTAGTTAATATTCGGTCACGCCAGTACGTAATAAAACATTGTAACGATAGTAATCTTGATTGCTTCATTAAATTGCTAATTCTCTAGGATTTAGTATTAAGCACCTGCCCGGGTAAAAGTCCATTTGTAGTCATAATGTTTGTGACCCTAGCCTTTGCTGAGTTCATAAATTTGGCAACACAATTACAGCGTAAAGGAAATTTTATATAACCAAAATTCGTCCTATTGATCTGCATTGGGTAGCAACTCGTGGAACCTGCATGGAGGGTTATTTACTGCTCTATCATTTGAGTATTTTTATTACAAATTATTATTTCAAAGAGATTGCAAAAATTTAATGGTACAAATTATAGTAATCTGATTTTTTTTTTCTTACCCGAGGAAATCCGTTTACGGATCCATATAGGTATGTCGGGCTCACCGTTCTAATACAAATTAGAACGTCCTACCGACTAAAACCCCGTGATATACCGCTATCGCCTTTAAAACAGGGGTCGTGGGATACGCGTGAGCATGCAACCACAACACTCTAGGAGTTGGTCCTAAGAGGACCCGCTATATTTTGAGGTCTGCACCAACCTGCACGTTTATGACGAAAACGTGTCAAATACCGCGCGTAACATGATAGCGACTCTTTACTATAGCTTATGGAGGTCGGAGATCGTCTCTCCGGTTGCGGGTACGCCGCGTACGAGGCAAGGTTCTGCTTGTCCGTTCCCGTTCCCTCCCCGCTGCCTCTTTTAGTGCTATAACCTCCTCGCATAATGAGGCGACGCTATTCCAAATCTGAATTTATTTAATAATAATATTTGACAGCCTCAGTGGCTGGTTCGATCCCCGCACCAAGATAAATGTTTGTGCGGCCCACAAATATTTCTTTCGGGTTTGGGTATTTGTGACACCGAAAAGTCTCTCGCAGTTCTCATACCTGCTACACAAGACTTAATTGATCTAAATGTGGGGTCAGGACTATGTATGTGACTATTGGGTGTATTTATTTATTATTTAATGGTTTCTTCGATTTACGCGAATGTTACACATTGAAATGAAACTAAATTTAAAAACATCTTAAAAATAGTTTTATTTCAATGTGAATTTATTTTTCATTAATATCAACCAACACACGTTTATTGTTCTTTTATTAAATCAATATGTATTAATGTTTTACTTACCGATCTATTTTCATAATAGAAAATAATTTTAATATATCTGTTAGTTCATACATTAAAATAGTACGTGCAGACAAGACAATAATTTTAATATAACTGTAAGTCATAATATATTAAAACAGAACGAAAATGAACTGTCTAAACACAATAGTGCGATCTGTCCTTACGGAATAATTCTATTTGAAATCCACAAAAGCAAAGTTCTACAAAAAGTATAAGAAAACAACTCTAACTCAAACATACAACACTCAAACGGCGTCGTTTTCACCCTTCTGTTAGGGATTCCTAAAAGGAACTATTAAAGACTTGTCGACAGAACGAGGGAAAAGCCTTCTAAGCAGCGTGTATTCAAAATTTGATCCTTCATACGCGGAGTCATTATTTTCAAGTCTGACGATCACAATAGTGTCTAGAAAGCCGTCTGGCCCTCCCTCCGCTTATAAAGCAAAATTCAAACCTTTATTTAATTGTGTTTGTTGGATAAATATACGGATCAAATAACGCTCTCAATGACCTCAAAATTATTACAATTTGATAAAAGATTGAGTGTAGTTAGATATGAGGCTTTATTTCTTATATGAACGGCTATTGCAGCAATATTCTTAAATGTTTAGTACTTCAAATTTTTTACTTTTTATATGAGTTCAATAATGTTTTATTTCTGGTTCTGGTTAATACGCTTTTGATAGTTGGATTATTTTTGCGTAAAATAATATTATGTTTATTATTTATACAAATAAAGGAACAATGAATCAGACGAATTGTTCTATTTAGAAATTGTTGATTGAATTGAAAATATTTTTTTTGTGTTCTGTCTTTACGTAATCTTGTGTTTTTTATTTATTTTAAATGTTACAAACTTTTGCAAAGCCCACGAAATTTTGTATTTATAAGTTGATTATTTCTCGTTTAAGTGAATTGATGTATTCTTTAGAGAAATAAATGAATCTCTCAAACATAATATTATTGTAGACTCTACTTGAAAAATAAGTCATTGTTTAAAATATTTTGAAATTAAAGTTATAGTATTTAAAGTAAAAATATGCACCGAAGACCAAGATTAATAACCAGTTGAGCTATAATTAAGTCAGTAAAACAGTTGATGTTTACATCACTAAGGTTCATAATAGTGTGCACGTTTCAGGTACTAAATATTGAGTCCTGTAAGTGAAGGCAAAGAAGCAATTAACCTAGCTGGAATAATTACAGCTACCGTTGAGCCACGCTGGACAAAAGATTGACTTTATTAAATTGAGAAATAAGAATTTATTTTAGCTGGGCTTCATATATTTTTTTATTTGTCTCATTTTTGCAATATTTCATATAATGTGAAGAGATTTTTATTAAAGATATGGTTTCATGTCATCGATTGATTAGGCCAACCGTCATCGTTTTTACTTAGTAATAATCGTCTGATACCCACCCATAGCTATTAAATCACATATGTATTAAATTTTGTAGAATGTTTAAAATCATTTATTTGTCCACGAATCGAATTAATATAACAATAAGAAAGTCGATAGAATTATTGTCTTTATTTATTTTTATATATTCTGTTTATCAAATTAATTACCAGTACATTGTAATAATAAATAGTTTAACACATATTTTCTACATGTCTACGTCCTTGGCACTTTTGTGTTGGCTCTATTGTAATCAAAGAAACTTTGCAGACGACGCCTAAGCGCTCACGTCTACTACAGAGCCTGGACCAACATTTTATCACACTTCATATTAAGGTCATGTCTCTAAACATAAGTAGGTGAAAGTACACACTAAGCACAAGAACTTTGAGACACAAATTATAGGATTAATATAAAAGTTTTGCTTCATTTTAAAATTGTATTTTGTTAGTAATAGATACTGGCAGAAATAATTAAAATAATTAATTATTAATTATATTATAAATGGTCGGGATAATGCTAGAAAGAAAGAAAGAAGTGCATCCAATCCAACAGACTTGTTTCCTGATAAGTGAGATACACCACCTATTAATATTTATGATCTCTCACAGTAAGCAGGTGTATGTAAGAATCTTACTGACATCAAACAAACAGAACATACTGTATTCATACAAATAACTTTATATCTTCAGTTTAGCTATGTTTATTTAGCAAATGATTTCAGATTGCTCTGACAATTAACTACAATATTATGGTTCTATCTGTGTTTCATATTACTATTGTGGCGATCCTCCACATAAACACGCTCCTCGCCTTCCACACTATTAACTTAAGTAATTACGGTATTCAGTACAATACATACACATACATACACAACACTTTATTGAACACCACAAAGTACAGAGACGATTAAAAATATAAATCTTAAAAAAAAAAGTGTACAATTGGCGGTCTTATCGCTATAAGCGATCTCTTCCAGACAACCAAAAACGATAGAATGGATCGTACGACAAGAAATAAATAAAAGTGGGCATTTGTTAGAAAAAGTAAAATTAAAAAGTGTGTGCGTAACTTATAACGGCAATATTATACTACCTTAGTACAAGGAAATTAAATAAATAAATATAAAAAATATAATATATTAAAACATAATAATTATATACTAAATTTAAACAATAAAGCGCAAAACATAAAACAAAAACAAACAAAGAATTTAAATATAACACATTAAAAAATTACACTTTAGATAATTTAGAAAGAAAATGATTCTTCACCCTATTTCTAAAGGCATTAAGCGAAGGCGCTTGCCGAATTGCCAAGGGAAGTGTGTTCCACAGGCGAACGGCCTGGACGGTAAAAGATCCGTCAAAGAAAACACTTTCATGACGAGGTGTCCTCAATTTTAGATTCTCTGACGATCTCAGAGCGCGGGAATGAGAATTGTGGAGGAAATCAAAACGTTCCTTAAGATAAGTGGGAGAACTAGGATTAAATAAAACATTATAGAGAAAACAAAGAATATGTGTATTCCGGCGGAAGCGAATAGGGAGCCACTTGAGCTTAGTGCGAAAAGCAGATATGTGATCATATTTGCGCAAACCAAATATAAATCGTATACAAAAATTTTGAAGCCGCTCAAGTTTATCAAGTTGAACTTGAGTTAGGTCGAGATAGCAGACGTCAGCGTAATCTAGTACAGGATGAAGTAGAGACTGTGCAAGCATAATTTTAGTGGCAATGGGCAGGAAGTTACGGAGCCTTTTTAAATTAGCGGCTGACGCAAACACCTTACGGCTCGTGGCTGCTAGCTGTGGGCCCCATGACAAAGTCTGATCGAAAATTATTCCAAGGTTTTTTACAGTTGTACTAAATGGTACTACAGTACCATTAAAAACCACTGGGGAAAGAATTGACCAATCAATTTTACCTATGAGACGTGAACTACCTATGATAATGGCCTGAGATTTTGCAGGATTTACTTTGAGCCCATAGCGATTTCCCCACTCAGATATTTTAACCAAGTCTGAATTAATTATACCAATTGCGTCACTTAGTTTCAACAAGGAGGCCTGATTGTAAATTTGGAGATCGTCTGCATACAGGTGGTAAGAAGAAGATACACTTTGAGTTATAGAATTAATGAAAATAGCAAAAAGTAAAGGAGATAAAACGCCGCCTTGCGGTACACCAGCTTCGGTATTACTCCATGACGAAAAGTCGTCGTTGAGACGAACCCGCTGCCGGCGACCGAACAGATAACTGTGAAACCAATTGATTACCGTTGGAGATATGTTAATAGAGCGGAGCAAGGCTAGAAGGATTTCAAAGTCAACAGTATTGAAGGCGTTACTGAAATCCAGTAACGTCAAAACCGTGAGCTGCCCTTTTTCCATTCCAAGACGAATATCGTCAGTAACATTGACTAAAGCAGTCACTGTACTGTGTCCTGGACGAAAACCGGATTGAAAAGGGTTTAAAAGGAAATTGTTGGATAAGAAGGAACTTAGTTGTGAGTGGACAAGACGCTCCAGCACTTTGGAGAGGAAGGGAAGGATGGAAATAGGTCGGTACTCAGAAAATAATTCGGGATTGGCTTTTTTAGGAAGAGGTATTATTAGCGCGTCTTTCCAATAGGAAGGGAAAACTCCATTGAGAATGGAGTAGTTGAGGATATGACATATCGAAGGCAGAATGAAATCTAGAATTGGCACTAGCATATTTCGGCTAATGCCATCTACACCAACTGCATTCGATGTCACGGATAGAATGCTTTTCTTAACATCACAAGCGGTAAATCTTTTAAGAACAAAGGGAGCGTAATCAGGAATTGGTAAGGAATTGAGACAGTTTATAGTTTCGTTCTTGATTGATATGTCAATACAAGAACAGGAAGAAAAATGATTATTCAGACCATTAATGTCAAGATTATTAGATGATGAGCTGTGTTGAGATTTACCAATTCCCAAACTTCTGAGGAATTTCCACACTTTGGCTGGATCTTCCTCATCGACAGATTTGTGAAAATGACGACGATAAGCATCCCTACACACCCTGTTGCAGCGATTCCGTACGCTTATGTATTCAGCTTTGGTTAATTCTGTTGGATTACGTTTGTGCTTGTTTTTGGCCGCTGCTTTTTTGCGCATCAAGCACCTGATGTCATCTGTGAGCCATGGAGCAGGGAGGTGCTTTAATTTGACAGGTCGTAGAGGGGCGTGGATGTCATACAGACTAGTTACCAAGGAATTAAAAATCGCAACCTTTGCATCTATAGAACTAGCCTTGGTAACAAGAGACCAGTCAGCGTTGGTAACATCACGTCGAAAAGCTTCCTGGTCCATACCACCAAAATTACGCTGCAGAATTATTTTAGGCTTACGCTTGGGAGGACGAATTTTGTAGGATATAAAAATCAGATCATGATATGAAAAAGCATCCGCGGAACATTGTCCATGCTTAGCTACATGCTGTTGAGAAGAAACAACCACGATGTCAAGGAGAGAAGGAGAGGAGTTGGGAAAGTGATGCGTTGCACCTAAAGGTAAGATATGCATGTTGCAAGAATTTACGACATTTTGTAATGAGTAAGTCCTGTGATCTTTCTTTAAAAGACACGTATTGAAATCACCCATAACAATAGTGTGGTCATAATTAGGAACAAGATTTTCTAGTATTTGTTCAAGGGATGAAAAGTAGTCAATACGTGTCGATGGACTGTAAAATACTCCGAGAAGAATTTTGTTGTGAGATAGAGTTGTCTCAATAAAAAGATGCTCACCAGCATCGTGACCCGGCGGTTGTGGCGACATACTAATTATAGTATAGGGAATGTGGGCACGCAAATAAATCGCCACACCACCACCACCCATGCCAGTGCGATCATTACGAATGAGACGGAAGCCAGGAAGAGAGAAAGAGGTGGAGGGTAAACAAGGCTTCAGCCAGGATTCAGAGACTAAAACAGCATGTATATTATTTTGATCAAAGGACGCCAGCATATCGGGGAAATGGGCCGGAATACTTTGCGCATTAATATGAACAAGATTAAAATTGTTCGGAACGTCAGAGAATTGATATTGAAGCATTTCTGAAAGTGATGGCATACTGACAAGGCTTTCATTGCTGGAATCGCTAGAAGATGAGAAAGAATAAAAATTATCACTTTCATCACTATTGTCAGTGTTTAACACTTGCAACATAATGTCAGCAATTTTGTTTAAAAATATAAAATAACAAGATTTACCTATTCTAATAAAATAATAATAATAATAAAAAAAGCTCAATGCAAAAATTTGAAATTAATAATACAAGTACAAAAAAAAATTAAATAAAAAATTAAAATAAAAAACTATTCGTAAATTATATTATTAAAAGCTAGTTGTTTCAGCTTATGTAAACATCAAAAAGTAAATATATATATATCTATATGCACGAATCCATCTGCCGGTTGTGTTATGTTGGAAGAGATGCCGTAAACTACACAGTTATTTAATATAATAAAAAACAATACAAAGAAACAAAATGTACACAAGACGTAGATAGCTAATATTAAAGACAATGAAATAAAACTTAACATAATACAATGACAATTTACATTAACAAAGTATGATCATTTATAAAGACGAGAATGTCATCTTTAATTTTAATTGTCACATCACAAGAGGGTAATAAAAAATAAAAAGGTTGGCTATTAGAAGAATTAATAGAAAAAAAAAAATAACAATTAGTGTGGGTATTACAAATAGTGTGACAATAAAAACAAACAGCACAAATTATTAACAGTATTATGAAATCACTTTTTACTTGTGGTCGGGATCCTTCTCGATCTGGTTGGAAGCGTCGCGGGTTCTTTGGGGGGTTTCGATTGAGTGCGAGCACCGCTGGTCGTAACGGGGATCTTGTCAAGCTCATCGATGGAGTTAATTCGGTGACGCAACCCATCGGCCTTCAGTACAAACACGGAGCCGTCGCGCGTCCAGCACTTGTTTACACCAAACTTTTGACGTGCAGCCATGAAAATATCATGCCGCGATTTGGTCAGAAACTCCGACATCGTTACACCCGAACCACGCAACAGTGTCTTGGCGTACCAAATTTGATTGCGCACTTCCATAGCACTCATCTTAACAAGAATTGGTCTAGGACGATCCGGGGCAGTTGAGCGACCCATACGATGGCAGCGGCTGATGTCCGACACGCAGAAATCGGGGATCTTGAGACGGTTAGCGACTATATCCGAAACAAGAGCTGCCGTATTCTCATCTTTTCCCTCAGCAACACCATGGAATAGCAAAATTTTTCTGCGTTTGTGAATTTCCGCTTTCTCAAGATTTTCGGACAGCATCGTAATTTGCGACTGGATAGCCCGGAAAGCAGTGAGCACAAAATCTTTAAATTTAAAGTACTCTGTCGCCAAAGATGAGGTTGTCACCGTGGAAGAAGGGCTATTGGCTTTCTTGAGCTCATTCTCCATTTCCTCCATCCGTTCCATAAAAAGCACTTGCAGCTTTGACTGGCTCTCCAAGATCGAGTTCAATTCTTGTGCCATCTTGTATGCAAAACTTGCTTCTTTCTTGTGGATAACACTTCCCGGCAGGTGGTGAAATATACTATTTATAGCAGCATATATTACGCTATTATAAGTTAAGTAATTATATATTTATACTAAAATTAAATACGATAGCAAAAAATCAGCTGTTTGTCTTTTCGCACCTACCCACGAAAAAATATCAATATCAATACGTGCTACTATTTACCCTCTATAATCGTTGAAGTAATGAGTGGAATTGAGATATCCTACATAATTATTGTAAATAAATATGATCCTAATATGATCCTTCGCCCCCTATCACATCACGGGACGAAACATACAAGGCGAAATGTGGATGTCCTGGTGGCGCCTCTGCCTACCCCTTCTGGGATAAAGGCGTGAGTTTATGTATGTAATATGATCCTAAACGTCAACATTAAGACAAATTTCCATTCCAGGGTCAAATAATG
This sequence comes from Deilephila porcellus, assembly GCA_905220455.2. Classification (NCBI taxonomy): domain Eukaryota; kingdom Metazoa; phylum Arthropoda; class Insecta; order Lepidoptera; family Sphingidae; genus Deilephila; species Deilephila porcellus. Next base: position 3,112,373 of record LR999977.1, on the reverse strand, counting down.
ACGCACAACCAAAGAGCAGGCGTGATAGCGGGATCAGCGCATCTAGCTTTACAAGGAGTTTCCAGAGACCAAGCTGGCAAATACGCTTGCACAGCATCCAACGTGGAAGGAGATGGCAGATCAGCTCCTGTTAATCTTCAAGTTATTTGTAAGTTTTTGAAAACTGGTATTTTTTCTGGAAGATGTATTATAGAAACTTAGTTTGCCAGAAATTTCATTTCATGTTAGGAGGTTTGAAGAATTTTTGAATAAATTGAACGAAATGTAACGTAGGATGCTTGAGGAAAATAAGAGCTGAGGGAAATATTTCCAATAGAAGCCGATCGAATACAATGGCCTATTTCAGTACTAGACAAATTATACAGACTGATAATTACGATAAAGGCAAGCAGCAATTTCAATAATCGAAAGCTCGAAATGCTGAATTCATTTGGTGTAATTGAGGTCCCTTTGTCAATGACGATTCAGCTTTATTTGTATGCCCATTGACCTAAACACTAACGTCAATCATCATTAAAATATTATTTTTAGCCATACAAAATATGAATGTCAATCATCGAATGCAGTGGGAAGTGACTGTGTCAGCCGTAACATGATTCTTCCTATTTTAGACGAAACTCTTCCTATAATTTCGCACATCCTAAACCACTCCATCTCCACAGGCATCTTTCCAACCATTTGGAAAGAAGCCCATATTATCCCAATTCCCAAAAAATCCAATGCCACACTGCTTTCCGAATTCCGACCCATTTCCATACTCCCTTTCCTTTCTAAAGTCCTAGAACGTCTAATCCATTCTCAACTTCATGATTTCCTTTCCAAAAATAATCTCTTAAATCCTCTCCAATCAGGGTTTCGTCCTGGTCATAGCACAACTTCCACTCTAATTCATGTTACGGATGGCATCAGATCAGGCATGGAGGAAGGCAAGCTGACTGTCCTTGCTTTGCTGGACTTCAGCAATGCCTTTAACACCGTCGATTTCGACGTGTTACTCTGTATGCTACGTTCTCTTAACATATCTCCAATGGCAGTTGATTGGTTTCATAGTTACCTGTATGGACGCCGGCAACGCATCAGTGTGGAGGAAAGTTTTTCCTCCTGGTGCCCCGTATCTGCTGGCGTACCTCAGGGCGGCGTGCTATCTCCTCTTCTCTTCGCTGTCTTCATTAACTCCATAACTAATCAACTTCACTCCTCCTACCACCTCTACGCGGATGATCTCCAGATTTACGCTCAAGCTCCTTTAGATAAGATGGTCGACGTGATAGGGACAATTAACATTGATATTCAACACATCTGTCAGTGGAGTAAGGCTCATGGCTTGAAGATTAATCCGTCAAAAACTCAGGTCATTGTTGTCGGCAGCCCCAGGATGACCTCGAAGCTAGATTGGACTAAACTTCCTCCTGTGTCTTGTGATGGTATCACCATCCCATTTAACGACTGCGTTCGCAATCTAGGTCTATATATTGACAAGTCCTTCACCTGGGGTCCTCAGCTTCGAGAATTAAGTCGAAAGATGTTTGCCTCAGCAAGGTCCTTGCGAAGGTTACGCAATTTTCTACCTGTTGCCACGAAAATTTCGCTTGCGCAAACACTCCTACTCCCCATCCTTGATTATGCCGATGTCAGCTATCTTGATCTCACCGAAGACCAACTTAATAAACTTGAGCGTCTCCAAAATCTGTGCATAAGGTTCATATTTGGTTTACGCAAATTTGACCATGTTTCTGAATTTCGTGTTAAGCTCAAGTGGTTACCCATACGGCTTCGTCGGAATGCTCACACTCTTTCACTCTTATATAATATATTGTTTAATCCTCTCGCCCCTTCTTATCTAAAAGATCGTTTTGTATTTCTCCATACTTCCCATGAAAGATTCCTGAGGTCATCGGAGAATCTGAAATTGAGAATGCCCGTACACACCACGACATTTATGGACAAGTCATTCTCCGTACAAGCTGTTCGATTGTGGAACTCACTTCCAGATGTCATAAGACGGGCTCGAACACTATCGTCATTCAAATCACAAGTCAAGGAGCACTATCTCTCTCTCTGAACTCACATATTGCTGTGCTTTTACTATTCCATTAACATTTATTTTGTATATATCTATATATATTTAATATTATATGTATATATGTATGTAATTTGTATGTTTGTTGTATGAGTTTATATTTGTGTTTTATTTTATTGTTATTTATCTATTTACATTTATGTCACTATACACCTTAGACTGCCCTTTCTCTCTCCTTTCTTCTATGTCCATCCTAAGGTTGCCTGGAAGAGATTGCCTTGTGCAATAAGGCCGCCGATTGTACTTATTGTGAAATTTTGTTATAATCTCTGTTTGTTTTTCCTGGTGTACAATAAAGAATATATAAATAAAATAAATAAATAAATAAATGTAAATTCGTATTGACTGCGCCCACAACTGCGCCAGTCGCGTGACGATCCTAAATCCTGTTTGTAAACCCAAACAAATTTAAACTGCCATAACTCACAAATACTATTATCATTAAAACTATTTAATACGGTCAAATGGAATAACCGCTTTGATTAATTTCTGTCTGAAATATAAATCCATTAAACCGAACTATACATAATGACACGTAATAAAATTGTTTTCTATCACGCTTTGACAGTGGCACGCGAATCGACTTTTGGTATTTAATGTTAATGCTTTAGGCATCCCTGTAATAATTTCTTGAAAATACTAGCATAGTTATTCTATTTCACAAAATCTATAGTTTTGAATTGACAACAGTTAAATGGTATGACGTTTTTGTGAGCGAATTGTCGAAGTCAACTTATGATATGAATGAAAATTTACTATAAATCACAAATAATTAAATGCATTTAGCATGATGAAATTTAAAAAAAGGATAAGAATTTTGTAATTTTTGGAATTAAACATTGTAAATTATACGTCCCCTCACTAGGCAAGCCAGCCTGAATGCTATTATAATTTGATTTGATGACATTCGATACTCTATCTAGACGTCATTGCGCTTATCGTTAGGTACAGTGCAGTCACTTTGGCGTGCCAGAATTAATAAAACGACAATAAACTGCACTGAATCAAACTTATGCAAATTAGATTTAGTACTCTTTGATTTAGTTCTACTACAAATATCGCAGACAAATTGTGCAGTGAAAAATGGCAGTGAAACATCTATACATCAAACGACCAGTTGCAATTTCATTGGAACAATTTATTCGTAATTAATTTTCCGACCAAATTCTTCTAACCATCGCGTCTTATTGACTATCTGCGAAATCCTTTATCTTAGATGTTACTCGGTTGACCGCTTCAATCCAGCTGTTTTGAGGGCAATTAGTGAGTGGCCCATCTATTTTCAGTGCTGTCTCACATTGTAGCTTCTATGATTTAGGCCAAATTATTCACATTATAGTGCGAGACGGTTGTAATATAATATAATTCTATTAGTGGTTTGAATCCAATAGTATATTTATAATTAGCTTGATTTTTGCCCTAAATAAATATGCCTAAAGATACAATTATCTGTAATCATTTGTTTGGTTGCGTTCAGTATCTTGACCTCAATAGTGCATCTGAGACTGACAGCGCCTAAAAACTATTAAAAAAACAGATTCAGAACAACAAAAAACAGATAACAGGTTGATTCTTTTTTTATCACCGGTTCACCCACTATTGAAAGAGTTTATCAACTATATTGTTAAAGCGAGGACTTAAGAATTGTTTTTAGACTCGTATTTGATCGTATGATCGCGTGGAGACATTGTAAAATTTTATGACGTAAAACAAGACGTAAAACAGTTCAACTAAACTCGTTTAATGTGAACATTATTTTCAAGTGTGTGTCTGCACTGACTAAAGGTGAGATTTGATGTAGACAAAACATTTAATGCGTTTTAAAAGTTTATTTTACAGTTACTTGGTGGTATAAGCGATGAATTATAAACGTTTCGTATCGTTCGAATTCTATTTAAATGTATTATCAGATCCAGTTTTGTATAAAACATTCATATTTTATGATTTAAGGTTTTAGATGTGTAGTATGAAACTTTTATAATAATAGTTTTGATTGGGCAGTGTACCGGAATGCCAGACAGCAGGTTCTTTTGTGATGCAACGATAATAGTTTTTAAATATACTAAAAATATCTTTATTTTATATCTCTTGTACAGAGTAGATCGAAACGAGCAGAATATGCCTCAATAAATTGTAAGATATCGTAGCCACCAAGAAAATCAAAATCATATTGGAATCACAAGGGTTTTGTCGAGTTTTAAAAATGCATGGGTATGACAAGAAATGGTGGCCTGTTGATAACGGACCAGACGCGACTACCAACGTTTCACGGTGATCGTGGGTTCAAATCCCAGGGCACACCTCTGACTTCTCGGAGTTTCGTGTGTTTTGATAGTCAATTACCATTTAATACGCACTGTAACGACAAAAGAAAACATCGTGAGGAAACCTGCACACCATAATGATTCGGAAGAATATCTATGGTATGTAAAAGTCCGCTAACCAGCACTAGGCCAGCTTGGTGGGCTATACAGCCTAACCCCTCTCAATCATATTCACGATTTTAGGAGGCCCGTGCCCTGCAGTGGGACGTATTTGGGCTGATACACATAAGTTACAGACAAGAAGGAAGAGGAGAGAGAAATGTAAAAAGAACAAAGAACGACACCGTTAAATAATAGCCCTGCTTATAGCAAATAGTTTAAAATAAATAAACTTTACGCAGCAAAATTATTTAAAACTGCAGCCGCTCAATGCATTCCGTATTAATGTCCACTGCGCTGCCAACATATCTCATCACATTAACTCGCACGTCCTGGTATACAGAAGTCGTATTTTTTACTGATAAATTATGCCTACACGTATCCCTTTAAATATAAAACTACGGTATAAGCCGGCAAAATACGATACGCAGTTTACCGGCGACTCCGGTAATACATCACTGGCGACCCCTACCATTTGTATTTCTGATACTGACAGTGATTTTTTACTCATAAATACGTACTTGGCTTTTCATTCGGAAAATGAATTATTGCCGATTTGTCGGCGTGTGTTCAACTGTGAATGCGGTCGGGCCAATGGTACGGAATTAACCCCTCCGACTTCATATTTATTAGTGTTTTAATGTAATAATTAATTAGTTTTTGAAATAATTTGATGTCTTCTGATTTTATCATTAGTCTAAGGCACATAAGGTAATGTTATGTGATACTGTCTTGTTTGTATGGACTAGATAGAAATTGCTAAAGAAATAATTATCCAAGATTATAAATATAATTTGATTTCAATAAACATAATATAATAACAAAAACACCGGCAACGTTACCGTGTAATTAGTTGCTAAGAATTGGTAGTCACATGAAAAATGACAGGTGTTTTTTAATAACTTAATTAATTGCTTCGATTAAGAGAAGGAGAAATGGTGGATTCTACACAACGTGTACTCAATAACTTTCATAATACGAATTAAGATTGATAAACTAAATTTCTTATATAATATTTTGTCATCGCGAGCTTTTAGAACCATTAAAATTGTGTACAAATACCAGGGTATCATAATATCTAATAGGGTTTATCTATCCTTAACGAATGTCGCGAATGCGGCGTGCTGTGCAATCGTAATAGGATTTTGCCAAGTTTCTCCGTCTGGAATTTGCATACGAACGCTCTATGCATCATCAATTTGTGGTGACCATAACTTCACACGCCATCGACGGCGCAAATTGAATGCGTATTTCGCATAACTTACAAATACGTGCCGTACAATGAAGGCTTTGCACGGCTTACGTGTTTCTCGTCTTATGCAAATGCAGCAATGTATATCTCCGTTTAATTTATCACGTAAGCTTGTGGTGTAAATCTTTGGCGAAGTTCGAAGTGAAGTAAAATGCAAGTTTGCAGGGTAAAATAAATTTATAATGTTATTAACTGGGAGGCAAGATAATCCATTAACGTCCTGTTGCTTTTATTAAATTAAATATTACGAGCTTATAATGAAATATGGAGGTAATAAGTATAGCATGGATGAAAGATTTATGAGAAATAATATGGTTGGTTCACAGTAATATTCCTAGATGCGATATCCTGTTATTTTAAGTATTTTGTTTATGAAAGATCAATGAAGAATTTTTGATTTTAGTGCACTATTTCAAATAGGTACTAACAAAACATAAATGGTCTATATTTCGTTCTACTGTTCGTTCAGTTTCGTTCATCATGATTATTAAAAACTACTAAAAATTGATCAGTTCAACTAGGCTTATTTTCTTCTATGTAGATGTACTTTTCTGTGACAATTTTTCCTCGCATTACGTAAATACCCAAGTTCACAGTCAAGTCCAGCACCTTCCATGCCCAATGTGTTCTTACTAATGCAATGAAGCACCCTGATATTTTATTTTGTATTCAAAATTTTTCATCTATCACATATTTCAGCCTAAATAATTGCTGTTTCAACTGAAACGTGCCGTGTGTCTAAATACTGTAATCTGTCTATCAGAATGTTTTCAAACGCGTTATTTTACGATCGACCGCCAATATTTGTTTTACACTAATGCGAGTTTTCACCCGCGGGTCAGAAGTTGTGACTGCGAATTAATTTCAATGTTTACGCAAGTGGTTTTGGCAAATGCAGCGGTAAAATTATGCTTTTATAATTTGCAAACTAAGGGCTTGTTTGCTGAAAGATAGACCGATAGGATGAAGATCCGAGTTGGAACCTAGGACACATATCAGAATTATAAGTGAAATCATTGAAGTTTTCGATCTTTTTAATAGCGCAGAAAAACAACGTAACGAAGCCTACGTAATTTAAAATTCTACAAATATCACAGAATTTTGTAAAATCTAACAAACCCACTAGTCTAATAGATTTTTTAATTAGAAGAGGCTCTGTGTAGTACAGGGATTCAATCTTTCTCACCTGCCTATTGTTCAATACGTCAACACTTTCATTTAAAATCACATTGTGTCATTCTAATCATGATTTCGCGTTCCATAATACGAAATGTATACCTAAAAGACAAATCCCTATTCCGATAATTCTTAATAAAGACTTTTCTTCAACAGACAAACCAGTATGCACCACACCAACAATCACAATCGTCGGCGCTGCGTTCAACGAGCCAGCGACAGTGACGTGCGAAGTAAACGCCTTCCCGCCACCAAAGAACTTTCAATGGACGCTCAACAACTCACTGGGGACCGTTGAACTAGATCAAGTGAGTGATTAGTGCTGTTTACAAACGAACTGAGAGATAGAACCTTTGTGGGAATACAGATGTTGGTAATGATTGGAGTTGGGTATAGCTTAGACGGTGAAGAATGCTGTATGTAAAGATCTGTTGGGATGTTATTGTTGTAATAATGAAGGGAGGAATGTGCTAAAGTAAAGTTTGTTCTGATACTTGAATTATAATACTTTCACCGTCGTTTTTAGTTACATTATTCTTTTAAGTATCGAATAGAAAAATAATTCCTTTAATACTAATTGATCGCAGTTTGATAACACTACAAATCTATTATAAAATTAATAAATATTTTTTTTATAAATATTTTGTCTAATATCCCCTTCATTGTTCTAGGGAAGATTCATAATAGAATCGCCAGGCATCTCCATCCTCACATACACGCCGACATCCGAAGCCGACTACGGCTCCTTAGCATGCAGGGCTACTAATCTCGCTGGACAGCAGACAGAAGCCTGCCGGTACACGTTACTACCCGCAGTAAAGCCTGATCAACCGTTCAACTGTTCTTCATTAAACCTAACTGATAATTCTGCTGAACTACGATGCGTTGCTGGTAAGTTGGATTGAGGGGTATCAATAAATAGCTGGGATTATTTAGATTGTAGACCAAAGCTATGAATAGATTCATCAGTTATTAAAGATGATTTAGATATTTGGTTTGGAATGATGAATGAATATGATATAGTATCAGATAAAGAAGCTGTAAATACTGTTGACAATCAATTATTTGGAATAACAGCTAATGATAATAATCTCCTTTTAATTACTGATCCATTAAAATTTGACAATGTAAATCATAATGACAAAAGATTTACAAACATGGTTAACAATTAACACAATAAACGCGTAACAGCACCAACTGCAATTAAATAGACCTGTATTAACCATCATAATGCAATTGTATGCAATAATTTGTATGGATTCATACCTCGCAACGGAAAATTAAAACCTGTACCAAGTGATATAACGATCGAAATTCTCGTCAAGGTTACGACGGTGGCTTAATGACGACGTACGTGGTAGAGGCATGGGAGACGGGCAACCTCGTGGCAAACGTCACTTCAGAGCAACCTGTATGGAAACTGCAAGATTTGGGTTCTGGCAAAGCTTTGAAGCTGTTGTTCTACGCTTACAACGCTCGGGGGAGGTCTGAGACAACTGTGTTGAGGATTCATACGTTGTCGCGTTTGGCGCTGCATACGGGTAAGTAGCGTATTGTTGTTCATTTTGAACAGGCAACTATGCTGCAAGATCTCTGTACATTATCTTAATGGAAGTGAAAGGGGTGCGTTGTTCGAAATACCGTAGTTTGGTATTCCAGTTCGTAAATTACAGTTTGTACAAAGATGTTGCTGTGTTTATTAATGTTGATGTCCGAATTTCAGGTAGGATAATTAGTGTTTCGTTTTCATTGATTTTTTCGAATTGAATTTTAATCAGAGAAGCGCATCTTCAATATTGAAGATGGACAAAACATAAAACACATCATAACAATAGTATTTGATACGTATTTTTTATTAGAGATTCTGATAAATGAAAGCAAAATATTATATTTATTTTACATTTATAATATGAAATGGTTACCTTGTAAACTTTGGCACTGAAAAATAATTTCAATTGATTAGTTAATTTCAATGTTCATACAAATTCTACAGAAAGCTAAAACTAAAACTTTTACCTTCATGAAGTGACTGTTAATTCTAATAAAGGAAAAGCAAATCGTTTTTCATTCAATCGGAGCTTATATTGCCGAAATCAATTTATTTTTTAAATTAAATGAGTCAATTTTATACACTCGTTGAAATAAATGCCATTGACAAAGTGAAACGTATATTTCAATAGCATTTTAATTTCATTTAAATTTATCAATAAAATTTAATCTATGTTATCGTTATTTAGATGCATTTACAAATATGTTTACCAATTTGTATAATACAAAAAAAAATTAACAAAAAAATATTTTTCTAGGTAAATATTAACTTTTATGTCTTTGTAAACAGAAGCAAAGACAGCGACTGTGCATATGGACGCGAGTTGGGCTCTCGGGATAATCGCTGGGATCGTCGCGACTCTCGTTTCAATTGTTGTCATCGCATTGTTGGCGAGAAGACGTCACCACCCACCAATGGAGTATGAAGGTATGTACACACTATGATTTTCGTTATTCCAGCATAAGAACATGCAGCAATCAAGTGACGTGTTGAAAAGTAAGTATTCATTATCGTTAGAATTAACTACATCAACATAAATAGTAAATAGATCGGACAAAGAAACACGCCTGAGGCTGGAAAGGCAAACGATGGACTATTGACCACTTTTCTATGTGACCAAATTCTGTGATCGACATTTTACACCACCATTTTGTCACCTCATGAAGATTCTGAGTTTATTTTATAAGTGATCTCATTGACCAAAACCAGAGAAGAGAAGCTTAACCTTAATTATTTCTGAAACGTAACATTGTTTAATCTATAAAATATAGTTGCTTCGTATTCCACTACTAATTGTATACAAGGAAGTCATCAAAGTTTCGATAAACATTTTAAAATCTAACAGCTTTTAAATTACTAATAATAACTATTAATTCAGTCACAACTAGTGAAAGCAACCAATTATACAAGTTGTTTTAATTTTATATTTGACAAAATGTGTCAAAGTGTCCAACTTGGGTGTCAAATGGCTGGCGTGCACTCACTGTGAGTTATTATGGAAACGGCAATTTGAATTTTACGACATAATTGTCACAGAACGGCGAAAGCATAATTTAATTTTCGACAAAAGTGAATAAAGAAGTTCATACAAATGGCTCCTGATTTTAATTTACACAATTTTGACACTCAATTTTAGGAATTGCGCGGTATTTTTGTTTGTTTTTGTTTACGAAAATGACAGAGTGCTAAGACTACGTATGGGTGATAGACTACTACTATGTGAAATATGTTAATAAGTTCTGATTTCTAGTATATTGAGTACATCTGTGAAATTCGCACGCATTTTATATAATCCACACCTTAGTTTGCTCTTCTATATTATATACTCCTAGTACCACCCGCAATTCGTCGAGCACATTCCTATTCTAATAGTTGCGTGCTTTTCGCTCTTTTTAGCACAATTTCGAGTTTAAGGTAATTTATATCAGATTTTCAAACCGAAAAATTCACATGGATTGGACTGGATGAATAATTAATGGAATTCAAGCTCACAATTATACGTAATGCTACAATCAATGTGAACAATTACAAAATTAATAATAATAGTGACGACCCTAACTTTCATCCGGTGAATGCATATTATATATTTATTTGTTATCGACTACTATAAGCGCCTTAGCCGGCTTATATAAAAAACAACTACAAGAGCCATTTATTTCTACAACACCTAGATAGAAGAGCAGCTTTTTATAATGACTTTGAAGTGCTATCAACATCTCCTCGAAGAACTTGAGACGTCTGTTAAACTGATTAGAAAGTTGTTTATCTTGTTTTATTGAGGACTCGACTAGTAATATTATTGAAAGAAATGGTGGGATGTTTCCTACCATAATATTATACAGGGTATATCAAGACTGCGACCGAAAACGAAGCCAGGTGGTAGTATTAGTGACTTCAGACACAAAGCAAGTAAAAATTTCGCAAAAATAATCGACAACCTTTTTTTTTGTAATTTTTTACTTATCGTCATATTTGGGTAATAAATACATAGTATTCCTAAAATAATTATGTAGACCTCTTTATTTTTAAACACTCAATTGCACGTAAGGGCTTAAATTATTATTTTCGCAGAAACTAGGTATTTACCACCTAAACAAGATGATTTTTAAAAAATTGTAAAAAAATATCTGTCGCTGTTTTGGTGACATTTTTATTTGCATCGTGTCTGTAACCACTAAAACTACCATCTGGCTTCGTTTTCGGTCGCAGTCTTGATATACCCGGTATAATACTGACTGATATAATAATATGTGACTACATTGCACCTTTGGTATAAAATCGCGCAAAGTGCAAATGGCCTAACCCCTTTCAATCGATCTCTCGATTTGGAGGAAGCCCATGCCCTGCCGTGGAACGTATATGGACTGGTATTATAATTATCATGTATATTGTAAATGTGTCGCGTTTTATGTTCAGCCTTTGTACGAGTTTCGATCAGGCATCATTGTATCGACCATCGAGAGCTAACATTAATAGCACATTCTATTTCAGTTACACTGCGCTTATTAGGTCTATTGTAGCCTTTGTCTGTGTAAAAAGTAACACTACCCACTACCTACCTAACTACTTCAACTTAGATGCTATCCCGGCTGGTGCCAGGGTCCGCCTTCCGGCTGGGTTCCCCCTATTTCGTCCGGTCACGCAATCCTCAATTGCAAGGCCAATAAAAAAAGAAACGCATTTCATAATATTTTTGACACCATGCCAAGGAAGCTGCACAATTCCACTGTGCCTCATGGTAAACCCAATCAGAGACTAAATAAAGTTACAGCATGAGTTTAAACTCATTCAAGAATAGAACTATTTCACTCCATCGACGCGTTTATTGAAAAACAATAAAAGTACAGTTTCGGACCGCGGCGGAATCCGCACAGGCGATTTCAGTGGACGGAGGCAGATTTTGTCGCGTGACCGGAATTTTTTATCGTCTCGACCGTTCCAGCGCTACTGCATTTGATTTATGTCTCTCTGCATTTCTACTGAAATTGCAGACGTCCCGTCACTCGGCTGAGACATTTTTATTAAGTTTCGCTGTGACATGGAAATTTAAACATTTTTACTCTGCGCCACTGTCCGCCACGTTTTGATGTTTTTTACATTGCTAGAGACACAATATTGTAAGATAAACATACATATACATATATTAGGGTATTTCATCATGCTGGTATACTATTTTATAAATATTATTAATTGTGCACGGTATAAGTTTGTTCCTCACTTCGTCTTAAGATGGAAAAAAAATAGTTGAAAGTATGTGCAGTAGGTTTTTATGGGGCCAGACCAGCTGTAATAATTATGCAAACGTGTCAGACTAGATGGTCGGTTACATTCATGAAATGAATGATATCATGATTCACACGCCACTTTCGCCAACTTACTAGTCTAATGAGGCAACAAAATATTTGAATTAAAAAATGCCAACATCAAAAATACAATTTTTATTCCAGTATTCCTGAATCGTAAATAAACAGAAGTATTAAAACAGCTCCGGTTTCCTTTGAGCGAATTTCAAACAAATTACCAGTGATTTTATTTTTAAAATTTCAACAGAGCGGCGCGGAATAAACACCAAGGAACAAGAAAATAAGTCTTTGGAAAGTAGTGTTCGATAAAACGTTTGTTCTAGTATCGACTGGCACGTCTGTGCCAGGCTAGTGCCAGGTGAATTCTGAGACCTAAGTATCGTATGGCGTGCCAGACAATCGTAGAATATAACAAAACAATCGATAACTATTAACTTCTGTTTTGTCACTCACTATTTTAGATCGTGGTTCGATGGAAAAAGTTTATGATTTTATAGTGTTTCAACGCATTGATTTTACAATTTATTATCAGAACAATGTTATTTAAAGCTTTCTGTAATATTTGATTATCGTTGTTGTTTTTCAGAGCGATGTTATAATTAAGAACGAGAAAGCTAAGACGGAGTTTGCGAGGCTAGGGCACACCACTGACCTCAAAACTATAATATGGCGTATTCATAGATCATCGTTCAGTAGAATAGTGAATGAAACTATTGTAGAAAGCTTGATGAGTTAAGGTCTGAGAGGTTTTCATAGCAATTACAAAGATTTGTGAAGTCAATCAACTCGATTCTGACTAACATGGTGAAATGGGCTGGCTTTAAAATAAACGCCTAATAAGTTGTCTTTTATAAGATTGAAAACTCTCAAGACGTTTTACAACATTTACGATACACAATGATATTTTTACGCCCAGTAAAAAATATAAAAGCCTGTGGCTTGTAGATAAATATATCGACTGATTTAAAAATACAGAAATAAACAGAAATGGTATAATTAAGTTCGTTAAAATAAAATAAAGCTGGAACAAATTTTACAATTAATTAATTCGCGGAATACGATTAATTCGCATTAAAATTTTCGCAATGATAATATTATTCTGACACGTGTCTGCTTGTCCAAGCTTATGACGTCACTTGACACGATACGTGGCTATCCTGTCACATATTCTGCTTGTCATTTTAATACTCTTTATTCATACCCTATACGAGTAAAAGTATGACATTATACTACATTTTTTGATTTGATACATTTAATTCTTGAGTAGGATTACTTCTCATGGGACTAAGTGGGTATAAGTCGTCGGTTGACCCAATTATACCAGTCTGCATGAAATTATTCAATATTTTCTGACGGGTCGTAACCTAATTTAATGATAAACCTACTTTATGACGTTTGATTTTCGAGAAATCAAATTTAAGGCCTGGTCTACAAGCAATTAATGAAAGCAAATTTCTAATGTTCAATTCACAAACAAAATCTGATCGAAAGGCATATTTTGCCTATACTGACCTATGAAGCGTAGACTTGCTGTTTGACCTAGAAAAGTCTGGATTTGCTCGTAGGCTATGGAGCGCGGCGTCCTCGGCTCAGAGCTAAGCGACAGAGTGCGAAACAATGAAATCCGCTTAAAACCAGCATAGAAAATGTGAGAAAGAAAAAAAGACTTGGTTTCATTTTCGGTTGGGATGTGGTGTACGGTTATGGTTGGGTCATCATATCGGAAAATTCCTGGAGTATAACTGAGTTCGGTCAAAAACGTGCTAACTTGTTATCGTCAAAGAAAACATTACGACGGGAGTCTTACAATTGTTTTTTTTTTATTATAATTTAATCTTAGTTTAATAGGTACCAGCTGTTAGTCCATTTATTATTGTGTATTTCTGTTATGTTTTATTGTTGCATGCTGTGATAGCCTTAAAAGGTGTTTTATTTTATTTTACTTTTATTTTAATATTTTTTGTATTCTTATAGTGGTAGTAAATTTGTAACCACCACTGGTTGTCCAAATAAATAAATAAAGACCGTCGGTTCCAACGTATCCATCCTTTCAGACCAAGTGAAGAATATACAGAAAGGCGAATTTTGGCACCGACCTGCATCATCCATAGAATGAATGAAAAAAGATGGTAAAAAATAATGAATTTGTTCGAAGTCCGAGATTGGGTTATGGTTACTAATTCGAGCAATCTACATTGACCTTTGTTATTCGATCAATATATTTTTTTATGTATTTATCAATATTTTTAATTATGTCTTTTGTATCAGTGTTTTAAATAAGTAAATTTATTATGATAATAATTCTTAAACGCCAACATATCCCTAAACATGTAACACGCCACCACACAAATTATATACAAACAAGTTACTGAATAATTTGCACCCTCATTCAGCGAGCATCGTGTTCCATAAACAGCTTTCGCGTTTTTAAAATTCTTTTCTATCCGCAGCTCCGATGCAGACAGTGAAGACGTACAAAGGCGCAGTGCACAGCCCGAACCATTCACCGCTTCAGCCAGACGATAAGAATCCCGACGTGGTGCCACTCGGAAAAGGTACGCTAAATAATCGTATATTTATTTATTTTATTTTATTATATTTGGGTGGCTCACAGCTATTAATAGCAAACGAATATAATATATATTACAAGTTGTATTAAAGAATAGCCAATTACGAGCTACCGCAGATAGGATTACATTATATTATTATATTCAAACTCCTTGATAGTTGGTAGGAAATGTGATCGCATGTTTGAAATTAACATGTGGTGATCATACTATATAGATTTAGATAGATTTATAAATAATTAATTATTAATGAACAGAAAAATCTAGATACTGTCTAGGTGGCGCAGTTGAACGACGGTAAGATTACAAAGCTGACGCCTCGAGGATATGGCGATAGGCTCGCTTATCACATCGTGGGACGGAACATAGGCGAAATGTGGGTGGCCTGGTGGCACCTTTGCCTACCCCTTTTGGGAAAAAGGCGTGAGATTATGTGTGCCCATATGTACATATGTATGTAAAATCTAGATAAAAGTATGTTTACAATAATCATATTATGCATACGTCTAAGGAAAAGTTTGGTAGGAATAGCGATAATTAAGACTCTTAAATAACATTATTATTGTTATGCGATAGCAGGTGACTCTATCGCAATGGCAGGCACAAATTCAATTCTTAAGTAACTGTATTAAGATTTTTGTAACCAGACACTCAAACAAAGTAAATTAATTTCTGACATGCCCAATAGACAAAATTAAATGATTCAAAATATTCTAGAAATAATATTGTCTTAACTAAATGACTAATGTACTCAGCCAATTTAGTTTGAAATACGAGAGAAGTCTGAACAATTCCTTGGAATTAGATATTACGCCGCTAATGAGAATAAAAACAAAAACGCTTTTTTAAATAATATTATCAAGGAATACCGTGAAATTGTTGATTTAATTTTCTATTAAACAGACTTCTAAGAATGAGAAGTTGTTTTTCAGTAATACTGGCATTATTTTAAAAGGTATTGCTATGTTGAGCCTATGATCCATCGCAATTGCCCTTTTGTTAGATACTCGACAATGAAGAGCAGACAATGCTCACAAATTCAATAAGTTATTTTCATAACCTGATGCTATATAATAGCAATCTAGTCTAGTCTAATTTATGACATTATAGCAATTATCCTCTTTTGCCGACTCGACGAGAATTTATCGTTCTTTTTCTCCAAAATAACTTTTTCACCGAGTTTTTTTTATTCAAATTGACGTCACTAAAACTGTCCTACAGATTTCAACTGCACGCGTGACATAGAGCGACCTCCAGAACCTCCTCCATACGGAATGGTGGTGCTAGCTCCCGTAGGAGCGTCGAGGAGCGCTCACAGTCTGCAGCAACATGAGTTGAGGTCGAACACCCCTCATACGCCACACACACCTAATACTCCGGCTTCTGATGCTCAGGTGAGTTGGGGTAAAAGACTACATTAGTTGTATTAGTGTAGTGATATCATTATTTATTGTAAATACTAGTATCTAAAAAATGTCTTAAGTAGAGGGAAATTAGAAAATAAAAAAATAGGGGGGAAAATACATTCCTGTTGATGGAGGTTGATGGATTGAATTGACGCATTCGAGATGTGGTGTTGGAGACGGATGCTAAGAATTCCTTGGACCGCGAAGCGCACTAATGCATCAATTTTGTCCCTACTCCAAGTCGAAAGTCGCTTGTCCACCATATGCCAGCAACGGATACTTTCGTATTTTGGTCACACAATGCGCAGAGGCGAAGACAATTTGGAAAGATTGATTGTAGTGGGAAACACCGAAGGAAAAAGATCACGCGGGCGTACACCAACAAGATGGACTGACCAAATGAAATCCTCTTCATCCGCAAAATTCTACACAACCATGAGAGACGCGCTGGACAGAAACCGGTGGAGGCAGATCACCCGCTCCAGATGCAACCCTGATGCTGACCACGATCCTCAGACATGAGGGACCGACCAGAGAGAGAGAGTTGATGGAGGTTAAAATTAAATGAAATACGAAATGAAGTGTTTTAATTATTGAATAATAAATAATTAGTCTACTTTTAAATATGAAGAAAAGGCTACATCAATGGGAATCACGTCAGAAAAAAGTCATTTAAATGTGTACGGAAAAGGAGAGCGCGATAGCGATGTGAAAACGGGAGAGGTATTGCATAATAAATTAATAAATTTATTAACCGAAATGGATGAAAACGAAGCCAGGTCAAACCTCTTGTTGCATATCTATATTACCAATAATACTTTATTTAATAATGCAACACGTAAAATTAAATGAATTAAGGGAACTCATAACATAATTATCGAAACTGCCGTTCCCCTTTGGCGAATTGTTAAACTGAATTAATATTGTAAAGGTAACTTATTACAAATTCGTATAATAAATATGCTTAATCATTAATCATTTCCTGGTTTACATAAATTTCGCCATTGTAAACGTTGAATGTATAATTAAAGAACAAAGGAATAACTATTGACAATATTTTATTTTGTAAATCCATATTACTGAGTATTGAAAAGATCTTACTGAAAACATTGTAGTACAGTGATCTTATGTTAAGACAATTTTGATTCAAAATTCAGACGACCATATTTAGTGGGACTATCTTGAGAACTTGATTCTTATCAGAGCACTTTGAAGAACTAACAGCATAGTAGCATTTCTTTAGTTGCCTCATAACGCAGCTGGAACGAGTTGGAACGTAGCACACAATTTTGAAGGACTCCTAAATACAGCCAGCTTGTAAAAGCCCATCAATGCGGCTAGTTCATGAAGGTCCGATCCCTACAAATAATGTAAAAAATGGCCTAGAATTACAAGTAGTAAGGCAGAGGAGTAAAGAGGTAATAAGCTAAGGGAACGCTCAAGCGTTAATTAAATTAAAAGAAGGTGCCCTTGGAAATAAAGTAAGAAGAGTCGTTTGCCTTTTTGTTAATCAATCAAATTCAAACTACTCTATCTTCTAGATTTCTGGCATCGTTAAATAATACGATGTACGTACTTGTTTCTACCATATTCTTCTAAATCAGTTACGTATTATTCAATGGAAGGTTGAGCTGAGGCCATTTAAGAAGTAATTGCATTTACTAGTTTAACACTATCACAGGTTTAAAACTAAATCCTACACCCTCTGATTGATTTATTTGTGACATAAAAACATAAACTGCTCTTGATGGTGCAGTAAATTACCAATTCCATTAACGTTTGATGTGATTGTGTCTCAAAGGACATTATTGCTTGATGCTGTGACAGCCTGTCAGTGCAGTAAGCTACTGTTCTGTTCAAAGTGTTTGGATTTTATAATTTTAGCACGATTATTCATTGATTTATAAGTTTTAAATAATATTCTAAAAAATTTTGATCAAATTTGGAGTAGATTGAACAACTAATTTCGTTTAATCGGAATATTATACTCGACTGTTTCGGAATATTGAACAATTACAATTTTTAGAGCACGACGAGAAACACACGTATATTTAGATGAATGTATAAAGTTGTAATGTAATTGTTGACAATAGTTCAAGTCATAATTATTTAGGATATTGCATATTCCAAAAAAAAACTATATATCTAGATAAATCCATAAACCCATATATTTTTAAAACTACCTAGTAGTTTATAGCTTTTATTCCTAAACGAATCATCTTTATAAGGCCTTCAGCTATTAGAACAATGTACACATACATTTCTAAAATTCTCATTTCATAAACAATTCACTCCCACTTCATTCACCCACCTTCACAATATATGCATCATATTTCAGCTTTTAATACCGCAGCTTGAAAATAGTGAGGTTACCTGAAAAACAAAACACTCTCGTCAGCGCCACGAATAATTACAATTTGGAACATAATTAATTCCGCCGTCTGCCAGCGCACCGTTATGAGTAGACGGAGCGTATTCTGCCATGGAATAGGAAATAATCAGAGCGGGCACTCCGTTTTGGGTGGAAATACTTTGTTGTAAGCTATTTCAAATTTAAAAAGGTACATTGAATGGAGTGTTAGAAATATACAAACCCATTTTATGTTACTGTTAACCAACACTGTAACAAAATTTAGAAGACAAAGAAAAATATTGCGGTGTCTTATAAATAAACTTTTAAATAAAATATTTTAGAAGCAATGCATCATCATTTTCATTGAATATTTAGTGTCATTAATTCATTCTTAGTCACAATTTTCAAAATATTCTATCTTAATTTGTATCACTTACTGATGTTTTACTGTATCTAGTTAATGTCAATTTTAATAAATATAAGGGATTAAAATATACATGTTTTTCAAAATATTTCACGTAATTTTGATTATCTAATATTTTTTGATTATCACATCAATAATCTCAAAGCGATTCCACCCGCTTCTTCTCAACGCCCGTCCCAAAGGCACTTCTCAATAATTGATTTGATTACTTGACATGCACTCTATTGTTGATATCATAATCGAGCTTAATATTGACATAGAACAATAGATTGTACTTCAACATAACACGGCGTTGTACCTCTGGCATTTCCAAATTAGTTTGAAGAACATTAATTGCGGTCATTATGTGTAAACAATTTGCGATGGTTTTGTGTTGAATCAATAATTATCAGAATATGAAAGCAATTGATATTCGACTCCTGGGTTGTAGTTTTTAACAAGCTTAGAATTTAGAAATTAAAATATTGCGCAATTTGTTTTATTCAATTTTTTTTTTGGTTATGAGCCGATTGTTATCCAAGAATTAATTCCTAAAGTATTGGTGACCACGATAATAAGGTTTTCTACTAAAATTTCGAGTTATTTTGTTTAACTTTTTCTTTGTTTATCTAATAAATTTATAGCTTACAAATAATTCACGATATAAATTTCCTATAAATTGCAAGTTGCAAGTCAAATAATATTATATTTCGATATTGGATTTTATCGCCTTTAGCCGTTTCAATGAGGAAACTCGCGAATAATATATCAGGATATAGCGTTTGCGACGTCAAAGCGTTATTGATTCACATGCTCTCTGACTCGCACGGAGATTCGATTTAGCTCCTCTTCTATGAAATTTTTTAAGCATATGCATGTTATTTTGGGAGCATCGCGCTTATATTAAACGAAATTGAAAAAAATATGCTCTACATTATAGTGTATGTATCATTCAGACTATTCTTAGAATTATTTAGGTTTTTACGCGCCCGTAAATTATATGATTAATTTGATGAAAAATACTCCTATTGTATACTATTTATGAAAATCATAATGTGTGGTACATCGTTTAAAAGAATGTGTTATGGTTTATTAATATAGCACTCGGAAAAAAATCTCCCCTTTAAGAAATCCCTTCAATGCAACAAAAATAAAACAGTTCCTAACGAGAATCTAAAAGAAAACTAATTTGGCAGAGCATCGGGACGTTAGCCGAGGACCGGCGGAGCGTGA
The DNA here is from genome assembly GCA_905220455.2 of Deilephila porcellus. Lineage (NCBI taxonomy): Eukaryota > Metazoa > Arthropoda > Insecta > Lepidoptera > Sphingidae > Deilephila > Deilephila porcellus. The sequence goes on along the minus strand of LR999977.1, from coordinate 3,092,128 downwards.
CGAGTGGAACTCTCTCGCGACGGCGCGAGGTCGTCACCACGAGGGCACCGCTGCATCCCAACGCGCGTGAGAGCTGTGTCTAGTCTCATTTATTTTATAATCTTTGTACATTGCGGGCGTAGACGCGGAGCGTGGACTGCGCATTCGTGAATTAAATTGTGTGAGCGAGACAATGCGAAGTTGCGGTGGTTGTCTCTAGGCGACAATCGCTTTCTCTTTCTAGGGCATGGGTTTTCAAAGTTCTTGGCAATTGTTGTATACTTTTTAATTTTAAATATGAAAAGACTACTATAGTTTCATTTTCAATACTGTGCGTTGCTTGTAGTATTGAGGAAAATCAATTAAAAGTTTTTTTTAAACTATTATCTAGCGTCCCCTCCACAGATTTCTATAATGCCCCTCATTTTGTAACCTTCTGCTGCACCCTGAAATCTTTCATCTCTCATGATGAGGCGTTGTCACCCACTTTGAGAACTACTGTTCTAGGGAATAAATATTTTGTGGGACTTCAGCGCAGTCATTGCTCTTCGTTTATGGTTGAGGGAAACGTGTCTATGTGTTTTTTTTTTGTTTTGGCTTTTGGGTTAACCATTATGTACGAATAGGGATATTTCACTTATTTGGTATTGTGTATTACATTATTATATCGTTCATCAAATAAATGCTTAATAAATAAAGATAATTTAAAATAATATAATTTGTTTATTATGAAACAGTTTAAAAATTTAATTATGATAAGTTTCCCTCAACGAACAGTTTTAAACTGATGTATAGATTGTAAAGATTTTCGAATGGAAATTATGAAATGATGTTAGAACTAATATAATCCTATAGTAGCACTTGAAATATAACTTCTGTGTTTTTTCTTTACTTCACACAATCTTATGAATTGATGACAATTGTAAATTCTGTATTTAATAACGTATTGGTTACTTATATAAATATCCTCTTCAATATAATGGTTTGTGAAATTCAGTCTTTTTAACATGGCTCTCTGTCGTAAACGTTTCGCATATCGTGTTGTCAAAGGCCTTTTTGTGTGTTAAAAATAAATAATTATTTCCCTATTCCATTACTAGAGATTTTGCAATTTCTAGAAGAATCTTTTACAATCATGGCACGCTCTGATGAAATAAAAGTCTTTGTAAGCAATCCCCGCGTCAAGAAAAATGTTTGTGATAACTTTCCTTTCTCGAAAAATGAATTTCGACACCTAGATAGAATTTTTCAGGTCTTGCCTGATAAATCCCCCGTTGTCGGTGATACCTATAACACAAGGATATAGGATTGGTTATATTATTTGTGTATTTATAGCTGCGAGATGCACGTATTGATCTAATGCTTACTGGATAATAGAAATTATTTTTCCTATGACATGGGTGGTTACATAACATTTTGCTTCTAGGTATTTAAACATATTTATATATTATATATTTAGTGTTCATGCGATTACGTTTATGGCAGATGCTGTGCTAGAAAACATTCAAAGCAAAAGTGACAAAAGGACGAATTTGCTCCTTTATGTGTAAATACTCAAGTATTTTAAGATTGGAGTAATTATTTACATTCCTTAATAGGAAATGTCAACGAAACTGAAAATTCATAGAGATTTTTTTTACTTTTAAATGTATTCAGTTTAATTGTAATTATATTGGAAATTTGGAATAAACCAAAACCTTTGGATTTGATATTATTGTTTTTATGTTATTTATAAATATGTTTATTTATATTACATATTATGTACATTTTGTTATAAATATAAATGTAATTAACTTTTATACGTAGATAACAAAAAAATCATAGACAATAAAACTAAAATAATAAATAATATTTTCATTTTGTGACATGGACTATGGTTTTAAAAAGAATTAAGTAGATCAGAAACCATGCACATTGCATTAATTAATAGTTACCATTTTAATTGCTAGTTGTTAATTAATTTATTTTATTTCTATTTTTTTAAAAGCCTTTATTGAAAGGAATAATATTATAAAAATAATAATGAAAGAGTCGGTAAACTGTAAAATACAAAAAAGAAATTCGATTTGTTTGAAATTGAAAATCTTGCACTGTCCTTTATTTTGCATTAAAGTCTTGTATGGATGCGATTATTTCACAATCAATTGCAAATTATTAAAATGTCTATAAATTATAACTATAACCGACTTCAAGTAAACACAAGGAATTAGCATAACTTCGTGTAAAGCGTTATGTTTAGTTAAATTAAAGTGAATCACTGTGATGCTATAAAATTTATGAATTCGTACTTTTAGCTTGTAAGTTGTAAATACGATACTAATATGAAACTGAGTATAAATGTGGAATTTGTTTTGTATAATTTTAATGTTCCAAAAACTTGGGACAATTGGACATAGATATATGAAGGTAATCCATTGAACAGCTATATTAACCTGGAAACATCGGATAAACTTCCGATAAGCGCATACCACTGATGAATTTGAAAAGTATAACAACGTATTTTGACCTCCTAATTACGAATATCATTACAAAAATTGGAGGAACGTCAAATTGATTCTTGTTGATGACGAAATTAGGCATTATAAAGACTCGGACTTATTTTAAAAGCGGGAGACCATCGCTGCATCCAATTGAACATCATGAGATTTTGAAGATTTATTATTCAGTTTGGCGAATAATGTCAGTACTAAGAATCAGTTTGAATGTGAGGATTGAATCTCTCATGTATTTATGTCCAATCAAAAACATTGCTATTTTTAAAAAAGCAATATGTAGATAATTAATTGAATAAAATTAATTTATTTTTTGCGTAATTTTATAATACTATGTTTTGGTTATGAAATATAGGATATTAATTTATAAAAAAAAATGGATTCCGATACTGGGATTTGTATAGATTGGTCATGTTAATCCTAATGTACATGAATGACATGAAACAAAACAATTTCCGTATACCATTCGTTATTCTAAATAATGTAATTAAGTTAGCTTTCAAACGACTGATGTTTTCCTTTCTAAATGTTATAATAAAATAATTATCTTTAATAAATAATATTTAATTAAATTAGAATTTAATCATAAGTTGATTTAAGTTTCACATTTACGATCAACGAAATGATTTTTTGTATTTTCTAAAATTTTATTGTTTTATAAATAATAATGATCTCTAAATCATTTCATTGTTAAGATATTATGTTTGTTTTTAGAATATATGTTGTGTATTAGAGAATTATAGTGGCAATAAATAATACCTTCTTTGTAAATATATGGTGACTGTTAAGTTTTTATTTGTTATAGTTTCGGTGATTTTTCGAAGACTTCTTGACATATCGTAAATATTAAGGAGATATGTGTAAAATTTCTTGACAAATAAAATTGCGTGAAGCGTACTATCGAGTTTTATTTACACAAAACTTTGTACAAATATACTTTTATCACAAGTATTTTTTATTTATTGTACTTACTATTTTGTATTTATTATTATTAATTGCACCAGTCCTTGACCCACACCTTCAGGTGGAGTTAGTATTACCTTATTTACGAATATTCCAGACTTCTTTGACTTATGGTTTTGGATTTAACAGGAGCCAACTTTTTTGCTATATTAAATAAAAAGAGATATGACCTTGTCAATAAAATTGCTGATGACCTATAGGTACATATATATGGGTGCCATTATGATAGCCACTGGGCAACCCAGCTGATTCAGAATCAACTGTTAAAAACTTGCAAGATTTTTCTAAATTATGCTTTTAATATCATCTTTATCAGCCGCAGAAAGTGTATTATTCAACACAAGAAAACATAATTAGTTTGCTACAGATATTAAAAATAAACACACGAGTCTTGTTTTACTAAATTATTTTAAAAACATCGCCAATTTGATATTTCACCAACCAAGCGTTTGTAAGCCAACCCTTTATACGATGAATAGAGTCTGCCGGCCGCAAATACATAAAATTCATCCCAATTGTTCTCGCCTCTCAATTGACCACTTCTAAATATAATTGTGACAGTTAAGGTAAGTTAGTAACAAACTTGCTCCATTAAACACTATGGCCACAAAGTAATTATATTTGGGTCAAAGTTAGAAATGCTTATAGATTTTGGTTTCCTTTGAGGTTATGATAGGGTTTCTGTTATTGAGATATTCGTGACTACACGTTGGAGTTAATTCTGGAATGAGGCTTATTAAATTTAAATTAAGATAATGTAAGAACTATCAACAATATTTCTATTATGTTATAAATGTGAAATATTTGCGTAAAATACTGATGGAATTTTGATGATGGGCAGTGAACACCGCGGCCCACGAACGCCCATAAAACTTAAGCAAACGCATTCATTGTCTTCCTATGAAAGAGAGAGTAGAAAGGAGAAGGGATTGCTACTTCCTATAATTTACATAGCTTGTTATTACTTTCGTAGATAGATTTATAATCCAGCCATTTTGCTGGCAATAACCATTTCAGAAGAATAGGTTGACTTTGTCCATCATAATAACTAAATAATCCTCTAACTTATATGTAAAAAGCTTTCGTAATATTATAAAAACATTTCGTTGCTTGATTTACATATAAAATAAATAATTAACAACATACAAAACGAAATACAAAACCACATAAAAATCTTTGAATAAACAAACAACGCACTGATGAGCTCATGGAAAGATTGAGTCTGCACAAACAGATAAATGGAAAAACAACATTCAATCAAGCTCAAACGTGATAAAAGCAATCCGCTAATTTCTTTCACGGACACGTAAACTCGCGTTATCGCGCCACATTGGGTTTCCCACAGCGTAGGGAAAGAATGAACAGAAATAAAAGAGTCACGTTTGACAGGATTAAACAATATAAATGGTCGTGGATTACCTTAGTGTATATGGGGTCGATAGACAAGTAAATAACATTTTATTGTACGTGGAACAATTACACTCTAGTGAAGAAATTGATGCCTGGTGTTCCATATTAAAGTGCATGAACAGAGATTCAGCTGATGGTGAAAAGTGGGTAAAATAATATTACATTATAGTCTTCTAAGGTCTATGTGGAGATCCAATGGGGGAGGCCTATGTTCAACAGAGGACTTTCTGTGGCTGAAGAGAGAGAGAGAGATAGTCTTCTAACACACACAAGCGCGATGGATTTAAAAACCTATTTGCAAAAAAGTAGATGTTTCACTGACGACTATTTGTAATTTTTCAACTGTTTCATAAAGGCAGGTAAAATAAGACATTTTTGCTGTCCTTTTTATGTGTAAAGAGATACTTTTAACATTACAGGAATAATTTCAAAAATTTTCTGTCAATGATTTTCATAAACAAAGACAACAAACTTCAAGAGCTAAGACATTTATTAGACCTGACTCACTAAACCAACTTACTCTGTGCAAAGAAATCTCGACGAGAGCGTCCCATCGTCTCGTGATAAGAATTTTTATTCGATCTTCCCTTTGTCGCGGAGTAAAGGTGGCGAATTTAATGTACAATCATCATAGCCGCGATGAGAGCCGTGTTTATGTCAGGCTATCTCCAAACAATGGACTCGATTCAGGTGACTCGTTTCTTTGTGAGGGAAAAAAACAATGAAAATGCCTCTAATAAAGGCGAATAACTTACGATATTGTTTCGCTCTTCAAGTTTTTTTATATCACAAAACGTTGAGTTAAGGTTTTTAAGATTTTTAAATCAATTTTTTTTTTACGGATTTTATCGCGGATTTGGTTTAATTTTTACATTTTTAACTACCCGACGTTTCAATTTCTTTACAACTTTCGTGGTCACGGGGCATACTGAGGTATTAGTCATCCGCATAGTGACTGTTCAGTGAAAGTATTCGAAACGTCGGGAAGTTCAAAAATGTAAATTTTAACAAAATCCGCGATACAATCCGTAAAAAAAAATATTTGAATTTTTAATATTCGAGTAAATCTAAGAAACTATTATTTTTAAGATTTTATTTTTGTAATAAAGAAATACACGATTGTTTTCAAAATGAATAGTAGATTGGCAGCAATATCGTGTTAACTTAAATTCTGGTCATTTCTGTTGACAGACTTTTTTCGAGAACATGAACCAAAATGATCGTGTAGATAGATTATGGGTAAACTATAAATTCGAGACCTAATTTTCTGATCAAATCATTTGATAGCGTACACGCAGCTGTCGGCTTTTCATATTTCATTTATGGTATTTTTTATTTGGTGCCTAGTTTTTTTGTACTATAGCAAGCATTAAAAGCGGAAGGTGCAGAAGAGCTCATGATTGATGACGCAGAAGGCGCATTGGAACCATAAGACTCTATCTGCAATATTAAATAGAGATCTCGTTAAGGAGACCATAAATATTGTTCTATCCCAACGAATTGTTTTGCAAATCTATGGCTAACACCTCTGTTTAGCAATCAAAATCCTGTGGATAATAAATACATAATAACAATAATAAATACACCCAACAGCCACATACACAACACTGCAGAAGCTTGTAGTCCTTAAATGATGTAGTATAAAACTAGAAAAGGGAAGCAATCTTGGACTTCATTGATCAGTGGAAATGCTACGACAAAACTAAATTTCAATTTACTATAACACGATGATATCACTTCAATTACCCTGATCGTTCGTACAGTAATAAAGACCAGTATGGTATTACTATTAAAATGACATTAACGTTAACTAGAAATGTGCCGTATGTTGACTATAGTGCGAGGTGTGGCAAAATGCCAGGCCCAAGCCACATATAGTCCAGACTGATCCGATTAAAACGGCTATTAGTAAACAGGAATTCAATTAGAATCCATTATGTTCCAATCTATATAATGTTGTTTAATTACATTTTAGTGTATGTTTTATTATCTTAATAATTTCCATAACATAAAAAACATTTTCTTGGTATTCATCCATTAATAGACATAGACATAGACATAGACACAATTTTATTTGGCATCAACATATACAATAAGATATACAAAAACAAATATTTAGTAAGCAACAAATAATAATGTGAGAACTTTAAGGAAAAAAAAAAAAAAGACAAAAAATGACAATTAATATTTTTTTGTGCATGCGAAAGCGATGTGATGCCAAATCTGGACACCGACTCAGCATGAGGTGCTGTCGAACCAATAGGTAAGACAGCGCTGATTTTCAGCGATGCTGATTAATGGAAACTCAATTGGATTATTTACTATTTTCTAGTCTAATTACATTATACCCGGAATATTGGCACCCAAATATTCTTTGATCTAATAACCTACACAATATTTATGGGATTATAGTGAAGCAGATGAACGAATTAATGATTTTTTTAAGAAATCGCAAAGTGCAGGTCACTTCCAAGACATCGCTGTGGAGACCTTAATGGGAAGCTAGGTGCAGACTTCTAGTGGATGGAGATGACGGTGATGACAAAAATAACAATTACAACCGCCGGTCACTTCTAAAAAATCGCCGAACAATCCTAAGTGGAGCATAATATGTTTAGCAAAAGACTTTAAGTGGATGAAAACAAAAATGTCAAAAAAAAAAAAAACAATTACAAAAACTTGAATTTAATCCGCAAATCATAATAAAATATGACCTAAGACACCAAACAGCTAACTGCACATTTAACACCAAGCGATAATAGCGGCGCAAACCGAAAACTATCAACTTGTTCGTATTCCTAGTGTAAGGTAAACGATCTAATGGACCATCGTTAAATCGACGGGGCGTATGTATCAATTACCCAAATGGATCTCGCGAACGCTCGGGGCTACCAGATTGCCCGGCCAAATTGGAATTTGGAATTTTAAAACGAACAATTATTCTTTATGAGAGTTATTTTATGCCAGTTACTGAGTTATGAGCTAATAAGACGGCTGGTGGTTTCTTTTACTTTACTGGATGTTTTTAACGTTTTGTAGCAATTGGATTGGTTGAAATGGGTATTTTTGTGGCATTCATGTAGTCGTGGAAATTAATAAGGTATATAGATATACCAGTCACTTAACTAGTCAATGATTAATTGAATCATCTTTGTTTTGTATGAATAGTGTTTGATATCCACAGGTTCTATTATAAACATTTATTTGCTATTTATTTGTATGAAACAAAACTTAAAATTTTAGTGCATTTACTAGAAACTCAGACTCATACAGCATGCAATTATTAACTACACCTAACGCAGCCGGCGCGACCGTAACTTCATACATAAAAATTCACAGCGTCGACCACATAGCGTGCTCACAAGACTGCATTTAAAATCGATGAACTTTCCCATTCAATTTACCCCGTGAACCCACTTCAGCAGTTTTAAAAGTGCGTGCCGCTAATCGGTCGTGTGAAAAAAATGCATTAATTATTCAAAAAGCTTTTGACGTTGGGGAAATAGGCTATTTTTAATAATTTAATATGGTTTTTTTATGTCGCGGAGGCGTATGTGTGGGAAGTGCATGGAGTGTTTACATTAGATGTACACCGAAGTGGTATAAAGTCTTTACTACACAGTAAATTAAGTGTCTTGCTTCTTAAGTGTCAAATTATAGGAGGAATTTCAGTTCACTAACAAATAAGAATCAAAATAAAATTTTGTATTCGTAGACCAAATGAAAATTTGTTCGATGCGTAGGATGAAACCTTGAATTCTAGTTTCATATTAGAATTGTATAATAACTGCACCGCTATATTCTGTCCAACAAATCATCAACTGTATCGAACGGTAACAAGTAAATCAACTCCTATGTATAGCTCATAAAAACCATTATTAATTCCAAGAATAAATAAAATTGAACTCGTAAAGTCAGAAAAAATCCAAGTAGACCTCAATAGGGTATCATTTCTAATAATGAAAGGATTCTCCTCTGATTAAAATAGAACCATTCTCATCAAACATTTATATAAAGTAATCAATTCATTTGGCGCACCGATCGAGCGAGTTATTCAAACGGACGGCATCGGGGCGCAAAAACGATGGAGACCGCTCTTGTAATAACTGCCCGATGGGCTCCCGGGATTATCTTCTATGTGTGAATTAACGTTTGTTTACAATCACAATGCAGACTCCATTTTGCTTGGCTATAGAATTTCTATCAATGGACATTGGCTTTTGTGGAAGAGTTCAATGTTTTAAATGACTTCTTTGGACGTAATATGAGAGTCTATAGTCTTGTAGCTGATGAAGCTAATGGTCTGGAGAAAAAGACGAAAGTGAGTAGAAAGATACTGGTCGGTATAAACCCAGTCAGAACGAATGGCGTAGTCAAATTGTGAACAGTTTTGAAGCATGATCACAATCTTGGACTAGTACTACGGCTGTGTAAGGGCCTTTGCAGGAACTTTATAATTCTTACCTTCTTTTCTTACGATTGCTTATCAACTAAGCGAGGAATCAAGAAATAGAGCACAGATCTGCAAAATAGACATTTCAAGCTTCCAAGTTTTATTTTCTATATTTCTTAACAATCAATTTTCTCCAAGATACAGACTCTCAAAAAACACCAAAAAAAAATTGATCAAAAAAAATATCCTTTAATTTTTGTGAGTAGTGTAGTTTTATTTCAATGTGTAACATTCGCGTAAATCTAAGAAACCATTATTTTGTATTTTGTTCAATTTTGTAACTTAATTATTTTGTTAGTGGGCTGAGTAAATATTATGTGGCTAGTGAAATACACTACGACTCACACAAATCGTGCATTGTGCCTACTTGGAAGAAAGTTTTAGATCTTATACGAGGCGAAATGTGGGTGTCCTGGTGGCGCCTCTGCTTTCCCCTTCTGGGATAAAAGCGTGAGTTTATGTATGTATGTATATTTATTTTAGTTCGTTTTTAGAGCCGTTGCTTTATCACGAATAGCTTGTTTCTATCGGTTGGGATATAGTGTCACAGAAAACATATTATAATATTACGCCTGTAGTCAGAAGTATCATTCGTGCCACACCCGAAATAATTATTTGTTTCCATTTAAAAAAATATCGGTTAGGAATCAAACCCAAGGCATTTCGTTTAACAATCAACATCTAAATCAACTGCGTCATGGAGGCTGGCAAAAGCCTATCAAAATGTTTACTCAATTTCATTTAATTCAAAAACAAAATGAGTTCTATGAACTACTAAATAACTCCAAAATAGATCCATTAATCATATTTCACGAGTCTTCGTGAGATTTATTAAAAGTTTTGATAGCATAATTATAATTATAGATTTCGTGGAGTTTGAATTGATGTCGACGTTGATTGTGAGCAGGGATCGACCTCAATTTCTTTTAGCTTCAAGTCACATTGATATGACATCCCGTATGCTGCGGTTTAGTGTCCAGTTAGACATTTTGGAAATTATCTGTGCTGTAACCAATCGTCTTTCTAGTCAATTTACTATAATATGACGGAGTGAGACGGCTTATTTAGTTTTGATGCGTGGCAATCGATTAGTCTTTGGAAAATAAGATTTAAAGTGGGCAACACCCGAATGGGGTCGCACGCGGCAACACTGCTTTCTTGTGTCGAAATGAAATGATGATTTTGACAGTAGAGAGAAAAACGTTATTCCATTTTGAGACAAGGCGGAGTCGCACCCGTGCCAACCCGTTTACTCTAAATCTTTACTATTGGAAACCGCCGGCGATCCATACCTAAGGACGACTCCCATGAAATGATGGCGGGAGATTTAGGCCCTCACTCTGATTCCCCGTCAAATATAATATTTGAAATTTTAAAATAACCAGCATTTCTTGTTACTATTTCTTATAATTCTATACGCCAGTATAGATATAGATAGACTACAATATTTTGTGTAATGGTTTCTTAGATTTACAGAACATTGATATAAAACAATTTTTTACGGAATTTATCGCGGAATTGGTTGAATTTTACATTTTTTAAATTCCCAACGTTTCGACTGCTTTACAGCTTTCGTGGTCACGGTGTGGACTGTACAATAATTTGACTACATTGTACCTTAGGTTAAATACAGTCGAATTCAAATAGAGTATCCACTAGCGTTAAATGGTTTTCTTTGCCGGTTAACACAATTATTACGGCTTTAGTTAGGTTAAATTCGAAATCTGCACTTCCATCAGTATGTCATATCGCACATCCCATGAAATTTGCACAAATAACATTATTTTTTATTCAAAAGTTTGCACTTCTTTTTTATTTAATTGTTTCAAAATTCCGGCTGATGAAGTTTCTAATATTTATTTTATAACCTAAAAACAAAACGCTCACAGTTATTTCACTGAATTTTCTATTGCTAATACTCCCAGTAACACCAGTTATCTCCAGTTATATCTGCTCTCTAATGGTTCAAGAGTAAAGGTAGATTAGATGCTTTGTGCTCGGACTAGATTACTTCTAATGATTACTTACCGAACCACTAGAGTTATCTGACTATTTTTAATTATTATAAATATCCACAATATAAACTAATTTTCTGTACATCAAGAATTACTAGCTTTAGAAATGACGTTTGATTATTTTTGAAATTAAATTCGTAAATTGAAAAATGGTGGTATTATGAACGTACCAGCTCGGATAAAGGTTTGCCTAACAGTGGAAATGCCATCATAATAATCCAAATATGTCGTAATTGGGTTCACGAGCAAAAAAAAAATACATACATACATATTAAATGCCTTTTTCCCACAAGGAATAGGCAGAGACCCTACCAGGACACCCACGTTTCGCCTTGTGTTTTTCGTCCCATAATAGGATAGGTGTCAGGAATTTGTGCCCGATATAACGATAAAAAAATAGTTATAAAAGTAAATAGTGAATACACAGCGCATGGAGCTTATAACCTAGAGCTGGAAAGTTCTAGAATGGAAATGTCGTGTAAAGACGTATTCTGCACTTATTTGGCAAAGAATTACAAAAAATTACAAGGAAAACAACTTTAAACTGACAGAAACCAAGTTTTACATTCCGATGTGAACAAATTAATACATTGCAAGATGAATATCAGCGCTTCATACAAATCCAGTGAATTCTTCCCTGCGAGCTGTCAATCGGTGCTTTTTCACTTGGCTCATTGTATCGCTGGAACAATAGACTGTTCTTGTTTTAGTTTCCTGTTACTATTGTTGCCTTATCGACATTTAGAAAAACAGGTTGTGCGAGTTGCAGTGATATTAATTATGTTGTGATCTCGGTTGATTTCCATGACTAGTTTCGACTGAGTACACTCAAAATTGTCGAAATTTAGTAGAAAACTTGATTTGACTTATTTGATAAAATTGTTATATCGAAATTATGACCATTACTACACAGCCGCAAGCTGTTCATGATTATTTATACCACCAAATCTAAGGAATCGTAGATATACTTTGATGATGGAAAATACCACTTGGAATGGCAGAAAAATAAAAGGAAGAGAAATCACAATTTTAGCATTCATTCAAACCAACACACCGATCACTAACGAATTCGCGCCGAGTAAAAAAACGGTATAAAAATACCAAAAAATATCACTATCACATTACCATTGAATTCTTGAACGAATCTCTCAATTCCAGACCAAACTTCGTTATTTCCTTTAGACAAACCGAATCGCCATTACCGACAGACCATTACCGAGGATTACAATAGCGGGCTGAACGATCTCTCGTATAAATGAATGTTTGCGTACAACGAATGCATCTGTACAGTTAATACGTGTGGAATATTTGCCGTGTGTCCGCAAACATAATTGCGAGGCATTATGCGAACGGTGCAAACATTTTAGTACCTTATAACTTCGTGCGCACGACCTTTGCAAGTCGTTATTGACTCTGCAGCGAGCAAATAAGTAGTTGGGATGAGCAGTGGATTTCAGTGCGAGTAATGCTATTTTAATTAGAATGTGTGGTCGATCTCAATACTGATATATTTAGGTTTAACGTTGACAGTCTTTTTACAAACGAGGATTCTATCTACAAACAAAATCATTACAGGTTTGTGGTTGGTGTGAAAGTATGTGTATGGAGATGGATTCCCAATTATAGGAACCCGGTTCGTGTGTTTAGTTTTGTGTTAGGCGATCGCCAAATTCGATGCAAAACTAATTCGGGGTAGACCTCTTTATAGTGGATTAGAAGTGAAAACCGCAGAATAGTTTATCAACACGTATGATAGTACGAAGTTAAATTATGTTATGAATTTACAAACATACCGATATTGTTGGGCCAAAATTAGTGGATATGCTTAAATAAACAAAATATATTTAATTTTATATAAAGCTATCACTAGGCGATTAGATACTGATACTGATTTTCTTTCATAATGAGATCTCATTTTCCCTTCCATCGTGAGATGCCGGAAAGGCACTGATTGTGATTTTGTTCTTATTACACTTATTATCTACAGAACCCATGCAAAAAAATAATAATTCTCACAGGAGACCCGAGTTATCAAAGCCTTCGCAGATTTACTTACACCAAATATACTGTTTTGCCAAGCCCTAGGCAAGAAATAACATGAATCAAGAGCCGGACAGGATGTAAATAACTGGGATATTCCGGACAATTTTTCTGGCAAATAAAAAAAATAACAAAGCATAGTGTTTGGCAGCAAGGCCTCAATCAGGGTATCCGCCGTGGTGATTGGGCGCGTTAGCGTAGCGTCGCCCCGCTCAGCAAACATTTTATTTGAACACTTTGACAACACACAGACCCCTACTTTAGGGGCAGATGTCATGTATGAAACGAAACTTTGTCACGTCATATTTTATGTAAAATGAATGATTAAATTGGAAAAAAAATGAAATAAAAATATAAAATAAAATCTTTTTTATGGACAATCAAGAGAAAATGATATGTCAGGATGGAGTTCAACCCCTATGGTGTGCAGGTATGATGGTTACCTTTACGTGTGCATTATTGGTTTAAAAATCATTTTAAAGATAAGTAGCAATAATTCCTAGAGTAGTGTTCGCACTGCATTACTTGCTCAATCTCGCACAATCATTTAACTGAAATGATATTTCTTCTTTTGTCTAAAAAATGTTTTTTTATTTTATTTTCAGGAATGGCGAGACTGGCATGCAATTCGCCTGATGGTAAGCGATACGACGCTTATGGACAGAAGCAAAACCAAAAAACACCATATATTACAAAACAACGCTTGGCATTCCACTGCGCTCACCATCCTGAGACATAAAATGTAAAGTCTCATTATGTCCATATCGAGAGTACGATTGAGAGTGGTTAGGCCATATAGTCCACCAAGTTGGCCTAGTGCGGGTTGGCTGACTTTACATACCATATAAATTCTTGCAAATCGCTAAGGTATGCAGGTTTCCCGATGTTTTCTTTCACCGTTAAAGTATCTGAACATCCTCATATAAACTAGTAAAATATAGTAAAACAAATGTTAGTTTTGCACAGCTTGGGTTACTATCAATGTTTACGTTTAGAAACTTTAGTAATAATACATTCTAGTTTACTAAAATACTGCGAAATGGGATATTGTAATAGCCGAATTATAAAAAAAAAATTAAACATGTATTATAATAGTCATCCATTTTTTATCTCCATATTACTTAAATGTCCCCTCAAAACCCGTGTGAGAATTGTTTATAAGAACACTTGAAGAACAATAGTGTATTACGATTAAAATTTTGATTTAAAACATTTTCGCCACTCCCTTCGGTGCTTCTTGAAAAACGTCCGGTCACCGAAGTTTAATCTAGTTGAGTGCTCCTAAAACTGGAGCCAAGTTTTAAAAATATCCAGCAATCTGTTTACGGATTTCCTTAACGCCAAAGATATCACTCATCCTTTTTAGTGCACCAAATCATGATTGGTTCGTATATTTTATAGTAAATATTTATGTCCTAATTTTAGTCTTCTTTTTGCCTAGTATTAGTGCTGGATCCAGGCAGCTTCCAACAGGTCGATGAGGAGATCATTGGGGGGGAGGGGCTATGTTCGGCAGTGCACTTCCTGTGGCTGAAGGGAGAGAGAGATTACTCCAATAGCTACAATATTTGTGGTTCGCAAATTTACTATTTAGAAAATACTACATAAAAAAATTCAAAGTAAATAAAAATACAAAAATAATAAATATTATAATTGAATAAAAAAAAGGTTTTATTAAAATATTATTTTTAAGTACCTACTTCGAAAAAGCCATTTGACTTCGCATATAAAATTCTTATAGTATACCTCGTGGAGCATGTTAATCTGCTAATATAAGATATGTGTAAATATTGCACGCTTTTGAAATTCTACGAGTAACTATAAATGTATAAGTTTACCATTTAGCTTTGCTCCTATGCCTTTACATACTCCAAGACCTTGAAAATTAAGATTAAGATTTGATAATATTATGTAAGACGATTTCTGCGGTACGATTACAAAGCTGAGGTCTCGGGTTCGAATCCCGGGTCAGGCAAAGTGATATTGGATTTTTCTATTCATTATCAGCCCTGAGTCAGGAATTTGTGCCCAATATGGCGATGGCTCCTATCGCATCGTGGGACGGAGCATACAAGGTAAAATGTGGGAGTACTGGTGGCGCCTCTGCCTACCCTTCTAGGATAAAGGCGTAAGTTTATGTATGTATATAATATAATGTGAGAACAATAGCGTTAGATAATGAGGGTTTAAGACCAACAATTTGTTAGGTTTTAAATGAAATAGAGACAGATGCAAGATGAGGCAAAATTACAGCAGGTTCGGCGGTTCCGAAATAATACTGAAAAATGAAATGAAATGAAAAATACAAAACCAATAACAATAATATGTTGCGTCCAGCATATACCTAATATTGTACATCGAAATCAAACATGATGATATTATATTAACCGGGCTTGTAAATACCTATACACTTCATAACCCTAAAGAAAGGCAGGTAGAAACATCACACTTTTACTTTTTAACATGTGCAATGTATCATCAGCGTTTTTAACTTTAATAATACTAGTAAAACTATAAAACCTGAAGTCACGTGCTCGCGTTACGAGTGACACGAGTTGACCGTAGTACCTCCGCGGCTGGTCGTTAAGGCTGCCATTCCCAAATCCGCCATTCAGACACGTCCGTGATAGATATACGCTAAAAACAAAAACAAACAACGAAACCCCTAATTCCGTAAGCCGCACTTTGCGAATGCCCAAAATAGATAACTCAAAGTTCAACACTGGTGCGTACGTGTTACCTTTTGTTTTTTTAGATACATAAGCTCATGTTTACGTTAAGATATAGGCAGAGAGGCAAATATTATCAATTCCAGTCTGCCGAGTTACGGCTTTATTCATAGTCAGTTTTAAAATCTATTTTATTTATCGAATGTTTTGTCTTCTACGTTCAAACTAAATTCAAATGTCGTTCGAAAAGGACAAAACATTGGATAACTAAAATAGGTTTTACAACTGTCTATGAATAAGGCCGTTAGTTTCCATAAATGCCGGTAATAGGCATAGTAGCGATATGATTTTTTTTAAATTAAAACACTCACTCAAAAATATCGAAATAACTATGGCCTCAGAATTGCTGTTTTACAATCAGAGTACCCATCATTTGATTTCACTTCGTTTGATGGAAAATAATTTTTGGTAAAGTTAAATAATAAACAAATACACCCAACAGTCACATACATAGTCCTGACCCCACACTAAGATCGAATCTTGTAACGTGGGTATCAGTTAATAATTTGTTTCGGTGCGGGGATCGAACCCGCGGCCTCTCGTTTCACAGCCGGCGCCTAACCAACTGCGCCACGGAGGCTGTCTTCTTTGTTTGAATTTGAGGGACAGGAGAGGACAGGATTGCATGCTTTTCGTCATGGGACAGAATGAGATGGGATATAACGGGACGGGACGGGAAAAGCAATATAGTCGACGGCGGTCACATTGAGTTTAAATATAAAACAGTAGATACGTGAAATAATAATAATTATGTTGTTGATGTGGACTGGACTTAAAAACTATCTGCACCCGGGTAAAGCCGGGCCCGAAACTTTCGGACGGAAAGGTATTATATAAGTTACAAAACCAGTACAAAATAGCCGTCAAAGCATTGATATGTTTATACTTGAATGTAGCAAATTTACTGCTTCTGCGAAACCATAGCCGGTACACGAAACACACGGCTTCATGTAGCCATCAACGCTGTCATACAAATACGGCCGTCAATCATTCGGTATTGCCTGCCCACTGTAACCGTTTGATCTTCGATACTCGCACGGAAATCGGAGGCATGGAAATACGGTGTCCGTTCTAGAATAGATCGGAGATAGAGGAAGGTTATTGCATTATTTTAATGGAAATAGGAGCTATTTTAAGGAAATATTAAGTCATAACAAAGACAATGGACACAAAAATGATCCAAACTACAGAAGTATTGTGTCATGGGTTTCGGAAACTTGAGTTTTTATCCTTACGAAATCCAGGTGTGGTTTCAATGTTTGTGTCTGATAAATATTTTTTTATCGGAACAAGGTTCTTAGCTACGGCCTTGCGTTTCACCACCATCTTATTCGACTGCAAATATAAGGTTTTAGAGAGATAGTGAATGAAGTTTTAAATGAATTTAGCCCAATTCCTTTATTATACTGACGAAAAAAAAATTAGCGGCCGAGCAGAATAGGATCGGCAAAATTCTTTACAAACCCGTCGGGAGTAATAAGAAAGGATTTAATAAAGGAGGTGAATTAATACTGAATTTCATAATTTTTGGCTTTTTACTCGTCAGTGATTGGAATTTTCGTGATAGACAAAAGTCCATAATAAAAGAAAAATAAAATATAAGGAATTTTATTATATAACGTGGAAACCAAAATAAATACCACATCTTTAACATAAAATTACATAAAAATGCCCTCTAGGATTTCATAATCCATGTTGCTCGACGGTAAAAGAAGTTATCATTAGAATGTCTTCTACAAAACATTTTTTTCCAAACAATAATAACCAGACCAAACATAAATAATTCTATAAAAACGAGGACGCATCGTTAAGAATTAAAAAGATAAACCCATACTCCTCAGACAAAACAAGAAAAAACATAATTCAAAGAAGAACCAAGTTTTTATGATTTCCGTAAAAATATCTTGTTTAACTTTTGTAACAATTGTCTTTTGTATTGCATTGTAGAATTTTATTGACTTGTTATGGATGTATAAATACTGGAAGTTCTAGATATACCTCAGTTTATAAATATTTGATACATGAATCCATAAGCTCACGCTTGCATCCCCAAATTGGAAGACAGAAATGTCTCTAGTGTTACTTGGCTAATCCATTTATTCTAAAATTCCTGCTCTAAATAGCATATTATTACTGTTATATGACTAAAACGGGAGGTACCATTTCATATTCCACCAATGGATACTCTATTTAAATTACCCACCACATTAGTATGGGCATTTGAAGGGCATTTCAGTAATTTTGTTGTGTCAGTGAAAACAATATTATTATGTATTAATATTCGAAGCTAAAATTTTATTTGTTTGAACGCGATAATCTCGGGAACTACTGGTTAGAATTGCAAAAATATCGTCAATTTATCGCGGTAGGTTATGGAGTACTATTTATTCCGGAAAAATATCTAGACTTCTATCCCGAAAAACCTTTTAGAAGAAAGAAAACAGAAAGAAGACAGACAGATACTATAATAGCTTAATAAATTGTACAAGATTCGTCCAAAAACAATGGAGATCTACGTGCTACAAGCATTGCTTACAGATTACAATAACAGAACAGGCTGTATTTAACAACGATTTAATACCGTCCCCTTTATCCCCTTCATTGGTATTCGCACACGTAATAAGCGATTACGTTTCTGACGTCATCAGTGTATTTATACAATTGTTGAGACAATACGTAAGCTTGTGGTGGTATGGCGATATAAAAATCGCTCCGAGAGCGACTTCACACAGACTGGTGGAAACTTGTGATAGTGAGATAAATAAATACACCTAGCAGTCACATACATAGTCCTGACCCCACACTAAGATCGAGTCTTGTGTCATGGGTATCAGAAGCTACGAGAGACTTTTCGGTCTCACAAACACCCAGACCCGAAACAAATTGCTGTGGATCACACAAATATTTGTTTCGGTGCGGGGATCGAACCCGCGGCCTCTCGTTTCACAGGCGGCGTCTAACCAACTGTGCCACGGAGGCTGTCAAAATGGCTGTCAAGATGCTCAAATGTTTCGTTTTTATTGGCTGGCATAATTGTGTCTCTTTTTTATTTTAGCAGGCAGACGAGCTTCAGCCCGCCAGGGGTCTAGCACAGCCAGGTCGCTGCTTACCGTCTCTCTTCCAAGTTGAAATCATATAATAATTAGTGTTTACCCAGTATATCAAGACTGCAACTGAAAACAAAGTCAGGTGGTAGTTTTCGTGGGTACGGAATCATTGCAACCAAAACGCAAAAAAGCGTTGGATTTTTTTTGCAATTTTTTAAACATCGTGTTTGGGTGGTAAATTCCTAGTTTTTGCGAAAATAGCAATTTAAACCCTTGCGTATCATTGCGAATTTAGTAATAAAAGGTTTACATTATTATTTTAGGAAAACTATATATTTATCACCCAAATACGACGATAAGCAAAACATTCAAAAGAATAAGTTGACTTTTTTTTTTGTTGCATTGTGTCTGGAGTCACTATTACTTTCATCTGGCTTCGATTTCGATCGTAGTCTTGATATACCCTGTATCTAAAAAGTAGCTCAAAACGATGTTACTACAATTTTATGAAAATAAAGTAAGTAATTATATGTCAATAAAAATCGAAACGTAATTGTGTTTGACACGCTCATTTCACGAAAACACTATTTGAATAAAAACATTTACACACGCAATGTAAAACATAGGAGGTATGTCAATAATGTGTGAAATTAACGTAGTTTATTTGATTTTAAAATTGGATAAAAATGTGGGGTGCAGTTGAGAGAACACCGATTGCGAAACGAGATGTAATCTATTCAATTCTTAATCAAAAGCTAAGACATCACACCACAATTCAAATATTTAGCATCTACTTTAGCTAAAAGAATCTTATTGCCGAAATACATCGTTAAAGAGTAATGCATAAACCTTAAAATCGAACCTTCGACCTAGGTTTTGATAGAGCCGCTTACATATAAATCATTACTCTACCATAAATAAACACACCCAACAGTCACATACATACCTGACCCCACACGAAGATCGAGTCTTGTGTCGTAGGTATCAGAGACTACAAGAGACTTTTCGGTTTCACAAACTCCCAGATCCAAAACATATGCGCATCACACAAATATTAATAATTATTTACTAAGTTTAATAAACCTTTTTGTATATTCAAATAGTGATTTAAATGTAGATGGTGGATAAGTAAAATACACAGTTACTCCATTTACATTATTTCTAATTGTACGTCGAGGATTTTTTAATAATTGGATAATTGGGTCATGTAATTGTAGTGTTTATACATATTTTTACGTTATATTTTGAAGTCACGATATATTTAATGAAAATATATGACTTTTGATAGTTTGGCAAAAAATAGCTCTGCACCTGATGGCAACTGCAATGTTATCCAAATATGGAATGGCCAGGGATGGTTATCTCTCCACGATTAATACTTTTTTTATGTCCAGTAGCTACTCTGGCTACAATGTCTTTCAAACCGGAACACAATAGTGCATTTACATTACTGTTTGGCGGGAGAAATAGACATTGCGATGGTACCTACCCAGACAGCCTCTCATATAAGAGACTTACCACCAATAAAAGGCTTATTCGTTCTTTTAATTTTGATTCTGCTTTGATTACTCATATATTTTCCTTAACATTCTATATTTGGATCGATATCTATCTACAATGCACGAAAATATTATGTTATGTTTTACCTTACAGCTCGTGCGCAATTGAGTGAAAGAAATTACAATAGCAAATAGTTGATGCAAACAAACAAACATCGTAGAGCAAATCTAATTTTCTTATTTAAACATTGATTTAACAACGAACACATTCGAAGCAAGACTACAGGAGATAAGAGTTCAGATATCGTTGAAGATTTGCCATTGATTCTAGGGTTATATGAAGAAAAAAACCATTTCGAATAGAATTCTTTGGACTAGAATTTCCCATTATCGGAATTGGAGAATATGAGAAATTACATGTATTGCAACAAAAGTATCAGCACAAGAAAGCGAAGTATTAATATTAATTCGTAAAGATATTTTATTATTGTCATAAATAACGCTTTAAAATTTTGCAGTTATTTAAATATTTATTCATATTTTTCTTTTTTGTTTAATTGCTTATAATATTCTGAGCTTATAAAAAATGCAGCAAATTGGTTCAGAATTTTATAACTACTACCCAATAGACTTTCTCGAGTAATTGTAAAAAAAAAAAACACATGACAACAATAAGATAAGTAAAATAAAATAAATCTTAAAAATGCAACAATCACTTAACACGATACGATACAAACAGAATCATCGTAAATAAACAATAATAATTACTAAAACATCCGAACCCACTCAAAGTTACTATGTTAAATAAATAAGCGACGCTCCCGTCTGAAGAACTAAGATAACAAACTCAACAGTTTAAGCATCCCGAAACGACAAACTAAGTTAGCAACTTAATTGACGCCTCACTCCACACTAACTTTGGAATATTAATAATTGTCAAGGGCGACTGTTAGAACAAATACATTTATAATAACAATCATTTTCACGCCCAAAATTCAGCTGAAATGAAGCCAAGTTTTAATTATTGTGAACGTCCATTAAAATTCTATTAAATTCCGACACTCATCGTTCTAACTTATTACTTTTCACCCTCGCTGCGTATTTTCGTCTACACGTCTCGGTTTTAAAGTGGATTTCTTTTCGTGTATTTTTAATTCTTTTTGTATGTGATCCACTGCCACCATCACTAAGTCTTCTTCCTATCTTATCGATGGACGTCTTTTTTTTTTATATTTTTTATTGCTATGAATGACGAGACGAGCCTGCCATTCGCCTGATGGTAAGCGATACGACCGCTCATGGACAGTAGCAAAACCAAACAACACCATTGTTGCAAGGCATTGCTTGGCATTCCACTGCGCTCGCCATCCTGAGACATAAGATGTTAAGACTCGATATGTCCAGTAGTTACTCTGGCTACAATGTCCTTCAAACCGGAACACAACAGTGCATTTAGACTACTGTTTGGCGGTAGAAATAGACATTGCGGTGGTACCTACCCAGGCGGCCTCTCACATTTGAGAGACCTACCACCTAGGTCTTGCGCTGTTCTTGCATGTTGAAGGTTTCAGGAAGTCGCTTGGTGCAAGACAGTACTAACAGGTACCTGGGGCAATCCTTGAGAGAGACCTATTTTTAGCAGTGGACTTCGTGTAGCAAGGGATGATTATGATCCCCTATTGGAAGTTAAAGTTGCGTACATCATTTTATGACAAGTTCAAAGTTTTCCAGGATAGGCTTAAGTCGGATGTGCGTGGTTTAAGTTAGAATCCAAAAAGGCTAACGTGTACCTTCTATAATATTCAAAATATATTTTGATGTTGACGAACTTTTAAACATTTAAAAAGTCAGCACATTTTATTAAGTAGAATTTTATAGAAATAATATCAGAATATTTCAAAATAACGAAAGTAATAAAATCATCAACTGAACGAAGCAACTAGGATTACTTACAACGCAATCAAAATTGCGAAGTCCCCGCGTTTCAATCAAGGAACAATAGACCAATTTTGTCAGTAAACAGTCAGGTAATTATCATGAATGCATCGAATCGAAAGAGTGCTGTTAAATTATTCAAGATCCATTATTACTGAGCGATATCTTTTTACATTTAATATGGGCATCGGGAGATTGAAATCAATTCATTCACCAGATATTCATTTTGCTGACACTTTTTTATTGTTTTTGCAGGCGATGTAAGAGGATTTTCAGTCGATGGGTTATCATCTTCTTAAGCCGTAAGTCTGGTATATGAAGGCATAGATTTTAAAAGACACTTCAATTGGAAGACCATCCGACGTCGGGTAGATAGAACAAAATAATCGCAAAATAATTTGGCAATGTGGAAAAAAAAAGGTTCATAAATTTATTTAAATGAAATTGATTGAATTAATTTATTTGTGTGTTCAGAGCGATTCACGGAATCACGTATAAAATATGATTTCAATCTTACAATAAACTTACAATAACCAACTAAAAACGTATATACAAAGCGACAGAAATCCAAAGAAATTCATCTTAGTGATGGGACAATGCACGCTATACATAACATCAGTTGGCAACACCGTATGATCTGTCACTATCAAGGGAAATCCCGGCAACTTTACAAGCGCAGAACCACCTTGTACGTAACAAGGAAAAATGGTGATACTCAACTCGGCCGTAATACAAGCTCCTTTGAATCGTTTAGACTGAATGAGTCGTTTACAATGTGCTACGGATATTATAGGATAGTTTAAATTCAGTCACGTTGGATGCATGATTTATTGCGTAACAAATATTAGAGGTTTAAATTCAGTTACGTAGGTTTTAAGATTTTATTTCGTAATCAAATTTTATATTTTGCATACTAAAATTATTATTTACACAATTTACCAATATTACTGTAAAATCTAATTTAATTTTTGTTTGAACAGGCTTATCATTTTAAGCGCACACCTGGATTCCGAAAAACATGAATTCGGTGCTATTATATTTTTAGGGTTCATATCAGGGTCACCGGTGTAGAAAAAAGTTTCACTTTGGTTCACGTCATTATCTCGTCAAAAAATACCAAGCGATCTCGTACTTTAGCAAATTTATTCAAAAATGCAGAACGTATAGTGTACGATACGATATCGTGTCGTCACATGTGAAAATACTTCCAAGAAGCAACAAATCGCCGCGTCAGCCGCAGCGCGTGCACCGTCACGATCTCCAGTCCATCATGTTCGCTACACATTTTGATTTTCCACTAGAATCATTCCGTAATCGATTACCATGTTGTGAAAAACGATATCGATTTCAATCAATAGAGAAGTAAGAAAAATCGAAGAAAATTGAGAATGCAATCCGAATCCATTGAAAAATCATATTATTATTTGATTTCCATAGTACGTTTACATAGTAATGTACAACATTATGTCATACGTCCTTAACACTAACTAGAAAGATATACATGTACCGACTAAGGAGCTAACACAATTTTATTTTCTGTGAGATTAAATTATTTATTTAATTTTAACTGCTCTTAATTAATTAATTAATTTCGTCACTCTTTAGAGAAAACTATTTAACTAACAATAGTTTTAAATCTCTAATTCTAACTCAACAATATTTACACCAAAATCTAAATCACAAACATATTAACTCATTTTTTGCTCCCTTTTATTTTCAACCAAGTTAATATATTTTGTAATCTTAGAAATTGTACTCCTAAAGAAGCCAAAAAATGTGTCAGCAAGTTGTTGCCACTAACATATTTGGATACTAAAAACATCATCAAAGTGACTCGTCAAACAATTTTAAGAATTTTTTATAGTTTACTATACCGAAGTGAACTATATCGAATTATACTTATGTATTTCATGTGACTACTTGTTCTCGATGGCCACAAGACAGGCATTGCCACAGGACATCACTGATATTTCTTATTGTAATTGCGACAAAGTATAATTCAGATGTTATTCATATTTTTATTTTACTATTTACTCACGCTGGATTGGAAATACCAATTCGATTTGAAAATACGTCGAGCACACATAAGCACTCTTAAACATACACACGTCTCACAAGCCAATTCAAATCTATTCGGCCCACATACGTCCCACTGCAGGGCACGGGCCTACTCTACAATTGAGAGAATCGATTGAGAGTGGTTAGGTCATATAGTCCACCACGCTGGCCTAGTGCGGGTTGACGGGCTTACATACTGTAGAAATTCTTTAAAATCGCTACGCTATGCAGGTTTCCTTACGATGTTTTTCTTCACCGTTAAAGTGCGTGGTGATTGACTATCAATACACACATAACTCCGAAAAGTCAGAGGTGTGCCCTGGGATTTGAACCCGCGACCACCGTGAATATGTAGGCAGCCGCGTCTGGTCCGTTACCAACAGGCCACCACGCACTTGTTCAAATAAAAAAGTAAATTAATAAATCTAGACTATTTAATTACTTCGAGTACCATCGAGACGCAACCTAAACAATTTGTACGTAAAGGGGTAAACAAGCGAAATAAAAAAGGAACCAGTAAAACAACGGGAGATAATTGGGCTGATATTTCAGCTTGATTAATTACATTATAAATCAGGACTTGAATCCGGGTTTTAACGTTAAAATGGAAACAAACGTAAGAGTATAAAAACAAGCCTATTTTTAATGATGGATACGACAGCTGAATAGGTCGTGCTTCACCGTATTTGACTGTTAATGGCCTGAAGGATTATTGCTAATGATCTTTTTTAAATCTTGTTTAGGCACAGACTTGCTCGTATTGAGTAGGATTTACGTTTTTTATTCAGAAAAGAGCGGGTAATTTAGTTCAGGAGGGAATTGCTTTTTATTGTATGGCATTGGAGTGATTTTTTACAATAACGACTTTCAATCGACTTTAATAGTAATTTTGTGTGTTAGTTAGAGAGTACCTACCATGCACACATACTTACTAAAAGTATGTGTGCATGGTAGGTACTCTCTAACTATCGTAGAAATTAACCGATGTAGTACCCCATCACCCGGACGATTATTAATAAGACTTATAGCGTTAAAATGATTTATATTATTGAGCCCTAAAATTTGAAGAAAACGACTAAATTTGATTTCTTATGGATAATATTTATACAACTATTTTGTCTTCAATATTTCTTTACTATATTATTAGGTAATTTCAATTATTATGACTAGTCGTGAATTCTCGCTGCCTTAATTAATATTAAGATTCTCAACACTGTTAGAGGCAATCTAGCATAATTAATCAGCATAACACAGCTTGCAGTTCCGTAGAACGTGATCTGAGAATATTCGCTATCGAAGCAAATAACAAAGACTGAACGGAAAATACGAGTTAGCAATTAAGCCATAGCTTTCTTTTACCTTGTGCTCTCTTTGTGTTCAGTGAGAATTAGATGGACTGCTAATTTTGCATTTCAATCTGGAGGGCAATAAATTACAAAATAAAATGGCTTTAAACGCTACGGAGCAGTTGGAAGTGATTGGATGCTTTAGTGTTGCATACATTACTTTTGTTAAAGGTCTTCTTTTCCTTTTCTTACATCCATCCAAAAGTTGTCTGTAAGAAATCGCCTAGAGCGAAAAGACCGTCATCTGTGCTCTTTATTTCAATCGTAATATCTCGAATTTTTATTGTTCTTTTTGTGTGTGTGTTTGTTTATGCAGTAAATAATAATAGTAATAATAGTCAGATACATACTATTAACTTAACACGCACTAGGCCAGCGTGGTGGACTATATGGCCTAACCACTCAATCGCACTCTCGATTGTAGAGGAGGCCCGTGCCCTGCAGTGGGACGTATATGGGCTGATACAGGTAATAGAACGTGGTGATTTACAGTCAGTACACATGTCTCCAATAAATCAGAGTGTGCCCTGAGATTTGAACCCGCGGCCACCGTGAACACAATGGCAGCCGCGTCAGGTCTGTTTACCAACGGGCCACCACGCACTCCTAACTGAACTTTGTATAAAATTTAAATTCAGGGTACTTAAACGCAGTAGTAAATAACACCAACTTGCTATAAATTCATGGATTTACTAGTCTTTTAAAAACTACTAACGGTTGCTATGCCATATTTGTTATATTCTGCTGTTATATCTGTTTTACTATGTTTATGAACACTACTTATGTAAATTTAATTAATATAATATTTCAAAAGAATTACCAATCCAATGACAACCAAAGAACTAATGCAATGCGAAGTCACTCGAAATCGTAAACGAGCTATTTGACTTTACCAAGTTCAAAAAGGAAATAAAAATAAAATAATGCGTGAGAATACTCAATGTGAGCACGTGGACCACAAATCACTATATCGGCCACGCCTTATTTTTTACATTCGAATAGATTGTATGTAAATGCCATTAAAGAAATTAATTTGCAGAATCTGTTATTGATCGTTCAGATGTAATGACTCTTTAGGTTGTAATGGCATATTTTTACTAATTTTAACGTTAGATTATAAGTGCATGGTGGCCTGTTGGTAACGGACCAGACGCGGCTGCCTACATGTTCACGGTGGTCGCGGGTTCAAATCCCAGGGCACACCTCTGACTTTTCGGAGTTATGTGTGCATTGATAGTCAATCACCACGCACTTTAACGGTGAAGGAAAACATCGTGAGGAAACCTGCATACCGTAGCGATTTTAAAGAATTTCTACGCTATGTAAGTCCGCCAACCCGCACTAGGCCAGCGTGGTGGACTATATAGCCTAACCACTCTCAATCGATTCCCTCGATTGTAGAGTAGGCCCATGCCCTGCAGTGGGACGTATATGGGCTGGTATAGATAAAGTTAGATAGCATATACGTATATTATGCAGTGTAAAGATATTATGACAACATTAATATAGCAGAAGAGCGTCGGAAATCAATATATTTCAAAATTATTTATTTTGGTGTCATATCAAAATTAAAAACCTGTATAATATCTCTTATTATTCCTATGATCTCTCTAGTTAAAAAGTAATAGTAACTGTAGGATGTTTAAGTTTTTTTGCCGGCAACGCATTTTCATGCTTTATGTTGTTGGAGATATTCATGGTCGGCGGTGATTATGAACCATCAGGTGAACCGTTTGCTCGTTTGCCCCCTATATTATAAAACAAATATATTAAATACTTAATTCTTCGCTGCTCTCGCTGGACTGCCTCGGTGGCGTAGTTGTATTGCGGTATGGTTACAAAGCTGAGGTCTCGGGTTCGAGTCCCGGGTCGGGCAAAGTGATATTGGATTTTTCTATTCATCACCAGTCCGGAGTCAGGAATTTGTGCCCGATATGGCGATAGGCTCGCCCCCTATCACATAGTGGGACGGAACATACAAGGCGAAATGTGGGTGTCCTGGTGGCGCCTCTGCCTACCCCTTCGGGGATAAAGGCGTGAGTTTATGTATGTATGTATGTAATTCTTCTAATCTTACGATTCAAATCATAACAATAAATTTTACCAGCTGAATCAAAGACATCCATACAGGTAAACAATAGAAATAAAATTCAATACTTGCGAAACCGAGGTATGGCAGTGGCATAGCCAAAGGGCATAAGATACGCCACACATATGACTTAGCTTTGAACCGCCTTCAAAGTGAGAAAAGTGATGCCTTGTCTGAGGTGCAAAGGAATCTAGAAAATAGAAGGACATATTTCAGTTTGGATGTAAACTGAGCTTGAATGTGGGGCAACGTAAACCCGTATTTGTTTATTCAAAGATAAAATCATACATACATAAACTCACGCCTTTTTCCCAGAAGCGGTAGTCAGAGGTGCAACCAGGACATGACATGTGTTCGGGGGCGAGCCTATCACCAAATTCAAGACTCCAGTCTGATAATGAATAGAAAAATCCAATATCACTTCGCCCGATCCGGGATTCCAACCTGAAACCTTGACTTTGTAATGATAGCGTAGTAAAACTACGCCACCGAGGCAGTAGACAAAATCATACTGACCATATTACACATAAATTCTACCTCCATCGCCGGAGAAGTAAGCAGATGTTATACGAATAATTAATTATGATAATACATCAGCGCATGCGCTCATGCGATTGTAAGGACAAAGGACTATTTTACTTCGATGGCTTATCGTGGGTTAGCAGACCATCATATATACTACGCACAAAAATTAAAGGATATTTTTTTTTGATCAATTTTTTTGGTGTTTTTTGAGAGTCTGTATCTTTGAGAAAATTGATTGTTAAGAAATTCAGAAACTAAAACTTTGAAGCTTGAAATGTCTATTTTGCAGATCTGTGCTCTATTTCTTGATTGCTTGCTTAGTTGATAAGCAATCGTAAGAAAACCAAAGAGAAAAAAAAAATCCAATTTTTTCTGGATTTCAAAACCCTGCATTTACATGGGTAGTGTTTTTTTTGTGACATCATTATAAAATTCCCGTAGATAATTTAATTGCCTTTAATTTGATATACCAGAAACCTCCGTGACATGATTAGGAACTGACTTATGGTAAATCAAAGTAAAAATGGCCTATCACACTTTGACATTGGATTACTCCATGAATATCAATCATGGGGAAAACAAAACCAGAATTTTCGTAACTTCAGAAACGAACGAAGGATATCGTCGGTAACTTTTCAACCTTAAAGTATTCTAAAGACACTCTGAAAATTTCAAACTGCTCCGATTTGATTATCTTAGTGTTCGGAAGGTTTGAACTTACTGTATTCGTCAAAATTGTCGTAATAAGCATTTTTCGTATGTGTTCGATTTTTGTCACTTCAGAATGCTTTTTTTGGTGATTATCCATATTATTTTAATCAAATCATTTTTTCTAACGTTTTCGCTATTATCCGCAATTGTAAAAAAAATACTGGCACTGTTTTACTATAAATCCGACGATGCAACCTCCCCGTAGTACGCTTTGGGTAACGCTAATGCCGGCGGTAAAACAGTGCCAGTATTTTTTTTACAATTGCGGAGAATAGTGAAAAGGTTTGAAAAAAGGATTTGATTAAAAGAATATGGATAATTACTAAAAAATATATTCTCAATTTACAAAATCATTAGCATGCGAAAAATGCTCATTACAACGATTTTTGCTGAATACAGTAAGTTTAAACCTTCCGAACACTAAGATAATCAAATCGGAGCAGTTTGAAATTTTCAGAGTGTCTTTAGTATACTTTAAGGTTGAAAAGTTACCGACGATATCCTTCGTTAGTTTCTTTTATCCAAAGATATGCAGTGTTTTCCGAATATCCATAAATAACCGTATTTTTACCTTTTTTTCAGTCAACAATTTTACATAGAAATACTATTTATTATCATAAGACTTTCATACCATCTTATAGAACATGTTTTGAAGTTACTAAAATTTTGATTTTGTTTTCCCCATGATTGATATTCATGGAGTAATCCAATGTCAAAGTGTGATAGGCCATTTTTACTTTGATTTACCATAAGTCAGCTCCAAATCATGTCACTGAGGTTTCTGGTATATCAAATTAAAGGCAATTAAATTATCTACGGGAATTTTATAATGATGTCACAAAAAAAACACTACCCATGTAAATGCAGGGTTTTGAAATCCAGAAAAAAATTGGTTTTTTTTTTTCTCGTTGGTTTTCTTACGATTGCTTATCAACTAAGCAAGCAATCAAGAAATAGAGCACAGACCTGCAAAATATACATTTCAAGCTTTAAAGTTTTAGTTTCTGAATTTCTTAACAATAAATTTTCTCCAAGATACAGACTCTCAAAAAACACCAAAAAAATTGATCAAAAAAAAATATCCTTTAATTTTTGTGAGTAGTGTATATAGTGTAATATGCAGAGCTAAATATATATACATAATACATCATTATTAATCTTATAAGCCGATTCATTTATCAGTATTGAACATATTGGCGAAACGTCGGGAAGTTAAAAAATGTAAAAATTAAACCAAATCTCGATAAAATCCGTAATAAATAGTTTTATTTCAATATCAGTAGGTTTTTCATTTGATTATAATGATAATAATTATTCAATCTAGCACATCATGATTGACTTTTTTTGCTTAATATGACTTTAAATTGCGATTTTACGCGTCAATAAACATCTATAATTTTTTTTTGCTCTCTGTACCATAGAAGGTGAAATGAAAAACGTTTTGTTGAATATTTTGTAGAGTCAAAGTAGGCTACTCAGGGGAGAATAAAAGGGGAAGTAATTAACTCAAAAGGACCTCTTAGTGTGAAGCTGGGTAGGGACCGTTGAAATACGCCACTACAACTATTAGGAGCTTAGTTGCGGATGTTTAACTAAAAAGGGTATCGTCCTGTTAAAAATCTCGCTATTAAGATAAACATTAAACTTGAATTTATACTGGACAAATAGTAAGTCTTGAAGAGGAATACTTTCATTTGTGTTTAGCTGAGATCCGTATACAGTAATTTTAAGTTCTTAATATGTCTTAACATAATTGATAATGCTATTAACTGCAATGAGATTACCTTGGATAAATAGATTCTATACCACCAGATCACTTGAATATATTTACAGGTATAATTAAAAAATAATCGCATGCACAATCACATCCCACAGCCATGCCACGTTTAGAAAAACACATGTCCAACAGACCGAAAAAAGTCGATAATGAAGAAAGAAATCCGGAACGAGCCCGCAAATCGCAAATGAGCACAGAAACCGTTTTCCAACAACGCCAGAGTTGGGAACTTGCAGTGTTTTGTGATTGCTATCGAGCAGTACAATGCGGTTATTTACCGAACACAGAACAACGTGTCCGATATTATTTGTTTTCGAACTCGTTGTGAACGGTCCGGTTTGTTCGAAACTATCCTGGCTGATGCGATCCGCCGAATGGCGTAATGGATAAACTATGGAACATTGATTGAGGACGTTTTGGTTAAGTAATACTGAAGTTATGTGCTTTATTAAGATTCTGGGAAATTTGTTCGACTTGCTGTGGGCAATCATCTACATTGCTTTTAATGAAATGGTACGAAGCTTTAAATTATTTTAGTTTAGTTCAGCACTTATAGTGATAAATAAAGTTTTGAGATTGTTGTTCGTAGAGCTATTATGTTGTTGCTCTGTTTTGTTTTCATTATTACGTTATTGATACTCTAAGCTTTTATAATTGCTAATGTTACTCTGATTTAATTTCTAGTTTTAATTTTTAGTTCTGTCTTAAGTTCTTCACTAATTGTTTTAAAACATGTTGTGTACATCGTCCTGGAGATACAATAAGAAAGTGTCACAAATGTAATTCCTCATTAATATATATTTATTGTAATCTCTGTTGATAAACCTTAATAAAAAAAAATGAAAAAAAAAATTTTAGCCCGCTGAATGCACCATAAGATTAAATTAAATTATTTAGTGATAATTTTATTCTTATTTATTTTTAATTTTAGTGCCATAGGCCCATAGTGCAGTAAACTGATGGCCGTTGGAGTTAAAAGAGATTGCTGAATAAAGTTAAACCTAATAGTCACTGTAGAAATTATTTCGGGAGGCTTATGTTCAGCAGAGGAGTTTGTAAGACTGAAGATGATAATAGTATATTTTTCATAATACATAAATACCTATCCAAACTGCTCTAAATGCTCACAGATGACCCTGTTTTGGAAAGTCGTGACTGCAGCTCGAATGAGCCGGTTCGGCGTTGCGGAACAATTGAATCACAGAAAACCGACGTGTAACAGCTTTAACGTGGCGTTTCGTTAGGTCAATGAGATTACTAGGGATTCTATAATCATAGGATCCGATCTGAGTTGTAGATTTTCAAGGTAGTCTATTTTTATCAATAATTATCCTTCTAATTTATTTTTCAAATGAATCAATAGGGATTATATATTCGTATGGCTCTAGGGAAAATTAGACTTGAAATCAATTTTTTTTTTACGACTGATGTTGGATGCGACAAGCCAAAGATAGGGTGAAATGGCGCAATTTGGATGAAGCCTATGTCTAGCAGTGGACAACAACAAGTATAGGCTGATGATGATTTTGATGATCAAGTAATAGAAAACGCCAATTTCTAAATATATTTCATAGTAGCATATATACTTATTACTTACCATAAGACGTATTGCTACATACTGTATTTCTCTGCAATCGACACTACTTTAAGCCTCATTCACACAAACTGGTGGGCGATACAAACCTCCCATAAACCAAATCACCACATCCATCTTAGAACAAAAGAAAAAAGATTACAAAGGCCATGTTTCTTTGTAAATCTGTTATTAGCAGTAAGTTATGTCGGGCTCTTTACGGGTCTTGGGATCCCGCGCGCCTCGTAACATGCGGCATTAGGAGTCAATACTTATCTTTTTGCTTCGAAACCGTGACGTCAATGTAATCGAAACGGCTACGTGGAGCGGCGAATGGTCGCCAGGGGACGCCACTGAGATGTATAAGTTATGGATGAGCCGTAAAATATATTGAATTATATATTTCTGTTCGCAGTTGGGTTGCTAGAGCAGACGAGAAGCTGGATGTGGAAATATAAGAAGAGAATACCATCTTCTAGCTGCCATTTTTAAGTGCAGTAAAAATATTATTTCCCTGTCTGGGTATTGTGAAAACTTAAGCTATCGTAATTTCTTAAGCCATACGCCACAATTAATGTATCTTATTGGAGTTTTGTGACCTGATGACACCTGTGATCATAAGGTGTATTCATTTATTTAAAAGATAACGCATTGTTTATTCTCTGTTATCTTGTCATCTACCTAACTGTCTTCGGTCTCTTAACCGCAAAAGTGAAACTGTTACTTTAAGTAATGTTTGTGAGAACCACAAGTATTTGTTTCGGGTCTGGGTGTTTGTGAGACCGAAAAGTCTCTCGTAGTTCTTGATACCCACTACACAAGACTCGATCTTAGTGTGGGGTCAGGACTATGTATCTGACTGTTGGGTGTATTTATAAAAAAAAATTTTTTTGGAAAATATCTACTTTGTCTCTGTTGAATTCCCAATTCTATAGTCGATACATCATGTCTCTAAAACTCAAACAATTTTCCACAAAATCCGTAAAAGACAGCCACATCCAGCCTCTCTACCGATTATCAACGTGTGCAGAAACAGTGAGGCGTTAGGGGTGAGCGAATAAATTTTGCAAATCCTGAGTACGACCGTCGTCGATCTACATTCGGTGGGTAAATGCACCAATATGTCGTTGGGGCTTAATGCTCACGGTAACGGGTTTCGTTCCCGATTAAGTCGCTTTATCGGGGCCCTTTTGTTTTGTATTGGATAAGGGTGCGTTATTGAGACAATTATCACGCGCTTCGGAGTTTAATAAAGGATTTAACGGACTTTCGAGGCGCTTCTTATGTTTGTATTTCAATGTTAAATGTATTGAATGTTAGTGTTAATTAATTTTAGATCATTGGTTTTGAAGGTACTACATTCGTTCTAGACAGCTCAGCAGTTTAAAGGATTGTTTTAATTCAAGATTTTTCATTTTTATTATTATTCTTTTACTGGATTTGGATTTTTCAGTGATTATTACAAAAAGTATTTTTGAATTTAGTACTTGTTTGCTTATTTTTGTACGTCCTATGCAGGCCAGCAAACGGATGAGCATTATTATACAAGTAGACAGTATTGCTTAACATCTTTAGGTTGGCCTTTAGGGACCTTTGAGCTTAATAAGTGCCAGAAAGCAAAGAAATACATACATACATACATAAACTCACGCCTTTTTCCCAGAAGGGGTAGGCAGAGGTGTTACTGTGACACCCACATTTCGCCTTGTATGTTTTCGTCCCATGATGTGATAGGGGGCGGGCCTATCGCCATATCGGGCACAAATTCCTGACTCCGAACTGATAATGAATAGAAAAATCCAATATCACTTTGCCCGACCCGGGACTTGAACCCGAGACCTCCGCTTTGTAGTCATACCTTAGTACAACTACGCCACCGAGGCAGTCAGAGAGAGAGTCGAGAAAGCAAAGAAATCTGTATATTATTTTTTCTAACAATACATTACACACGTCCGTGTAGCAAT
This sequence comes from Deilephila porcellus, assembly GCA_905220455.2. Taxonomy (NCBI): domain Eukaryota; kingdom Metazoa; phylum Arthropoda; class Insecta; order Lepidoptera; family Sphingidae; genus Deilephila; species Deilephila porcellus. Next base: position 3,057,523 of record LR999977.1, on the reverse strand, counting down.
TAAAAGAGTTAAAATTACAATCAAGCTCGGTAAATGTGCTAGCAAAAACCTAGAACTAAAAGCAAATTAAATCTCAAATGAATTAAAACAAGACCATACAATGCCTAAATCAAACAACACCAGAATACAATTGTTTATCAATTTCTAAATAAAATTAACAACAAAATACGGCTTTTGCGAAGTTAATTATGATGTTTGTACAGAAAACAAATGTTTAATGAACGTACATTGTACAATAACGGTTGAATTTCCGCTTCTTTGGCGCGCCAACAAAATGCGGTGCCTCCTAACTCGGCGGGATGATGAAACAGCTCAGATATTATAAACGGAAATTATTTTCGTCTCTTTTTCTGTCGAATATTTTCTCTGTCGACCCACTTTGCTAGAATCTATTTAATATGCCATAAAATGTTAACGTTGTTTGGGATATCAAAAGGTAAATATCATAGGAAAATTGTTTTTTCTAGATTAAGTGTTTTGTTATTAAAATACTGTTTTCCTAGTTTTTAATTAAGTTCATAACATACTTACCAGATAATAGTCAGAATTAATGACAGAAGCATTATCTGTCTTGAATTAATACATTTAATTTATTTATACGAATGCTCAATTGTATACCTTTATCCGAAATAAAGAAAAAAGTTCTGAGCATAGGACCTAGGTGTTGTGGATGTTTTTGAGGGCCAGTGATAACCTACCATCAAATGACTAACAAATTTCCTCCCGATAAGACCAAGGCGCTTAACCAAGCTCGTGCTTCAATAAACAGCTGTGTCGTAAAAGCGCAACAATCAAATTACAAAATGAGTTAAGTTTTAAGACTGCCTCGGTGGCGTTGTTGTATTACGGTACGACTACAATGCTGAGGTCTCGGGTTCGAGTCCCGGGTCGGGCAAAGTGATATTGGATTTTTCTATTCATTATCAATCCGGAGTCAGGAATTTGTGCCCGATATGGCGATAGGCTCGCCCCCTATCACATCGTGGGACGGAACATACAAGGCGAAATGTGGGTGTCCTAGTGGCACCTCTGCCTACCCCTTCGGGGATAAAGGCGTGAGTTTATGTATGTATGTATGTAGTTAAGTTTTAATTTTTTTTATGTCGAATTTTACATAACCGCGGAAAATTGTATACCAGCTTTTAAATTGTAATTAATTGCAGCTAATTGGAAACTAACATTCAGCGAAATAACATTCAAAGGGAGCCTGTTTTAATTTGAGCACGTAATTATCTTTAATTGAGCTTTCAGCAAATCGGCTTTTAGGTTTTTGCGTTTGTGGTGGACACAATTATTTTAAATTCATATAATTTTGTACTACATTTAACAAGGTCTATTATTAGTAAAAAAAATATTTTAAATAGGGTATTTGACTCCATATTTTTATTGTATTAAAAGGTATTCATATCCAAAATCTAGCAAACAAAGAATTTTGTAAACCCATTCAGAATTAAACAAGTTTTAAAGCTTGTAGTGGGAGTTAAATAAATGGGATGCAAAACAAAATTAGTGACGTCACTAGTCTTAATATGGATTATAGTGTGCGCGTATTAAAGCGATGGTAATATGTCCCAACTACGCTCCCACTCTTTTTTTAAAATACTTATATTTGCCTCATTTTACACGTTACTTTAGTACTGTCTCCACATAATTGTTAAATTTTAATTGTAATTGTGTTTAAACGCAAAGTAATGACAAAAAAGGATCATAGGCATAGGTCCGGCAAATGAGCAAAGAGCTCACGTGATAACGAGTCATTACAGCCGCCTATGGCACATCTCCATTATCCGGATTACAGGAGCGTCGTAGACCTCCCAAAATGTTAAGGATACGGGAAAGAAACCACACGCATTGAACGAAATACAACAGCAAAGTCGACACCTCACGTCAATTTTTTGTGATATAGTGGTACCAGGTCGAGCCGGCTCTTCTCTGAGAGTCCATGGTAGGTAGTTTATGGCATTGCATTCTAGCACATCTGTCTGTATCTATAAAGTACAACGAAACTTAATTTAGAGGGCTGACATGCATAATTATTGAAATAGAACTAATTTTACGGATTTTATCGCGATTTGGTTTAAATTATACAGGGTATCTCAAGACTGCGACCGAAAACGAAGCCAGGTGATAGTTTTAGTGGTTCTAAACACGACGCAAATAAAAATTTCGCCAAAACGGTTACAGACTTTTTTTAGAATTTTTTAAAAATCATCGTCGTCGCGGTCTTGATATACCCTGTATATTTCTTAACTTCACGAAATAGAATAATTATTATATAAAATTAAATGAATAATTATTATAATAAGGTTTTTTGCTGAAAGTATTGACTCATTTTCGCCAATACTTTGTCTTATATCAATATCACATAATAGTAAATTAGTAATCCAAAATATTTGGGTTGATTAGGAAATAACAGAAACAAAACGAAAATAAGAATAAACAAGATAATAGACAATACGTAACGTAAAATAAATACAGGAAGTAAATGCAAAATAAATAATGAGGATCTAAACCCGCAATTTAATCACACAGCAATTACAAAACAATTTGCAAACGTAACAAAACGTAATTCGCCATTTTGTCGTTTCGAGAATACTCACGGTGCTCTAAGAGATACGATTACCATTTTAAAATGAACAAACGAATCGGAGAAAAAAAAGTCATTTCTCCTATTTGTCAACTTGTCCCGCATTAATTTACGAAAAGTCTTTGAAGTTCATATTCGTCTCGGCTTTTTGAACCAACAACGCGACGTTTCATGTTTTAATGATGCCAAAGAATTCTAATTATTTCTTAATCAAAAGAGAAACATAAATATATTTGACTCTTTTGACATTTTATCCGTAGACTTTTGTGTTGTTTTAAGATTATAATTTGCGTTAAATGTGATTGTATTAAGTTAGCTTTGCTTTATTAATATTGACTTTATTACCCTCGTTTTATTATGTTTAATTTAGGTGGATTTTTTGAGATGTAGATATATTTATATAAAATTATTGAATTGACTGAATGCCTCGGTGGCGTAGTTGTATTACGGTACGACTACAAAGTTGAGGTCTCGGGTTCGAATCCTGGGTCGGGCAAAGTGATATTGGGCTTTACTATTCATTTTCAGCCCGCAGTCAGGAATTTGTGCCCGATATGGCGATAGGCTCGCCCCCTATCACATCATGGGATGGAACATACAAGGCGAAATGTGGGTGTCCTGGTGGCGCCTCTGCCTACCCCTTCTGAGATAAAGGCGTGAGTTGATGTATGTATGATTGAATGATCGGCCTAAAGAAAATACTACATACAAATCACAGAATGCAATAGATTTTCAGTTCCACCATATTATATGTGGCTTGATTTATTACCATCAAGTAAGGGGACAACTCATGCTACGTATCCCAAAAAAAAATGGTACAGCAGGCCTATTCTCATCAGTGGACTTCCTAAAATTATAATAGTTACTTTCTTATAAAACTTTGAAATTTCCCGAAAATCACAGTAATTTAAAATGAGAAAAAGCCTGTTCGGTCCTTCTACATAATTTTTGCGGGATAAGCTCGTGTCAAAGTGAAACTAGCCTCTAAAAATTCTTCGTGACTTCAATCCGGCTTCTTGACACGAAACTTTATTAATTAGTTGGGACGGTATGTGTACCGAATTCTGTTTCCGTATAACATTTAAACAAACTTTCAAGCAGCCATAAAGCATGAACTAATTTGTCAAACTTCTCACTACCAACGCCGGGAACAGCCCTTCTGTTCCCGGTAATGGTTTTGCATTCGACCCTCGGATATTACTGCTGTAATCTTCTTCTCTCGTAGTTTCTGATACCCACGACACAAGACTCGATCTTAGTGTGGGGTCAGGACTATGTATGTGACTGTTGGGTGTATTTATTATGTTATTTAAAGCAGTGGGACCAAGCTGTGATTTGTCTTGCCTTCATAATTTTGGTTTTATTGAACCTAGTTGGTACCATAATTGTACGAAAAAGACCGAAGTAAAGTAATAGATTTTCTTATTATTTTGTTCTGCCAAAAGGGGACATCTATTAATACCTAATTTTCTCCGTATTACATACATAAACTCACGCCTTTATCCCCGAAGGAGTAGGCAGAGGCGCCACCAGGACACCCACATTTCGCCTTGCATGTTCCGTCCCACGATGTGATAGGGGGCGAGCCTCTCGCCATATCGGGCACAAATTCCTGACTCCGGGCTGATAATGAATAGAAAAATCCAATATCACTTTGCCCGACCCGGGATTCGAACCCGAGACCTCAGCTTTGTAACTGTACCGTAATATAACTACGCCACCGAGGCAGTATTTGCTGAAATAAATATCTGTTCGTAAGACACTCACAACTTGGCTGGGTGATTATTTATCGGTAGTCTTCAACTTCGCCCGTTGATTCACAATAGTACTCGACGATTTAATAAATCTCGTAGAAGTCAACTTCAAAGTTCAACAATAAAATTCTCAGACAATCATATTAAATAACAGTACAAAAAAGGAAACCCAAAACATCCACAGATCAGATATGTAAAATAATCCTTAAAGTTCAGCAAGTATCGAATCCCAAAGCAGTCGCGACAGGCCGGTCCACGATAGTGCGAAGCGGCAAATTGTACAAACTTGTGCAATTGAAACTCCAATATTATAATCTCGGTTGCACTGGCGGTTGTTTTTGCCGCAGCATGACCATTAAATGGCTATATCTACGCCCAACACTCTACAAGCGCGCGAAATTACGAAATCATACAGAAGGATTAAGATGTTGGATACTTTTGCTTTTAATTCTGTGGTGAATCTGCTGGGATTTTATGCGGTCAATAAACTAACCTATTTGGTAATATTGAGGTATAGTGTGTTGGGGTAGCAGCGTAATACAAGGATGGAAGGAGTAAGTTAAAATCCAATAAAATTTAAGAGTTTACTTTCTTATCCCTTCCATTCTTTTATTACGGTGTTACCCCAACGCACCCTAGGTAATAGATAGTAGATCATCTATAATGTTATAAATATTTCTAAATCTAGCGAAACCGTAAAAACACTACGATTTTTTCTACGTCAAAATGTAAACACACTAAAGATGCTTTGACAAAATACATGCAAGACTAGTTAAGGGCTTGAAGACAGAAGAAGTATAGATGTAAATGACACGAAACAAATTTAGAATTAATTTTAAAAAAGAAAAGTTATGCTCAATAATTATGGATGGGTGTAATTTATCAATAATGATGAATTCCGATACGTTATAAAAATTGATTAGCTATTAATATATTTGCAAAAATGTTTTCTATTTAATTGTTAGAATCCGTATTAGAATTATTGTTGATGAAAGGAGTAACTTCTGCAATCCGTTTTTTTATTGTGGCGTCTGTTCAACCCTTTATTATATACAAAATAATTTCCTACAATGATAATGGCGTAACTAAGCTAATACAACGCTGGAAATTCAAACTCCCAATTTCGTAAGCAACAAAAAAACAGTATTTACCTTGTTCTGTTTTTGCTTGTTCATTAATTATTTATACATTTCTACGAAGTATATTTTTAACTCGTTAAAGAATTACTCCTTTATAAACTTTTTCAGCGATTTATTGCGTCATATCTAACCTCATAATCATTAGGTTTACAGCATTGAAAATCTTTAAAAAGTATTTTCGAATATATGCCACTTATTTATTATTTATTGTTAGTTCAATTTGACTTCGTTATGAGGAATTATTTAGTCAAATTTCACGCACCAATTTATATCGTAATCGTGTTAGTAAAATCGCCAATAAATGTTACTTATTTATTTAAATAGTGCTATCTAAACTCTTCGCTATTATTAAAGTTGTGTACTTATCTCATTCTTACATTTCTACGTCAAATATTTAAGATTTAAAGGAGATATTCTAGTTGAATGCTATATTAAATTTTGTATTAAGTTTTACAAAACATAGTACTTACAATTGACTATAATATTACCAGATAAAAAGGGAAATTTAAGTAAAAAGTAAATTATCAGAATAATCTCGAAAAGTGACGGTAATTTAAAACAGCTAGTAAGCAAATCAAATGTAATGAAAATATAATTGGATTGAATCGGACACTGCCTAAACAGTTTATGTTAAATAATGCAAACGGTATTAGCATAAACACTGTATTTTCTGTTCCGATTGCAAACTGTATGTAGAATTTCCCAAATGCGAATTGTTGCTTAAACTAAAACAGTTTTTGTTGCTCTGGAAATGTATTTCATTAGTGCTGAAACTATTTTGAAAATCGAATACTGATGTGATCGGACTATCATGCTGTTATGTATTTACTGCAAACTTTATTTATTTTTAAATTGGCACGACAAACTATCTGCTATGGACTTGATTATCAATTCAATGCAATTCCAAAGAGAGTAGGTATATTGTGAAAAGAGATAGAGATGGATATCTATAATTACCAATCCATATTTCGACCTTCTCGAACACCCAAAAGATCTCGAAACACCCAGACCCGAAACAATGACTTGTGGTTCAACCAAACGTTAAATTGTTTCGGTGCATGGATCGAAGCTGCGGCCTCTCGTTCCACAGCCGGCGTCTTACCAACGTTTCTGTGAACCACAAGTATTTGTCTCGAGCCTGGGTGTTTGTGAGATCGAAAGAAAAGTCACTCCTACCTTCTGATACCCACGACACAAGACTTAATTGATCTGAATGTGGGGTCAGGACTATGCATGTGACTGTTGGGTGTATTTATTTATTATTTATCTTGAAAATAGAGACCGCAAAAGAAAGACCGCCATTTGTACTTTTTTTTTGTTATTGTTTCTGTATTGTGTATTTTTGTTCTTAATTGTGTACAATAGAGATTTAAATAAATAATAAAATAAGTGTTCCAAATGTCACCTAACATGCTAGCATTAAAAACCAGAAGACAACAGCAAGAGTATTTAGAGTGAAATAAGTAAAAAACCGATGGAACCATTAGGTCCCATCACGGCTTACACTTCAAAAACAATACACTCACAATAACACACAAATGGAAATCTTAACGATCTGAAAGCAGATTTACGAGCATACAGGCCAACCAACATATCTGTTAAGGCTTTGCATCAAGTGTTGTATGGAATACATTGATTTTTTGATTACATATAGTCATTTCGGGTTTAATATTCATATACTAGTTATGATTTCGTTTAGTTATTTGTGTCGCAGACAACCAACTTTTTGAATTAACTTGTAAATTAGGGTCGTAATATTTTAACAGTCGGAACTTCCCGAAGTAAAAAAAATTAAAAATTGAACCATATTATACGTGATAAAATCCGTAACAACTAGTTTTTTTTAAAGTTTTTTGGATATTTGTTAAATTTTGTTAGCAAATAAAATACGTGCTTTTGAACTCAGTGTGTAAAAAAGAATATAATATATTACATTAAATACGTAGAACAAGATATTTAAACGTTATGTTTATTCATGTTCGTACTAAATATTTTTATTAAATTGATCGTAAATTTAATTGAGAATAATATTTATAATTATCATGGTTTCCTTTATAGTACAAGATTTATTATATACAGGGTGATATTAACCTTTGGTATTTAATTAAACCCACCTGCTTGTCATCACCCAAAGTAACAATGTACATTTTTTTGAAAAACGTCGGTGTTTTTTTTGTCATAACTCGTGATTTTAGGTTTCACGATTTTTAGCCACCCCGAAACAAGTATTTTTTATCGCTTAGCTGAACTTCAGCTCAATTCGGGTTACCTAAGCCGCTAGGCGACGCGTACCTATACTAGTTGATCAAAAGCCTTGAAAACTGAAATCGCGATTTTTGACAATACTACCAGACTCATTTTTTCAAACTTGGTACAATGTTACTTGGGGTGGTTAAGAACATGTGGTACAAATTAAATTCCATATGCCAATGTCATTCTGTATAAAACTAAATTTTATTTAATGTACACGAACTTCATAAGATTTTGAAAAACGCCAACCCACACTAGTCGAGCGTAAAGGACTAAAAAGTCTCCGAAAATGTTATTATAAGACAGACAGTGCTAAAATTAAAAATAACATCACTCGACAACATTGATAAAGTCATCTTCCGACCATGTAAGCGTAAGATGAGGGCAGACAGAAAAAAAATGATAAAAATTTAGATTGGCACTTTATTTGAAAACTCAGTGTAGTGTATAAGTAACGCCCGCCAACCAGATTTATATCGACGTTACACGAGTCTTGAAGGAAAATTGGGGAAGGAAAAGGGTCGCGGGAAATATTTCAATATGCCATTCGAATTTTTACGATGTCCGTGTGTGCAGTTTTGGATGAGTGCGGTGTGCGCTTCGGTTTCGTATTAAATTTTAAATTCACAATGCATACACATAACTTTACGCCAGTATGCCGAGTGGGTGGGCAGACATGCTACTTATCCATCCACAGTTCAGTTTGCAGTTTTTATTTCTAGATTTATTTCCGAGCCTAGATTTATTTCCGAAACAAATTTCGTTTCCCTACAACTTATATATTGCTATTTTTCAAAATTTTATTTTTTTATGACCTAATTTGGTAAGCATAAAACAAATATTTTGTATGTTATATGTATGTGAAATATTTTATTTTATTCTTTTATTTTAATCTTTATATTATATAAGTGTGTTATTAACTAGTGTAATTTGTGTAATCGTACGAATTTAATAAATAAATAAAATGGTTTATGCAAACATTTGCCTTGACGTGTGAATTACGAGTGAATATCTAGTTTTTCAGCCGGCTTATTAACCAACTGCACCGCAGAGGCGATCACAATTGCAATTGATAATGATCTTTATTATAAATATTGTAGGATCGATATTACAATAACCACAGAGTATAACTGAGTCCCGTATAATGTATACCCGTTCATGAATCGGTGGTGAAATTAATGCTTTGATTTCAGGCAATTTTGTCACAAGTATCGAAAATGATAAATAGCAATGTGATATCTGGTACACGTTAATATCAAGAGCTGGGGTAAATGGGAATTTTCGTACTGCTAATTTTGGGAACGCTTCAAAAGGAGTAATCAAACCGTATTTGATAGTTTACAAATATTTGGATGCATAATCATAAATCGCAATTTCTATTTCTCCCGCCAACAGCAGTGTAAATGGACTGTTGTGTTCCGGTTTGAAGGACATTGTAGCTAGAGTAACTACTGGAAATATTGATACATAACATGAATAACAAGCATTGCTTTGTAATTCATCATCATTGAACCCTACAATGACGCCGGAAAAATATCTCGGCTTAACTTCCCACGCAGGGTACAGCAAAATACAAATTAATAATTATCATTCGCACACACAATCTCATCATCAAAATGTCACTAATAAAATGTTTTTCGACGAGGGTGGCGTTAACGACCAACCTCATTAATCTGAACAGGTCTGCGTAACAAATACGGAATCAATACGGAATCTCCCGACGAATATCATTTTATTGCTTAAGAATGTTTTTGATGACGTCACGACTCACGAATTTAGAATATCCACAATTCAATGTTTGTCGTCATAATTTTCAGATATTTTGGAATGGTTTATTTGTAGTGTTGGAGTTTGATTTCGGTTTTTCTTTTCTAGTATCCATAAAGACATTCCAACACTCTTTTTAGTCCTGTGGGACTCTCATCTATTGCTTTTTATGCATTTCTTTGCATGCCACGTAATCTAAACTTCTGGCTTATTATGAAATCTTTATTTGTCCCTAATTTTTTGTGCAACTGTCAGATATATCAAGAATCTAATTCACGTAAAAAATAGCGTATATTGATTATTCTACATTATACTAATTATATGCACATTGGCTTTGAAATATAATATTATTATTTATTTATATTTATTGCATTGAATCTAAATTATTTAACTAAATTGAAAATTGAAATAAACAGAGCCAGTACATTAGTGGTGGCTCCTATTTACAATTCCTCTAAGTGAATGTAAACTAAAATGTCTCAAACGAATCTATCAGACAACAAATACTTAACGTATTTAGGCGAAAACGTTTACCCAGCTAAACCTTAAAAGCTTTTAATTTGCTTTATAAATGGAGCAAGAATGTTGACAAAGATCGTAATCTTATTAATACACAAATGAATGGCTAAGCCTTTCAAAATCCGAATCTCATTCGAAAAGAAATGCAAAGTAAGGTTGTTTAAAAAAGTAAATGGGAGTAATTTCGGGAAGGCAATCTCATAAAATTATTTAAACGCTCCTCAATAAAACGGCCATACAGCTGACTGTTAAGGCTTCTTAATTGCATATAAAAGTATCAGGAACGATGGATTTCTTGGTACTCAAACGTTGGTTGAATCAAAATCAAAATATTCTTTATTCAAATAGTTTTTTACAAGATCTTTTGAATCGTTAATTATTGCTACCAATGTTGTTTAATGTGATCCACAGATCTGAGGTAGTAGTTTAATATGTGGTAGTTTTCATTGTTGCACCACAATATTTATACTCGTGTCTGCATCATTCATCATAGGTTCAGCCACAGGAAGCTCTGTGCTCCCACCACGCTTAGCAACGTAAGGTAGCTTGTCGCCTTGATGACGCGATTGCTCACCGTTAGCTTGATATATATCTCCCTAGTGTATCTATATATATTTTCCTATAACATTGAAATACGTGTGAATAAAAATGATATGACTCCGAAAAGCCAAAGATATGTGATACGAAATCTTAACAACCTACTGTGAACTCTACCACCTCAAACCACGTGGCTCGAACTCAGTAATATCATAGAAATACGTTCTACAAAGTCCCCATACAGTCTCTTTAATTTGTATGTATAAAAACATATAAATAACCCAGGGTCATTTAATGTTGCAAATTACTTTTTGCAAAGTATCAGACTCCACATTTAAATTTACAATTTTCGATCACACGTACCCTTAACATTCACGTTTAAATTCTAAAATGCAATTTGCGCAACACTTGGCGGGACAATGGGGGGTAAGGCAGAGTGGTATTGAAGGAGGCGATTGGGGACCAACATGACATATCTTTGATAATATTGAAATACATTTTTCTCAATAGTATAGGACTGGTAAATGGAAAATAAGATGAACTGATGTTCTGTTATAACATTGGTATCCTATTAAAATATTAAGCATTCGATTAAGAGAATTTTTCCAGGCTACTTATAAAAGTGACTTAAACTACCTCTTTACATAATAAAATTTAAAAAAATCTAATTTTCAACAATAGATCCGACTCTGATAAGCATTGATATCAAGGTAATTTTTTACTAGGCCAAAACACCTATTTCCAACGTAACGAACATATTTTTTTATACTGACGAGATAAAGTTTTTAAAATGAACCTGTCGATATGCACCAGTGCTGTATCATTTAAACAGAGTAATCACTTGGCTATATTTTGCCTCCCATAACACACTTCCCAAGCCGCACCATCAACTGGGTGTACTCCATTAGAATTTATGATACATGTAGAGGCGAGCTGTAATTAAAAGAGCCCACTGAGGGAAACATAGCCAGGAATGTTGTGAAGTTAAGCCGTTACGTAAGCGGCAAGCGGCTAGTGGCCTTATCCGCCGTTTTTGTCGGGTCAACGCACTCCCATTATATTTTAATAATTATATTAATTATGATGTGACCGGAATTTGTGGATATTGTCTATTGTCTTCGATTTTAATAAAAGAAACATGAATGTATAAAATGATTTTATTTGATTAAAAACAAATAAAAGTAATAGATAAAATAGCATTTTAGCACACTAGAACAATACTCGAATCCAACAATTCAACACAACACACCCGTCAGTGTCGACATTAACAATAAAATACCAAATTAACCATCACAGCGATATACGTCTGGTGTTAATGGATTACAACGTTATACAATGGAGGATGTAGCCGATAGCACGATATGCCCACGGGAGCGAATGTGCCAGCTGTAAATATAATACTAATACTATTTACAAACAGGGCTGGCTGGAACGTTATACAGGGTATATCAAGACCGCGACCGAAAACGAAGCCAGGTGGTAGTATTAGTGACTTCAGACACAACGCAACTAAAAATTTCGCAAAAAAAATCGTTATCTTTTTTTGGTAATTTTTACTTATCGCCGTATTTGGGCGATAAATACATATTTTTTCCAAAATAATTATGTACACCTTTTTATTTTTAAAGATGCAATGATATGTAAGGGTTTAAATTACTATTTTCGCAAAAACTAAGGATTTACCACCTAAAAACTATGATTTAAAAAAAAAAAAAAAAATAATAATCTATCGCTTATTTTGCGAAATTTTTTGTTGCATTGTGTCTATAGCTACTAAAACTACCACCCGGCTTCGTTTTCGGTCGCGGTCTGGATATACCCTGTATAACTTTTACCTTTCGTCAGTTCAGAGTTAAAAGGAAGCCGCCGAACTACGTAGGACACTTAGCGCTACATTTAACAATCCCCGGGATTGAAATAAAACTATTTTTTTACGGATTTTATCGCGATTTGGTTTAATTTTTACATTTTTTAACTTCCCGACGTTTCTATTGCTTTTCAGCTTTCGTGGTCACGGGGCAGACTCTTCCCCGGGATCTTAAACAAAGGGTCTTTAAAACAGAGACCAGAGGCAGGCCGAAGACGAGGTGGAAAGATGTAAGATGGAAAGAAGTGCGGACGGATATGGGAGAATATCTAGTTCCGAAGACATCGTGTATAGAGCGAAGAGAAGTAATTTTTTATCCCTGGCTAAGGTGACCTATTCGTATTCTATAATAACTAGTTATATTATGATTCTATTAAGAATGACTATAGGTTTGAAGATTTTATGATATAATTACAAATATTGACGTCCCGAAAAACAATTTGGATAGCATAACAAAACCGGGTATACCAATTAATTTTACAATTTCAAATTGAGAAACATTTAACGACATCACATTTGCAAAGCAATAACACGATGGAAATTTGAAATTTTCACATGGAAAAAGGGGAGCACAATTTGGCGACCCTATAAAGACCTTTACACACAACGAGCTTTTATTAGAAGCGTGGGAGTAATAAAGCGAGCCTGGTACATTCATGCCGAAGTTGCATCCGAATAATTATATAGGTTTTGATAAAGCTGTTAATTTATTAGGTTTTTGACCCTAAGCAATTGATATGCTGGTGGTGGGGTTATTCGTATCTGTACGGGTAGTGATCGCTGAACGCAATAGTGCAAAACGTCATAGGGTTCCAGATAAGTGGGTCGGTTACAAAAACTATTTTTCCACATCGTTTAATTTAAGGTTACTATTAACATACATACATACATAAACTCACGCCTTTATCCCCGAAGGGGTAGGCAGAGGCGCCACCAGGACACCCACATTTCGCCTTGTATGTTCCGTCCCATGATGTGATAGGGGGCGAGCCTATCGCCATATCGGGCACAAATTCCTGACTCCGGGCTGATAATGAATAGAAAAATCCAATATAACTTTGCCCGACCCGGGACTCGAACCCGAGACCTCAGCTTTAAAACCGTACCGTAATACAACTACGCCACTGAGGCAGTCACAGTTACTATTAAATAATAAACAAATACACCCAACAGTCCCATACATAGTCCTGACCCTACATTAAGATCTATTAAGTCTTATGTCGCAGGTATCAGAACTACGAGAGACTTTACCATCTCACAAACACCCAGACCCGAAAGAAATATTTGTGGGCCGCACAAACATTTCTCTCGATGCGGGAATAGAAAAAAATATTCAGATAAATGAAAACAACTTGATTTAAAAGTTATTATCATCTAATGTAAATACCCACGTAGACCCATAAACCACAATAACATTGTCTTGTTACTTCATCATACAAAGTACAAAAATGCTCTATAAAAAGAAAAAATCTCAGCAAATAAACATAAAAAATACTTTACGCGGCCATTTAAAACAATGAAGAGTAAAGACTACGAGTATTGCGCTGCATTCCATAATATTTATGAACGTTCCATGTAATTCCCACAAGGAATTCTCTCGGCGCGCCTAAGTCAGTGCGGAAGCCTAGGCGCATAAGGTATGTACTTAAGATCTTAGAGAATGCCCAGCGGTGAGAGCGTAGCTTAGCGGTGCTTTGTACTTATACAGTGAATCCCGGAATAACTTGTGTTGACGTGTTTAGTTAATGGAGACGGATAGATTTTTGTTTGTTATGTCTTTGCATTTATTACTTTGTTTCAATTAATTAATAAAAATATGTTCTATTTCTTAGTTACGATACGATTCGGTTTTAATAATCCTATCCTCTATGCCTGATCAATATCACATAATGCATAAACACGTCATATTAAACCAGCTGTCATGACGTCAATCCTCTATGTAATTTAGATACGTAACAGTCGCCGAGAGCGATGTCAAAAGCTCAAAGCTCGTGGATTTCTGACATCATTTGTTGACGTTTGATAACTTCTGGGAATGTTTTACCTAATAACAACGATTTGGGTATAATATATTGTAATAAACGAGTATGTGTGGCGATAGTATAATATGATATTTTTTAATATTGGAACTACGCAATTCATACGATATATATACGTATTTATTTGGTATCAATGCCTGCCTCGGTGGCGCAGTTGTACTACGATACGATTACAACGGCGAGATCTCGGGTTCGAATCCCGGGTCGGGAAAAGTGACATTGGATTTTTCTATTCATCATCAGCCTGAAGTCAGAAATTTGTGCCCGATATGGCGATGGGCTGGCTTCCTATCACATCGTGGGACGGAACATACAAGGCGAAATGTAGGTGTCCTGGTAGCACCTCTGCCCACCCCTTCTGGAAAACGGCGTGTGTTTATGTATGTATGTATAAAACAAAACTACGATATTAATAGACTATAACCCGCATCTGTAAAAACTGGCGTGTTTGACCAAATCTGTACTCCGTTTCAAATTAAACGTTTTTTTGTCCGAATGTTACCGAACTTGTTTTCCGATGCAAACGCTTTGATCAATATCAAATAAATGGTACGAGTTAAATGTATGTACAGGGGATTTGCAATTTTTTTGGAGTTATATCGAGGTCGGAGGATATTTTTATGCTGGCACTACAAAGTGACTTTAATGTGTGACGTGAGTGAGTAAAAACATTAATTGCAAAGCTGGAAATACAGTATTGAAATAAAACTTTGTAATAAAACTTGAAATAAAAAAAAACGAAAGCTGTAAAGTAATCGAAACGTCGGGAAGTTAAAAAATGTAAAAATTAAACAAAATCGCGATAAAATCCGTATAAAATAGTTTTATTTCAATGTGTAACATTCGCGTAAATCTAAGAAACCATTATGGTAATACAGTAGTATTAAGGATTATATAACTTTTACTTTAGTAACCATAATTGTAATAACAAATGTTTATAACTTAAGTAACTCCTGTCCGTCTACACAGGTCCACCAAAACAGCAACACCGCAGATCACAATACTAATCCCACAGCGACTAAATATTAACACGTCACAAAAACGCGAGATACGCGCATCGAATGTTTGGGCAATAAAGGTCGTGTACATAACCGCCACTCGTGTGACAAAAAGCTTGTATTGCCGGTGCGGTAACACCGGTTTTTGCCGTTTCATATGACAAAAAACACAATACATTTGATGGGGCGCTATAAATTCCCTCGCAATGTTGGCGGAATGAAAATAGCGTGATTTCGCCTTTTTGTGGACGCCAACTAATGTTATACGCGATTGGACGCGAGATCGCTCGTGTCTATTTCGGCGCGGCTCGGCTTTCTGGAGTTTATTTGTTTATTCCAAATTTAAAATATTTGACACCAGACGCAAAACACGGAATACACATTACTATGAAGGGATTAGTTTTTTTAAATAAAATGCGGTAATAATGGCAGTGCAGATGGAGTATACACTGACGCCATCGTGTGGGGCTGCTTGAAACCATATTATACTGAACTTGAAACATCAATATTTTGTATAGTAAATGATGGATTTTCCAGTTTCATTTATAGTGGTCTCTATGTCAGCAAATTTTTTTTTGCAATGTATGGCGAAGCTAGCCTGCCATTCGCGTGATGGAAATTGATACGAACGTTCTTGAACAGTAGCAAACTAAACAACACCATGAATTACAAGGCAATGCTTGCCATTCCTATGCACTCGCCATCCTGAGATATAAGACGTTAAGTCATTATGTCCAGCAGCTACTCTGTCTACAGTCCTTCAAACCTGAACACAACAGTGTATTTACACTGCTGTTTGGCGGGAGAAATACACATTGCGGTGGTACCTACCCAGGCGGCCTCTTACATATGAGAGACCTATGAGAGACCTACCACCATTTAAATATTCAAATATTAACACCAGTGTTTCTATAGTTTCAAGTGAGTCCAACACAAGATACGTATGTCGATATTGTGACTTTATTTGACTGCTGGGTGTATTATTATGTCTAAGCACATTGTCTATTTGCACAAGTCATCCTAGCCGGTTTAATTAATCCAATAATGTTAATTTGACTCGTCAAATGGCGTAAATTAATCTATATTTTTATTTCAGGTTTCAAGTTTTTATGTTTTAATTTAATAAAACCTTATACATGCATACATAAACCAACGCCTTTATCCCCGAAGGGGTAGGCAGAAGCGCCACCAAGACACCCACATTTCGCCTTGTACGTTCCGTCCCACGATGTGATAGGGGGCGAGCCTATCGCCATATCGGGCACAAATTCCTGACTCCGGGCTGATAATGAATAGAAATATCCAATATCACTTTGCCCGACCCGGGACTCGAACCCGAGACCTCAGCTTTGTAACCGTACCGTAATACAACCACGCCACCGAGGCGGTTCATACCATATTAAAACCTTTATTAAATATAATAATAAATATATATGCTTTGTTGGGTTGTGTATACCTGGATATTCATATTTGAAAAAAAAAATCGCTTAGCCCATGTTTTCCCTCGTATATACAATTCTTGGTATACGAAAGAAGCAGATTGGAATGAACCTTTTTGGACAGCAGATGTAATCTCCAGTTAGTTTTTTATCTACGACGTTTTCTTCAACTACAATGGGTATTATAGTCAGCTACTATTAAAAAGTTACAAACCATTTGAAACAAGCAAGACTACAAATCATTTAAGTGGGTTAGGCTCGCTCTCGCGACCCGATATAAAATAGTTTCAAAATATCGTGCACGTCGAAACATCAAAACCAAAAGCATCGATTCAATGAAATTCGCGTTTTATAAAGGATCTGGTGAATGTTTTTTATTTTGGTTCCATTTGTGTCAATGGAAGCTTTTATTTTGATCTAAATTGTGTAGTTAGTGACAGTGTCGAGAGATTTGACGCACAAATTGACAGTTGAGAGTTAAATGGAATACGAGTATGTTACTTTTATTCTAAGAGTTCATTTACCTTTTATGCGAGCATGACATAGTAACAAATTATAATTTGTAATTGTATTTGTAACCACACTTTGAATGCAACTTAATGTATGTTTTACTAAATATCGACAACGTTAATAAATGCGCTTGTCTGCCAAAATACTCCATCGCAGCATTTATAATATTTTGGTGCAGAAAAAACTTGTCACAAAAGTTAATCACAATTTGAACGAACGTTGCCAATTCCTCTTTTATAGACTCTATGCATGCATTTTAAAATAGAATACCGAAATGCCGGGGCTAAATCTGACATTTTTATGCAAAACTCGACGAAGCGTCAAAAAAATCGCATTCGATTTACAAAATATATTTGAATTAAGAAAAATCACCAGTTTGTTCGATGGAACGATTTAAATTTCGAATCGTATCGGTTCGGGAGCGCCCGAAGTGTCCCGAGGGAGGTCGGGCGACGTCGCTACTACAACCGCCACAGTGCAAATTCAATTTCATTCGTTCTCGTATTTGCCCAGTCCATTTTGGTATTGCCAGATATTCTGCGAGATAGAAGTGGAGTAGATTTATTCAACGGCACAAAGGGCGATGTTCGGAGTGGTCTTTAGTTAACATGTCTTATTTGAGAGGACATAGAGTGGAGAACTTACTTTTGATGCCAACGTACGAGGCACTAAAATGTCGAATATTCGCAATACTAACAGAAATCGTATTTGGTTGTATTTGAATAACTAACATGTAGATTTTCGCGAGAAATCATGAAAGCACTGAGATACAAAGATTTAATAGCAAAGTAACAAAACAAAAGGAAATTAATGCAGTAAAAAATAAAAGTATACAAAAAAGATTTTTACTTATTCAAAAAGCCAATTATTATGTTCCATTTGAGTTATAATTACTACCCATTTATAAAGAGTAAAGGCAAGTTAAAAAATATATTTAAAAATTATTTGTAAATAATAATTGTGGGAACCTAATTAGCAATACTTGTTAAGCAGCACTTTTATTACTTTAAAAATTAATTTTAGAAGAATTATTTTCTTAAACGTACATAAAATTATATACAAATAAATTGAGTAGTCTCATTTATTGAAGTCGGTATTAAAAATAACCTGAACCGACAAGAATGCATGAAGAGAATAATGAAGATGGGCGAAGCGAAAGTAGTATATCAAGGTCCTGAAAAGTGGAGATCCAAAGGCTCTGCCTACCCCTATGGGATACAGGCGTGACGATTATGTATGTATGTGTATATAGAAAATAAGCTATTGAAAATTAAATATACTTTTATACTAAAAACTATATTCTAAAAAGTATCTAATATTTAAAAATACACGAGCTCAATGAAAATGAAAATGAAAATAAAAATGAAAAATAAACACCAAATTCTTTCCCGATTTATCTCTGATGTGCGTAATATTTTGAGACGGTATTGTTACATGTAAATAAAAATCTACGCTTTGACTTGGAGTGAAAGGTTTTTAATAAAACCGTGTGTTCAACTATCAATACACTTTTCGCGAGAATCCGTAAGAGACAGAACAATTGAAAATCCGAAAGCCGAAAAATAACCATCTATTTTAATGTAAATAGCAGAGAGCATAACTCTCGTTGCGGGCATTGTGGTGGCTTAAAAAATAAAAAAAAGTCCTCAGTCGACATCTGCAAATAAGGAAATTATGAAACCGCAGCAAAAAGCCGGTATTCAAGCCTTTTGTACTTCCAACACCTTTTGTTCAAAGCTTTGAGATTTTTTAATTGAAAAGTCAAATGGGAATGGTGTGTATTATTTTTTCGATTATGCTTCCTACATTAATCGACTGCTACGCTTTGGTGCGCTGTAAATTCAATTATTCAGATCCATGTGTGGTAACTGACGAGTAAACAATATTTAACAAAAGCCAAGTTATTTCAGGGATAGTTTCCTACACTGCACTCACACACTGACTGCCTCGGTGGCGCAGTTGTAGTAAAGTACGTTTGCAAAACTGAGGCCTCGGGTTCGATAATCGAGAGTATGATTGAGAGAGGTTAGGCCTTATAGTTCATCACGTGAGCCTAGTGCGGGTTGGCGGACTTTTACATACCATAGAAACTCCTCCGAATCGCTATGGTTTACAGGTTTCCTCACGATGTTTTTCATTGTTATAGTATGTGGTGATTACCTATCAATACATACACACACATACACAATCAGGGGCAGTGCAGTCACAATGCAAAGCAGGAATATAAAAAAACATTACTCCGAAAAGTCAAAGGTATGCCCTGGGATTAGAACTCGCGACCACAGTGAATATGTTGGCAGCCGCATCTGGTCTGTTACCAACAGGCCATCACGCACTTCGAAAATCGATTTTTGAAACACTCGAGGAAATACTATTTTTTATTATTTTGACAACGCAATTTCTCCGACAGACGTAGACAACCAAGGTAATCGCGCGCCGCCTTTCATGTATGCCTTAGCAATGTTTCATGTGGTTCAATTCTATTATATTATTAGTGGGTTTCGTGTGCATAAATATAAATAAATACACCCAACAGTCACATAGTACTGACCCTACACTAAGATCGAGTCTTATGTCGTGGGTATCAGGAACTACGAAAGACTTTTCGGTCTCACAAACACCCGGACCCGAAACAAATGCCTATGGAGGTGAAAGTCAGCTTTCATGGTTTCTGCGCAATGAATTCAGCTGGTCGTTTGTCACCCTTAGTTTAGTGCTTATAGCCTAAGCCTTAAATAACATAACATAATATAAAAAGACGACAAACCTTTACTGCTGCTAGCCCGTTGTGGGTCGATGCACTATTTCACTAAAAACACTTTTTTTCTCCAACACCACTATAAAACCACGTCACACAATCATAAAACACTATTTAATCTATTTCACGATTTCACTTTTGTTTTCATTACATCGAAAACTACTAAAGCCCTATTGTAACCTATTCAACTCAATCACTCACTGTAATTAATTATTATTTAAGCTATTAATTATGTAAGTAATACACAAAATAATATCTTACTTTACAAAAAATAGCAAAATAAAACTTAACTAGTGCGTACACTGTTTATAATATAATTAACAGTCTTCCAATGCGTGGTAAGACATTTTTATATCGAACCGGGAATCAGACTGTTGATTGACGCGGCGCGGCGCCACGATACCAATTCCGCATACTACCCACATTTAGTAAGATATTTTTTTTAAATAAAAATTAATGAACGCCATCAGTCACGCACATTCTCCCAGCAAACAGCAGTTTAAATGCACTGTTGCGTTCTGGTTTGTAGGACATTTTAGCCAGAGTAAATACTGGACATAATGAGACTTAAAACCTTATGTCTCAGGTTGGCGAGCGCAGTGAAATGCCAAGCATTGCCTTGTAATTCATGGTCTTATTTGGTTTTGCTTCTGTCCATGAGCGGTCGTACCGCTTGGCCGGCCGTCAGGTGAATGGCATGCTCGTCTCGCCATTCAATGAAATAATAAAAAGAAAAACATATTTCTACCACACAGTAAGATGGTATTGCGTACTCAGATTCAGATGATACGAGATTTTTTAAGACTGAAATAAACAGACTGCCTCGGTGGCGTGGTTGTACTGCGGTACGACTACAAAGCTGAGGTCTCGGGTTCGAATCCCGGGTCGGGCAAAGTGATATTGGATTTTTCTGTTCATTATCAGCCCGGAGTCAGGAATTTGTGCCCGATATGGCGATAGACTCGCCCCCTATCACATCGTGGGACGGAGCATGCAAGGCGAAATGTGGTTGTCCTAGTGGCGCCTCTGCCTACCCCATCGGGGATAAAGGCGTGAGTTTATGTATGTATGTATAATAATATAATATGGACTATTTAACCTACTACTGAAAGTAGTCAGAAATTAACAAAATATTTCGCTAATTAACTCACACTATCATGTATAAATCATATTTCATCAAAATTCATCCACTAATATTTACTATCAGTAATTTTGATAGTCCGCTGCTAATTACACAACGGTCTGTCTGTCAACTCAAATTGGACGCCGGAACTGAGCAGCGACAGTGTAATCCTATCACAGCGATTATCGCCGACGGCGTTCATTAATGTGTACAGAATTAGGCACGTTATAATCGGGAATGAAGCTAAGATTGTCATTTCATACAAATGTTTTCGATATGACTTTTTTGTCTCTATGTATGTAGGTCTTAAACTTAAACACGATATCACGATCTCATCTTTGAAGAATGAAAACAGTATTTTGTTTTTCCTTCTAATTGATACAATGTATAATTATAATTTATTAATCGTATTTCCTTCGAGTCTCCTTCGCCGTTCATCCCTTTTCCTCTATTCCATACTTCTGTTTTCAAATATCATAATATTTTTCTGTCTCTCTTTAGCCTAAGTACTTTCGTACTTATGTCATACTTGTGTTCAGTATAGCGTAAGATATATAACAATAGATATGAAACCTGTATTTATCAAAAGTCTTAAACTTTCTAATAACAACATTATATTGTATAAAAATATATAAAAAATATAGTACACTGTCTTTAACACGCAGACTTTTTATTAATACAATTTAGTTTCTTTTCGTTTTGCAGCTCTTGTTTCCGCACTGATGGACCAAAACAGGAAATAAGCTTAGCTGTTTCTCTATAGTATTGGCACAGCAAATAGAGAAGTGTTTCAACAGAAGCGAACCGACTATGAACATCTGTTATTTTTGAGAAATACCGCCCAAGATTCCAACTTTTAAGAATAAATTACAGAGACAGACACTAAAAAAAAATTATTTAAAAGTACTCGGACAATAAAAGTATAGATTTCAAAATAATATAAAAATATACTTTTCATCAAATAATTCAAAACTCAACGTGTATCACAACCCGTATGGATCCATAAATTCCATTTTCACAATTTCGGAGCACATTCCGTGGAGGCAGGAAGTTCTATTTGTCGCCGCGCCGACATCTAACTCCACTTCCGCTCGCCGACTTGTTGACATAGTACTGTTCACCGATGAAATTATACATTCAGCACGAAATATTAATTTTATGTCCAATGTTGCTAATAGTGTTTTGGAGATACAAAGTCCTCTGAAGGACGTATTATCGTCGGATTTTGAAAAAAGAACGAAGTTCTAGTCGAAGTAAAATTCGACCTCTTTGGTACTAATATGAGGTGGTATGCATTCGTCTAACAATAAGCGTCGTCAACTAGAAATAGAAATGTACTAAAATATTAATATTTTAAATTTAATCATGTGATTCATATTTTTAAATAATGAGCAGAAAAAGTAATCAAAATTACACACACAGACATGTGCTGTAAGAACTTGACTGTCGTGAAACCTAAAACGATAAATAAACCAATATTATATTACCAATATTTATAAATGTTTGTATGTAGAGATTGCTTCGAGCGATACGACCGCCTTTTGTACTGCGATCTAATTTAATGTTGTTGTTTTTTTTTCTTTGTTAAGTTTATGTAGTGTACAATAAAGGATATGTATGTCTATTTATTATGTATTTATTTTATTTGTTATGTAAGTATGTAATGTCTGTGTATTTATACTTGAATGCTTATTTAGTTTTATTTGGCTTCCATTTTTTTTTTATTTAATTTCTTTTTTTTTTACTCTGCCCTATCTTTCTCCTTCTGTTAAATCCATCCCATGGTTGTCTGTAAGACATTGCTTTATGCGATAAGACCGCCATTTGTACTGTTTTTTTTTCAGTTTCTGTATGTTATTTTACTGTGTACAATAAAGATTTAAATAAATAAATAATAAAATTATATTATTATGTTCAGGTTCGATGTTTAGTACCTACTAAGTTTTTTAATCCAACAAACATCATTATATACCTCTTCAAACAACCTATCAAATAAAAATATTTACCTAATTTAATGTTATAAGAGCATGTGTAGTTCTCCGCAAATTTAAAACTAAAAGTTTTAACAACTCTCGAACATAATTTGATATCGAGTGTACACTTTCAAAGTAATTTGTTTAACATAACGACTTCTGAGGTCGTATAAAAACATCTACAGTCGCAGCACTGACAATAATTAACGCTAATTCTGTTTCATTTCGAAACGTAATAATAATGATTTAATTTTACATTTTATGCATTTAAATGCGTATCCTCCCTAGCGATCATTTCTTTACTTCCATTTAGAGGACAGTTTTTATGTATTTTCAATATACTTGCCTTATCCGTCAGTCAGCTTATGCCTTGTCAGCCTCCGTGGTGCAGTTGGTTAGACGCCGCCTGTGAAACGAGAGGCCGCGGGTTCGATCCCCGCACCGAAACAAATATTTGTGTGATCCACAGGTATTTGTTTCGGGTCTGGGTGTTTGTGAGACCGAAAAGTCTCTCGTAGTTCTTGATACCCACGACACAAGACTCGATCTTAGTGTGGGGTCAGGACTATGTATGTGGCTGTTGGGTGTATTTATTATTTATTTATTTATTTATCCATAAATAATAATGCCTAAACCAACTCTGTAGGGCTAAGCCCACGGTTTTATGAAGTTTCGCCCGTCTCCTTTAAACAAAGCATTAATTGAAATAATCATCATGAATACATCTAGTTCATTTAGCATTACTACAAGAATAAAATTAATAGGAAAGAAGCGTGGGCGTTCAAAGACGTTAAATAATTTACGAAATGAAAATGTTCCCGCGACGCCGGATTTCGATACAATGTTGGTTAATTTGTAAATGCCACTGACTACCTCAAAATCTAAATTTAGATGTACCTCATTTACAGAAGATTGTTGAAATGTGAAAATTTTTAGCAAGGGATGGATTCAGAATTTGTTTAAAAGTTAATTAACATTTAAAGGGAGCAGTACCCATTGAAGTCAACTAATATTGGTCGAGCTTATCCATTCCAATATATGGAGCAAGCGAGCGTATCGTCATGCCGTGCACAAACACCAATCATGAGCAAGACATATAAGAGTTCTGAAATCCAAAAACATACATAAAAGAAATACCCGAATCATACTCAGGATGTCACGATTTACAGCCTATAAATGCTTCTTTAAGATCAATAAGAGAATGAATTAATAAAATCAAATCATATTGTCAAATTTCTCAGTAAATGTACTTAAATATTGGAATTTAATCGCTATCAGGGCCGAAGCGAAACAGTTCAAACAATAATTTAAAGATAACAAGAAATACTCAAGACAGCGTTAAAGTTAACAACAACTGTTGAACAAAAACAAAAATTTACGCATCAACGAACATAGTCGACGATAAATCAAAATTTTGAAGACACGCACCTTCATTGGGAGTTATTTAAGACAACAAACTGACTTCGACAGATAATGAAATTTGTATTTGCTGGATAGAATAACATTGTGAAAATGACTTGGTTAACAATTTATAGAGCGTGAGGTCGTGTTTCTAACAATTAACGTTGCACCTAAATATCTAGATTCTAGACCCTAGAATTCTAAGAAAATATAATATTGGGTTATTAATAAGGCAGATAGAATCCACAGTTAACTTTAAAAAGAAATTCGAAAGAAAAATCCAGTAAAGAAAAAAGAACTCATTTAATTTTAAAATGTATTTGCAAGAGATTCTAAGCATTTAAAAATGTTTTTGTTTCTAAATTTATCATGCAATTTATTTAATTGTTATTTTTATTTTTACTCGCTACTAGCAAGCCTCTACAAATAGGTCACTAATTACTATGAAAGTGCTTGTGAGAGGCCAATGTGCAGCAATGGATTTTCGGTGGCTAAAAATGATCATCATTATTCAATTGCTATAATAAAATATTGAGATCGCCAGTCTAGTATAATGTAATGTAGGTCCAGATAACTGAGGAAATTCTTAAACATTCGTGGTGCGAGGGTATATAATACCCTTTTTAGTCCTGGTATAGTCCGGGAGCTAATGAGCAATAGTCTACGTTATCCACACTTTGACCGCTTTGGACAACACCTATGTTTGTGACGTATTATTATTACCTTCGCAAGAGATAAATATGTGTTTTATAAAAAAAACGTACTTTAAAACATACAGTATCAACAGTAAATTATATCATCGCATAAGTCGTAATAACTCCCCGCAGCAAGTGAACCGTCCAAATAAACTCCGCATCTCCCCTTCAAAAGCCAATACAAAATTCTTCCTTATACCAACAAATGATCCAATCTCGATTTTGTAATCAAAATGCCTAAGGCCATGCCTCCGGTTAATTCTCGCCGCTAATTCCATTTTGGAGGAAGCGTTCACGTAGATGCGATGGAATTTCAGCGGCGGATATCTGAGTAGCATCCGTAATTGGATGCACGTAGTCAAACGCGCGTGTACCGTACTAAGAATGCACTTCGGGTCATTTCGGGGCGCCGAGGATTGCCGACCGGTCCGACCAATGAGCGCTAAGTATGCACGGTAGGTATCTAGAATTCTGTATTAATGTGGATATTTAGATTCAATATTTTTGAATTACGAACGGTGTTAAGAGTTCTTAACTTTTTGAGGAGTAAAGAAGTACGCAATAATGGATTGGTGGATGATCTAATGTACGAAGTTTAAAGTTGCATTTCGGTTTTAACAGATCATTGTTGAAATTCTTGGGAATTGACTCTAATTCTCAACTACTGTCATCCATCTAAATTTTAATAATTACTCTTCTTAATTAACATACCTTGATCGTAATTTCGCATGCAATAAAATGCTAATCGAAAATAGCAACACTAAACACACCAACATTCAAAGGCTGAAAGATCCAGTGTAGAGCGTGGATTATTAAATCACAACGGGTAGGAATGGAATGGAAAGCGTGCTATCAACCCGGGCAAATACTGGGGAACTTAATATCAACGGATTAGCTGAGATGCGAGCACGGGATAATGTGCCAACTCGCTTGTTTACTACGGTTATACGAATACGAAATTCCGATTCTAGTTTGTTACTAGTTTGCTATTGGATGTGTTAGCTGTAAGATCTATTTGATTTTAGAGTAAGACATAATTAATGAAGATGTAGCGCCAACTCCGTTTTTTATTAATACGTAAGTTGTAAATGCGATTTATCCGAATAGAATATCCACAGGTGAAAAAATGAACAGACTTTAAAACAAAAAAGTGTGTAATTAAAAAAAGATAAATAAAATTAATCTTTTAAAATTCTAAAATAACAAAATATGCCAACTATTTGTCTAAAATGTCCATCGTGGACTTTTGACACAAAATTTTATTGTGAGTTATAAAACTAAATTAGTATTTAGTAAAGTATATATTTTAAATCAATACACATGTAAAACGGAAATTCAAATTGTATAGTAAAATATAAAAAATCCCTCTACAATTACTTGCACAAAAAGTAATATACCATTCATATTAAACTAGCAATTTTGTGTCAAATTAAATGTGATTCCATCCTTTTTGGTTCCCTACAGGATCTTTCAAAGTCCTCCGGCAAACCAAATAGGCCTATGTAAATATTCCCTAAATACTTTTTCTTGAATGATCCGAAAGGAAATTACGTCGTCCGTTTTAGTGGCGCCGGACCGCGGTGGTTTGGCGGCGTCTCATTTCCTCGCGGGCGATCGCCGTGCCTT
This sequence comes from Deilephila porcellus, assembly GCA_905220455.2. NCBI lineage: Eukaryota > Metazoa > Arthropoda > Insecta > Lepidoptera > Sphingidae > Deilephila > Deilephila porcellus. Next base: position 3,030,541 of record LR999977.1, on the reverse strand, counting down.
TCTTTTGTGAAATATTTCTATGTACTCATTAACTTATAGTCATGCTAAAGGGACTGCGATTGGAATATTTAAGCAGATTTTTGATTGCTTAAGATTGATAATGGTATAAGGAAAAAACATACTCATAATCCTTTTTTTTTTAAATTGCAATGAATGACGAAACGAGCCTGCCATTCGCCTGATGGTAAGTGATACGACCGCTCATGGACAGTAGCAAAACCAAACAACACCATGAGTTACAAGGTAATGCTTGGCATTCCACTGCGCTCGCTATCCTGAGACATAAGATGTTAAGTCTCGATATGTGCAGTAGTTACTCTGGCTACAATGTAAAATAAAAAAATACACCCCTTTGAATAATATATCATCTGATTCCTGATTAGAATCCTGAGTCTAGATTAGGCAGACTGCAGTTTTGTTTTGGGGACATTGAAAAATTTTCGGTCCGAGAATTTTCACCCAGAGCCGAAACATTTTTTTTAATCTTACAAAAAATTGACCCGGAGCGGGAATCGGATCCTGCGGCCTCTCATTTCATAGCCTTACTCTTAACCAACGGCACTACAGACACTATCGATATGACGTCAATTAACTCATTTATCAGAGTATCGCAGTAATTTTCGAATATATACAATGATGATAATTACCACCAAGAGGAATTAGTAACACACGCACGGATTTAGCTATGGAACGCGTCTCAAATCAGATGGGTTGATTCACCAAACATGTCCTCGGGTATAACTTATAATTCTCGTTTATAATCCGTCTTGAACACGGGTAGTAAGCAAGCATAACAATAGATATCGTGTTGTCTTCGCCATTGCACATATTGCGCGATGCGGATACGTATCCGTCCGAGTAGCGACCACCGCACATAGCTTCTGAGGAAAACTCATAGTAACCAACGGATATTTGTCGCATCTCAGGTTCATCTTATAAATATCCGGATGATGGGCTATGGACAAAAAATACAAGATACACTTGGAAATAATTAGATTTATTTCAGGAGAACAAACAAGAGCAAGCACAAACACAGCTTTGTTACAGAAAAGAGAACGTCATAGTTGCGAAGTATTTAAAAAAATATTCCATAGACATCGATAGTTGTCAATGTCACTAATCATAAACGTCAAACAAGTACATTTTTTTTTTATTGCATTGAATGGCGAGACGAGCATGCCATTCGCCTGATGGTAAGCGATACGACCGCTCATGGACAGTAGCAAAACCAAACAACACAATGAATTACAAGGCAATGCTTGGAATTCCACTGCGCTCGCCATCCTGAGACATAAGATGTTAAGTCTCAATATGTCCAGTAGTTACTCTGGCTACAATGTCCTTCAAACCGGAACACAACAGCGCATTTACACTGCTGTTTGGCGGGAGAAATAGACATTGCGGTGGTACCTACCCAGGCGGCCTCTCACATATGAGAGACCTACCACCAGTAGATTGTCAAACATTTAATTGTTTGTTGACATTTTTAACACCGTATGCAGAGCGGCATAATTGTGTCGACCTGCGAGGGATCAACATCTCACGCCGCGTGATGCTTCATCTGGATCGCTCTACGCTTACCATCAAGCACATTGTCAGTCAGTCTTTATGAAAAAATACATTCCTAGTATTGGGTTTTTCTATTCATTATCAGCCCGGAGTCAGAAATTTGTGCCCGATATGGAGATAGGCTCGCCCCCTATAACATCATGGGACGGAACATACAAGGCGAATTGTGGGTGTCCTAGTCGCCACTAGGACACCTCTGCCTACCCCTTCTGGGATAAAGGCGTGAGTTTATGTATGTATGTAGTTATTTCTACAGGCCATTTCTAACAGGTCTATGTGGCGATCCATAATCAGCAGTGGACTTCCAGTGGCTGAAGAGAAAGAGAGAGAGTTATTCCCGTATAATACCGAGCTAAAAATATTTATTCCCATTCAAAAAAGTTTGCTCACGATGTTTTCCTTCACCGTTAACATCGTGAGGAAACCTGCATACCGTAGCCATTTTAAAGAATTTCTACGGTATGTAAGTCCGTCAACCAGCACTAGGCCAGCGTGGTGGACTATATGGCCTAACCACTCTCAATCGATTCCCTCGATTGTAGAGTAGGCCCGTGCGTTGCAGTGGGACGTATATGGGCTGATATAGATATAGATAGATTCAAAAAAATTCCGAGCTGATAATATGGGCCGATATAAATCTCGATATTGATAGTGATTACTAAAATTAACCTCAGTGTTAATTACTTGATGCAAGTTAAAAGCATTCAATTGTATTAAAGCCATGTACCCCGGTTCCGACACATTAGTCCCTGTATTAACAACAATCAGTATTATTAACGTGTTGTTGTGAGCGTAAACGTTTGATATTCATAGTCAGCGGCCGATTGTATTGACTCATAACATGGTCGCTGTTGGCTGAACGTAATGTTTGAATGATCAAATTGCATTGCAAATTAAATTGTAGTAAAACGATTGATTTAATGCGTTGATTCGTTGTTATTTTGCTACGTGAATTAAAACGTATTAAATTAAAGAGAGAATCTTCATCTTAACGATGTTTTGTAATCATGTTGTTTTTTTTAGGGAAGGATAAGGCCATCGCAGGTTTTAATATCCAGGATACAAAACAATAATAATGGTGATGTCAGAGATTGTCAAACCCTCCTCATATGTGTGAATAGTATATAATATAAAATAAAATGAATATTATTATACAGGATATCTCAAGACCGCGACCGAAAACGAAGCCAGGTGGTAGTAAAGTACAAAAAAATCGTAATTTTTTGTAATTTTTTTTCTTGCCGTCGTATTTGGGTGAAAAATACATATGTTTTCCAAAATAATGATGTTCACCTTTTTATTTTTAAAGATGCAATGGTACGTAAGGATTTAAATTACTATTGTCGCAAAAACTAAGGATTTACCACCTAAAAACGATGATATTTAAAATATTGCAAAAAATAATCTGTCGCTTTTTTTGCGAATTTTTTAGCTGCATTGTGTTTATAACCACTAAAACTACCACCCGACTTCGTTTTCGGTCGCGGTCTTGATATACCCGGTATTGCTATACTACTGCTCATTATCTTCTAGAGCCAGAAGTTGGACTATGGATGTGATTTAGCGTAGTTTGTTTTTGTGTAATAATATAAGTAGATAAAAAGCAATAAAAACGTCAACATTTTAACTTAATATAATAAAATCTGTAATAGACACTTGATTATGTTGGATCAAGTTTATCAACTGTGATTGATTATAATATTATGTTTCGTTAACGCAGAATAAATGTAATTCAATAAGCAAAAAACCTTTCAATATTTTCAGAGTATCAGAAAAAAAAGATTGCATTATAAATTATTCAAATGTCGAAGAAACAGAGCTCAAACCCTCCACATTTAAATTCTAAATCAAATCATCTAAACCAGTAGTTTTATGTACAAGAAACTGAGAAGAAAAAAGATTTATGAAAAGCAATTTCATATTTACGAGAATACGTAGCACGCTACACGAGGAGCTACGCCGTAGCGACCGTAGAGGTTGTAGACTCCGTAGCGATATGAGTGTATTAACTTGTAAAACACTTGAACGGTGTTTTAGATGCGAAGAAGCAATTTTACCGGGCGCTATGACAACGGACAGTGTTGGGAAGTGTTTACCTCTTATCATACAAGTAAGTCGACTCGGCTTTGCCTGGGTAAAGTATCGTGATGTTTTTACTCATATCTAATCATATCTTATATCATAATTACACCTACTGTCCATCTTTAATAACATATTTACATTACTTCTTTTCATTTATAACATAGCATCTTGATGCTGTGGTAAGAACGAAGTATTTTATGTTTTTCTTTTAATATACGTATTTGACTTTTTAATGAAATAAATGTAAGGTCTAAACTGTCAAAAGTTCTAATAAATCTTATTTTAATCTTTTTTAAAATAATTATCTTTTTTCACAATAATAGTTATTTATTTCGATATAGTAGGCTTTTTGTTAATCATATATAAACTGTTTCCTAATTCTTTCTCTATTTTCAACACGCTTTTGTTAGTTTCGCCTATATGTGTACATAATATTATGTATGTAACGGAATCTTTGAAGTAGATTCTCAAGCACTTAAAAACTTTGGATTTGAAACTTTGCAAAACTATTAAGGACCGATGACAATACAATAACTAAAATGTTTTTTTTTTTGCATATTTTCTCTATAGAAAGTAGATATACATCTATATGTATATCATCCATCCATCAGCCAAAGGATGTCCACTGCTGAACATAGGCCTCTCCCAATGATTTCCAAAGTGACCTGTTGGAGGCAGCCTGCATCCAGCGACGTCCCGCCACCTTTACCAGGTCGTCTGACCACCTTGTGGATGGACGTCCTACGCTGGCTTTCCGCTATGTGGCCTCCATTCGAGAAAAAAGTAAATACAAAGTTAAAATGTCCGTTATTAGAATTACCTCCAAAGTCTAAGGATTCATAACTCCTACACACTTCTAAGAGAACATTGACGGGATTCATTATTAATTAATAACAAAATTTGGTTAATAATAGCACCAAAACTAATTACTATTACTTTAACAAGTCCTGAGTCGCGACAAAGGGATGTCTGCTCCAAGAAACTTTAATTAACGAACACCTATTTAAGCGCAGTCTTAAGTCTCATTAAATATTTTTCGTAAAGAGAATTTAATCTTGGAAGATTCACTATAATATTATCTCCAAGTTTGTCCCTTATTTTAATCCAACTCATTTTCAGTCTTAATATTATATATATATTTTTAAATCCATAGACTTACGAAATGAAACACATTATTAATTAGAAATGTTCATAGATAAAAAAAAGAACCTGAATAATTTTACTATAGGATTTTCCGAATACTATATTTACATACTTTTACTTCTACCTGAGCCTATGTGGTACATAACCATGTCTCGGTAGTGGATACTTTATATGAAAACATTGCAGTTAGCATCTACCTAGAGTATCTTCGAAAGATTTATGTATGTTCCAAATTAGATAAAAGTGCGTGGTGGCCTGTTGGTAACGGACCAGACGCAGGTGCCAACATGTTCACGTCGCTGGTCCAACTCTCAAGGCACACCTCTGACTTTTCGGAGTCATCTGTGTGTTGCTAGTCATTCACCACGCAATATAACGGTGAAAAACATCGCGAGGAAACCTGTAAAATACCTGAATTTCTGTAGTATGTAAAGTCCGACAATCCGCACTAGACCAGTGTGGTGGAAAATATAGCCTAACTCCCCTTAATCGTACTCTCGATTGTAGAGGAATGTATACGGACAGATGCAATAAAAAAAATATATACAATGGTCGCGTCCGAAACGCATTGTTTGCCTTAGTTACTATGGCTTTTACCGAATCCAGCATTTGATTCACTATGTCAGTAGTAGTTAAATATGACATACAACTCTCTTTGAGGTAGTCAAGCTGTCTCTTCCAAAAGCCTGGTGTATGTAACTTATCATATCACAGAAATTCTCGGACACGAATGCCTTTGATTAGCATATTTGCCCTTAACATGCTCATAAGGCTCTACGCGATAAACGGACAGACACAGCAGATACCGGTTAGCGTATTGTGCTGGTTCAAGTTATAAGCTATTAGTATATTTATTTGATTTATAATACCACCCTGTGCTAGTACCAAACATGTTACAGTGACCTATGGAGTATCTTGTTTTAGGTACAGCTATGTCCACTTTCGGGTATGCAGGTATACATAATTGTGACGAACGAGATTGTGTCGCCATAACACAAAACAGATTTTTTGCGTGATACTGATGCAGACCCAATTGTCCATTTCTCCCTACTCCCTCCTTCCATTTCACCATAAAATTTAAAAGACCGAAAACGCATCTCAATAATTAATTATCTTCAGTCAACAGTCTTGCTTGTCTTACTGTTCGTCTCTAGCATTTGTTTTCATAAACAAAACACTTCGTTATAACGGCAGAATATCTCGTTCAGTTCACAGCCTAACCCAAACCCTAAAACTTTGAGCAGAGTAGTCAGGGCACTCGGTCTTTGTGCAAACACTCGCTCAGCTTCTTTGTAAAACTTGGCGGCCCACACGCGCCTCAGTAGGATAGTTTGTTCTCGCGCTACTTTCACTTCTCGTGAGTCGTGACTGTGACACTCGTGTAGGTATTAGAGAATATAATATATTAGCTAGGCATATACGTAAGGACCTACCAGACGGATCTGCCTGACTGGTAAAAATGTTAAGACGAGAGTGCAATCCTTTTTAACACGCTTTTATTAGCTTCGCCAGTATGTATGTATGTATGGGATTCTTTGAAGGCGGTTTTCGAGCACTTCAAAATGTCGGATTGACTTAAAAGGAGATCGGTCGTTTTCCTATGAATATTGGGCCTAGTAGTGGAAACATGGTGGAGACAAATGAGACATAGAATTAAATAATAAGGATTTTTTATCCTTCAAATATAACATAGTCTTCTTGAGCTAGGATACGGGGTTTTTAAGATTTATCCTCTTAAAGTTTTACAAAATCTACCATTTTCTGCTATCTGAATACGTAATATCATAGTTGGCTTATATTTTAAGTTTGGGATGAGTATGAATATACATTATTATAAAGTACGTAAGCTTATCAAGGAAGACAGAAAAACACATTTGAATATTTAAAAGTATATTATTTTGATATCAGGTTTATTGTATGTAGTTAGTCACTTTGTCATGCGCTAATTTAAAAAATATCTGAAGCTACCGTACACAATAATGAAAAAATAAAACAATGATAGAGGATGAATCCATTCAGACATTACAGATCATGTAAGCCTTTGCGCCTTTACGATCGGTGTCTCGTAGTTGTTGGCTTCAGGCGCGCATCAATGATTTCCCGTAGTTTTTGCTTACATGACGATTATAAACATTTTAACTTATATAAATGCTATAATAGTATTGTTGGATCGAGGTAAGCAATTGACTGCAAGGGACGCCGTAGAGAATAAACACAACACCCAGCCACAAAACGAAATTATATGATTTTCAAATTAATTCAATTTTAAATACACATTAGTACACGACGAAATAAACAATGCAATTTGACAGATAATAGTCCCGTGACAGATGTCAACTGTATGAATGTTGCTGACAAATACAAAAATGGTAGAAATATTTCATGATATCCTCATTTTTTTGTAAATCTAATTCCAATGGTGTTGGATAAAAGTAAATAGAGAAATAAATCTAAAAAAAATACGCCAAATTTTTTGGTAATAATGAATTTCTTGTCCACAGTTGGACCAAATCGACCGATCTCCTTTGCATACTTGTCAAAGACCGATGACAACACAATAATTTAAAAAGTATGTGACATTACCTTAACTAGAACATTCAGAAATTAAGCTTTTTGAAAAATAAATTGAATGTGAATAATTTGCACACAGCTGCCGTCCTTTGATAAGATAGCCATAGATATAAAGTATTTTCGTATAATAAATAAATAATAGTTTATAAAACTAAAATACACGCTCTAGTAAAAGACCCAACTAATAAAATAATAGATACCGAGTTTAAGATTAGCTAGGGTGCTTGAGGATAAATAATTGTTGTAAGCTCCTCACGCTTTGTAACAATAAAATGAATGTATTTCAGTCCATTTTCTAATTTTAAACTAAGTATAAATTAGTTTAACTTTTTTAGTTGGGTATTTTACTATTTATTCGTGTATTTTAGTTTTTTAAACTATTATTTATTTACATACACTTAAGCTTATAGGATAAAAAGAACGTGGTGACGTATATATTTTAAAATGAGTTGAAGATGCTATTGGTTCTGGCAAAAATGGTCAAAACTAAGATATTGTGGCTATCGGCCGGTTTCTATAATCTATCTAACTTTAACAAAATGTTTCCATAGATATTTCGATGCATTATGTGTTTCAGTTAACAAAAATATAGATTTATATATGTAGATATGGCGCATATATTTATAAATAGCTAGGCTTTATCTTTGTTTATTAAAGTATGGAATAGTATCAGCATAGTAATAGTAGCTATTTTTACCTCTTGTTAAAGATAGATAGGATACAGAGACTGGCCGTAAGTAAGCTGGCATGCGTAGATCTGTGATAAAAACGAGGGGGAGGGATAACCTAACAATATTCTACTTAGCTCCATCACGATATCTATACATAGAGTAAAACAAAGTTGCTCCCGCTGTCCCTGTTAAAGTTATATCTTTTAAACCACAGTACGCATTTTAATGAAGTTTTCATCAACATATAGAATGACTTTGTTGTGGAGTGGAGTAAAAGAATATTGATATGAGTAGCTGGGCTGGTTTGCTAGTACATAATAATATAATATTCAAAATCTAAATTATTTTGTCCTCAGACGAAGTCACGAGCATCAGCCAGTCATAATATATAAATTATCCTACTCACACACCATTTGATTTGCTCATTATAATATGCGTACATATTACGGAGAAAAATTAAAGATCTATAAATACGAGCCAAGCATCTCGGAGCCGACCCTTGAGGCTCAAGGACCATTGTTGCGCGGAGGACGTGCGGGCTATTCAATACGATAGCTTTCAAGACCACCTATAACGTTATTATGATTTTCCCAGCATATTGTTAAGGTAAAAGAAAGGTTTTATATATTGTAAGGAGTCTAGATTTATTTTAATATGAAGATTTTTGAATATATATTGTGATTTCAAATGGTAAAAGGATTACGCTGCAAAAATCACCCATACTGACAGTAATATATCAAAAGTATCTTCACGCCTATATAGTTAATGTAGAAGGTAGGAATCTGCCGAACATATTTTCCTCTTAAAATGTGATGAGGGGCGAACCTTACGGAACATAAAATTTAGCCTTAAGAGCTCAAGTCTCACGACGACTTTTAAAATCAAAGTACACAAATCAATATAATATTCAAACTAGGAATCATATCCAGGACTAATAATTTATGCTTCTAAGAGGCCAATAAATCGAATAAAAAAATAAAAATAAAATAATGTAGGTACAAACTATTCCCTTGAAAACATAACACTGATCATCTCCCATAAATGCTGCCATAACACCATAGAAGTTTTCAAACCAAACGACAGAGTGGACACGACTCGTAAAACTGAACGACACAACTTATTGGCGGGGCAAGTTTATTGGCATTCTCGTGACAGAACTGATCCCCATAAAAATATGTATCGTTTGTATAAAAATATTGTATCAAGCTTAGGGGGCTTCCATGCTGTTTGTTTGCGAATCGCGAGGACAAGACGTTTCTTGCTGAATGTTGTTATTCGAAAACGGTTGTTAACAATTTGATTTTGTGATTCACAGTTTTGTTTGAAGTAAACTTGTCTTGTTTGTCGTGACTGTAGGGCTTTTATAGGATAAAGTAAATCATTGGCGATAAATAATTAAACAAAGACACATAACGATCTTTTGAGGATATTTATATTTTGAATATAGTTATGGTAAAGTGATTATATTGCATCTGATGGTAAAATAATCTAATCATAAATACACCCATTAGTAACCACATCGTCCTAACCTCACACAAGGATCAAGACTTGCGTCGTGGGTACCAAAAGCTAAGAGAGTCTATTTCGGTTTCACAAACACCCAGACCCGAAAAAAATACCTGTGGATCACACGAAAATTTTGTATTGGTGCGGGACTCGATCCTGAAGCCTTTCGTGTCAAAGCTGGCGTCTAACCAACTGCGCAACGGAGGCTATAATCTTTCTATCAAACGATGATTTTCTCACACCCGTCAACATGATTATCCCGAGCTGCTCTATCTGAACATATACACGTTGAAACCCAAATCCGATATATTTGGGAACTTACTATTTATTTATTTGTTTAGAAAAAGATGGCGAGATGAGTTGGATAGGTGGAAGAAAGAGGGACAGGATCGAGCCCCGAATCGGGACGAATGGAAGGAGGGTAGAGAGGCCTTTGACCTGCAGTGAGACAGTTGAGGCTGATGTATGTATGTATTTATTTATTTACTTCACGTTAGAAAGGACCCCATAAAAAGTAACATCTACTAATTACACACAATTTACAACAAAATACAAACTATTTTTTTATCTTTTATCCGGCACTATATGTGATATGTCACAACAGTGCCGTACGCAAAAGCAATATGTCTAGATTAGCTATTATTTTCAGGGCAATGTTTGATAGAATATATAACACTATGACGGGTTATTTATATAACATTATGATAGGTTTCTGTAGTGTAATTAATTTTGTGATTATTCGCATTAATTGAGACGGTTAAGAATTTGAGTCTGGGTGAGACACGAGTGTGATTGTTTTTTTTTTATTGGCTTGAATGAGCACGATCCTTGCCTGACGGTAAGTGTCACGCTCACCCATAAACAAGCAATACTACTTAGGACTTTTTATTACTAAGTACTGCATAGATCTGCACTCTGAGATAGTTGTTAAGTCTTTTAATACCAGAAAGAAATAAAGAGAAACGGGTATTACCAGGTACTAGTATACTCGTAGTTTCTTAAACGCACTCACAACGCAAGCTACCATAGGAAAACGTTTTAAAAATAAACATTAACTGCCTTGTTCATAAACAGTCTTAAAAACTATTTTAGTTATCGAATGTCTTGTCCCTTTCAAACGACTATTGAATTCAGTTTAAGCGAAGAAGACAAAACATTCGATAACTAAAATAGGTTTCAAAACTGTCTATGAATAAGGGTATAGGGCTTCAAATACGGAATTTCATCACAAAAGAATCCTAGTGTAGACCGAACTTTACCCTAACCGACGAACGCGGTGCACACGAGAAACTACATTCAATTCTCACGTTTTATGGAAGCGATAGGATGTAATATTACTAGCGAGCTGACTCTGGGATATCGGACTTCAGGTACATTGTGAAATATCAAATACTAAAGATATCGATGTGGGTGATACAACCAACTCTTGTTTTTTTAACCATCTGATTTTATGCCAGGTAAAGAATAAGAATTCATCGAGTGCATACTTAGTTGTGCAGTTGACTCATGAAACAGCTTTCAAAGCTTTGAGCCCAAGGCGGGTCTACTGATTTGGCGAGCTATTTTTGTATGCATACATAATTTATCCTTTGTCTTAATGGACTAATACTTTAATACAGGTGACTTACGTCTTGGAATTTTCCTCTGAACTTTTATGTATGTTTATCTTCTTGTATTTTTTGCGTAATTTCAATAAACATATCTACAAAATATTTATATACACAGTTGACAGAATCATCATTAAATTACAAATTTATTTCCGGTACATTTCGCACGTTAATTCCGTCCCCCGTGTTACAAGTAAGCCGAGATTTGCGGGTATCTTGTGGCTCAGGTATCAGTTGGGATTATCCCTAGTTGAATTTGGTAAATTATTGTTCCGATTACAGCATTGACTAATGCTCAGATTTATCAGTGTAGCTGAAATTTCATGAGGATATTGAGGTAAAATTCTGAACAGTATTAATTTAGGTTTATTTAAAGATAAGGTAGGTAGTCTAAAAAAACATACAATCGAATTGAGAATCTTTTTGAAGTCGGTTAAAATGCATCAATTATTGCGATCAGTAAATAAATTTTTGCTTTATTTAATATCATTAATGTTAATGTCGTTAAGATTCGCCAATAATGCTAAAGTCCGGTAAAAATTGCGGATATTGAAATTAATAGGAAAGTGGTTCCTTAAACTGACCTGGAAAATGCTATATGGACAGGAAAAAGGCTTAGATAAATATTTGAAGAAAAAAAATGGTTGTATTCACTCTAAGGTATGTCCATCGATAATATACAGCGTGTTTCGATATCATTTTGTTTGCTGGGCTGTTTTGATACGTCTAAGGTTGGGACGGAATTATGGAGTGCTTCCTATGTCACCTTCTTGACTTTCATATGGGTCGAAAAGATTATTTTGAGGAAGCCTTCTACATAATTTTACGATATGCTAGCGTGTATATCTTCTATACAAGAAGTTATATTACAAAACCTCGTTATACCTGGTGATATTGAGATAATATGGTATAATAAAAATAAATTATTGTTCAAGTGTCTCGCTGTTCCCTGAAGATCAACCTGTGTGTATACAGTTATAATTATATCAGCTGACATAATTATATCTTTTGAGGCAAATGGGCGGGATAGTCTCTAGAATTTCGCCCACCAATTAAATGTTTGATCCTGCTAGATTCTTGTATTGATTTAATCATTTTCGCTCATATTATTTTGCAGGAATTTTATTTAAAAAATTGGATGCATTTAATAGCTCTATTAGGCAATCAAAGTCCACTTTGATTGCCTAATAAAAATAAAGAAGTATTAAAATAAATACTCGACAATTAAATAAGAATGAAATTAATTGAAACTCTGTAGTGAATCGTAATATTGTAATATCTGTGTCGTGTAATATCTGTAGTGAATATTAATATTTCAGTATCAGTAACCAGTACCCATTCGCTACCAGAGATTAGTATAAAATATCGTAATATTATAAGATCAATCATTCTGTAACATTATTGGAATGACTAAAAATGTAACTGGACCGAACCCATGTAAAAATGGCGTAAGATGAGGCAAAACAAGAATTTATAATTATTTTTACACTAAAGTCGACTGCTTAACATACTCATATTATACAGGAGCCTTCTCCTTCAAGAATTTTTATGGGGACCTGTTTCAAAGTTACACATCCAGCGTTTCCTACAACCTTAAATATTGAAAATCAGAAATTGAAGTGCGAAAATTAACCAAAATGTGCCAATTAGCTCTCACTATTTTAAAACATCAAAATTATTTGCAGTATATTGGTGAAAAGTATCAAGAGCTATCGTTCGAAAGCGGCGGAAAACGTTCTTGTAAATAATTCCAACAGTTTGGGTTCAGTTACAGTGTGAATTTGTGTACACGCGGGTCTATATCACGAATGTAAACGCGACAACTTTAACAAAATAGTTTTCTTTTAAGTGCCTCGGTGGCATAGTTGTATTACAGTACCGTTTTAATGACACGGAGCATTGAAGCTCAGAGAATCTCCGGGAACGTGTAACTTGGTCATAATAGGTCCCATTTAAATGTAATAATCATTTGAACCGTAATGCCTTACAGCTGGCTACTCTGGCTATAAAAGTCTTCATGCGAGGTTATTTACCTCTTTAGTTCATCATTCATGTAAGAAATGGAACGCAACGCTAAGTTGTAAATTTCTGCCGCTTCACGGCGCTAGTGTGTGTGGCGTCCTCCCTTTTTTGCCCCCGCTAAGTTATGCTGTGTTGTGTACTGTGTAGTAATTAATAATAAAATAGTTTTATACCAAAACCACGCATTTTTCCTACATGGTAGCAGAGCGTGGTTCAGATTGGTACAGTAAAACTTTAAAACGAGAGAAATTCAGCGTAAAAGGCTAGGAAAAAACTTGTTGCAACTGGAATCGAGGTAATAGTCTCCACGTGCTCGTGCCATTCCTGTTGTTCAATCTGGCGAAAATTCACAAAATGAGCTCTTCAAACATTTTCAACATAGAAAAGCTCGTCGGCAGAGAGAATTTTGCCACGTGGAAATTCAGTATGAAGACATACTTAGAACATGAAGACCTATGGTGCTGTATAGAACCCTCCGACAACGTGCCCGTTGATGCAAAAAAGGACGTTAAAGCAAAGGCTAAACTAATTTTGCTTTTGGACACGCAAAATTACGTCCACGTGCAGGAATGCACAACCGCCAAAGAGGTATGGGAATGCTTGCAAAGAGCTTTTGATGATAATGGGCTTACGAGGAGAGTGGGCTTGCTTAAGGATTTAATTAATACTACACTTGAATCCTGCAATAGTGTGGAGGATTATGTCAGTAAAATTATGAATACTGCTCATAAGTTGAGGAATATTGGATTTGATGTCAACGATGAGTGGCTGGGCACCCTGATGTTAGCTGGTCTTCCAGATGAATATAAGCCCATGATAATGGGGTTAGAGAGTTCCGGCATAAAAATCAATGCTGACTCGGTAAAGTCAAAACTTATACAAGAAGTTAACACTCCCAAGTCAGCCGCTTTTTATTCAAACTCAAAGAAATTCAGAAATAATCAGCCTGAAAGCAAAGGGTCCAAGATGTTTTAACTGCAACAAGAATGGACATGTTGCCAAGTTCTGTAAACAACCAAAGAAAGTACATAGCAAAGCAGAAAGTTCCAGTTTTGTAGCGGCCTTTCCTGTCATTGTTGGAGATAATATGAGTGAAGACTGGTATATAGACTCCGGTGCATCCATGCATATGACGGGTAGAAATGATTGGATGTATAATGTCACTGAACCACCAGTAAAAAATATCACTGTGGCTAATAGAGAGCCATTGGCTGTAAAAGGAATAGGATGTGTAGACATTCAGATTGATCAGCATAATAAAATACAGATTAAAAATGTCTTGTTTGTTCCTGGTCTAGCAGCAAATCTGCTTTCAGTCAGTACAATAGTAAAAAGTGGATACAAAGTCATGTTTAATAATAAAACATGTGAAGTTCAGAATGTCAAAGGACAGTTGATATGCACAGCTACATTAAACAACAATTTGTATATGATGAACACTAACAAAGAAGTGGCTCACTTAAGTTCAAGTTCAGCAAATTGTAACAATGCCTACCTCTGGCATCTGCGAATGGGCCATTTGAATTTCTCAGACATTAAGAAACTGCCAGAATGTGCTGAAGGTGTGTCTCTGGCTCAGGAGAAAGGTAATGTCATCACCTGCACACATTGTTTAGAAGGTAAGCAGACCAGATTACCCTTTAAAAATGTTGGTTCTAGAGCGTCAAGGCCATTAGAACTTATACATTCAGACTTATGTGGTCCTATGGAGACTAGGTCCCATGGAGGTATGAGATACTTTATGACTTTTATCGATGACTTCACAAGAAAGGTTCATGTGTATTTTCTTAAAGATAAAATTAATGTATTGGAGGTATTTAAGGAGTTTAAATCAAAAGTTGAAAATGAGTTCAATCACAAAATTAAAAAGATTAGAACTGATAATGGAAAAGAGTACTGCAATTATAATTTTGAAAACTTTTTATCTTTTCATGGCATCATTCATCAAACTAGCACTCCATACACTCCAGAGCACAACGGCCTGGCTGAAAGAATGAACAGAACCCTGGTAGAACGAGCTAGAAGCATGTTATTCTACGCTAACTTGGAAAAGAGGTACTGGGCTGAAGCTGTGGCAACTGCTGCATATACAGTAAACCGCTGTCCTACTAAGTCACTAGATGGTAAGACGCCATATGAGTTATGGACAGGTAAGAAACCTAATTTGTCACACTTGAAAATATTTGGCTCTGTTGGTATGGTTCATGTACCCAAACAAAAGCGACAAAAATGGGACAAAAAATCAATGAAGATGATATTAGTTGGGTACTGTGAAAACTCCAAGGGTTACCGCTTAATGGACCCAGAAACCCACAAAATGGTTAAAAGTAGAGATGTAACATTTATAGAGAAATTTAATGAGAATGCTATTGTAATGCCATATGAAATAAATGTTTCAGTCAAAGAGAGCCAAACAGACAGTGCCAGTGCCAGCCCTACTTCACCAGTCTGTGAAAAATTAGAAAGTGTGTGTGACAGTCAGAAACAAGAATCACACACTCAAGAGTCTCTGCCGGTGTCAGAAAATAAATTGGAGAACCAAGAAATTAACAGTGAAGACTCTAGTGAATATGACACCGACACTGGAGTACTAGATGAAACCTATTATCCGCCTCGTCCAATAAGACAAGTTGATAGTAGTAATATATCATTAAGGCCAAGGAATAGACAAAATGACACAAGAAATAATAAAAATGGGTTTTTGTGTATGTATATTGATCTCAAGGATCCACAGACTATTGAAGAGGCTTTGTCATCGCCTGAAGTCAATGAGTGGAAAAAAGCAATGGATGATGAGATCAATTCTTTAATCAATAATGAGACTTGGACACTTGTGGACCTCCCCTGTGGACACCGAGCATTGCCAAACAAATGGGTGTTTAAAAGAAAAACTAATCAACAAGGAAATGTCATGCAGTATAAGGCAAGGCTAGTAATAAAAGGTTATGCACAGAAAAGGGGAGTTGATTACCACGAAGTGTATTCTCCTGTTGTAAGATGGACATCCATAAGATATTTATTTGCTTTAGCTGCACAACAAGACTTTCATATTCATCAAATGGATGCAGTCTCAGCTTTCCTACAAGGATCAATTGATACAGACATTTATATGAAGCAGCCGGAAATGTATAGTAAAGGAGATAAGGTATGTCATTTAAAGAAATCTATTTATGGACTTAAACAGGCTTGTCGCTTGTGGAATGTGAAGCTTAGTAAAGTTTTAAAAGAAATGGATGTTTTACAATCACAAACTGACCCATGTATCTACTATAACACAGGTAAACAGATATATATTGCCATATGGGTAGATGACATAATTTTATTTGCTTCACAAACAAGGATATTAAATGACATAAAGGAAAACTTGAAACAGAAATTAAATATGAAAGATTTAGGTGAGGTGAGCCAATGTTTGGGTTTGAATATAACTAGAAAAGGAAGTTCAATTATGCTGGACCAAGAAAAGTACATAAATGAAATATTATCTAAATTTAATATGACTGAGTGCAAAACTGTCAAGACACCTGCTGAAGTTGGTTTAAAGTTTAATAAATTGACAGAAAATGAAACACTTGATTGCCCATATCAACAAGCTATTGGGAGTCTATTATATGTCGCTCAAGGTACCAGACCAGATATATCATATATAGTCAATGCTCTAAGCAGATTTAATAAAGAGCCAAGGTCAGAGCATTGGGCTGCAGTAAAAAGAATAATGAGATACTTACAAGGCACAAAAGATTTAAAACTTACATATACCAAGAATGGTAATGAGGAAGTCATAGGCTACTGTGACGCTGATTGGGCGAGTGATGCCCAAGACCGGAAATCGTGCACCGGTTATCTTTTTATGTTTCAGGGAGGTGCAATATCTTGGTGTTCCCGTAAACAACAGACCATCGCTTTGTCTACTGCAGAAGCAGAATACATGGCCATGGCGGCTGCGGCACAAGAGGCGCTCTGGCTGCGGCAGCTGCAGGCTGAACTTGGGCGCGGCTACAAAACTCTGCGCATCTACTGTGACAATCAGAGCGCCATCAAGCTATCTGCTAATGAGTGTTACTTGCCCAGATCTAAGCACATAGACATTAGGTACCATTTTCTTAAGGCTCATGTAATTAGTAATTCATTAACGTTTTGTTATGTTAAGGGATGTGAAAATATTTCAGATATTTTAACTAAAGGAACAACTGTAGAAAAACATATGTATTGTGTTAAAAATATGGGATTGCGTTCCAGGGGGGATGTAAGAAATGGAACGCAACGCTAAGTTGTAAATTTCTGCCGCTTCACGGCGCTAGTGTGTGTGGCGTCCTCCCTTTTTTGCCCCCGCTAAGTTATGCTGTGTTGTGTACTGTGTAGTAATTAATAATAAAATAGTTTTATACCAAAACCACGCATTTTTCCTACAGTTTTGTCACCCGCTTTATAAGGGAGGGAAGTGGACAATAATTTATTTGTAATTCCTCCTATTAATTTAATTTTGTGATTGATTTCGTTGCGGGCTATACATATAAGAGGTAATTTAATTAATATTATTGCCACACCGAATAGCCTTCCTAATACAATTCTGGGACCTTTTACTGTAGCGCAAAGACGTGATTAGTAACCCGGTAAATAATGCATAAGTGTTGTTCTAAACGCCATTACTCTTTTGTTATTATTTTAAACAGGTGCAGTCCAGTGATTGAACCAAGCTACTAGCAAATACTAGCAAATATACTGCCTCGGTGGCGTAGTTGTATTACGGTACGACTACAAAGCTGTGGTCTCGGGTTCGAATCCCGGGTCGGGCAAAGTGGTATTGGGTTTTTCTATTCATTATCAGCCTGGAGTCGGGAATTTGTACCCGATATGGCGATAGGCTCGCCCCCTATCACATCATGGGACGGAACATACAAGGCGAAATGTCGGTGTCCTAGTGGCGCCTCTGCCTACCCCTTCTGGGATAAAGGCGTGAGTTTATGTATGTATGTAGTAGTCACGTTTTTGTCCAAAATATAGCCCCGTATTATCACAAAGAACAAACCGCGCGGCGCGTCCAGCCAAGCACCCTGTAAATATTTGAGCGATTCACGTTTTACAATTTACACCCATCTAGGGAACTGGAAACGTTGTTTTATGTTCTATCAAATACAATGGAATTCCTTAATTAGAAATGTTTTTGCAAACGATCAAACGGAGTCCGATTTTCTTGTTGCCAGGTGATAAATGGATTTAAGGCTATATGTTGCACAATTTTAATTAATTACATTTCATTATCCCTCTTTAGAGGATAAATTCGAGCACAATGTTGGTACTGTAATGCACGTTGAAAAGGATTTTGTTGGGAAAATTTCTCGCTGGTTAGTTGTTAGAACTAATTTTATGTTATCATTAAAATCTCCACAGATGGGTGTTTATATAGCGAAATAAACACGTCTCAGCGGTTTTATTCTAGCGTAAAAGAAACTTGATGCAACTAAAAATACGATTAAGCTATAAAAATATTTTATTTGTTTAATTCTCACAAGTTAACAATTAAACATATACGGTCTTCTTTTAAAAAAAACATGAATATTTAGTTTTTTTTTTATTAAATAAATAAAAAAAAACACATCACAGCAGCCACTTCCGTTTTCCACTTAGAGATTAAGTACGAACAGATTCAGGTTTATCTCTAAAATCGTAATGGACTCGTCGCAAATTGAAACTGCTAGGTAAAATAATGAGGGGACTATAAATCTCCATTAGTGGATCCGTATTTGAATAACAAATGTCCAAAGTGCGAATTGGGCAAGTGGAGTTGAAGCTTATGCAAATTGGAACAGAATATTTAAAAATTTTTTTTAAAGAGAGGTGATATCCGCTTGTGAAGGAAAAATCTTTATCTGTGCGTCTTGGAACCATGCATCTAACTGCAATTGCTGGAAGGAACTTGATCAGTTGAGGTCAGGTATGTGGCTTCCGACCTGAGATATCAGAAGGACGGCTGAAAGCGCTTTCTTCTAGTTAAAAAGATAAAAAGGACAGGTATAATAATGACATGAGATTTAAAAGAATATACGACTCCTCAAAGGAAGCGTTGCATAAGAGAAGATGATGGAAAACTGTTCACTTTATTTTACAACCCTTTATATACAGAATTACGAAGTCATCATAATTATGGCAAGTCAGACATCACTGCACATACTACTAAAGATCAAGCTACATACTTTATATTTCGTCAGGTATTGGAAGTGTGGTTCTAGTTCTAGATTTGACTTAACACGCGTCTTGTCGCAACGGGTCACGTGGCGTTATAATAGTGTGTGGTGTGCTTAACAGGTATTGTCCACAGCACTATAAATATTTTTTTAAGTATTTTTTTCAAATATGCCTTTTGCAGTTTATTTCAATAAAAAATCTAATAAAACCTGCTCAGACGGTTCCAAGCTACAGACATCTAACCACCCGTAAAATTCACAATCAGCATTCATACATCGAAGCACCACATCGAAAAACCCATCAATAACGATAAAATATACGCTCTCCAAAATTAAAATACCATAGCGTTTAATATTCAAAAATAATCCAACGATTACTATGATAGATCAGGTGAGATATTGCCTGTCCAATCTATTTTCCAGATTAATGATGGATATCAAGTAACAGCAGCAAAATTATTAAAGCCAACGGTGATATATATCTGGAGTCGCTACGAGTTAATAAACTAGAGGAGCTAAAAATTTGCAAGAACCTACCGTGTTGTAGACAGTTTAGGATATATTTTTAATTATCCACGCTTTAGAAACGTTGTGTTAGCGTTAAAATATTTATCAAAAGTATTATTAGACGTGGATATTTTAGACTTATTACTTTTATAAAGGACAATGTAGTAAATTGGAAATTCGCTATTAAAACATTACATCGATGATGAATGATAAAGAAATCATATTATAATTTATTTATTTTATTCTTAATTGTATACAGTAAACATAATAGCATACGGAGATAATAAGACAGAAAAGTACAAATGGCGGTCTTATCGTACTAAGGCAATCTTTACCAGACAACCATTTACTGTATAATATTTACTACATAAATAGTCATTCAGTCCACAAATCTTAACAGGGCTCTGGTTTTCACTGATTAAGTCAAACGGCAGCTGCCGTCCGGTTGAAATGATTTTAAATATAAGTTTAATAGATACAAAATGTTAGGTCCCTCATATGTTAACGACCTCCTGGATACGTATATTGACTTCCACAGAAAGTGTACCTACATTTGTATCTCTCCATCTCTATTTGCATTTATTTTTACTTTCCTTTTCCAATTCCAAATGCTCTATTAGATACATTTAATCAATGAGTAGCTGAAAGTATTTCTTCGTCAGATTCTAATTCTATCACACAAAAACACTCTCCACAAACTCATTAACCGTAATTCTGTCTTTCGTTTTCAATAAGGGAAGCTGGTCAAGAATTAAAACCGACGAAAACGGTCCAATCAAAGTGGCGCATACATTATTCAGTGGCGGTGCCCCGGCGCAGTAATTGAAATGCGTCGTGCGACTCACGGATAGCCTCTTTGATGCTAATCGATGTGACGTCACGTAAATCACCGGCCCATCTGATGTTGTTGGTAATTTGCCCGGATTTCTGATCGTGTGGGCGCTTTTGCGATGATTAACTTGGACTTTGTAAACCTGATACAGAAAATTGCGTCATACTTTAAAGTGAATAATGGAGTGTTGTTTATCCTTGAGAAGTAATTGTTTGAATTTATTCATCTTGCCGTTGATTCTATTTATGTACCATTCTATTTTTAAGATTGTTACCTGTATGATAATATTTACACACGGTTAGGATTTCAAATATTTCTGACCACATTGAATGCTGCATGTATCAGAACATATGGAAATACAAAATATGCTTTTATATTGCTTCCATTTTCTAATCCATTTAAATTCTCGCGTAATAAATTATATAAACCTAACAACAACACAATTCGAAAAAGGAATCAAAATGCACGATAATAAAACTCAAAGATTTTTTATTGAAAAACTTGACCGCTTTGCTCCCGTGAAGTATTGGCACTCAGTCGGAAATTTATAGTATACTTACGTCCCGTCGATGGATTTATAGTCTCGGATCGGTAATCGCAGTTAGTGCTAACTTTCATTCGCAATCCGAATCTCTTTTCGTGAAAAGTCTGTTGTCACAGCGGTAGGAGGACGCTATCTAGATCAGCTCCCTGGCGTCTTTCGGTTTGCAAAAGATCTGTTCTAGATGTGTTTTTGAATGTAATGCATTGTTTTCGTGCTTGGTTTATCATTGAGGAAATCTAGCTTATTTGAAGGATTTCTTGATATTATTATTGAGCTTATCACCATCATAATTATCATTATAATTAGCGCGTTGCAGTCCACTGCTGGACATAGGCCTCTCCCAAGGTTTCTACGTCACAGAGCCCGGTCTGCTGCTTTACGCATCCAGTCACTGCCAGCCCTTTATTGAGCTTATAACTGAGCATAACTACAGCCTACGCTCTTTCAATCTTTCGATTGTATAGGAGCCCCGTACTCAGCAATTTGTGAGAAAGTACATTACGGTATTTAAAATTACTTCCCCTTGAGCCACTGAGCCCAGAATCCAAAATAAAGAGTTAGAAATATTGGGTCATGTATTTTACAGGACAAAGAACACCTTTAATCTCAGCCCAGTTTAACGAGACCCATAGGTTTGGAATAGGTCTGTATAATAATTCTAACCGAAAATAAATAGCTATGTAGACTGCTTTGCACTTACTGCCCGCTGTATCAAGGCACTTTATCGTGCTAATATTTAAGAATGTTTTAACAAATCACTGTAAATTATAAACTTATAAATTGAACATACAGGGTATATCAAGACTGCGACCGAAAACGAAACCAGGTGGTAGTATTAGTGACTTCAGATACAAGCAGGGGCGTGCGCTCCTTGTAGGCAGAAATGCACTGCTTTACTTGCCATTCACAAATATTTTAATAAAACGTTCGTACGTTTTAGATGACTTTAATTAATAGTAAATAAATGAATAAACAAAATATAATAACTTAAAAAACGCCTAATATTTTATATTTATAGCAATAGCGCTGCAAAATAATGTACCTAATCAACCAAGTCATGCCGCCGCATCCCGCAGGAGATTTGTTCATATGTGTGTAGTAATTTTGGTGTCCGTGCACAGTTCGCAAACGCACACACCCATGCACATCGAAAGCCGCGACTCCTGCGGCAGGCTACGGAAGTTCGGCATTTGTCGGGAGTAATCGGAAATGTTCGTTGCCTATAATCCGGGTAAAAATAATAGACGGAAATCTAATAAATCACGTATGCACACTATGCATTTTTGTTTGGTAAGGTTTTGTTTGTTTAAATAGCAGAAATGTTTTGTGTTTCGCGGGGCCCGGGGGCCATTTTGCTTTTTTCATGTGATAAGCATTGTTTACTATTTTGTTTGCGCCATTATATTTATATTTTTCTTAAAAGAACTTTCTACTTAACATTTGAAAGTGTGCACATTTAACAGTTTATTACTGAGTTTCTATAATAATTGTGATTTGCTTTTACTAGTGCGTTTGTTGATTTTTTAAAATTGTTATTTGATTGTGAGGTTTGGGTTGAAACTGTGTGTTTATTAAAAATAACAAGTTCTCAAAATTGACATTCAGTGAAAAGATTCAAATTGTGTCTAAAGGTAGGTGTGTACCTAGGGTTGCCAGACAGTAACTTATCAAATCCGGGACAATTCTAGGACAACAATGTCGGGTCGTGGCCATAGTAGAAAATATACATACATACATAAACTCACGCCTGTTTCCCAAAAGGGGTAGGCAGAGGTGTCTTAGTAAGTAACCAGGACACCCATATTTTGCCGTATATATTCCGTCCCACAATAGGTGGCGAGCCTATTGCCATATCGGGCACAAATTCCTGACTCCGGGCTGATAATGAATAGAAAAATCCAATTTCACTTTGCCCAACCCGGGACTCGATCCCGAGACCTCAACTTAGGAAAAGGAAATTACGTGTATTTTTTTTATTTTCAAAGGATTTATATTTGTATTAGAAAAGAAAAGACCCATTTATTTTCAAATACATACTTTTATTAGATACTGTATGTGTTTAGAAGTCAGTAGGTAATTAACGCAAGTTAAAATTCTCCTCTCCTCCCGCGCGCCTCCCGCGACCCGCACTCGCTCACCGGCAGCCTAGCCGGCGCGGCGGGTTAGCTTAGCCGTAAGCCGTTGCTGTGTCATTCGTCCCTATTTTATTTTGTTAATAAATACCGTACGGGTCGAGCTAAATAAAACCGTTTAAAAATATAGTATTTTTTTAGAATCCGGGACAATAAGCTCTAATTACTGGACACGGGACAAGAGGCAAATTTCCGGGACAATCCCGGAAATCCCGGCCGTCTGGCAAGCCTATGTGTACCCGAGTTACAACAATTATACCAGCAAAAAGGGAATGTAACTCGAAAGTTTTATTTTGAAAGTTATGAAACGTATAACTATTATTTTAGCTTAATAATTTACTTATTAGAATTTCTTCCGCCGCGACGATCGATTGCTGTTTTGTCTGCATTGCCGTAGAAGATGTACATGAATAGTACATCCTTCTAGTATTTATTTCACTTATACAATATATTACTTATACAATATATTACAATTACAATTCACAATTATTTTACTCACAATAATACAGCGTACAATGGAACATAAATCTACGAGTCTCAAACTAAGCATGTAAGCTTGTGTCTTGAGACTCGAGAGTGCGTTTTACAACAGTTATTTATTGAGTATTATAATAATACTACTAAAATAATTAAAAAGAGACAAATCAATTCAACATGCCAGTGCGTGCGTGCGTGCGTGTGTGAGTGTGTGTGTGTGTGTGTGTGTGTGTGTGTGTGTGTGTGTGTGTGTGTGTGTGTGTGTGCGTGTGTGCGAGTGTCTATCTGTGTGTGTGTGTGCCTGTGTGTGCCTGTGTGTATGTGTGTAGGTGTATGTTAAAAGTTATTTTATTAGGTTTTCTGTTTCTTCATATGTCAGACCCAGTAACATATTTTTAAGAAGATTTATTAAAGAATGCCTTGAACATCCCTTGAGTTGCAATATTTGTCCTACTCTGTTATAAGTATGAGGATGTGCGAAACATGGGCAGCGTCTAGCTAGATCTGATTTTAAATTTGGTATTGCACATCTATATACCCGTCTATTTACTACATCTACGACTTATTATTTTGGAATAGTTTCCGACTTAGAGATCCGTCGCGTGGCTGTGGCTATGCTAAAAATCTACTAAAGAAAAAGTTTTTGTGACTGAGTACTCCGCCGCATACCCAGTGTCATAATCCTGTGCACGCCGCTGGATACAAGGCAACCAAAAATTTCGAAAAAATATTTTTTTTTTGTAATATTTTAGTTATCGTCGTATTTGGATGATTAATACATAGTTTCCATAAAATAATGATGTACACCTTTTATATTGTTAAAGACGCAATGGTACGTAAGGGTTTAAATTCCTTTTTTCAATTTTTAGTTGCATTGTGTGTGTAACCACTAAAACTACCACCTGGCTTCGGTTTTGGTCGTGGTCTTGATATACCCGGTATATAAGCTTCCACGCTAGTATTGAAAAATAAATCCCTGTAAATCGTAAACTAGACAGACCAAACACGCAACGATCGACACAAATCTCCAGTTATTTTCATTTACAAACAAGGTATAAATCATATTTAGCCACCATATGAACCGTGCGCGGCACAGATGATCTCTAATTAGTTGGTTTTGTATAAATGGTGATTGCGGTTGAACATAAAACAACATAACCGCCATTCATTGATTTTAAATTTAGATTAATATTTATTGGTGGATTTAGTGCCTTTATTTGCGTATCACGTGGTTTTATCAGGCTATTGATAATGTGTGTAATTGATCATTATGTGGGTGCTCTGGGTGTTGGTTTGTGTAGATATTTTGTTTCTATAGTAATGACAGGTTATGTTGAAGTTTCTATAAACCAGACGTCATTTATGTTAACAAATAAATGGTATTAAATTCATCATTGTTTAAAAAATAAAAAAACCGACCAAGCGCTTTGGACTCGTGCATCTAGAATTCTGTACTACACAAAATATATAATAAATAAATAAATAAATAAATACACCCAACAGTCACATACATAGTCCTGACCCCACACTAAGATCGAGTCTTGTGTCGTGGGTATCAGGAACTACGAGAGACTTTTCGGTCTCACAAACACCCAGACCCGAAACAAATACCTGTGGTTCACACAAATATTTGTTTCGGTGCGGGGATCGAACCCGCGGCCTCTCGTTTCACAGGCGGCGTCTAACCAGGACTGAATCGACAGTGGCACCCAAAAAATTTAATACCGATAATCGAAACACGAGGAGTATTTGTTTTTGTAAAGCAAAACTAGAATAAAATAAGACGCATTGGGTATTCATATCAGATTATCTATTAGGGTTTAAAATAACCTAATGCCGGCTAAAGATTAAATAAAAATATTACATTAGAATATCAAACATATTAAGGAAAATTATTTCATTTCACTGGTATTGAATAAAAGGATTACTAAAATATTAGCTTTACACTTCAGGATATATAACCTATCGAGGCAATTTGGAATCCTGCCAAGCCAAGAAAGCGGAATACGCCCAAACCAATTTAAGTTCAACTGGTGTAGTAGAATATAATAGACGACCTATATTAAACTTTATTAAACCCATAGAAAACATGCTACAAATACTAATGAACAACATAAAAATACACTGTTAATTCATTTCCATTTTAACTTAGAAATACTCATTAAAATCCAACTCAAAGTCACTTAAGCCCTTACAGAAATAACACAAAATAAATCACAAAATTAAAACAGCGCCATCTCTGCAAATACGCGCGAACTAAATACAACACGAAGTGAGAAAAATTAAGGTGTTTCGGAACCTCGCCCTCGTAATATTAGTTGAACATTCGTACACATAGATGTGTCGACCTGTCTCATTTGAACGAATAAAACGACCGAACAATTCTCATAATGTGAACAGAAAGTTTCTGCAGATAGAATTGCAGGCGATTTGAATAATACCCTCCTTTTGTTACTCGGCTATAGCATTGGCTGAAGTTTAAACGCTGAGTGAACTTAAAAATTCTACTGAAGACTCTTATAAAATTCATTCATAACTCCCTTGCCCAACATTGGGACATATTATAAGGGATTTTGAAGATATTATCATAAACATCATTTTTTTATTTTCTCTTTTGTTATGACAAATAACAGGTCTACTTTTCTCCACGTGTTCTACGAGAAGTAAGACCTTAGGTTTATCAACTTCACATTTTTCAGGCTTGTTGTAGATTTTTCAGAGCTATCAGTTATGGAAATATATTTAGTTAGAGAAGTAAACTCTGAAGAGGACAGCCGAAATATATCATAAGCGAGATGTTCCAAAAACCACTATACAAGACACTCAACTTAATTTGAAATCGGAGCTGCGTACTGTGTTAATAAAATTTGTGCATTTTTTGATTTATCCCTGCTTATCCAATGAATATAAAAATGGTAATTTATCATGATCACCTACCACTAAATATACCTACTCATCCCAAAAGTATGACCATAATACTGTACGTAATAAAAAAATCCACTAACCAAGCATTACTCCAAAATATATCTCAAAAACAACTAACTTTTTACCACATTTTAAGGTTCTTGAAAATCCTACTTTCAGAGTCGAGGGGCCAGATTTGTTTGAGCATCGTGCAATCTCTTCACACTAATGCACGTATCCTGCAATTCAACTAATAACATTTCTGTTCCGTAACTGGCGGAAAGAAAAAACTTCAGTCATTACTAAGTTGAAAGGATTAAAAAGTTTTAACACGCGGTCGAATTTGTTTCTTTAAAACTGAACATTCTTGTAGACTTTAGAAAAGTACATTCGAGCTGGCTGACATAATTTTTGCCGGTGGGAAACTGTTGTTTTGTGCTGGCACATACTCTTAATACATTTCATCGTATTTACTACTTACCATCAGGCTTATGTTATTGATACATACATACATTAACTCACCCCTTTATCTCAGAAGGGGTAGGCAGAGCCACCACCAGGACACCCACATTTCGCTTTCTATGTTCCGTCCCACGATGTGATAGGGAGGAACCTATCGCCATGTCGGGTACAAATTCCTGACTCCAGGCTGATAATGAATAGAAAAATCTAATATCACTTTTCCCGACCCAGTATCCGAACCCGAGACTTCAGCTTTGCAATCGTACCGTAGCGCAACAACGCCACGGAGGCAGTCATGAGGCATGCTATTAATATTTTTGTATGAAAATGTTTCCACAATAAAACATTATACACTAATTCCAGCTTAAAATTTGTCGGCAATGTGACATTTATTTTAATTTAAGCTACTTAATTATATTTGTGTATTAATTCGGGTATCAATCGCTTAAACATATTCATTAAATTTTAACCCTGTTGTTATAGCGCGAATTACAACTGCGAAATATTTAATTTAATATTTGCAACATATTGATGTACCCGTGAAATATGTTTAAGGAATTACTCGCAGTAACAAATTGAAATATTTAAGCATGAATGCCGCATAATTAAGTAAATAGAAAGTGCCACATTTGCTTATAGAATGAATGTGTCTAAACCCAGTGTAGTAAAAACTTTCATTTATTTGTGATAAATAATAAAATCAGAATTTCTCCCGTATCTCATATTAGCACCATAATTAACAGCCCACAGCAGTCTACTGCAAAACAGATCTCTCCAATATCACATCAATATCACATCATGGAACGGAATATACAAGACGAAATGTGGCAGTTCTAGCACCTCTGCCTATCCCTTCTGGGAAAAAGGCGTGAGTTTATGTATGTATGTATTTTCGACATATACCACTTATTACTCGCCCTGAACAAAGAACACTTCAAGTATAATAATACATTACAAAACTAAGGGTACTCGAATTTGCAATCTCGATGCATGTTTAAAGCTTCTGAGTGGGAGTGGGAATCGATCGAGAGGTGCTCGAGATAAGAGCTCCTTGCAATCGGCACCGCAGCGCAACGGTATTAATTCAGGTGTTGCTAAGGAGACCCTCTTTTATTTGAGAATTATTTTATGAGAATTGGTTTTGAAGAGAGCTGGTACAGACAAAATCCTCGTTTTGTTATATTATTACGGTAAAGTGGCTGTAATGCACCCGTTGGTTAGTCAGTCCAGTTCAATTAAATTATGAACTACGTGAGGTGGTTATTTCTCGCCAGTCACCGCAATTATGTCCGGTTGAATATATACAGATATACACCTTAAACCTAAAACGCGAAGTAGTTACAAAAGTGTCAAATAAGTATCGAGAGACGGGTTCTTAAGCGCTGTGTACGAATAATACGACGAATACTAGCCTAGTCGAAAATTAATACCCGAACGTTTCATAATCAGAATTATTATAGATCCACATCCACTGATCCATCATAAATTCACGACAACCAGGATCAACAGTGGCACGCAATGAATTGGCACCGAGCACCAAACTTCGGCGAGGCTTTTTAGGTTGTCTTTAACCCACAACAAAATCATATATTAAACCAATTATTCAATAACATGAAAAATAGGCCCAACCTTCAAGTTACAACCTTATAAATCTTTATATAACAGGCTTTTAGGGATCTTCACCTCTATTTTATATACCTTAGGTCTATTCCGAAAACGGTTTATCATACTATCTAACACTGTTTACCAATAGCGATTTAGTATTTTAAAGTGGTTTTGGCATTTGACAACTTTGTAAAATTATATAATATAATGAAAAATTTAAAATACCGATAGATGTTTGAATAAACTCTTATCCCAACAATAATCCTTTAGCTTATAAATCAAAAGAATCGATATTCCTTTTCCGAGAAGAGTGTTCTCGTAGACGCGGTGACATTTTCAATATAGCGAGTGTCAAACGCAGTGTTACGGTCGGCCACAAGTGACATTCAACTAATTACCGTTTTCAAAGCGAAACTACTCGGTAGCTCGTGTTCATGATTCATTGCATAGAAATTGTGGATTATTATAACAGCTTGCCTTGTTAGGTAAATGGAATTTGAGAGAGGAGTGGTGGACCGAAAGTATATTCAAATATAAAAAAAACATCGCACATTTTAAACAATTTGGGCTCTAATATTTTGAAACTCCGGGTGTGTTTTTAATGAAGCCACAGCTGCAATTTTAAAACATAGAGCTCCTATTCTTAAATAAATAATAATGGTTATATAAAACAATAATAATGGTTTCTTAGATTTAGGCGAATGTCATACATTGAAATAAAACTATTTTTACGGATTTTAGCATAAGCAAATAGCAAAGTTACCACACCTCATAGTAGATACGACACCGTGCAGTCAGAGTATCAAATGGCGAGACAAATCTCTCAAAATTCAACACTTCACACAACTATGTCCATTCATTTCATCTATCTTTGACAATGAATCAAGTTGCCAACGCGTCATCGGTGCGTGTAGATGCAGTAAAATTAGGGCTGCGCTGCGGTCGGATCAACTTGTAGGGTTACACGTCCCCCGGGGGCCAACTATTCGGCTTTGCGGTTATCACACACCGTGTAAGGCGTACCGAATCCAATTGTCTGTTTCTAATAGTTTAGTTGTTGCTGTCATGTTTGAGAATTGGCACGTAATGTGATGTTGGAACTATAGCTGAGTGTAATGAATTAGAAAACATAGTAATATAACGAATGTTATGGTATTTTTGTTTGCGAGCCCTTATTTCATATGATATCGAACATAACTTTTATACAATATCACAAAAACATGTTTAATTTCAATATGACCCCTTTCAGAAAATTATGCAATGCTCTACAAATTATAAAGATCGATTACAAATTCATAAAGTAGATTGGCGGTTTGGATATCCGGAATCACATAGTATAATATTATATAATTATGTCTTACTTTACAAAATAAAAGCGATGATATTTACTTAGATGCCAATACCAATATAATAATTTTACATCTATCTATAAGAAGACACCACAGTACAGCAATAAAATCAATATCAAAATTAAAGTCCTAAAACTAAAGTTTTCATTGACCAACTACTTGATCTCGAGGCTTCGAATCGTGTTAGCTTTACCGTCCATCCGATACCACTACATCCCTAATTAAAATGGATAACGAACCTCCAAACAGTTGGCATTGTAATTAAGCGCCGTTGATTTTTAGCCTTTATTTTATAACTAACCTATGTGTGGAGACAAAGGCCACTGATGACAATGGATGTGACCCGACGAATAAGTAGTCGGGTGGCCATGCGTTGGTCAGTGAGATAGACTTTGTCATTTCACTTTTTTTTTCTTAGTATATATGAAGCTTGTTTTGCAACTCACACTTATTTGAGTTAACTTGATGTGATCTGTAGCCGTTTGCAGGGAAGTTTGGACTTAAAATTTTATTGTTTATAACTTAGTTTTTTTTTTATAAAACTATATCCTTGATTATAAGTCTCATTCAAATATAATAGTTTCATCTTAGAATCGAACGGTGTCCTCATTCACAATCAATATAACTAGACGGCGTAAATTAATAATCTTTGTCGATATGATCATAAAAAAATAGAGTTGCATTTCAGTCCCATAAAAAACGCGTTAGACATAAAAACAGTAAACATAATATTATGTAGCTACATTATACTAAAGTTTTATTAACAGGAAGAAGAGTACAACTCCACGTAATAAGTATATTTTAAAAAGGGTAATATATTTAAGAACATGCACTCAAATGAAGCGCTCACGTACTTAACTAGTGCATGCATGTGCTCCGAACCGCACGCATTTTAGTTGAGAAACAGTCTCGCAACAGTAAATTAATTCGTAACAGAAAACTCCTTAGATAAGAGCTCTTCTGCTTACTTCCGTTATAATTAAAATTTACGGAGCTCTTATACATTAAAATTTCGAAATAGTTTCCATAAGTAGGTAATAATTTATGCGACGCGACTTGGGTTAATGTTACATCTGCATTGCCTCTGCCGTAAGAGTGCTGTTCGCTTATCGGGTGCTTCAACCATGTGCATTTCTGTACAGATTAATGTTTTTACTTTTTAATAAAATAAATATTGCAAATCATACACAAGTTTCTGATTTCATTCGTAACGACAGATGCCCGAGGTTTATCAGATCTGAAACGGATATAATATCTTGATTGTCATACAAACATTTTGTTTTATATCTGTTACCGGAAATGTATGAAATTTAGGAATTGTATACATTTCCTAGGAAATGTATACAATTCCGAAGCTATTTAGGAAATGTATAAAATATTCTTTCAATAATTATTTTATACATACATATCCTAGGAAATGTATACATTTCCTAGGCATTGTATATAATTCCAATATCGTATTAGGAAATGTATAATAATAATGGTTTCTGTAATAAAACACGTTGTTCAAATGAGAGTAATATTTTTTATCACAGGTAACAATCATAGCGGTAAATTCTATAATACTCGTATCTTCATATTACCTATGTTACTAATTAAAAATAACCCTTCCGGTGTCCAAGAAGCTCATTTCGGGCTCCCTGTCAAGATTCATGTGACATTTTCCATTGTTCTCCAATGGTAGGTAGGTAGGTTAGGTTAGGTTAGGTTAGTTTATGTTAATTAATATCTTAAATACTTACATTTACTTACATTTCCGATTACTATTTAGGAAATGTATAGATTTCCTAGGAAATGTGTCTAATGTAATTTATTTTACACATTTCCGGGCGATTTTAGGAATTACATACATTTCCTAGGAATTGTATACAATGACGGATTACACACATTTCCGTTAACATATCTACTAACAAAATAAAATGACTACAATACATATTTTTATCATCATTGGCCACACCATCTTGTCAGATGATTGTTGCATATTGTATATATTTTTACAATATAGTAGTAATACCCCACGTCGGTCACTACGACTGGGTTTCCATCGTATTCTCTCGCTACTAAAAATATATCAAACAATATCCTACATATGTTTAGACTAATTATAGTCACCACACAGGTCACCGATCCCTTTTTATAGGTCGTGACAGTAGTAAACAATAATTTGTAGAGTGACGTCACACTGACTCAATCAGATACTTCAACAATTTTATGTTTTCCCGGAAAATACGGCACGTTTGAGGCAATAAAAAAATGTTTCTTTTTGTAATTCGGTCTTATCTCGCGGAATAATATTCTTGACAATTGTTTTGGAAGTTATTTAGATAGCTTTGTTTTTGTTATTCACGTCTTTTCGTCGAGGGAATATGCTATTTTGTGATTCCTTTAAATAAAGAAATAAACCCAACAGTCACATACATAGTCCTGATCCCAACCTAAAATCGAATCTTGTATCGTGGTTATCAGAAACTAAAAGAGTGCTTTCGGTATCACAAACACCCAGACTCGAGACAATGTGATATTTATTATACCAAACTAATTTTATCTGAAAACAGTTTCTAACATTAAAAATTATCAATCTGTTATTTACTGTAATTAACTAAAAGCTTTCAATATATAAATTGAATGAAAAACTAGTCTAGACTGATATCACGCTTTAATAAAATTACATATTTATTTTAACCTCAATTTTTATTTGAGTCAATATATTATTGGTATCAGCACCCCAATGGGTCTGTATTGTACGTATTGGTAAAAACAGTGCAATTCGGATAAAGGATTGACTAGCAAGGAAGGTCAGGGTGCTGGACTATGCGGCCTAACCCCTGCCAATCATACTCTCAATTGAAAAGAGGCTCAAGCCCTGCAGTGAAACGTATATGGGCTGATACAGATACAGATAGCAAGGAATTAATTTCATTCTTCGACTGACACATATATGTCGACCTATGGAAACAGTTTTAACATTGACTATCAATGTTGAACAACTAAAAATACTTGTTTTAACATGACCAGCGTTCCTACATATTTTTCAAACTCAACCGTAAATCTTTCATAAAGTCTGCTTCAACAATACCACAGCTTATTTCAAAGCAACTCATTTCCCACAATCAAATACAACTTCTAATAAATTGCTCCAAACAATTCAGAAACAATTAAAAATGTAATTACCGAGTACGGTATAATTCAAACACGCAACGTCACATCATAATTTACTTCGAGACGGCACGAGCGTGCAGTTACCAAAGTTTCAGTTCCGCAACGTAACAAAATGAGAAATCACTGCCGGTAAGTAAAAAGGAAAGAGGCAAGTTATTACTTAGCTATATATCTGCCAACATAACGGCCGGTCTCTATAATATATCTATCCTTAACAAGAGATTTGATAAGATATTACGGTATAGTTTATGTTTCAGTAATTAAGATAGAGAAATATCGGGTGCATATATTTGTAAATAGGTAGGTAAGATAAATATATATTTATCTTATCTACCATAGACATAATATGTCTATGTCAATCTTCGATAATGAATCATAGAATTGTATCGCCATAGTAAAGATGGATAAGATATGGAGACCGGCTGTAAGAAGGAAAGCCGAAAGGTATATCAAGGTCATTATATCGTCACAATAAATTTGCAAGTTTGTAAGCGAAACAGATATGGAGGAGAACTGTTTGCAGAAGTTACGTAATATGCTGTTCAACGGAAAGTGTTACTAGTACTTATCGACCATTATATAGTCAATTAGTAGTTCCTGGAGTCGAGAAACTATAATACGATTGGACGGTAGTAGCACCTCCTACGTTACAATTCGGGACATAAGTTCTCGTAAGTTTCATTTTAGGAAACATCATTTTAGGAAAATCAAAATATGACAGAAACAGACTGATTTACATAGTGAATTTTGCCCACTTTACGACTATAATATTTGGATTTTTTATGCCTGCTCAAATTTTTATTAGCCCTTCAAAATGTTTTAATGTCGGTCGTGATTGTTACTATTCAGTAGTATTATTTAACCCACATAAGAAGCCCAGAGAATAGATTCATAATTCCATACATACATAAACTCACGCCTTTATCCCAGAAGGGGTAGGCAGAGGGGCCACCAGGACACCCACATTTCGCCTTGTATATTCCGTCCCATGATGTGATAGGGGGCGAGCCTATCGCCATATCGGGCACAAATTCCTGACTCCGGGCTGATAATAAATAGAAAACCCAATATCACTATGCCCGACCCGGGATTCGAACCCAAGACCTCAGCTGTGTAGTCGTACCGTAGTACAACTACGTCACCGAGGCAGTCATTGATCAGATTCATAATTCCATGTCTAGTAAATAGATCTTTCACCCTTTATCAGTCTAAATCAGACGATATGACAATCTCGGCAGTTAATAATATCGATTAACTAGTTAGTTTAATTGTTAATTGCTACATATGATTATAGCATAATTATATTACTATAACATGGACTCTGCGACAATTAATATTTAATGCTATTATTTGGCTCACCGGCTGTTTTGTTGGTTTAGTAAAGGTATGCACAACCTGTTTACAGTTAAACTCACGCGTTAATCCCAGAAGGGGTAGGTAGAGGCGCTACCAGGACACCCAAATTTCGCTATGAATGTTTTTTTTTTCAATTCTTCTTATAAATACAGAAAATCACTCAATTTTCTGTCAGCCCAGCAAGGTGATCTCTGCGCGCGGTTGTTCTTGCGCCGAGTTGGTGTTTGCGAACATAATTACGGCCTCAGCGAACTGCGATTGGGCAAACTCCGCGTGAAATTGGTACACGCTACTTGGATATAGCGACTGGGTAAGCTCGCGACTTGGGTATCTAGGCGCTGTGACGTAACGCTGCCGGAAATTTTATTATATCGAGAAATTTATTTTTCAGTTTTTGAACCTATCTTTAGATAATGTCCTGATCTTATTCAACGGTTGTTAGTGGTTGGCTCAACATGGTGTAGCAAAAGTATTTGCCTATAATTGTATGACTGGCCACAAAGGTCTCGTAAAAGTATGCATTGTATAATTTTCAAAAATCACGCAATATGAAACGCATGACTTAGGGAACGAGCCCAGTAACTATCAGTATTAGCACTTACATGCTGCTAAAAAATCATCTAAATTACATCTCCATCGTAAAAAGAGTTTAGATAAACTCTGGACTAAAATCTGACTGCTTAAAATATAAATTATGATATTTATACCGGAAAATAATAACTTCATACGCGTTATTTTAAAATCAATTCAGTGTTCTTTAATTAATCGAAACACTTTCTGAGTTAAAGGTTACCGATTCGTTATACGCACGGATAGATATTTCATACCCTACGGGTATTTATTTTAGACCTGAGTATTTGTTTACATTAAATTTGTTTTCAACACTCCCACGTACATATTGTTATTATAAGAAACATCTTGGTGTTAACAATATTTTAAAATCCGATCTAACGATCCGCTTGTACAGTAAAAATAGTTTTCAAACTGGTATCGCACCGATTTCATATATTGTGAACATAATATTGACAGCCTTCGTGGCGCAGTTGGTTAGACGCCGACTGTGAAACGAGAGGCCACGAGTTCGGCCCCGCATCGAGATAAATGTTTGTAAGCCCACAAATATTTGTCTCGGGTCTGAGTGTTTGTGAGACCGAAGTCTCGTAGTTTCGATGCCCACGACACAAGACTTAATTTCTAAATAAATCTTAATGTGGGATCAGGATGTTGGATGTATTTATTTATTTATAATATAATTATAATCAATCTGGTTAATAAAACAGTAATAATTGTATAGTTGTTAAACTAAAGGAATATTTATTAGGTGTGAGTTGGATTCTTAATTGTAAGTTTAGTTTCTCATGTCTGATATTGTAATATATTTTCGATTTGAATGTACGTAAACAAATCCATTTCCAGCTAATTCCACGTAATCATATGGTAGGGTAAGAAGAAAGTAATATTCTTATCAAATTAATTGATTTCGTTCAATTCCAAAGTATATTGTTGCGAAAAAATTAAATGTATCTAATTATAAGAATTCTAACTTATCCTCAGTTCATAGTTTGCGTGTCAGGAATCCATGTCTACTTTCTTAGCATGTTGGCGACTACCGATCAGACATACAACGTAACTCCTACTATCTTAGTGATATACTTCGTCCATTCCAAATAAAACCTTAAACAATCCCACCGAAGGTTCATTTTCTCTCAAGTGGCGCGAAGTTATACGACGTTTTCTTATCAGTCGTGTAATCTAGGTGGGAGACCTCTAATGTAGTGTTATCAATCTGGTTACTGCAATAATCTGTGAAATGTGTTGTATATTAGGGGAACTGATGCGTCTTCCTTCAAGGGATTGTCTATCTATTAATTTACTTAATTTCATAGGCTAAATTATTATAATCATTTTTTGCTATTGTATAAATATTTAAATTTGCATGCTGTGTTCTCCTGTATAAAATAAAATATCTAAAGGATCGTTATGGTTGACACTGACCACAGTTGAAAAAAGTTAGGAACTTTTTTGTCATAACGAACAAGATACTCAGCTAACTTGATAAATTATTATTTGTGTTCACACTTGGTCGTTTTTATGAATTACAAAATACGTTACTTAATTTTATCTAAGCAGGGCTTCTGACGCAATTGTATTGTATGTCCTTTAAGCGTTACTGTAAAAAAAGAGAAATTAACAATGTAAGTCGTAAAAACGTAAATATTTTTCAAAAATAAGGTTGGATTCATGGGTACCATGAATCAAATGCGATATGGTCACCGATTGTACTATTTTATTTTTTATTTGTATCACATTCCTTTGTAACTTGTTATGTACAATAAAGAGTATAAATAAATAAATAAAAATAAATAAATACCATGTAGTATGTTTAAACCTCTTATAAAACAAAAAACTTTTACAAATAAAAAACAAGGAAACATACTATTCTTTTGCAGTAAAATCGTTGATAATAACAGGGCAATGGCGAAGTGCTGATTAGGTCCGGACGCCGGCTACCGAGGGCCCTCACGCGTCTAATTTTAGAGCCCGGATATGAGGCCCACATTAATCGTCAGGCTGAGTATTACTGCGGCTTGAACGGTTAAGCCTGTCTTGATGTAGCATTGCCTGTATTTTTTGTAAATGTTAGGTTGAGATAATTGTACGTTTAATGTAACTGTATAGGCTTGCATTTATTTATGAACGATTTCCCTCTTACTGATTTCAATTTATACACGAATGTTTTGTCGATTATTTTAATTTCCTGTCTCGTGTCCTTTCGGGAAACTATTATTTGTCTAAATTGAAAATCTGATGCAAAACACTAACTATAACTATTATCACAAAACACAGCAAAATATAGATTCACGTTTAACTAAAATGATCCATGAGTTTTTTGAGTGTGTAATAACTTGAAAAAGTGAAATTTAGATTCACTAACAATATTCAATAACATTCATCGCGCATAAATCTGATGGCCATTAAAATCGAACTGACAAACCTTCAATTGAATACGACGCATCACGTTGGCACAAAATTAAGTGAACACGCAACAGCGCGTATCCGAACGCAACTCAGCGTTTAATTTTGTTTATCGAAGCGTGATGCGACCGGATACACGCTGCAAACGGATTGTAGGATTATGAAGATCGCTGCGGATTGATATTTGTCATTATCGATATATTATGTGGATTTTATTGTTATTAAATTCACAGTACTGATTTTATTTTACTGTGGAGTAAAACTATGGTTCGATTTCTGGGGTCTTCTGTGGCGGCATAATTGCCGGCAAAGCTTCTTTTTAATCTACATTGTCCTCGCCTTTTGGTAATAATAAGAAGGTCTTCATTTGATATTCTTGATATTTCTTCCGCTTCATCTTTTTTTACATTATTGTGGACGTGTTTAAATTCACGGGAATAATCAAATTAAATTGATTTTACTCTTAAGCCAATCTGTGTTATGAAACTGTATATTACACGAAATGTTCGATAAATAATAAAACAAAAATAATATCGGACACAAAAGTAATTTAATGGATGTGGAAAAAGAATTTCGACGAAAATCTCACAAAAAGAGCTGAAATAATAAACGAAAGAGGGATCTGTGTCATGCACGTACAATTAACATTTCACGAACTGCTCAGTATTATTATATTAAAACGAAACCAACTAGTAGAAGCAAGCTATTTTATATTGACGCAACTTTTATTAAATAATATGATGCATGAGAAGCATGTAGGTATCTTCTTTTGTGGGTTAGGTTGTACAAACGTACACGGCTTTTTTGATGATAAGTAAGGCCTAGGAACATCAGGTACGAAATTTTATTGTTTATACCTTGTCAACATCCATCAAGGATACGAAAGGGGAAAAAACGACGGGGGGAGGTATAGAGACTTTCCCGCCCTCACACCCACCACTGCAACTCCTGGTTGACAGGATCAACAGTGACACGCAAAAGAATTGGCACCGAGCTCCGGAGCTCAGCAAGTATCTTAGGGACACTACATACATACATACATAAACTCACGCCTTTATCCCCGAAGGGGTAGGCAGAGGCGCCACCAGGACACTCTCATTTCGCCTTTTATGTTCCACCCCATGATGTGATAGGGGGCGAGCCTATCGCCATATCGGGCGCAAATTCATGACTCCAGGCTGATAATTAATAGAATAACCCAATATCACTTTCCCTGGCCCGGGATTCGAACCCGAGACCTCAGCATTGTAGTCGTACCGTAGTACAACTACGCCACCGAGGCAGTGTAAGGGACGCTAACATGGCATAAACCTGCATCGAAATTAATCAGAGGGAGGTATATTGAGTCTCCGGTAATCTTACTATCCCGAAAAAGATACGTCAACTAAATTTGTTCTTTTAGGTTGAATTTCTACAATTGTACTCTCTCTCTCTCTCTCTGGTCGGTCCCTCATGTCTGAGGATCGTGGCCAGCATCAGGGTTGCACCTGGAGCGGGTGATTTGCCTCCACCGGTTTCTGTCCAACGCGTCTCTCATGGGTGTGTAGAATTTTGCGGATGAAGAGGGTTTCATTTGGTCAGACCATCTTGTTGGTGTACATTGTACTACTGAAGTTCTAATCCAGGCGAGCAACTGGGTAAATCAACTTTTTCTTGCTTTGGACAACCGTACCAGGTCCCAGATTTGTATTAATATAAATAATACCAAAACGTATTTTCTTTATAATACATAATCAATGAAAACACACTTAAATCAATGTATTTAAGGCAAAAATATATTTTTTATTATTGTGTCACCTTCATTTGAGAGTGGTCCGGGGGACATTTGGGTAATTTTTATGTCAAATTCTGTGTCCCCTTCACCACTTCTAAACTAGAAACTCATCTACACCGAAATAAATCCTCAGACGCAGTGAATATAAAATCATAGAACAGATATTTATGGTTTTTATTTTTAGGAAAACATTTTATAAAAAAATAAATGTTTTTATTTTATCTATTTTTTTGTGAATTGTTCTTGTCCCACAAAGTTAGTGCATTGTACTGAGTCATTCGGACAACTAGTCTTTGATTACAAATCCAAAACAGAGATGGCCCTGTAGTATCTGAGATAACAAGTAAGTCTGTCTAGTAAACAATAGTTCAAGCCGCAATGTTGAATTAACGTCAGCGAAGGCGGCAGGCGGCCGAACATCGTGACGCGGAGTGGGTGTGTTTATTGTTTGTCCCCTGGACCGGCGCGAAAATTGAGTAAGTAAATTAGTTACATTAATCAATTGCTATTGATCAGTTCACTTTAGTTCTGCACTTTATGTTAACAATGTAATCAAGCACAGTAAACAAATACTTTTTATGAAAAGACACATAATTTAAAAATGTCACTCGGACAACCAGTCTTTTGGACAACTAAATCAGTTGTCCGTGGGACTTTAAAAGTTGTCCTTAGGACAAATACAAAACCATGTACCCAACACGGGATGATCGGTTTCTTGTGAGTCGCGCATTGAGAAATCGCAAGTCTTCGTATGTGTACCTTAAGAACAACCTCGAAGTAAGAAATGTGCATATTAGTCTATGGACGGTCAGGAGGAGGCTTGTCGCGGCCAATATACGCAGTCATCGCCCGGCCCGCGGCCCTACGTTACTCCGTGGGCACAGAGTTGCCAGGCTTAGGTTTGCTCGAAATTGTGAGTCATGGACTCAAGAAGCTGGAATAGGGTATTGTTCTCCGATGAAGCCAGGATATCTCTGTTCGGTGAAGATTGACGTCGGCGAGTGCTACGAAGACGAGGAGAACGCTTTGCAGAGGCTTGTTTTGAAGAAATCACACCTTATGGTGGGGGCTCTGTTATGTTTTGGGCAGGAATAAATTCAATGGATCGTACAGAGTTAGTCTTCATTGAAAACGGCTCACTGACTGGACATCGATACATAACGGAAGTTTTAATTCCTCATGCACAACCCGCATTGGCCGCTTTAGGCGAAGACTCAATTTTTATGGACGACAACGCTCGCGCCCACCGGTCTGGCGATGTGGAAGCGTATGTGCAAGAGGTCGGCATTCGTCGTTTGGATTGGCCAGCTCGAAGTCCCGACCTCAATCCTATAGAGCATGTCTGGGACGTTCTGAAACGGCGCGTGAGATCAGTACAACCGGCTCCGTAGACCATCAGAGAGCTGAAGAATGTGATTACCGCGGAGTGGGAACGTATTCCGCAAGCAAGTATCCGGGATATCCTCGCTAGCATACCCAGACAAATTCAAACTGTGATTTCATCTAGAGGGGGTCACACTCGATACTAAACATTTATCTGCTTTTACTTTATTAAAGAAAAAACAAACAAAAATCTTTTTTTTTAACTTTTACTTCACGAGCATATGCACTACTAACGAGCATACACTAGTAGTGAACTTAGCATTAAAACCCATACATTTTATCAAAATTTTGTGATAATACTGACGATAACGATTATTTGCTTATTAATTTACAAAATTGTGAAAGTAAAACTACCTATAATTATCAAACAAACAGTAGTTGTAACATTTGAAATAGTAACATTTGAAATGGTTCATTGCTTAGGTGCCCGTTTTTTTGCAAATGAGTAAATATCAAACCCAATTTTCCTATGGACAACCAAAAGTCCATCGGACAACTATGATGTCCCCATATAAAAATGGAATCAAATCTCAAATAGTTTTATTTTAAACATTTTATTATGTAAATTTCATATATTGACGGGTAGCTAAGTATAAAAGCAACATAAATATATATATATATTTAATATTTTCTGGTTTAATACTATGTAAATTAAACTTTTAACGTCATACAAAATTGATGGTTGTCCAAGAGACACTATTTCTTAAAATATTAGGAGTACTATGCGTAATATCTCAAATTGACTACTTTGAAATTGAGATATACACCCGACTTGATTTATATTTACAGTGTTAAATTACAGATAAAAAAATATTCACACTAAAAAAAATATTGAACAAGTTGTCCAGGTGACTGATTTTATAAGACTTCAGTGCGCTTACAAGCTAAAAATAGCCAATTCTGAAAGAAAAGTGCTCTGCTGTATGCAGATTCGTAAAGTAGAATATATATTCTAACTTCTGAAACTATTAAATATTTAAAAAATCAATACTTGAAAAAATATGGCAAAATCATAACCTGTGCACTAAATAGTTGATTTACCCAACTACACCGCTGTACTACTCAACCTCTGCAACTTAATTTAATCAAAAATATTGTAATACGCTCCGAAAAGATAACAGTACATCATTATCGCGAGCTTTAAATACTTAGAATAAAATTAATAGTATTCAAATAAAATCAAAAATAATGTAATACGCTCCGAAAAGATAACAGTACATCATTACCGCGAGCTATAAATACTTAGAATAAAATTCTAATAAATCTATCAATATTCAGCCAATATAATGGAACTAAATCCTAACTCCCTC
Organism: Deilephila porcellus; assembly: GCA_905220455.2. Lineage (NCBI taxonomy): Eukaryota > Metazoa > Arthropoda > Insecta > Lepidoptera > Sphingidae > Deilephila > Deilephila porcellus. The sequence goes on along the minus strand of LR999977.1, from coordinate 2,988,415 downwards.
TATTATGAAAGACAACCTGTTTCTAACAGTGAAATTTATATAGGACACAAGCAAATAAAGTTGTCTAAACCGTCCAAAAACACACCAAACATTTCAATTAAGCACGGACAGAAAATGTATAAAATAAAGGTGTATCCGTATTATCCTTGTGCCGATAACATCTGCTACGATAGTAGTTAACTACACACATTGCTGAAGTGTTGCACGTAATATCATGACAAACTTCGCCATGGACCTTTATTGTGGACCGGGCTATTACGACGTCAACTCCGTATGTACTTTGTTATAGGCGCTACCACTGGTACGATAGTCACTTCAAGATTAAATTTAGTAATAATAATAATTAATTAACTCTCTATTATACCACCACAAAATCATATTAAAAAATAAACAAAACAAAAAAATAAACAGATAAAAAATGGTGACGTAATCGGCGGTCTTATCGCTTTAAACGATCTCTTCCAGACAACCGGGTAGCAGAGGAAACATTGAATTGTTGCTGGCGGTGCTTATTATCTACAATAAACATACATGCACATTACATAGATAAATACCGATAAAAACGAATAAATAAAAGTATAATAAACTTACATAATATAATATAATACATAAACATACATAATACATACTAATATTATTTATTTTGTTAATAAAATTTCAACAGTTAATGCTCATGAGATTTTTTTCATGAGTAAGCCATACCTAGTCCAACGCCGCTGCCAAGACGGTATTTTCGGGTTCGAAGTCTAGGGCACATCTCTGACTTTTAGAGGTCAGAGGTCACGTGTGTTTTGATAAAATGATTTACCAGGCACTTTAACGCTGGAGGAAAGAGTTGTGAATAAACCAGCATGATATAGAGATTTACAAGAAATTAATAATTAAAGTTGCGCAACTCTCTGGGCATAGTTAGGTAAATAAAATAAATAAATAAATACACCTAACAGTCACATACATAGTCCTGACCTCACACTAAGATCGATTCTTGTGTCGTGAGTATCAGAAACTACGAGAGACTTTTCGGTCTTACAAACTCCCAGACCCGAAACAAATACCTATGGATCACACAAATATTGGTTTCGGTGCGGGGAACCCGCGGCCTCTCCTTTCAGAGATTGGGAGATTTAAATGCGCAAGGATATACAAAGTACTAATAAAAAATAACTAGCCGTACATATATTCCATCTATACAAAAAGGAACGAAAAGGAATCCCAAGTGAGATATAAACAAATAGTAGGAATCGAATCGAACGCCCCGACCATACACGACAACTCTGCCGACAAATTAGAAAGAAGCCCCGTGTCGTAATTATCTTATATAACTACCAGTTGTTTGCTAGTCCCCCTAATTTGACGAAAACCATTAACGGGAGGAACAATGGACGCGTCTCTATTTATAAACACAAACGATCCAATTCTATATACGTTTGTTAAGTGGATAAAAAAGTAATTAAATCGATTTCCTCAAGTTCTTTGTAGATCAATATAATACAACGAGGTAGCAAAAAAAGTAATGATGCCATGGGTTGGGGCTTAAGGCGCTAAAAATAACATTTTCTGGGGCCCGAGCTAACTTGAGTTGATCATGATGTAACTTGATAGCCAACGGTCGAGGTTTTGGCGACCGAAAATTGAGGATAACCTCGCAGAGAATTAGAAATTATGTCGAATCCCTAAAAATAGTTTTCTCATCCCTAAACGATTCCGATGAGCCAAATGCCTATGACTATTAGAGTGTGAACTGATGGTGTTGAAACATAGAGGAAGGAAAAAAATATCCAAAAACGCAAATAAAAAATAAAAAATTAAGTGAAGTGCCAAGCAATTTGCTTTGTAATTCGTGTTGTTGTTTGGATTTGCTACTGTGCATGAGCCATAGCATCACTTACTATCAGGCGAATGGCATGCTCGTCTCGCCATAAATCACAATACAAAATAATAATAAGAAACGCAAGATTACCAGTACCTTGAATTTAATTCAACACAAGCTAGGTATTCCAGCAACCATAAAATCCAGATATACCAGGACAGGCGATAATAACCGGGCCAGAATGTACCAAAAATAGTTTTCTATTCCCACAAAGCATTCAGCTGTTGCGCGCTCAATGACATGCAATGTCAGGGATACCGACTTGGGAACGTTTATTAAAAATGTTATGCAAGAACTCCTTTACTAGCGCAAAGCATAAACGTTTTACGAACTTTATTTTTTATGCATGAACAACCTTCATTTAAATAAAAGGGAATGAAAATGTCTTGTAAAATATATGGAATAATTTATGCTTGAAGTTGTGCTGGAAAGGTTTGTGGGTGTTTGTGCTACTTTCGCATGTGGAATATATAATTTTATTAAATAGCCGTAGGGTCGTTTAATGACATAAAACGAAGTATATTATAATTGGCAATAGGCTATTGTGGTGGTTAACATACTTCCATGACAGGCAAAAAAATAACGTTGTTAATAAATAAAAATAATAATTTTCGAACAGCCGTGTACGAGAGTGTCTTCTCTATTATTTTTGCTGTATATTTTGTGAATTGCGATAAATATGTATTTCTACAAAACCCCGAGATCAAAAGTTAAAGTCCCGAGATTCACATAAATGAGAATAAACCGGAAACATCACCCAAAGAGTCCAATCTATTAGCCCAATGTGGAGACTTAATGACTTTCTGGACAAACAACGCTCAAGTATACAATAATATATCAATTAATAACATGTCGTAATGCGTAGTCAATAAGTGCTAAATCATTGTACACGTCGGATTACTCACTGCGCTGGATGCAACAATACCACTAATTACATAGATAATGATCGAGCCTCTGATGACGTATTGTTTCCGATCAAATTACTCTGTAAATGCAGTCTCAATGATAAGTTGGATCAGGGAAAATAATCATTAAATATTTTAGTATAATTGGTTTGTTATAAGAATAGTGTTACATAAATAGGAAGGTGGAATATGATGATTTTATAATAATTTAATGCTTAATACTTTTTCAACTTTTTTTGCAATAATTCCGGCAAGCGAGCATACTGGTCACCTGATTTTGAGTGATCACTGCCACCCACGACCCTCCACAACGTTGGAAGGGGGAGGGAAAGGAAAAAGGATGAGAAGGGAAAAAGGGTATTGCGCATCTGACAATCTCAGTTACCTCTTTATGCTCAGTAATGTCTGACAACAGCTGTCTTTTTTTTATTTTATTTATTAATATTTGGGAATAATACATAAAAATAAAGCATATAAACACAGTACAATTAATAATGCACAATCCAGTGAAGCTTCCACAATTAAATTATATATAAAGAAAGCAAGTGTACGAAAAAACATCAAAATTTAATTATGTCTTTAAACTACCCTTACACGTGTAATTAATGAAACTTATTTTAAGCATGCAAAACGTTTTTGTCCAGTGATTTTACAACCGTGATTAAAAAATAATAAAATTATGTGAATTAAAATTAATTTGAACATTACTTTAAAGTATTTTAACAAGGTTTATGTATTAATGACGCAATAACCTACAACCTACATACCAAATCTATATTAATTTGTTAATGTCTAGTTAGAAGACAGGAACTGTTTAAAAAATCCAATCCCACCTTTTCCATACGTATACATTAGTACAAAGTTATTGCCTCCAGAGAGATTTGAACTCTCGACCCCTGGTTTACAAGACCAGTGCTCTAACCCCTGAGCTATGGAGGCTACATTATTGCCAAGCGAATAACCGAGCATGGTCTAGTTAGATAGTTAAAGTTCCACTTGATAGTAAGAGCAGGGATAGTACTAATAAGGGTAATGCAGTGATAGAAGATTATTTCTTGCCCTTTGCCTGACCTTACATAGGATTTCTTGCAATCTCCATGACATGCAAGATTTCCTAATATATATATTTCCATTGACAAAATTAGTCTGGCTTTTTTAATACACTTGGCGTTGGCAAAATTACTTTGCCTTAGTTGCACTCACCAAAGAAGGTAGGCAAGAAAGCGCTTCTAAACTTAGTTTAGCTTTATTGTCCAGAGCTCACATAATTTCTTGAATTTATAAAGGGTCAGTTGTGAATTCCAGTCCCGAGCTACTATTATGAGACTTCACAGATTTCAAATATTAATTTCGATCTGGGAATCGATCCATAAATATATTGCCAGTATCATAATTTTAGAATTGTGAAGCCGTGCTGTTTCCGTTAGCTATAATATATTGTGACATTGAGTCATGGATCGGTGTAAGCGGAGCACAGAATTGAATATTTAAAGACTTACGTCAGTCAGGCGGCCACAAATAGGCTGAATAAATCTGTGATATTTAACGTGTAAAATATTTAGATCTTTTCCACATTTAGAAAGAAAACTTGTTTATTAGTCACAACAATCTACGACTGTTCTATTCCTGAACGTAAGTTCAAGTAACACACAGGGTAAGGATTACCACAGACGACTAACGGCCGGTTTCTATAATCTATCTATCTATAACAAGAGATTTCATTAGATATTTCGATGCATTTTATGTTACAACTAACAAAGATAGAGAGATATAGATATGATGCATATATTTATATGTAGCTAGGTAAGATAAATGTATAGGTCAATGTTTATTTATTAAAGCGTAGAATTGTATCGACATAGTAGTGGTAGCTATTTTAAGCTCTTGTTAAAGATAGATAGGATATAGAGACCGGCCGTAAGTCTTGCTATTCAACAGCAATAAACCGACCTACTTAACATGTACTTTACTCTACAGTGGAATGACGTAGCATGTTTATCTTGACTATCGGCCTTATTCATAGACATATTTTAAAGCTATTTTAGTTATCGAATGTTTTGTCCCTTTCCATCGACTTTTGAATTCAGTTTACGAAGAATACAAAACATTCGATAAATAAAATAGGTTTTAATTCTGTCTATGAATAAGGAATATGAATAATGAATAATAATGAATAAGAAAAAATAACAATAAAATACCTTAATATTACTACAAAAATACTATCGTATACCATAACCCACTGTTTTTTAAATAACTCATGTAAGTATTGCTGCCGTACCCAGGGACATTTAATGTCAATAGGCGAGACGAATGATTTTCAAATTATATTCTAAAATATGGGCACACATTTATTATATACGAAAACAATCTATATTTCAAGAATTAACAAAGGCTTAACACAGTTTTAAGCCATTTTTCTAATATTTTTTCAATACTGCACAACAAACGCTAGTAGGTGTCATGGCGTCCGCTTTGATGTCACTACTAGGTAAACATGTCATTGTGTACTACTTATTTTGTGGTCTATGCGCAGCGAATGCGTCATGTTTACATAGGCGTGACATCATGCGTTGTGAAGAGCGTTTTTGTTAAAATGGCCGATTGCTATATTTTGTACTTTGATTTTATTTAAAATCTTATTAATCTCCAAGTATCATCGTTGTGGGTCTCAGGAGTGCCCAACATACAAGAATAAACTCGAGCAATTAGTTTTGTCGACCCAATATTAAATAAATATGGATAATTTTACAATCGGTCAGTTAAATCTTCATAACGATAGGGTAGCGACGTCAGAATTAGACACGTTAATTCGCGATTATAAGCTGAATGTCGTGCTGGTTCAAGAGCAATACCAACATGCGCGATTACGTAGTAGGGTGATACAACTCGATAACAACTCACGAGCAGGTATTTTCGTGTCGGGTTCAAATCTTACCGTTACCTCAGTACGTAATCTTATGACGTCACACTGTGCTGTCGCGGAGGTGTCGAGTCCGATCTGTAAGGTTTTTCTTGTGAGCTGTTATTTTCAATACTCCGACCCTGTGGGTCCCCACTTGCATCACCTCCGCTATGTCTTGCGGTCCCTCGCTGGACATAAAATTATTATAGGTGCTGACGTTAATGCGTCATCAATCCTTTGGTATGGCAAATATCGCTCCACCGATACCGAGCGACGTTGCGCTGTAGAAGATTTCATTGCAGAGATGAACCTCGAAGTACATAACACCCCCGATGCACCACCTACTTACAGCTGCCCTATGGGCGAATCCTCTATTGACGTCACACTTTCTAGTGGAGATGTCCGTATTGATAGGTGGCGCGTCCTGCCGGACGCGTCGTGTAGTGACCATCGCCTGATTGTGTACGAGTTCTTGCCTAGAGTGACACAGGGTCCGGTACATAATAATTGTAATTTTAGATATAAATCCATAGGTGCCAACTGGGATTTATTTAGCTCTTTATTTGCTCAGCATGCCAGGGACTTCACTCGCGATGATCTGTCAGCTGAGACTTGTGCCGAGATTATGTCGGACACGTTTACGTATTGCGCAGACGTTACCATTGGTCGAGGTCCCATCACAAAGACTCGTAGGTGTGATTGGTGGAATGACTTACTAGTTCAACTACGTCGAACTTTTCGCAGAGCGCGTAGGCGGTTTAACGGGCTTAAAAAACGCCGTATTACAGGGGAAGCAATTACATCTGCTTTTAATGAACTGAAAGTTGCCAGATCACATTATAGAGCGGCTGTACAAAAATCGAAAGGCAATTTATTACGAAAAATTGTAGCCCGGTTAGATAGTGAAGGTCCGTGGTCTCCTTTATACCATGAGTTTAAAGCTAATAGGTCAATCAATTTGGCTTATATTGAGAACATAAAAATTAATAACAACTACACAACTGGCATTGAGGAGACAACGGAAGCTTTGTTACAATCGTTAATACCGGATGATAATGTTGGGAATGACACAGAATACCACAAGCAGATTAGGATGTGGGCCGCGGTACTGCCAAACTCTTGCGATTCAAATCTCTCATCATTTGATGAATTTAGTGAAATAGTTCGATCTTTGCCCCTAAACAAGGCTTCCGGTGACGATAAAATATCCAACAAAATGATCAAAGAAGCGTGTAAATCGGCCGGCAATGCAGTACTAACAGTTTTTAATCGATGTATTGCTGAAGGGGTATTTCCGCGAGTCTGGCGTACCGGTTTCATTCGGATAATACCCAAGAGTGGCGATAAATCTCCTCAAGATCCTAAGTCTTACAGACCCATTACACTCTTACCGTCGCTAGGTAAACTTTTAGAACGTCTTACCGTCCCTCGATTGCTACCAGGTGGACCAAAATTCCATGAAAAACAGTTCGGTTTTACTATGGGTAGGTCGACTATTGACGCGGCAATTTCGGTTAGAAGAAGAGTAAGTACATCGATACGCAAATATGTACTCGGTATTTTCCTGGACATCTCCGGTGCTTTCGACAATGCTTGGTGGCCAATGCTGCTTCTTAAGTTGAAATTGCGAGGTGGCTTTAAAAATATATATTCACTTATATACTCGTATTTCTCGCACGGAACAACAAAACTTAAACTCGGACACCATGCCGTGTCGAAGCCACTGACGATGGGCTGTCCACAAGGCTCGGTCTTGGGTCCTTATTTATGGAATTTAGGCTTCGACGATTTTCTTACAATTCCCTTACCGTCAGGGTGTTCTTTGATTGGATATGCGGACGATGGCCTCTTGCTTATTGAGTCAAACAGTAGGTCGGGACTCGAAAATATGGCAGACACGTGTTTAAAATTAATATCTGATTGGGGCGATCGAAATCGCTTACAGTTCGCACCACATAAAACGTTCCAATTACTTCTAAAAGGAATTTTAAAATCACCGCCGCGAATTAAATTTAATAATATCACCGTTAAGAAAAAAGAATCAGTTTGTTATCTTGGTCTAATTTTGGAAAGGAATTTCTCCTTTCTTGAACATATTAAGAAAGTCGGGGAAAAATCGAAAAATAACTTTTTTGCTTTGACAAGAATATCAAAATCAACGTGGGGGCTAGCTTTCAACACATTAAAAACCATATATGGAGCTACTTACTTAGGATGTATTACTTACGGATCCCCCGTATGGGCTGATAGGGCTACTATCGGTGCTGTGCGAAGGAAATTGCTCCAGAGCCAACGTTTGGCGTTGATATTCTTGTGTAAGGCGTATAGGACTGTTAGTACCGAAGCTTTGCCTGTTCTAGCGGGTGTACTTCCAGTCGACCTGGAGGTACAACGTCGCGCCGCGATGTATTACTCAACTAGAGAGAATATGGACAAAAGATTCTTAAATTCACGTGAACTTTTAAAAGTAGACAGACTATTTAAGCCGCTCTCAGTTGTATATAACGAAATAATAGATGAATGGCAAAATAGATGGGATGTATCTTTGAAGGGTCGGCATCTATACCAATATTTTCCAAGCGTGCGTGATCGTTTGACAAAGACTTGGCTAGATATCGATTATTACGTATCACAGTTTCTTACGGGCCATGGTAACTTTAAGTCTAAACTGTACTCATTTAAGCTCGTTGATTCGCCTGCGTGCTCATGTTCAACACCTTATTGCGAATATGAGCAGTCCGCGCATCATATACTTTGGGAGTGTAGTCTTTGGCAGAATGAGCGTAAAACCATGCTAGATAGTATGCAAATAACATCTGGAGTTGTATACTACACGGACCTTGTGGAGACTAGGAAGAATTTCCGTGCTTTCCGGCGATTTTGCCATACCTATTATTGGAATCAAGTATAACAGCTTACATATTAGGTCCCATTTAAATGTAATAATCACTATTCCGTGGTGCTTTACAGCTGGCTTCTCTGGCTGTAAATGTCTTTATGCGAGGTTGTTTACCTCTTTAGCTCATTGTTTTGTCACCCGCTTTATTAGGGAGGGAAGTGGACAATAATTTATTTCCAACTCCTCCTATTAATTTTACCTTTTTGATTGATTTCGTTGCGGGTTAAAGACAAGTTAGACATTCCCGGAGACGCGCTGAGCTTCAATGCTCAGTGTCATTAAAATGCGTGCCACTGTTGATCCTGGCTTACAGGAGTTGCAGTGGCGGGTGTGAGGGCGGGACAGTCTCCTATAATCTCCAAGTATAGATTAAAACTGAATTATCATTTGAAATCCTTGTAATACGTATTTTCCCTTAAAAACATAAAATCTTTAATTTTTTCATACTGTCGTCTCGCCTATTAAAACATTACTTAGTCTAGATTTTACGAAGATAATCTACACTAAGGAACGATTAATTGACATTAAACGTCTCTGAGTGCGGCCGTAAGTCAACAAATCCTTCAATAAATATTATTATGTTACTTCAGAAAAAAATCCGAATGCCTCCAGAGAGATTTGAACTCTCGACCCCTGGTTTACAAGACCAGTGCTCTAACCCCTGAGCTATGCAGGCTATATTACGGCACATCAAAAATAACTATATTAATTGGCACAGTTATTGTTTATATCTTTATATCAATGGTTTTATTTTTACGTATTTTTGCATTCAAAAAAGTCCTTTAAAAATTTATATAAAAATAATTAGGACGTCAATTACATGCATGATTTTCTAAGCATTTACATTAAGTACTAAGTATTCATTTCTTTACTGTTATTCAAAAACACATGAAATTAATAAGTATTAAGTATAATAAATACAAATTTAAAAAGTCACACGACTGCCTCCAGAGAGATTTGAACTCTCGACCCCTGGTTTACAAGACCAGTGCTCTAACCCCTGAGCTATGGAGGCAACGTGATTTGATGTCAAAATTAACTTTTATGGTATAGTGGTATGATTATTTCAATAAGATAGTTATTTATTATTAACACCTGCTTCCGTCTCTCTGCACCACCTCAAGGTTGACTGGGAGAAAATGCCCTTAGGCATTAAGTCCGCCTGTACTATTGAAATGTACAAAGTGTTAAAATAAATAAATAAATAAATCTATTCTGCCTCCAACTGTAAAAACATTTTATGTATAGTCGAGAATGCTTTCGACTTCATATTAAATGCATAATATGAATTAATCAAAATAAACATAGAAGATAAAGACATTATTTTAAGGGGCGCAATGACTCGCACTTATTTTACAGCTTTACCGTCGTGTTTTGTTTCTTAATCTTCATCTTTATCGTCCCCTTCTTGAATTTCAGACACACTCTTGCACAATCCGCAGTCGACGACTAGACCATGCAACACACAGTACAGGAGCGGGTTTTGCGCAGGGAAGAGGAAAGATGGAGGTATTTAGTTTTAGAGGATATTATTGATTAGGTGTATTACTGTGCAAAGTGTTATATGATATATTTCAATACATAATTTTGTCAAAAATCATGTTAATATTATGTTATATTGTATTAAGTTGGTTTCATCAATCGAACACTATGATTTGCACCCATTTTTTTTAACCTTACCAATGTGGGTACCTACATGTTATTTGTCTAGAAATACTTGTTTAATTGTATAAATAGGCAGTGGATCCAGTCTACAGATAACCTTACAATGTCATATTAAGTAAATTAAAAAAGCAAATCGATACTCGATTAGAAGTATACATTATAATATTTGTTACTTTACAAACAATACCGCAGAGGATTCGTATTCACCAGTACTATTCAGAGCCATCTAATACTACGAACATGTGGAATTTCCTTATTTCGGCGGAATTTATCATGGTGTTGAGATATTTCTTGGGTATGTACTGTGACATTGGCCAGTTGGGAATGATGAGGTTTATCGGCAAAATATACTGCGCTGTTGTGTGCATGATGTATCTGAGCTTGCCTCTAGGTGTGATACTAGAATACCCCTTGGATTCTTCTAGATTTTTATTTGGTGTAATAGTTTTCATCCAGATATTAGCGAATTGCGTCATCGCATTGATTACCGAGGAAAAGTATTTTTTCAATTTCCATTCGAAAATCAAAGAATATTATGGCCCTATCCAAAGTGTGGAAGACGTTACCAGTGCTATTCCAATTATATTGTTAATAGTAGGGGCTGTTTGCGAGTTCATATTCCAATGCATAAAATGCACGACATTTCAATTTTCATGCATAGACTTAAAAAACTTAATTATGACTCTGGAATTCTTTGCAAGACAAGTATATTTATTTCCGTACATAATGATATTTCATTGGATCTACTCGAAAGTTAAGTTTTTGAAGAAAAATCTGCGTTGTGCCTTAACAGAAAATTCTTCAGATGAAGATGTGATAAAACATATCGAAGACTTTGTAAATGGTTACAAACATCTGGTAGAGAGTTTGAATTCTGCTGGAGTTGTAGTCAAAATAGTGGTGTGTACAAAACTGTTTTTTTTTTTATTTATTTATTTTTAGCTGTGTGACTAGAAATGTCAACTATCACAATATATATAATTTTAGTTCTATTAGAAGAAACGCGATGAAGAACACTTAAAGTTTGTATTTTATTGCAGTGAATGGCGCGACGAGCATGCCATTCGCCTGATGGTCAGCGATACAACCGCTCATGGACAGTAGCAAAACCAAACAACACCAAGAGTTACAAAGCAATGCTTAGCATTCCACTGTGGTCACCATCCTGAGACATCAGATGATAAGTCCCATTGAGTCCAGTAGTTACTCTAGCTACAATTTCGCTTAAACCGGAACACAACAGTGCATTTACACTGCTGTTTGGCGGAAGAAATGGACATTGCGGTGGTACCTACCCAGGCGGCCTCTCACATACGAGAGAACTACCACCAGTAAAGTGATTCTTCATGGACACAAATAAAACCACGGCTACTGATTAAACGATCACCTGACGGCAACTCGTTATTATCTCCCGCAAACATCTACTAAACTTGGTTGTAATTGCGTTGCCGGCCTCTCAAAATGTAAAGGGAAAGAGATATTTGGCCTCCGTCAGTCAAATAACCTATTATGTTTTACGCACAGCATCTTTTACATTCTTGTTACAAAAAAAATCATATATTAATAATTCTAATTTGCAACTAATTTCAGATGTCTTACAGCATTGTATGCGCATATTTTAGAGTGATTTTATACGTATACACCTGCTTAACACTGGACATTGACTGGGTAAGTATCGAATTTAAAATATAATATATGAAAAAAAGACCTGTCCGATCCACGACGCGTATTTGGGTATCTTAATTTTAGTAACAAAATGAAAAATACGAAATAATAATATAATAAATTAAGTATAACATAATCATCATAAGTTATAATATATATTTAAGTAATAATATCTAGCTAAAATCTAGTAAAGTTTTAAATTCTGACAACAACAACACACATTCTGACAATTCTGAAACGTCGCGCCGCACTTTGCTTGTAACGAACGCGGTTGTTGGCAGTGTAATGTGAGGTTCCCTATTTCTTTAAATTTATTTTATAAGGATATTTTTTATGATATTTTGTGAAACAGATCTTTTAAATATAACACATGAATGATGCCTGATAACGCCTTTTTCGATCGGACAGTTTTTTTTCTCACCCTGTATATGAACCCATAAACGTTCTATCTAAGCTAACAAAAGACTGATGTAGAAAAACAACACTGCCATCTCCTTTCTTTTAACTAGTGGTTCATATCCAATATTATCAAAGACCAGAAACTTCCACAATACTAACTGCTACATTTGATATGTTTGCTGGTTCATAATATTTTGTTAAAATATATTTATGTTTAAGAGCTCTAAGTTCCTGCCGCTTTATGGAGTATTCTACGAAATAGGAATTTTGTTCACACCAGCATTACTGGCTGAGTTAGCTGCAAATGAGGTTGATGGAGCTAAATTGATATTATCTGATCAGTTGTTAGAATACAAAGGTGAGTTAAATAGTTTAATAATGTAAGTAAGTATCTAAATCGTAATTAGTAAATGATACAGGTAGGTACTTATAATGAATGTAATTTGATGAAAGGGACTAACCGATGGTGTGGTAGTTGATTTTCTCTTACATGTACTCTTTGATAATTAAAACGTAAAATTTATTGTATTCTTTTTCAACTACGAGTAGTACTGTACAGTGTCGTCCTGATGGACTTTCGGAGGGCGACAAACTTTCGACCTTGGGTACATTTATGCTGACCTGTTACATAAATAAAGAGGTCTACATCATTATTTTAGGAAAACGATGTATTTATCACCCAAATACGATGATAAGTAAAAAAATACAAAAAAAAGCTGTCGATTTTTACTTGCATTGTGTCTGAAGTCACTAATACTACCACCTGGCTTCGTTTTCGGTCGCAGTCTTGATATACCCTGTATAATAAATAGGCCACTGCTGGACGTACGCCTCCCCAAGTGAGCGCCAACCATCCCAGTCTTGAGCATTTCTCCATCCGCTACCCGCCGCCTTTTTCAAGTCGTCTGTCCATCGTGCATTATAATATATATGTTTGTAATATGAAGTCATTCTGATATTTTTTTCAGCTAAATATTAATTATAAGTGGATAAATAGTAATTATAATTTTCTTTTTCAGGTTTAAGACTGCGTCAGTGTTTAATCGACACTTTTGATTATTTAGAAGTTCGACCTCTAACATTACTCCTGTGGCAACAATTCCCTTTGAACCTCAGTACTTTCCTGGGCTTCTTTACTCTCACAATTACCTACGTCATCGCTATCCTACAATTCAAATATTAATAATGTTAATTCATCAGTATCTGTATCAGCTCTTATATGAACGTCTTGCTGCAGGACACGGGCCTTTTCTACATTTGATAGGACGGTTAAGCGGGTTTAGGCCGTATAGTCCACCACGCTGGTCCAACGCGGGTTGGCGGACTTCTACAAACCATTCTAAATGGCTATGGTAGGTTTCTTCACGATGTTTTCTTTCACCGTTATAGTGCGTGGTAATTGAGTCAATATACACATGACTCCTAAAAGTCAGAGGTGTGCCCGGATTTGAACCCGCGACCACCGTAAACATGTTGGCAGCCGCGTCTGGTCCGTTACAAACAGGCCACCACGCATTAAAGTTAATTTATTTGTAATTAAGTATAATACTTAACACTTAAATAATAATTAAACTAAAATTATGTATAATTAACACTTAAATAGTAATTAACACTAAAATTTAGTATAATAATGGTTTCTTAGATTTACGCGTATGTTACACATTGAAATAAAACTAATTTTACGGATTTTATCGCGGATAGGTTTAATACGATAAATAAATAATTTAATAAATGAATTTGTTTACAAACGTTAAAAAAAATCCAATCCGCGATAAAATCCGTAAAATTAGTTTTATTTCAATTAAGTATAATATTTAATTTTACCGCTAATTATCATTGCAACGTAATTTCTACAACTTAATTTACCAATTAATTTTCAATTAATGAATTAATAGTTAATGTATGTTATAACATTATAGAAGGCGTAATTTGTGAGAAAATTAATTAAAAGTGTCATTTAAGTTGGATAAATTATTGAAATAAAATAGTACATAGTGTAGTGTGTAGTAATTCATATAATAAAGCATTTTAGGAATATCAATGGGTTTTATTTATGCGTGTTGTTCTATTTGGAGTAATTAACCTTAAAATACCTGATATCAATACATTTTCTGACGAATAATCAATTTCGCCAGAATATAATAATGAAATAACACTCAATTATACCGTAAAAAATATTGTGAAGGTTACTAACGACGACCAGGTCGAGTGACCTAAAGGCTTCAGAAAATCGCTGGATGCAAGCCGCTACCAATAGGTCGATGTGGAGATACAACTATACAAGTTCTATAAAACTTTTGTAATCAAATTCATTTAGTAAATTACTTAATTAACTTTCTTTTAAAGGAACTTGAAATTAAATTTACATAATAAAATTTATTAAATTTGTTTATTATTATTCCTATGTTCACTAGTGAACTTCCTGTAGCTGAAAAGACAAAGAGAGAGAGAGGAGAAGTTTAACACGTAATATCTCAGCATCATCTAGGTGAACAGAGTGAAGATAGTACAGTCCCAAGCAGTGCTAATATAAGTTCGGAGTAATATTGCTCTTGTTTATGGGCAGGCGTGATGCGTATTTAGGCGCGGGTCTAGCTCGTCTTGTCAATTTTTGTAAATTTTTTTTAAACTGGTACGGCACAATGGCTATAATGGAACTGATACTTGTATTGAAAATAATAGCCAATTCAATTGGGTACCCACCGAAGGGTGATGACTCGGTCGACATAATTATGCTTTGGTCGAAAATGAATTTACATAATATATAGCTACACAGGTTCGTGTCAAAAAGCAACACTTCTATACGTCATTTTCACTATAATAACATGAAACAGTCGATTTAATCAACACTAAGAAAAATATGTTTCCTTTTGAGAGTTGGCTATGAATTGCTTAAGCGAGTGATACGAAAAATGGGAAAAAAAATTGATAGGTACTTCACATAATTTAATATTCCATTTTTTCAAATGTAATAATTTATCTATTTCACTAATTCCTGTCACTTCAAGATTCAAATTTAAAAAATTACTTCAAATGCCTCCAGAGAGATTTGAACTCTCGACCCCTGGTTTACAAGACCAGTGCTCTAACCCCTGAGCTATGGAGGCTACATTACTATCTGTCAAAACACTGAATGCAATTGAGCCATATACTTTTTGGATAGTTTTATCTCAAAATTGTAACATAACGTGAAGTAGAAAGTCTATGTAAATGCATTTCAAGAAGATGTTACATTTTGGGCCATGTATTGTTACATGGCATACAAATTCTTGTTAAAAATATCGTGATTTCGAACTAAATACATTTAGATTTTTTGGTCAACGGGACAATTGATAAGAAATGTGATTGTTTTAATACCGGTGCTTTAATTTTGTTCTCGGTCTACGATTAATTTTTTCAACACTTTTTATATAATAATAAATAAGCTTTAGGCAAAGGTAAATAGGTAGATTATTATTTTGAAAATGTTTCCATACATTTGAGATTTCATTTGACGTTCTCGTGGTTAAAGTAAAAGTCATAGTTAAATTCAGATGATGCGACTGAGCCTACGACCGTAAAACCCGCAGGTTATTCTGTATTTACATCCATATCATCAGTTTTCAAATTAACGGTTATAAATATCAGCCCACCATATTGCTTGAGTGCAAGGGCAGATCGAACTTTCAAGTCAGGGTGGTCTTATAGTTCTAGATAGTTCTAGTCAGAACACTGGACGTACTCGAATTCGAATACAATTATACATTTAAAAGTGATTATTTAAAAGTTTGTTCCATCTGTGATTAGTGAATATGTTTACGATTTTTTTAAGTGAAAATCAACGATAATTTTTTGAATTCTGGCAATCTCAAGTCAGCCCAGAGGTGGGGGTCATGACCCCCATGACCTCCACCTGGATCCGTTCTTGCTTGAGTGTGTTGTATAAGTGTTTTTTGTATTGTATAAGCAAATTAACCGAAGTTAAGTAACAGCTGAGCAGAGCTATCGATGGGTTAGATTTTTGGAGAACTGGTTCTAGAATATTCTTATCAACTTAACATTTATATTATCTAATATCTACCCCATAACAAATATCTTACAGGATGTGTCACGTTATAATATTACCACGCTTCTACAAAAAAGTTATTTTCTAAAATAAAATGTAAAATAAATGATATTTTATCTAATCAACGCAAATATAACAACAAAAAATTAATCTGAACAAAATGAACAAACAATATTAGGAGTATTATATCTCTCTTTACACCAATTCTCGATATTACTGAATGTTTTCTGCCATTGTAAAAAAGTCTAACACAATGTAGAAGAAGAAATATTTTAACACATAAATAAAGTAAAGTAACTGCGGTATTGTACTGTATGACGCGGGAGAGACACGGGTTGACAGATGGCGGGTTTTACTGCGAAGTGTCGAGAAACAAGGTCTTAAGTCATAACAGAAATATTTTGCAAAACTGCGAATGTTTATGATTTTTGGAACGAAGTTCCATAACGCGCGTTGCGAAAGGGGGCTAGACGGAAAAAATTAAGACCAAAAGTTGTAACAACACTTTTTGCTATAGTTGTAAGCCGTGCGGCGTGCGTGTGTTTCCCTGTCTGTCTGTCTCTCTCTCTCTCATAGAAAGCAAGTCAGTTATTTTCGTTTCGTCTTTCTATTTCGCATTGAACAGTGTGGTGCCGCGACGATTATTGTTGTTGAGTGTATACAGGTTTTTTGTACATAATAAATAATAAAAAATAATAAATCGGACTTCGTTCCATCCGGGTTTCTCTTGTCACCTCTCAAGATTTTTGTAGTTAAATTGCATAAGCACTTAATGGTTCTTGTGACACATAAAACATTATAGTGCATTTTTAATAACCTATTTGAAACACTTTTTTTTTTTGCAAAATAAAAATGAGGAATATTTGACTTCAGCAACGCACAATACGTTTTCCTCGTCACGCAGGCTGGTCCGTAAACCATTTGTTAGGCATTCAATGCTTGGCCCGTCGAGCCATTTATCTCTGGCCATTGACTGGCCGAGACGTCTATCAGCTCGGTAGTCGGTACGGTTCCATCGATGATCAATCAAGCCTATTCTGAAGTTAATTGTGAGAACGGACGCGTTTTTAGGGTCATAATATTAAATTCATAGACCTTGCATTTTTTAAATAAATATTATACCAGGTATATCAAGACTGCGACCGAAAACGAAGCCGGTTGGTAGTTTTAGTGGTTACAGACACAATGCAAATAAAAATTTCGCAAAATAAGCGACAGTTTTTTTTGCAATTTTTTAAAAATCATTGTGTTTTGGTATTAAATACCTAGTTATTGCGAAAATAATAATTTGCACCCTAACGTACTATTGCGTCTTAAAAAATAAAAAGGTGTATCTCATTATTTTAGGAAAACTATGTATTTATCACCCAAATACGACGATAAGTAAAAATTAACAAAAAAAAGTTGACGATTTTTTTACGAAATTTTTAGTTACTACCACCTGGCTTCGTTTTCGGTCGCAGTCTTGATATACCCTGTATATTTACTGGCATGTTTCTCAATTGTGAGAGGCTGCCTGGGTAGGTACCGTCACAATGTCTATTTCTTCCACCAAACAGCAGTGTAAATGCACCGTTGTGTTTCGATTTGAAGGAGATTGTAGCCAGAGTAACTACTAGATATACTGAGACTTAATACGAGTATCTTATGTCCCAGAATGGTGAGCGCAGCACTAGAATGTCTCGTATTGCTTTGTAATTCATGGTGTAGTTTGGTTTTGCTACTTTTCATGAGCGGTCGTATCGCTTAGCATCAGACGAATGGCATGCTCGTCTCGCCATTCACGGCAATAATATATATCTATATCTATCTACATACTATAAGAATTGTAAGTATATCATCCATCATCCATCCATCAGCCAAAGGACGTCCACTGCTGAACATAGGCCTCTCCCAATGATTTCCACAGTGACCTGTTGGAGGCAGCCTGCATCCAGCGACGTCCCGCGACCTTTACCAGGTCGTCTGACCACCTTGTGAGTGGACGTCCTACGCTGCGCTGTAAGTATATGCTTCGGAGTAAATAATAAGAAAAGTTTGCGTCCAACAAGACTCTATTGTAAGCTTAGAATTAGTAACAGCAGCCTAATAACATTTAGGATTCTACAACTTACATTAAGGACAAATAAGCTTTATAATTTTATTTGATCCTGAGAATGTCGCTTATTATCATAATAGGGAGTTATACTGTGTGTAATTGGTTATTAAGGCTTTTAATCAACCCTTTTATGTACGAAACTTCACCGCATATGTAAGATCCCAAATTCAACCGAAGTTCAGCTAAGCAGTGAAAATTCTCGTATCTATACGGGGTGGCACGAAATCAAGCAAGAAAAAGAAACTAAAATTTCGACTTTTTACAAAAAATACCTCGGTTTTTTTTTCAAATTTCGTACTATGTCACCTGGGGTGATGAGAAACATGTGGGTTTAATTAAATACCATATTATGTTAATATTAACCGGCATATGGTCTTGTATAAGCCTAAATACAGGCTAACTGCAATAAAAAAAACTACGTTTAAAAAAACCGACTTCAACTACTAAAAAGTATAAAATAACTTAATAAAGATTTAATTTAATACACCTCTTGTGCAAACCTATACCTTTCATATCAATAAAATACAATTATTTATATGTGCTCCCTATTGATAGGTTTGAAATCGGTGCCAAGCCAAATGGAATAGTAGGTAGGTAGGTATACTCGCCGCGCGTGACCTTGAGCAGGATAGCTTTGTATACAGTGTTTTTCAATCTGTGGGTCGCGACCACCTGGGGGCCTTACTCAAGAAGTCGCCATTCTTACAGTCTAGGTGTTAATCATAAATTTAGGTATCAAAATGGAGAAAATCATTAACACAGTCTTCTAAATCACTAACTTTTAGTTTGTTTATCGCCCACGGGGCTCGCCAGAAGTTTTTTACCTGAAAAGGGGTCGCATATTCAAAAATATTGAAAAACTCTAGTCAAGAACAATGTAAATAACTTAAGCGGGCAAACGACGTAGACGGTGGTCTCGAAATATAGTAAAATATTGATTCGTTGTAACCTAATTTATATATTACAGATTTGTATAATTTATCTGCTGCACGAAGGTATACCATAAATGTTTGGATTTCATTGTACGCGGTAAACATGAAACCTGAAAATAAATAAGCATTTTATTTCACATACATTGGAATTGGATACTATTTTTGTCTCTTTATTGATTCGATAGAGCGCGCAGTTGATTTAGCTTTTTCCGTGTCGCCTGTAATATGTGATCTTTAGAAATATGACAAAAAGTAGTTACTAATTTAGGTTCTATGGTCGAATTTTTGGGTGATTTCGAGTTAAAAGAACCTTAAGTTATGCTTCACGTAGAACTTAACTTTATGTATACGTCTATTTTATCCCTTATTACATCTAAGGAAGAAAGGTTTGGCAAACTATAGGAGGCACTTAGCGTAAGCAATCATTTTTAAAAAAAAAAAAAAAACTCATGTAGCTTTCCAGTATGGAAACTGAACTAAAGCCTTAATTAACAAATCTTATTTATCTGGGACGTCCACAAAAAGGTTACAAAAACAGGCTAAGTCTTAAAAAAATCTTCGAGTGTAAGAAAAAATCTTTTCCCCGGTCTCCAAACCACAATAGTGGAAGATCTGATAAACACAAATGAAAATAATAAAGGCCAAGCGAAGGTACTAAGTACCGTTATTATCTCCAACATTGCGGTTTTCCACTCTCATTGTGTTAATCTCCGTACGAATGTTTTCCCACGGGAAATGCGGTCGTTTCCCTCTGTTTCCTTTGCAAAAAAGACTATGCTCTATGACAAATTATGAAGGACCTTGGACCGAAGCCAGGCGTTTGTAATGCGGGGTCATTTGAAATTGGTTTTATCTTGACTTGATTTATTCGATAGGAGCAAATTTGCAAGATGTGTTTACCTGTATTTGAGTGGTAATAACCGAAGCTCCGGTATGTTTGTAGTATATTTATTGGGACTTATTTAAGGTTAGAAATATTTAGGAAAGCTTATTTTCGGTAGAGTTCTTGTATCTGTATAAAATACAATTGTTTTTTAAGCCGCTTGTATTTTATTTAAATAACAGAAAGGCGCTCCCTCGCTACGACTGAGATAATTCTAAGCAACTAAAAGTTTCGCTCCCAATATATTAGGTTTAAATTATTTGGGGTTGTTATTATTTCTGTAAATAAAATGTTTTGGAGACACCCTTCGTCTTCGTAATTGGGTGAGTTGTCTCCATTTATCATTTGAAATAAAGCCCATTTGAAAATACTAAGAATTGCTGAAAATTAATAAAGGTACTTCAAGCAAGAAATTGAATTCTGATACGGGCCAGGATAAACCCTGATAAAATGAATGAATAATATAGCCAAATACCAGATATATCACAGAAATAACGCAAATTAATCTCTTTACCTTGATACTAAAATACCTGCAATATATTATTATCATTTCGTTAAATTAATAGAATAGTGAAAGAGCGTTAAATATGAAAACCATTAGATTATCGTACTATTGACCGCTACTTATTTGCAGTTCTAAACCTGTATTGTAATACCTACACACCTTCATTAAATAATAATAATAAATAATAATAAATACACCCAACAGTCACATACATAGTCCTGACCCCACACTAAGATCGAGTCTTGTGTCGTGGGTATCAGAAACTACGAGAGACTTTTCGGTCTCACAAACACCCAGACCCGAAACAAATACCTGTGGATCACACAAATATTTGTTTTGGTGCGGGGATCGAACCCGCGGCCTCTCGTTTCACAGGCGGCGTCTAACCTACTGCGCCACGGAGGCTGTCAATTAATGTTATCGATTTTTGTGTTATGTAAAATTCATAAAAATGCGCCGGTAACCTATACTTTAATTTAATATAATATGTATCTTAATCTTTATTTTATCCCAGAAGAATTCAAGCCCGTCGTATCGTTAAATACATTTAAACATACATAGCATACCTGCATTAAATCAATCACTCACACATCAATAACTATAATAAAGTAATTGAAAATTACAAGGTTTCATTATCGAAATAATATTTAAATTGTAGGACTATTGATCATCGCTTGAAGCCGTTCGAGACCAGTACGGTAGCATCGCAAACCGTTCAGTTAAGTGCTCATAATGTTTTCAAAAATTACGAATATTTTGGGTTCTGTAAAATTTGTCATGACATACAGATTTTCCTTAGGCCTATACCATAACATTGGCAACTCAAAAATAGTGCAGTTTATCGGCAAACTATATTGTTTCATCATACTAAAAGGGTTCACTATCAATACATTAAATACTTTTTTCGACAACCTTACCCTACCTATTTTAATGATTAAACTAATACTTCGGATGCAAATAATATTGTATATTTTTTGTTCACTGATTACAGGTGAAGTGTATTTTATTAAATACTGTTCGGGACTTAAGACTCAGAAATATTCTTTTGAATTGAGTAGCGCTGTTAGAAGGTATAAACTAGTGCAGGTTATTATCATCTCACAGTAATAACTGTAGACCCCAACATTGCCCAGTAATAGAATTATTGACATATTGTGTCGGGTTGCAAATTACAATTGTGGGTTAATGCCGGTAGCACTGATATTTTACTGGCACTTTCGAACTACTAGATCGTTGACGCACATTGTGTTAAAAACATCAATTCAGCGAGCAATGCTATAAAGTTATTGGTATGTATCAGCATCTTTGAAGGTATGATTGTCGTTGTATTACTAAGATAAGATAGCAAAAGACACGCCGTGAGGCTACCTGAGTAACACTATATTTGGCTTTATCATTGATGGACTATCAACAAGTTCAATTATTTATTTGCTGTGGTTTTACGGATTATAGAAAAATACACATTACTGCCTCGGCGGCGCAGTTGTACTATAGTATAATTGCAAAGCTGAGGTCTCAGATTCAAATCCCGGATCGGGCACATTACATTTTTGTATTCATTATCAGCCCGAAGTCAGGAATTGGTGCCCGAGATGGTGATAGGCTTGCCCCCTATCACATCATGGGACGGAAAACACAAGGTGAAACGTGGGTGTCCTAGTTGCACCTCTGCCTTCTGGGAAAGAAGCAATTATGTATTTACACATTATGGTATTTATTGAAGCAAATGATACTAAAACGGTAAAAAACTCGTTAATAAATAATATCATCCCTTTCCTCTTTATGAGATTATTTACATTTACATATGTATGAACATTTCTTTTTATTTCCATATAGGTATCACTATTATATTCATATTTCCAAGAACTATGACTTTCATTACTTTCTACGTACTGGAATACTTTAGTGACGTGAGTTGCTATAATTATATTTTTTGTTCTATCTACTTCGTATCTGTGCACGTAAGATACTCGCTTATGGCCACTTTCAGCTTATTTAATGATTGTGGGTGTAAGAAACAAATATAACAACAGGTCTCTCTGCAAATCCTTGACGAAAACTTTGTTCAGCGGTTGTATCCAGAGTAACTACTGGACATAATGAGGCTTAACATCTTATGTCTCAGGATGGAGAGCGCTGTGTAATGCCAAGCATTGATTTGTAATTCATGGTGTTTTTTGGCTTTCATAGTATCCATGAGTGGTCGTATCGCTTACCGTCAGGCGAAAGGCATGCTACTTCGCCATTAATCGCAATAAAAAAGAATATACCGGGTATATCAAGACTGCGACTGAAAACGAAGCCAGGTGGTAGTTTTAGTGGTTCCAAACACGAGGCAAATAAAAATTTTGCCAAAACAGAAACAGATATTTTTTTAGAATTATTTAAAAATCATCGTGTTTGAGTGCTAAGTACCTAGTATTTGCGAAAATACTAATTTAAACCCTTACGTACCATTGCGTGTTTAAAAATAAAGAGGTGTACATCTTTATTTTAGGAAAAATATGTATTTATCACCCAAATACGACGATAAGTAAAAAAAAAAACAAAAAAAAATTGTTGATTTTTTTCGCGAAAATTTTACTTACATTGTATCTGAAGTCACTAATACTACCAGCTGGCTTCGTTTTCGGTCGCGGTCTTAATATACCCTGTATAAATAAAGGTAGGATTTGAATGTTATGATAAAAGATGAGTAAAATGAAACGTTAGACGAATGACTGATAAGGAACTTAGTTTATGTAAAGGAGTTAGAGGATGAATAATTAAGATGTTGTACTATGAAAGGACGTAATATGAGAGAACAGTTTGGAAGACGATGGCAGACGTGAACGAGGTGACTTATAGACGAATTAAAAGAAATAATAATTAAAGTGAAGAACATCCAAACGACATTTGTTTGATTTTGATCCTAACGGAATTATTCCCACATAAATATATATAAAAAAATTGCATGCGCTGTAGCGCATCTGTTATGTAGGATTCGGATTTAAACACGAGTAGCAGTCGCTATACTTGTATGTAAACTAACGTTACTTTCTGTTTCTAGAACATTTTTAGAAATTTTTATATGGACCTCCGTTTTATTCATGTAAACGAGTATTTCGCTCTTGCCAGCAGTGTTTGTTGAGCTATACAATGATAATCTATTTATATAACTAAAACTCGTTAATAAAACACGCTACATGTAACAAATGTATAATATTTATTTCACATCAGACCTAGAATAAAAAGTGCGCTTATTAATTCAATCGCAATTACACATCACACTGTTCATAATTCAAAAGACTGTTACGCTTTACCAAGTTTCTATGCAACCAAACTCAACATTAAAGTCAAAAGATCACGTAGTTTATTCTCTAAACAAGAGGATCCCTTATCGTCTTACGCCCATCATCAAGTGGATTTGGCATTACTGTATCCATCTAATAATATACTGTACACATCTAATGGTATTGATCAACTTTATTAAAAAAAAAAAAAACTTTGAAGAATTCTTTATTAATCAAAATAATTGGAGTGCAGTACTATAGATCATCGCTTCACGTCAAGTTCTAAGCTTACAGTTACATCTTGCACATCGAGTCAATCTCAAGTGCCCATTCATAAAGCAAGCGATTTATCAATATCGCTAACATTTTATTTCCAAATCGAATGCACAGCGTGTCACAAAACTCAACGATAATATGGTATTGAGATAGACGAAAATATGATAGTACAATTACAAAAAAAAAAACCATTAACTTTTTTTTATTCCAGCGAATGACAAGACGAGCGTGTTATTCGCCTGATCGTAAGCGATACGACCGCTCATGGACAGCAGCAAAACTAAACAACACCATCAATTACAAAGCATTGGTTGGTACTCCACTGCGCTTGTGAGACATGATATGTTAAGTCTCAATGTGTCTAGTAATTACTCTGGCTACAGTGTCCTTCAAAACGGAACACAATAGTGCATATACTCGTACACTGCTGTTTGGCGGTAAAAATAGACAATAATTATTTTCTACACATACTGTTCCCTATATAGCGGCTTTTCTCTACCGATTATTATAACATAAAGTAATATTTAGGGTACAAATAATTATCATATAGTTTTCACTGATTACGCATGAAATTATTTCCTTATATAACTTTTTTGGGACTTGAGTCCCACAATGATTCTGTTGCGATGGCTAGCGAATTAGTAATTACTGCTAAGGGTTCCATTATTTAACAAGATACGTTTTCTTTTTGATTGGTTTCTCGTAGATCTTCTTCTTTAGCCACAAGAAGTGCATTGCTGTCCATAGGCCTCTTCCAAGAAAAGCCGCATCGACTTTACGAGTCAAGATTCTTTTTTTTTGCCTTACAGGCAGACGCACATGCCTCCTGCCTTATGTTAAGCGATCACCGTTGCTCATAGACCTTCGAAGTGCCAGGAGTCTAGCACAACCAGGTCGCTGCCTACCGTAGGAGAGTACTCTCTTTAAGCCCCGCTCAAAGAAGGACAAGTTATATCGCTCAACAATTCTTGAAAAACAATTCGTTTAAATTGCGTTATTGGTTTGATTTCTATCCCTTCAACAAGGCTCGATCTTAGTGTGGGGTCAGGACAATGTATGTGACTCTTGGATGTATTTATTTATAACAAAATGATAGGACTAAGCCTCTCCCAAGGATTTCTTTAGGACTTGTTGTAACTTACATCCAGCGACTTCCAGCAACCTTAGCTAGGACGTTTGCGCACTTTGTTGGTGGACGCCGATACTTCGTTTGCCAGTTCTTCTTTTTTGGTATAACAAATATGTATTTTCATATATTGTGGATATAAATAAAACGAACGAGAATGCATTTCGATATTTTATTGATTCACATGTAATAAAAAATGCTCACCTTTCCATAATCATATCGAACCATCCACAAATGTTATTTCGTGCATCGTAAAGATTAAATTCATCGTAATTGAATACTTATGAGCAAATTAGTTTTCGTTTTCTCGACATAATGGAATGTTTTACAATTAAATTCTATAGATTTTATTAATTTATATTTTTTAATGGTTTTATTATACATTATCCTGGATGTTAATACTTTCATCAATTTTTTCCAATTCAAACGTAATAACCTTCAATTCACAAACTTAATTACTCTTTGGCCTGACAATAAAATAAAACATTGAAATTTAAGGGATTCAATATTATCCTATTACAGTTATTATTAACAAGTTAAAAATTTACAATTTAATAATTATTAGTTTTTTTACAATTAAATACAATTGCCCTATCGACGTGCGATAAGAAAAAATAAAGTTTTTAATTATTATCTAAACCTCAAAACGCAAGTATACATACATATACATATTAATAGATTATTCTATCAGCTTAGAGCCTTATTCCCTTACCTCTTTAAGAGTACGTAACTGAATGCAATATAAACAAATTAATATCTAAATTACTTGCCTTAGCATTCGCTCATCAGTCATTTTCGAAGTTAAATTGCTTATTAAAACTCTAAAACTATTCTAAATCAAATACAGTTATAGATTTGAAAATACATGGAAATATACACATGTACTTTGTGCAGAAAATAAAAATAAATTATAAACTCACATTCCGAAATCCACTTCACACTTAAAAATAATAAATATTATGTTTGGTAAATTATAAATAAAATCGATAACTATTTTTAATTTAGTATTAATTATCTACATATTGACAACTATACTTTTGACTGTATAATATAATTATGACTTCTGAAAAAACTAAAATTATAGTGTCCTTTCGATCAATTTGAATGATAAAATTAGCCTAGTCACTGTAGATAAGTTTTTAGAAAGAGAAAAATATTTTCAGATCTTTCAAACAAATTAATATTTCCGAATTACCTATATACATTTAGCTCAATGTGGAGCTGGACTAATTGTTATAATATAAAATTAAATATTGTATTTCTAATACTATTAGACGCAACTCTCTTGATGCGCAGCTAGAAGCGGCGTTCTCGTGGTGACCACTTCACGGTGAGACCTTATGGCCCCATTCACTCCGCTGCGGCCAGAATCACTCTGAAATTAATAAAACAATATTTCTGATAAAAATATCATAGATCAAAAAAGAATTAAACTAACGTACAACTTTTAAGTATGGCAAATAACAAAATTATATAATAATTGAGAAAATATGAAAAATAGGATACAAAATACCTAAGTTTATTATAACGGACATTCAAATGTTTGATATGTTTAAAATGTTATCAAGAAATAAAGCAAGTATGAAGACTTTTTTAATTACAATTATAAAATAATAATATAGAAATGGTGAGGCACTAGAATTGAAAGATACTAGAAAGAGAGGAAATACAATACGTAGTATTATCGAATATTATTATAAGAAATTAAAAGCAGCTTCAAAATAACGAAATATCCATTTGAAATGTACAATAAATCCAACAACCATTTTCATCCTATCAATTGAGTCAATCAATCTAGTTAATTAATCTCGCTAAAGTGGATTCAATATGAAAAAAAAAAAAAACATTTATTTGAGTTTAATCCATATAAGGATAGTTGATACTCGATGTAAAACAATCAGCATTGCATATTTGAGCTCTTGGTTAAACCTCTTATTTGACTAAATTAGTTCATTATTCACTGCCTAAAAGTAATGTTTTATCTTAACACGAGAAAGTAACCACATTAATAGCAACGTTCTAGACTAAATTGAGTACAGGTTCGCATGATTTAGACGTAATTATTCACTCTTGCTCGAAAATAGATGTACATTGGCATAACTTGGTACGCTACCCATTTGTACAGAACATAATGCTGGGTTTTACATTAAAATATACAGTTACGATAGTTGTTATCTTAAAAGAGCATTAAATTAATTAAGCGTAAAACTCACGACTATTATAATATAGGTACGTAAAAACATGCATATGTAAATATTAGAAAAGTAGAAATTAAAAAATATTCACAAGCAAAATAATCAAAAGTTACTAAATGGTGCAATAAGTGTTAGTAAATGAAGTGTATGATTGCAATAGTTCATATTATTGTCATTAACAGTAAATAATAACAAATAATGGTGCTGTAAGCAAAGAACAAGCCCAAACCTGACACAACACAAGCACACAACTCACAACACAAGCACAAAACTCACAGCGCAAGCGCAAACCGCACAACGCAAGCACAAAATACAGACAAGCGTAGATAATGTTAGTATGCAAACCTGTGAGTCAGTGTACTGAGCGTGGGACGATATCGGCGTGCTCGGCGATTGAGTGCGTGCCAAGCTGTGAGCGCTGCTCGAGTTCTTTGGCTCGGGAGTGGTGGTCACTGCTGAGTATAGTGGGGGGTCGGGCGGACATTCCGTTACGCCTGAGCAAAATAATTAAATATTATTGAGAATATTGCATTTCTAAATAAGATATTTGTGCTTTTTTGTACACTGAGAATACAAGACGTTGAAGCTTAACATAAAACTACTAATGGCGGTCTTATCAAATTAGGCAATTTGTTACCGACAAACATGGGATGGATATAAGAAAAAGAAGAGCGAACGAGCAGACTGGGGTATATTAAAAATGCCAAAGGGAAATATGAATATGAATTCATAACTATACGTATATAGGTATACAGGGTATATCAAGACCACTACCGAAAACGAAGCCGGGTGGTAGTTTTAGTGGTTACAGACACAATGAAATTAAAATTTTGGCAAAAAACGCGACAGTTTTTTTTTGCAATATTTTAAAAATCATCATATTTGAGTGGTAAGTACCTAGTTTTTGCGAAAATAGTAATTTAAACCCTTACGTACCATTGCGTCTTTAAAAATAATAAGGTTTACATCATTATTTTAGGAAAAATATGTATTTACCACCCAAATACGATAAGTAAAAAATTCCAAAAAAAATTGAGGAATTTTGTTTGCGAAATTTTTTGTTGCATTGTGTCTGTAACCACTATTACTACCACCTGGCTTCGTTTTCGGTCGCGGTCTTGATATACCCTGTATAAAACGTTTCTAAATTCATTATTTGTATTTTAGGTTAGTACACATATTATCATATTCTTTAATTAAATAAATCCTTTAAACAAATCCTGTATTGTAACGATTTTATTCTATCTACCCTGAACAATAGATTTCAACAGCTCAGTCTACTATGTAATAAAATCTAAGAGCCGCGTAATACCTATGTTTTCCTAGTACCACACGTTAATGCCTAGTGTTCATTATCCGACAGTTAGAGCCCTAACGCTCCCGCCAGACTCTGGTAAAAGCTTTCTCTTGTATAATCATTAATTTAACGTGATATAATAGCCGAACTCTGTAAGGACGAACTTGTCTAAATTTTTTATTATAATCTTTTTATGCATTCCTAAAGTTAACTTTAGGGGAGATAAAAATATGTTTTCTGTTTTTGCATTATGAATATTGACCCGTTGAAAATATACTTAATTAAATTTAATAATAGTAGTTTAAATTAAATTCTTCAAGGAAATTAATACTTTGGTAAATTGTCTAATAACAGGCAACCACGCGCCTGTTGGTAACGGACCAGACGCGGCTACCTACGTGTTCACGGTGGTCGCGAGTTCAAATCCTAGGGTACACCTCTGACTTGTCGAAATCATGTGTGTATTGATAGTCAATCACAATACACTATAACGGCGAAGGAAAACATCGTGAGTAAACCTGCATACCATAGCGACTTGGAAAAATATCTATGGTATGTAACTCCGCCAACCCCTAGGCCAGCGTGGTTTACTGTATGGCCTAACCACTCTCAATCGTACCCTCGATTGTTAAGTAGGCCCGTGCCCTGCAGAGGGACGTATATGGGCTGATACAACAACAATGTATCTAATAGCAATACAAGTTCTGTAATAACTTTTTTAGTACTAAACCGTCGCAGTCAAACAATATTCTTAAACATTTTATTACACGTCCCCAAATAAATACTTTAATACCCTAATTCTAAAATTATCTTGGAGGAAAGTGAAATTGTTTCACAAGTGTCGGATACCGTTTATGTAGTTTGAAATTTAATTATCTCTGCTCATTAACTGAAACGGTATTTAAATGTTGTAATTATTAAACGGAGCGAATTTAATACATTTCATAAAATCTGTAGCGAGTCTTAATCATTCATTCGCTTCCAATCCAGCCAACTAATTTACATAGAAATGTAATTAGGCACAGACTGCGAAGCCGAATGAACGATCGCGTAAAAACGTTGCATCCAAGAAACTTTGTTAGTAGAAAACCGTGACTCTGGAGTTGCAACTAAACTAATTATTCAAGCGAGTTGCCCGGGCATCAATCCGTTGAAATAAATAAATAAGTTCAAATAAGGAGCTCAGTTAGCCGGGCTAATACTCTTAGCGTAGGCTAAAAAAGCCGTTCTGCAAATAGATAGTTTACCGGCTTTAATAAGTAAAGTTTGGCTTAGCGAAGACTGAGCACGTAACAAAACAGGAGCTATCGTTTGAGTTTTAAGTTTGGCTTATGCCGTCCAACAGTTCGGCAACATCTGTTTTACTGGAGTTCTCAATTCACATGGTGCTTGGTTTTCAGTTTGTTTCGCCGGGTCATGAAAACCTTTGTCGATTATAGATTTGATAACTGCGCGATTTTTGTTTGTAATTTAAGCTTTATTAATCACATTATGATATTGCTATAATTTTATATATTTTGTTAGCTGTCCTTATAGATAGATTTCCGATTTTGAATATGTTAATGTTCACATTCTTAATTAATTCATTGACGCATTTGATCAAAATATTGGCTTTGCGTTAAAGACGATTTTTCTGGCTGTTATGAGTCAGAAACGTCTATTCTCAAGAAATTATTATTATTATAAAATTATTAAATTATAATTAGGTCTTTTGACCTAGCGTTACTCCGTTTGAATCAGGATCCACTTTTCAATCAACCTTCGCCACACCGCCTGATCTCTATGGACCATTGGTCTTATACTTTAGACACGAGACTATTATATTATGGTATTACGTCTGTTTGCGACTGTTGAGTGTATTTATCTATTTATTTAAGCCCCATAGGCGATTTATTGTAGGGCAATCACCTTAGGGGCCGTAAATGCATTGCGTTGAAAATAAATGAAGAAAGAGAGGTATAAGAGTGAGGAAGTAGGAGTTATTATGCCTTTGGGAAATTTCGTGAATTGAACGTCAAAGTCATATACAGAATGCTAAAGATATCATGACATTCAACTCTAACTTAATAAATTTAGGCCTATCAAAATACTAAATAAATAGGGGTCAAAACAATATGAAAAAAAAAACAAAACAAAAAAATAGACCTGTTTTCTAGTGATCTGTGTAGTCAAAATATTTAGTTACAATCCCGTCGAATATAAATCTGGTGTATGAATTGCTGACACAATATCTTATGTCGCCATTATCCACGATTTGTTATAGCCAAAATTTGAAAGGAATATTTCATAGCCTTAAGAGAAGACACAACATATAAAGTATTTCTTTCATAGATAAGTCCAACAATACCACCAATACCACAATACTTCACTTGCGAAACCCGTCACCGTATAAAGCGTTTTAAATCATAAATTATTCAATAAACCGTAACCATTTTCTGCCAGTACGAGTGAATAAATAAAAATAAATGATTATTGCAATTGGAACTGAGCCATTTACACGGCTGAGGTGATTGTCCAGGCATGTTCTTTTTACGTGCATTTTTAAAAGCATTTACATGTACCTACGGAAGAGGAAAAATTGCCGTCCCCTCGGATACAATTGACCCACGTGTCGGTTTCAAAGTGTTAGTTATCGTTTGTTAAGTTAATGGTTTTGTAGCCTCGAGAATGTCCGTACATAGTTGATGAATATAAATAAATTGGCTATATTTAAATTTAATATGAAGAAAAATAATAGTAGGGCGCTTCTAACTAGTGGTTATGAAAATCCTTGGAGGTGGTTTTTTTCAACGTACTCGTATATTCAGGAGGCTAAAATTATTGATGATATGTATAATATTATATATTCAATCAAAAATGTTGTATACTCAAAATTTTTATTTACATTATTTTATTATAATATTTATGTGTAGCTCTAATACCATTACGCAATAAGAAAAAAATATCTGCCGAGAAGAACTGAGTAATTTTTTAATGTTAGTCAATCTTTGGAAAGGTCATTAACAAATTCGGTTGCACCAAAAATGATAGAAATAATGATAAAAATATGTTTTTAAGTAATTACCTTTACTTAGAGGAATGAGATCCGGGTTTCTGTCGTCAGGTGCGTGTGGTGAATTCCGTTTCGGCATTATCACTTTTTGATTCTTCAATGAAGGTATTGTCACTGTAAACAAATTTTGTTTAATAAAATATAAACATTCTTTAATATTTTTAAGGGGAAGATCCTCACTGTTTGTTGTTAAATATACAGTGTGAATATGTCTTACAGAGGTGGTACTTTCTCTCACAAAAAAAAAAAAAAACCATCGACAAGCAACTGATATATCATTTTATCAGGTAAATAGGATTGCCGGAGATTTTATTCCTTTGATATAATCATTTCCGCTCGGATCCGTCATATCCGTCTTAGTTATTCACTAGATGTGCGGGTTTTCAGGTCCAGTCTGGTTATTACTGGTTTTTCGTGAGTGTGGTGGAAAAAATTATCAAATAAAATACTTTTAAGGATTTATTTGATATTTGTCAGTATTTTATGCGTATATTTTTATTAGGCATGTACACGCAGATATGAATTACTGCACATTAATTATGTCCCCTGTTTAAACTTACATTTTGAATTATGTTGCATTTATACTACTAAGAATTTACTCGTCCAAAAAGAGGACATCAAAAGAAATACTAATCAACAAAGTCACGTTGTTTTGAAACTTTCAAGAGTAGCCAATGACCGCACAAGTTTACAAAACAACAGACAAATGTATCTTTAAGTACTAAAGAGACTTGGAACCTTAATGACAATCTTCAAGAAACTTTGGCCCAGTTTGTAAAACACTAACAAAAATTGAGATAAGAAGGAAAAATCACAAAACAATTAGCAAGTGTCGCCAAATTAGGTCATGCGGTCATGCTATGGACTGTTCCCATTCATCTGTAGGGAAAGTAATAATAATAAATAAATTTTATTTATTCCAATTGATTATTACAAATTCTCTTAATCTATAAATATCAGATTACAAAATTATTACAACTCAGTTATATTTTAGAAAAAGTCTACATTGACGACTGTACTAGTAAAAACTGTGACACAGCCGTCAGCATCTTCCATCGTGAGCAGTTTTACAAACACAGATTAAATTTAAAATTTTAGAAATGCATTTAGTTTAGATTCAAATAAATAAAATGTAAGTTTTAAAACTTTTATTAATTATTAGTTGTGTAAGTATAGATAAATGTGAGCATTTGTGTATCTCTGTGTGTGTGTGTA
This sequence comes from Deilephila porcellus, assembly GCA_905220455.2. Taxonomy (NCBI): domain Eukaryota; kingdom Metazoa; phylum Arthropoda; class Insecta; order Lepidoptera; family Sphingidae; genus Deilephila; species Deilephila porcellus. Next base: position 2,955,214 of record LR999977.1, on the reverse strand, counting down.
TGTGTGTATGTGTGTGCGTGTTTGTGGATGGGTGTAAGTGTGTGTAATAATAAATAAGTCGTTTTATTAACCTGGTTATTTTTACAACTTTTGTGTCAGTTTTGCAATTGAAACAGTGTGTCATAGATGCAAAAAAACCTGCCGCGTTTTTTTTTTCCGCTTAATTTTTAATTACCTTGTGTAGTCACTCACACTACCACTTGGCTTCCTTTTCGATCGCAGTCTGGATAAACCCGGAGTCATTTTTCATTGACAAACTGATCAGGATTTTGATATTGTTTAAATATTAAATATAATATAATAAGTGTTTTTTGATTTTATTGATATTGATTATAAAAAAAATATGAAAAAAAAAAAACATTATGCGTAAATGTTCTGTGTGTGTTTACGGAATGTTTGGTCATTACTATTTCTCTGATTGATTAAATATGACTTTGTAATACTCGTCTTAATAACATATTTCAATATCAGACATATACAAATAAGCACATAGGTATAAAAAGTACATCAGACACTATGTAGAACCTAAGCCTTCATCTTAAAAAAAAATAAGTTATGTCTTAAAGCTTTGGGATCTTTATCTAACATCAAGTCTTCCAAACACCAATCATTAAAAAAAGTCACGAAAATAGAGATGATGTATTACCTTCGTAATCCCGAGCTCTATGCCGCAATCTCGTGATGATGAGCGCGAGGCACAGTATTATAGCCACGGTTACTGCTGCGCCTAGGACGCCTCCGAGCGCCCAGTTCACTTCCCAGGCTTCTTGGGCTTCTGTTGTAATAAATATTATAGGGTAATCATATAAATTCATTCAATATAAATTCATTAATAAATTATTGATTAAGATATAAGGCGTGCGTCGTGGGTGTAGTGTATGCACGTACGAGGTTGGCGGGCATTCGACTGCCGACCGTGGCCGAGTGAACAGCCTAACCGTTGAGTGCAGATATACCTACACCTCATGAAGTATTAAGTGTGTTTCATTGATTCCTAAAGTACTACAGTGGGTATCAGAAACTACGAAAGGCGTGTTGGTCTTAAACAGTCAGATCTGAAACAAATACTTGCGGAGCACACAACAATTTTACTTCATTAATAATATCAATTTTCGTAATCTTACTCAACCCTTAGAACAAGTAACAATAACGATTTTAACAAAATAAATAAAATGTGATGAAACTTCCAGTTCTATTTTATAATAAGCAATAACCAGTGAAGATATTAAAATAAATATCAATTTCCATATTCCAATAAAACCCATCAGCTATGAGGGTATAGATAAATATATCTTGATGTAATGATAGGGATAGACATTACCTGATTGCATTTCAATGTAATACCATGATTTTCCTCATCATTTTTATTTCGACCTAAGCGCAATTGAGTAGCGAGAAGCACCACTTTTATATGAATTAGCTATGGTAGTACGCAACTTCAGTACTAATAAACTAGTCACTTCGTAGTATACATTACGAATCTATTGGAAACGCCCTTAGTTCTGGTAATTGTCAACTAGCAATATAGGAGGTAAGGCCGACTTAATCTTTAATCCGATGTATATGTAGCAGTCGATCTAACTTAGTGGACACCAGATTATTCAATCGGAACGGGCTTTAATACAAATCAATCTATTTGTGTAATTATAACTATGTAATTAACATTATATTGGGCCATATTTTATCTGCCAATCATGAAATTAGTAGTAATAACATTAAGACATTAAGTACTGCTCTATAATTGACAAGAAAGAAAACGTCGGCCTCGTTGGCTTAATGTAAATGAAAAAATAAGAGTCTTACAATGGAGGTTGCAAAAGATCGAGCAAAATGGCAATAAATGGGAAAGATAGTACAAAATCGCACAGACTGGAGTTAAACTTAATAGAAAAGAAAAAAAAGGTAAACAAAAATCTCTTTAAAAGACTATATCATTCGGAATGTGAATATTCATATTGACGACGCACAGTCTTAACCAATACATCTACGAGGACTACATGTTGTACATATTTCATAATAAAAGCGAGTTTTATCGAATTATTGGAATATCGTTCTCGAGTATCAAATAGGGAATAATGTTCAGAAATAACGCTGCCGATATGCCCCACTCAACACACGGCCAGTTAAAAACAAATCAATATCCAAAAAACAACGAATTGAATAAAGCACTTACAATCTCCGTTAAAAATAAACATTGAAATACACACGAGAATCGAATTAGAATTGCTAAATTTAAATACCAGTTAAAACCAGGAACAAAACAAAGGATTTTAATTTAAAGAACTTAACTCTCGCGAGAGCAACGTGAAACTACTAAAAAATTCTTTAGTACTCTGAACTTGATAAAATGGAACGGCTAAAGTATCTACGTCTGAACGTCTATGGAAACTTTAACCGGCTGTGTTTGTGTCGTGCCTTTTTTATTGAGCTCTTAATGCGCCTTAATGTTTCATCCAGTACTGAAGAAATCGATCGGAATATTCATCAATTTGTGAGTTTGGATGTTTTTGTAAGTTTAGACGTTAGAATAATCGATCTCTGAGACTTAAATTGACATAAATTCCTAAATTATATTAGTTTTCTTATAAAGTGACTTAATAACAATCTCTCCGTACATTTGCTTATATCTACTAATCTATGTCTTCAATCTTCTATCTGTTATTATACAGAATTCCGAAAGACGTTTCTTACATTTCATATTAGACCGTTTACTTCATATTATTAAGTCTTGTTATCAAGCAACATAGGCGGTATCTCCGAAGATAAATTAATTTTACATTTATATTCATTAAAACCGGCAGTATATTGCTTTTCTCTGAGGATACTTTTAACACAAATTACAAATTACTGTACTGTATTACACATTGTAAACGGGAAGGCAGTGACTATGTATGGTCACTTTGCTCAATCTTACCAAAACTACTTCCTCTTCACCCACTTCATCAACCTCTTCATTCATTTTCATCGGTTAAGGGTACTTCTGACCGACCCTTGCTCAGAGTATCATCGATTCGGTTAAGTCAGGTTCAGTGGGGTCGACCTCTACCATTCTATTCACGCTCGCCTTTTTTATCTAACTAATGAAAACATCTTAATATTTTTCTCAATTCTTGTTACTTTAATTTTCAATCCACAAAGTTCCATCACAACACTATTCTCCGTCACACAACCTCACACTCTTTATATTAGAATCTAGCAAAATATCAATTTCATGTGGTCATAGAATTTGCTGACTTACCAGTCCTAGGCGCTAATCTTGGAGCTGTCTCTACAGTGAACGTGACGTGTTCAGATCTTCCTCGCGCATTGGCAGCGTATACCACAATACGCAGCTGCCTCTTCGCTCCTAGTCTTCGTAAATTCCATAGAGCTGCTCCGTTAGTTGCGTTTACAACTAGACCTTCATTGGCCCATACTTCTGCTATGAAGACGCACTGGAGACCACCTTCGTAACCTAGGGAGATTAGCGTTAAAAATAGGTTATAAAAGAGAATTAGTAAATATAATATTACACATTTAATCTTCCATTGCTACATTTGTCTAGTTATTAATATTTTTATACTTCATTTCAATAATTTTATAACAAGATAATTGCTGCAACCTAAACTGCCCTTTCTCTCTTCTTTCTTTTATGTCCATCCATAGGTTCCCTGGAAGAGAATGGCTTGTCCAATAAGACCGATTGTACCTATTTTAAATTGAGTTATTATCTCTGTTTTTTTCCCCTGATGTACAATAAAGAAATAAATAATAAAATTATTATCTACTTTTATGGAAGCATAAAGTCTCAGAAAATCTGTACCTATTCTTCTTTTGAAGAGCCATAATCATAATCACAATTATTTATTTTTCTGGCTTAAGGCTGACTTTTTCAATTTGAAAAAGTCAGCCTTCAAAACAAAATCAAAACACCGCACGCGGCGATTCCATTACACCATTTCATTTCTAACCTTTACAAAACCTCATTTCAACTAAACCTCAATCCGACACCGGCTTATTTGTAAAATAACACATCGCAAACACCCAGATTTGTTAAATCTTCTTAATAAAGGAGATTCTCACAGGGATCTAGACATAATTATAATCTAGATATCTAATAGACAAGTAATTCCGCCACCAACATCCAATTACAGTTATCCTAGATTAATCCTAAATTAAATGGTGGTTCACCAAAGCGTCAAATTTTCTTTCAGACCTTGTGATGTGGCCCAATTTTACGAAGTGTTACTTTTGGGTGGACTGCTATTTTAACTGATATTAAGTTGAAAATTAAATCTAAAAATCTATAACTAAAACTTCAAAAATGTCCTGAAGATAGAGACCCTAAATTAAAATAAGTATGTTAAAGACATTATAAAAAATATGGAAAAGCGAAAACGACTAAATACGGGTTATATTTTTTTGTTTTATAGTCTTTTGGGACAGGGATATGTCGTAGGCAATACGCAAAGTGAGCCATTACATAAAGCACCTAGTTGGTTCATAAAACGCCAGCGTTTACGAGATGCATTACTAATGCTCTGGCATTAAATATGAATGGCACGTTAGAATAGCTCGTGAAAAGCCTAGCTTCGTCTTCAAAACATCTTCAATTCTTGATGTTATGAACGAAAAATGTAGTTTTAAACTGTATTTATTTTATTTTGGCTTTAGAACAAATATGAGTTTCAATAGAGTGAGTTGTCAAGTACGGGCTTATTCGCCTCCTAGATAATTTATATTTTATCTTTGATAAGTACTAACATTATTTTCACCCCAGTAACAAATTACTCTGCTCTACATGAGACAAATATATTCCTTTTAAACTAGCAAAATGGAAATGTTTATATAGGATCCTCGATAGAGTCTGCTACGATTGTTTTGAAACTATAATAAAACTATAATATTTTGATGCGAAATCATTTTTAAAATCTGTGGTGATGATGATGTGTTGTAAAACATTTAACTATCCTCCGGCGACAGTGTTAGATCTTATTACGCTTTCCATCTTACCAACGGAACCTTCTTTTCCTTTAGCCTCCCTTAAAGAATGATGTCGAAAATTTTAGTAATCCTTAATAATTTAGTAGTTATTCAATTTTATTTTTCAATTGATCTGTTTAGATCTAAGGTTTTCCGAACTCATGTCATACATAACGTTGCTTTGTATAACATTTGACAAACATAAAAAAACTACTTCATTTGTTCGTACAAAGTTTATTTTGATTTATTAAGATCCCAACAAAGAAATAACAGAAAAGAAGATTACAACATGCAATAGCAAAAGACAACAGGAAAGAACAATTCTATGAAGTAACTTATTTATAAACTATCGAAATAAAATTAGAATTAACATAAGATGAACATTAATTTTGAAATACAAACTATAATAAAAAGAAGCGATGTAACAATTAATAATATAAATGGCTAAATAGGAACTAAAAATTAAAAAAAAATGAAACAAAATTGAAACAACAGAGACAATTTTATTTATTATGTTATATGAGCACGTAAATATATACCCATTGGTTAATTATTTAGATATAAAATACCATATCTAGAGTATAGAGTATTACAAAATATATCTACGAACGTAGCTATTGTGTTTAACATAGTTGTAGTGTGTACTTTTTTAAATTCTTATGATGTACGTAGTACTAATCCAAGAGCACGACAAGCGGCGTTCAAGGTTTTGTCAATGTGCTCTATAAATCTTAATAAGCTGTCAAAACTAATACCTAAATCACAACCTTATATATCAAAGGTTGACTGAATTTGATGACTTTTTCTGTTAAATGTTTAGGTGATTTAATTTGTTTAAGTTTAAATACATCCTATAGTTTTTTTTTTTTTTTTTTATTGCAATGGATGACGAGACGAGCCTGCCATTCGCCTGATGGTAAGCGATACGACCGCTCATGGACAGTAGCAAAACCAAACAACACCATGAGTTACAAGGCAATGCTTGGCATTCCACTGCGCTCGCCATCCTGAGACATTAGATGTTAAGTCTCGATATGTCCAGTTTGAATTCACCAAAGATTTACTATCATAAGCCTGGTATGTGATTTTCAATATAACCCACCTGCAAGACACATGAGATCCAAGGAGTCGTGGGTGAGGTTGTACACGGTGCAGTTGGTCGGCGGATCTGGTCGCGTCGCCGGCAGCAGGGTGTACAGACACGGGGCTGTCTGTTGCCCCGCCAAGTTTGTCGCGCGACAGGATAACGTGCCGTAGTCCACGTCAGAAACAGGAGTGTAAGTGAGAACCGACCTGCCCTCCTTCTCTTCTACTGTGAAGCGGTCCTGTGGGCAGTTGCTAATGTTAAATACATACATATATACATACATAAACTCACACCTTCATCCCAGAAGGGGTAGGCAGAGGCGCCAGCAAGACACCCACATTTCGCCTTGTATGTTATATACATTTGAAAGTTAAAGAAGTTGGGTGATAGGAGACTGGTAAAAAGTTATACATGTCGAATGTAGCCGTAGTATGATTGTGAACCTATGAGAAGTAGTAAGGAATTTGACGACAATGGATGAAGATAAAGTATAATTAATTATTATTATTATAAGACTGAGTGAAAGTGCCTACACATATAAAATTTATATGTGTTTAGTTTCATAAGGTCAACAGTTATATATGTACATATAGGTCGCTTTAAATTATATTAGTCTAATAAGCGAGCAATAAAATTACACCAACAAAGAAAGAAAGTAGTTATCACTGGCATGAAAGCCATTGATGAGAAGAAAGACAAAAATAGGAACGCATACCTAGGAGATTTAATTTTACCCTACCAAAGTATTAAAAAAATATTTCAAACACTTCACCAACACAACAAAGGCCAACAGGCTTTTAAAACCAACACCTCGGACAAAGAGCAACATATCCTTAACGTGTAGAACTAACGAGTAGCTCCAATCTTACCCAAGTTAAATTTAAAGTTCAGCGGATTAGGTCCGTAATGAAGTGATCCGACAATCGAACTTGTCGACAAAGCTTAACAGATTAGCTAGCTCGAACCGACGTGGACTATTTTGTCGACCAACCAATAAAGAGAACACTGGTTTTAGAAGATCTGATTTCGTTTCGAGTGAATTTTTAAAGAAAGGATATGGTTTTTTTTCTTTCATCGTTTAATAACTTGAAATTACAGTATTTAAAGAATACAACTGTAATAATACAATACAATACAATCGTACCCTCGATTGTAGAGTAGGCCTTTGCCCTGCAGTGGGATTTATATGGGCTGATATAATATACAACTGTAAAAAAATATCGTAAAATTCGACAAGTAATGTAATACACATAGTCTTTCTTGATCTTCATCTTCAAAATTGAGAAGTGTTAGGTGAAAAATATTTATCTGCATCATCGTTTTACATGCATTTAATGGTTTAATTATAATATTATCATATTCTCTTGATTTTGAACATAACAATTAAAAACAACTGTATTGGTGATATTCTTAAATAATTATAATATTACAATCGTCTGTAATCTCCTCTTAGTTAAAAAGTTTCAGAATAAAAATATTAAACTGCATAGAATTATTAAAATGTAAAAATATTATTAAAATACAATAAACAACACTAAAATAGCCTATAAATCCAACTTCTTCATTAACATACTTACATACATACATTTCGCCTTGTATTTTCCGTCCCATAATGTTACAGGGGGCAAGCTTATCGCCATATCGGGCACAAATTCCTGACTCCGGGCTGATAATGAATAGAAAGACCCAATATCACTTTGCCCAACCCGGGACTCGAACCCGAGCTTTGTAATCATACCGTAGTACAACTACGCCACTGAGGCAGTCAACTTCCTCATTAACTTCCCTAAATTGCGGCCACATTAAAAATTTCACAATATATTACCAAAGCATCCCACGTACGTTAAAAAATCAAACGTGAGAGCCCTTTATGCAAAAACCACCGGCCTAATCCCCAAAAATAAATTAGGGTCACTATCTCGATATCCGAAGATAATGTAGACAAAGGCTAATTTCATACAATGGTCCCACCGCTGGGCGACATTCGTCAAGCGCCCGCATGTCGGTATACGGCTTAGTCCACTGCATGTGGCGAAAAGTTTGTAGACGTTATTGTTGTTGTGTGTTTGATTCGCATGAACATACATACATACATAACCTCACGCCTTTATCCCAGATGGGGTAGGCAGAGGCGCCACCAGGACACCCACATTTCGCCTCGCATGTTCCGTCCCACGATGTGATAGGGGGCGAGCCTATAGCCATATCGGGCACAAATTCCTGACTACGGGCTGATAATGAATAGAAAAATCCAATATCACTTTGCCCGACCCGGGACTCGAACCCGAGACCTCAGCTTTGTAACCGTACCGTAATACAACTACGCCACCGAGGCAGTCGCAGGCAGTTGGCATGAAGGATAAGTTATTCAGAAACGATTTCAGGTTGTCGACTAAATGCAATACATGTGGGATATTTTTGACTTAATATTACTGAAGATATTATTTTTCGTCTTTTAAATAAGTACCACAAGTGTAAAAATAACTATTACTTCCTGAGACGGAATATTCAGGTTTGTGCTTTTTAGATATATTTTAATTAACGCTCAGTTTATTTGTAAAAATGAAAGTTTTGTCGTCGTCATTATCTTAGACCACAGGAAGTCTAAATATGAACAAGTATAGTCAGTCTCAATAGTCTCTGCCTACTCTTATGGGATGCAGGCGTGACATTATGAATGTATGTAGACCTTTCTGAAAAGGTTGCTTACAGACAAAAAGCTGGTTGTGAACCCTCTATTAATTCAATATGAACATATTTTCCATGCCCCACGTAGTACGTAAGGACAGGTACAAAATAAATAAATAAATACACCCAACAGTCACATACATAGTCCTGACCCCACACTAAGATCGAGTCTTGTAATGAGTATCAGAAACTACGAGAGCTTTTTCGGTGTCACAAACACCCAGACCCGAAACAAATACCTGTGGATCACACCATTATATCTCGTTTCACAGGCGGCGTCTAACCAACTGCGCCACGGAGGCTGTCAATATCTATAAACAACGCGTGCTTTACTTATTCCGTAATGCATGACCTTGATGACACGTGTCGAAAATATTTATGATGCCATTAAAAATATACGGCATCCATAACTTAAAGTGATACGCCTCTTATACGTTTTATAGATTTTTTATGTTCATACTACACATAATTTAATAGAGAAACCAGTATGCCATTAAAGGTTTTTGTGATGACACGAGTCAGCACTTTTCTGTTATCATCATAAATTATAAACATATTTTCAGCCTCCGTGGCGCAGTTGGTTAAACGCCGGCTGTGAAACGTGAGGCTGCGGGTTCAATTCTCGCACCGAAACTAACATTTGTGTGATCCACAAGTATTTGTTTCGGGTCTGGCTGTGCGTGAGACCGAAAAGTCTCTCGTAGTTACTAATGCACAAGATCCGATATTAGCGTGGGTTCGGGACTGCTGGGTGTGTATATTTATTTATATACGTATGGAGACTGTCCCGCCCTCACACCCGCCACTGCAACTCCTGTAAGCCAGGATCAACAGTGGCACGCATTTAATGACACTGAGCATTGAAGCTCAGCGAGTCTCCGGGAATGTCTAACTTGTCTTTAACCCGCAACGAAATCAATCAAAAAGTTAAATTAATAGGAGGAGTTGGAAATAAATAATTATATACGTATATAACTAGCTTCTGCCCGCAAACTTCGTCTGCGTGGTTAACTTTATTTGAAATCTCCCATCCCATCCTGTCTCGCCCCGTTATATCCCGCCCCGTCTCATTCTCACTAATGGAATGTAATCCAGTCCCATCCCATCCTTTTGAGTAAATAAAAGTAGCAAATATATCGGAATTCCTTCTTCATCCCACGGAAACTCTAAACTTTTCGGGATAAAAAGTAGTCTATGTTACTTCTAATATCTCCAAGAAAATGTGGACAAAGTTTCATGACGATCGGTTGGGCAGTTTTCGCGTGAAAGCGTAGCAAACATACTTACATTCACATTTATAATATTAGTAGGGATAACCGTATTGGTACAATTCACACACCCAATAATAACAACACAGTTCACAGTCTTACTGAAGAACACTAAAGACCGGGCAAACTAAAAATGTGCAGGAATAAGAACTTTGGTACTATCTGGGATAACACTGAACAAAGAACAGAAACATTTGTATCGATATTTGACTCGTATACGATACTTTTCTTTCAACAGCTGACTTTTCGCCTTTTGCTTCATGAAGTTCTAATGCATTTCTAATTACTCGAATTATTTAAATTGACAACTAAATTTATTCATCGACTATACATTGCAAAGTATAAAAGAATAAAAAGTTTGTCAAAGCTGGAAATATTTACACACACCAGGCAAAAAGACTTGTAATATTCCTTTCGTAAAACAGCATTCATATTTAAGCAAAATCAACGTCAACCAAAAAAATCCGTCTGGGACTACATTAAAAGCGTTAATTAACAATAAAAACTCATTCCAAACAATACGTTCCCAGCTTCGAAAGGAATGATGGAGGTTAAGTGGAAAGAGTCTGGCTGCGAGCTTGCTAGGCGATTTACAGCTTTACTGCTATGGAAATAAGGTGTATTCTGTTTAAGCATGCCATGATAAATATCCCGACCGGGTCAGCATCTCTTTATATGCAGCTGGCGAAGGGTTTGATCGCCGCGTATTTAGATAAAGACTGGAAATTTCAGTGAACGAAATGAGGGATCCAGAAATGATGTGTTTTTAAGGGAAATATGACGTGGATTTTGTTGAGTATGTTTTTACTTATGTTTTTACTCGTCTTATAATTACGGGAGGAATATTAACATTCTTTTGTTATCAAAAGAAGCAATTGATTAGGTAGGTATAAATATCTTTGAAATACGCAGCTTAAATTCGACATAGAATATTACAATTCCACTTGTTTCAATGTCAAATACTATGAAGATTATCAGTTTTTTACTTCAAATTAATGCCTACCTTCTTGCCTTGAGGCAGGCCTATGTTCAGTGGTAGATTTACTGCGGTAAACGAGAGCGAAAGAGCATTTCCACAAAATAAATTTTCAATCAAAAGCAACCTCAGCAGTTCTATAGATTAAATCAATTACGTTAATAATAAATTAAAGGTTGAAGTAACTCGCCTTGCAAATACGAGAGCAGTGAAGTTGCCGCGGTGAGCTCAAAGTGAAACTTTCTTTCCACATTTTTTACAAGATTTTCCAATGTTTCGTTGATACAATATTAACGAAGTTTACGCTCTAGGATTTAATGAAATTAAACTGTTTGTTCAGTTGGAAAGGAAAGGTTGGAAGGACTGGAAAGGTTAAAATTTTGATATAGTGTTAATAGTGCAAGTCCGACGTTATGAATAAGGTATACTGCTTATGACGAACAACCAAATCGATTTGAATGATTTCATTTTAAAATATTTAGATAGATTTAGTTTACGATGTATTTTAATATTTGTATATCTGACTCTTTACACTAATCACGTTCATCACCATTAAAAATAATGAATTCTAGACAGTTTATTTAGTTGTTTCTGACTTTACAAATAAGTCTACGTTATTCACAACAAGAAAGTGTTAAATCAATAGTTTAGTTAGTTAATTCTTACTTTTAATTTAATTCATATTAATGTAGATTCCACATTGTTATTAATTTTTTCTTAAATTTATTTTATTTTGTGAATGCTGTTTATACCTATAAAAGGATATATGCATAAGTTTCATTTTAATTATCGATGAGCCTATTTTTGAATGATATTTTGAGTAGGCTGTTTGTATGTCTGTTATATAAATAAATCAAATAAGAGAAGTAAATGATTTAGAGAAAGAAAAATATTTTATAATTTGGTCTAGCTACAGAACCACGAACAATATTACAATAGAACATTTTTTTACAGGAACTTCTAATTTCGTTCTACTTCTAAAAACCTACTTCTGATTAGATAATGATCAGTACTTACAGGGTCGACTCTGATAGATCCAGCAGAGTTGTTGAGCGTCCATTCGAAGGTGCTTGGAGGCGGATAAGCATCGACTTCGCACGTCACTGACGATGGCTCTTGCAGGGCAGCACCAATCATTCTAATTTCTTTCTTCCGACAGAGCGGCTTATCTGTAGAAACAAATTTGGGTTTACTAATGGCCTGACTTCTTCTTCTTCTTCTTCTCCTTCTTCTTCTTTTAAGCCACAGAAAGTCTACTGCTGAACTGAGGCCTCCCCTATTGTCTGACTGGTATTAAAGCATCAACCCACGACACCGTAGCATGAGAGTGCTTCAGTGTTACCGTGGACTAATCAGAAAAATCAATAGAAGGCTTAGGCTAGTTTTTCAGTCTATTTTAGGTTTACAGTTTTTTTGTTACGTTTTGAACGGATTACAGTTAACTCCAAAGGATTTATCACAAAATTGACTCAGTCTTTCAGCGGAAAGTTAATAGATTTGCTAGAATATCGTTGAATATGTATAGCTTATAAACTCCTACAAAGTAGTTACTGATTAACTAACATTATCAGTTTAAAAGTGCTAAATGTAATAGGAAATAATTATGAACCTGTAATTGTGTTTTCACATTCACACGCAGATAAAGAGCAATGCGTATTAATTTATTCTGAACAGCTTGAACACAGGCATCAAAAATAGATTTATCATTTGATTGTATCTCGAAGTAAAAAGTACATTTAAATACCCTGATCGTGTCATTTTCGATTGAAATCTAGATATGATCAGTTCCAATATAATAACTATGGAAAAAAAAATTTCGTCGCCCATATATCATTTGTATCGCAAAATATGTCATAGAAATAACTAGAGTTTAAAAATATTTTCTCTATGTATTAACTTGACTTATTTAAAAAATGTGACTAAACATATTTTCCTACAATACTGCGTGCGCAATTAATATAAAAAGTAGCTTAGTTGATAAAGGAATGGGCTGTAATGGAGTTTACAGGTTTGGGCCTCAACCTCAGACTGAACTGAAATGTTCAAGTTATCTATATTTTACTTCAAAAATATATCACTACAACGATAAAAAAATCATGAGAAAACCTGCATATTGATATTTCAACAAATAATACAAAGAAATTGGAAGTCCACCAACCCGCTCTAGATAATTATGGTAAATTAAGATATTACTCATCCCAATTCTAAAGAAAGCTTTTCGAACAATTCAATAGTTCTCCAATGATCTAATCTTTACGAGCAGCACGACATTTACCTTCAAATGCAGAATAATTAAGCACTAGGATTTAACATCAATGACTCTATGAATATCATGAATGACAGGCTTTATGTACACCTAATAATGTCCCCCTATAGACGCGATGGGGCGTCTACTCCCAACTCGATGCACACAGACTATAACCCAACGAGACACGAGAACGAACACAGACATGCTCTGACAATCGTGTTCGCAGCTTCGTCATGGAAACGGCAATTGTTTTTCGAAAAGAATAAGTTTTCTACTTATTTTGATTCTAATAGTCGGCGGGTTTTTATAAAAACTTTACTACAACTTTATTCGAAATTAATTGACTCTGTGTTTACTTAACTAAATTAAGCAGATTAGATATAAAAAACAAACGGCGTTCTTATCGCCTTCGGTAATTAATTACATACAATAAAGTTGTGGAAATAATATAAGGAAAAATATAGGGCATTGTAAAACTATGCAGGATATTTTTTAAATAAAGTCGGAATAAGATTGTATCAATTAATATATTTATGTATTCAACTGAATTTAAGTTGATAATATAATTTAAATAATTCCATCTAAAACAATAATATTTACGCACAGAATTACAGTTCCGTTAAAAGTGTCAGTAACAACTTTATTTCTGCTAGAAGAAGCATTTAAAAACCACTTAATCAAAATGTTAAAGTCTATCTTATTAGTCTCGTAGAGCAAAATAAAGTAATTCAATAAAAAAATGTTTACAAAGTCGCAACATTACAGCCACTATCAGAACTATTTATCTGGCACTATATTATTTTAATGGTCACTGTTGTTTAGTTTCATTAATCCAATGGACAATTTTATAAAAGCAACACGCGAAGGACTTTATAATTGTATTGGGCCGATTGTGTATATTTATAGTTGTAAATAGAAAGTATGAGAAATGTGTTTTTACAGTTACTTAGATGTATAGGCTCACGCATCCTCGAGTGGATAGACAGAGGTGTCGCAATCGCCACTGACAGTTTCTCATTACATAACCGTACTGAAGACTTCCTCATTAAATTCTTAATATAAACACACAATTCCTAATTCATTATACATACATTTATAAACTCGCGTTATTCCAAGAAAGAGTGGGTGGCGGTAATACCAGGACACCCACTTTTCGCTTTGTGTGTTTCATCCCACGATGTGACAGGAGGCGAGCCAATTGCCATATCGGGCACAAATTCCTGACTGATAATTTGAATAGAAAAATCCAATATCGCTTTGCCCGACCTGCGATTCGAACACTAGACGTCGGCGTTGTAATCGTACCATACACAACTGCGCCACCAAGGCAGTCATCTCATTCATTATATTGTTCTGTATTTTATCTACACATTTTGTCCTAAATACGTATTAGACGGTCATAAATTCCGACATTAAACAGCCCGGCGTTCGACCACCGACTTATATTAGGTCGGTGTGAATAATAAATAAAAGTTCTCGAATGGAGGCCACGTAGCGGAAAGCGCAGCGTAGGACGTCTACAAGGTGGTCAGACGACCTGGTAAAGGTCGCGGGACGTCGCTGGATGCAGGCTGCCTCCAACAGGTCACTGTGGAAATCATTGGGAGAGGCCTATGTTCAGCAGTGGACGTCCTTTGGCTGATGGATCGATGGATGGATGAATAATAAATAATGTGTTTTTAATATTTACAAAGTACTCACAAAAGAACCATTTATTTACTCTTCATAATTTTCTTTTATACTTGCTTAAGTATTTTAAATATTTAATTATTCACTAATTAATTTTAGCAATCGCCTGTAGCAATTATGAGTTTTAGTAATTAGATTTTGGGATGAATTAACAATCACTTTGTTGATGGGCAGGTTTAAGCCGAAGCTTCGGGGTGAATGACCCGGCTCGATCGAGGTACGAATGTTTCACAGCAAATTTACTTGAAGTAATAGCTTTACTGACGCGTTTAGTTCGGTCAGTGGGTTCGCTGACGGTCGGTAATTCCTAGTCCAAAGGCTATTAACGCTGGCACTACAATTTTCCAGGTTTTTATGAGTATTTATTTGCGTAGATTATCACTCACCAGGCGGGCTACTACCTGCTTGTTTCATAAATATTTTAGGTGATATAAAATTTAAATAACCTAAAATAATTATGAAACATATTTTGGCGCATTTTTATTTGAAATAATATTTTGGGGCTCAATGTCATGTAATTTTTGATTTCCTGGATTTATTACTATATCATACAGACTTGTTTTATTAACTGACAACCGAGGTATCAGGTATATTAAAACAAAATTCGACATTAGTATTTAGTTTTAGCTTTTGTGTTCTTCATAAAAAAGAGTGTTCTCGTTACCGTGGGGTAGTTAGTTTTTTTTTCTCATATTAAATGTAATATTACCTGCCTGCCGACTGCCTCGGTGGCGTAGTTGTATTACGGTACGGTTACAAAGTTGAGGTCTCGGGTTCGAGTCCCGGGTCGGGCAAAGTGATATTGGATTTTTCTATTCATTATCTGTCCGGAGTCAGGAATTTGTGCCCGATATGGCGATAGGCTCGCCCCCTATCACATCGTGGGACGGAACATACATAGCGAAATGTGGGTGTCCTAGTGGCACCTCTGCCTACCCCTTCGGGGATAAAGGCGTGAGTTTATGTATGTTTATGTATGTAAATGTAATATTTACCGACAGTCTATAAATACGTATGATTTATGTGATATGTTTAATAATGTAAAATGTATAATGAAAAATGGGCACTAACATCAAGTAAGTGGGAAACACTAGTTAGAAAAAAACCAACGTAACTTTGATATTAAAAAAACTCCATGAGAAATGGTATCAAAATACTCACAAACGATTTGCATGTGGAGCGGTGGTGACTTGCCGTCGCCCTCCACGTTGGATGCGATGCAGGTGTAGTTACCAGCCTGGTAGCGAGACACATTGCGAAGTGCCAGGTTCGAGTTCCCGGTCAGGATCACACCATTCGACGGATTGTGTTGAAGTACTATGCTCTGTGGAACAATTATATGACATTAACGACAATTATTTTTTGACAGCCTCTGTAATGCAGTTGGTTAGACGCCGCCTGTGAAACGAGAGGCCGTGGGTTCGATTCCCGCACCGAAACAAATATTTTTGTGGTCCACAGATATTTGTTTCGGGTCTGGGTGTTTGTAGTTTAATATTTGTTTTGTTAGTCTCTCGTAGTTTCTGATACCCATGCCACAAGACTCGATCTTAGTGTGGCGTCAGGACTATGTATGTGACTGTTGGGTGTATTTATTTATTATTTTTTATAAATATACCCTAAAGTCGCATACGTCAGATATTAAGTCTTGTGTCGTAAATCAGAAATCACGACGAATTTAGTGGTCTCAATATCCACATTATACCCACGATATATCGGTTTTCTGTTTTACTACCTAGAGTATACTTTTCTAGAGTAGACTGCCTCGGTGGCATAGTTGTACTACGGTACGACTACAAATCTGAGGTCTCGGGTTCGAATCCCGGGTCGGGCAAAGTGATATTGGGTTTTTGTATTCATTATCAGCCCGGAGTCAGGAATTTTTGCCCGATATGGCGATAGGCTCGCCCCCTATCACGTCATGGGACAGAACATACAAGGCGAAATGTGGGTGTCCTGGTGGCGCCTTTGCCTACTCCTTCTGGGATAAAGGCGTGAGTTTATGTATGTATGTATGTAGTATACTATCATTCCACCAGTTACATTGTGCTCATGATATAAAAATACCATACGAAACTGCCAACAGTGAAGCTCCAATTCCAATGTTAAAATAACTACAATTCTAACCTTTGACCTCCCACATATCTACACTGTCATGTATGTGAGATACAATCTATTCAACAGCAGACCCGTAGCTTTGCTTTTGATAAAATTTCAACATTCTCCCTTTGGTTGTACAAAGCGCAACAGTCCGTGAAATATTTTGTTCAGTTCCCAAACAATAACTGACCTATTTGAGTTATTGTACATTTTTTATCTTTACACGATATGAATACTTTTACACATTTATGAGTAAGACACGGTGAGGCTTGCAAATATACAGATTTATTCATTTTGTAAACAGAGTGCTTCCTGGCAAGAAGGTTAAAAATGTTATTAAATAAAAATCTTTGTTGAAAACTTATTGTGGTGTTTCTGATAAGGAAGATAAAGTTCGGAATTTGTTTCTCAATTTTTACTGTTTTGGAGCCATATTATAATAATGTCAAAAAATAAGGACTATGTCGAGTGGTGACGATGATAATATAATGATTATAGCATTGTTTATGCATATTTTATGACTGAAAAACGACAGATACATAAAATTAAGCAGACTTTCGTCATGCTAAGGAAGCTTCTCAGTCCATTATTTCTTTACAGTAACAATAGATCCTGACGATATGTTCATAAAAATTATCGATTCTTTAGATATCTAGCCAATAAGAGATTTATTTAATTATATCCTTTATTGTATACCAAAAAAAAAACCTAACAATTTAATAAATAACAGTACAAAGGGCGGTCGTATAGCTCGAAGCAATCTCTTACCTACTTTGGGATGGACATAAGAGAAGGGAAAAGAAAGGGCAGTCAATAGTGTACCTGTAGGATAACGTTTGACAAATTGATTTACCATATAAATTTGTTCAATCTTGAATACATAATAAATCGCTGAAACACTAACTAATACTGAAACTTATAACATGATCCTGTGTAATTTTGTCGATCCCGAAAATCATAATGAAGTGATACACCGCGTCGACAAATATTGAGCGAATTACTGCCAAGGCCTCACAAGATAATCTAGTTCGGAATATTTTTTCCTCCTCACGTCCTCATAAACTTCATCATATATCCGAAACGCTATTCATGCCAGCGAGAGCTCGTTTAATTTAATAATCATAATTTTGTTACGTCTCATCCTTTGCATACTTGGTTATCAAGGACTTGAGGGACTTTTTTGTGGGTAAATGTGATGGAATAGATGTCGTTTTTTTTGTATAGGGATTTAATAGCATATATGAAAACAGAAGGTGGCTGCGTTAATATTTGTATCATAATTTATTATTTATTGTAATAAATTGTATATTAAGTATGTTTCACCTTGAGTAAATTCTAAAACAATAGTATGATTAACAATTAATTTGAAATATCAATTACCATTGAAAATATGAAGAGTTTTTTGGATCTGTTCCTAAATAAAAATGATCTTTTAGATATTGTGGACTTCGCTTAAGCACAAATATCTATATAACGGCTCTTGTGAAACAATGGGATGAGATTCATAAAATATATAATAATAGTTAGTGTGTACCAATATAAACATACATACATAAACTCACGTCATTTTCCCAGAAGGGGTAGGCAGAGGTGCTACCGGGACACCCACATTTCGCTTTTCGCCGTCCCACGATGTTATAGGGGGCGAGCCTATCGCCATATCGGGTACAAATTCCTGACACTCACTTTGCCCTACCCGGGATTCAAACCCGAGACCTCAGCTTTATAATCGTACCGAAGTACAACCACACTACCGAGGCAGTCCGATATAAATGAATATTATTTTCGAAACAACAGCATTCGCGACTGTTATGAAAACAAAATTGTTTTTATCACTTGAATAAACACTAAATGGATAAATAGATCGTAATATATTTTTGTATTTGTATAAATAACAGAAAAAAACTAGGAGAATGAACACAAAAGTGGAATCGTAATATCGTTATTAGAATTTGATTTATTTGCTAGCTATATCATATTGTTTTATCAGTAGTCAATAACTATAGACAGCAAAAACAAATTAAATGTCTATTCATACAGTTATATATATGTGTGTTCTTTATTCCTTCTAAATGTTGCCGGCCCATTCGAACTGTGTAGCTATGACGTTTGAACTACAAAAAACCAGCTACATTTAACTAAAATTCAACCAAACAATTACCAGCAGCTGTTTAAAGAAACCTCAATTATTCCGCGCGGTATAGTATAGGAGCTAGCAACGTTTTCGAGAAAGAATTTTAGGTCAGCTGATTTTGTGATATGTTGTCTTTCTTGCACTTTCGGTTAGAATCTGGGCTATCTGGCTGGCGGTAGCGGTTGCGTTCTTTAGTGCGCATCCTACCTGTCCAGGTAATAATCCTGGATTTTAAAAACATTTTAGAAGGCGTAATTTTTAATTTTTTGTTTTTAAATAAGTCTACCTGACATACTTTTTTTATTGCCAGACATTTTTGACAATGCTAACTATGTGCCATACGCGATTTTTTATTTTTTTTTATAAAAATTTCAAAGTATTTTATAATGTCTGTAATTTTAATATTATGTTATTTAAAGATAAGAAAAACTTAAAATAAATTTGCCAGACATTAATTCGATTGTTAAGTCTTGTATTAAAATGAAAAAGTCATGAAAGTATTAGCATCATCAGTGATTTGATCTTGTTCTATTTGTTGTGTTATTGAGTTTATGCTAGGTAGTTAAATTATATGATGCGGGAATTTAGTTAAAAAATACTTTATTCAACAATTTTATATTGATTATTTGTTTTACAAATATATTTTATAACTAATTTAATCTAGCTGTTCGTCAACAGAGAGATGTCAAGCGAATCACACAGTCACTTGTTTTGTATCGCCTTATATAATAAATGTGACGTGGGAAACAATGGGTAATGAGAACTGGAATGTGCTGTTGGTGGTCTCTTCCACTAACACCTTTAGGATTTTACATTAGTACATGATATTAATTACTGTCTGAGAATGCAGATCAGTGTCCAGTATCTTATGTACATTACACCATGTTTTACATAGGTATTGTTGGGTATATGGAGGACGTGGGTACAGCCCGCATAACTCCTCCCCCCCTAAGAGCAAAATCTTCCGCTGCATCGTCAGAGGAACGATTTTGTTTACAGTATTTAGGAACATAATTGGTTAACTTACTTCGATACTTATATATTAACACAATACAGACAATACACAAGAACACATACAGTACAATAGTGCCTAAACTAACACTTCTTATGTTAACACCATACGCTTTTTCACTATATTCGTCTTTTTCACTTTTTAACACTGATGTTAACAACTGTAGATGCTCCATATTCACGGTGTCCAAGTCGACTGCTCGTCTGGATCCTGCAATCACCTTAATTTTCGGCAAATTAATTATTGGCATCCTATTCAAAACTTCTTTTTCTATACTGATTTTTCGTTTTCTCAAAGTTATATTTGCTAACTTTATTTCACAGTCTTCTTTCATAGTAATAATATATGTTCCCATAATCTCATACTGCTTAGTATTTTCTTCGCAATATTCAGTTGCTAAAATACTATCTTTAGTGTATAGAATCCACATGTTATCTTGTATAGTTTTAACTTTAATATTTGTAGACTCTACTATTAATGGTATACAACTCGTTATATCTGTCGCATACTTCATTATATCAGCGATACATTTATCTTCTCCATAAATTATTATATTCTCATTCTTGCATAAAAATGTTTCTCCATTAATTTCTTTGCAAGGCTTTATCAAGTGAACTGTTTTCAATCCCTTTACTAGGATGTAAGGATATTTGGGTGTAATAAGGAATGTTTTATTTTGTTTAGGATTAAACATTGGGAAAGGAATCAACTCATAATAGTTTAAAACATTTGATTGCACTGTCGGTACTGACAATATAAATGTTATTTCTTTACCCTTTACAAAACTTTTAATTTCTATACATTGTTCTATATTAACAATATTTTCAGGTTTTACAGGTAAAATCAACTTATCAATACTTTCAATATTCTTTAAAACATCATATAATTCATTTGCATTAAATATAGATTGGTGCAAAATGTTAACTCTACTAAATGCAATAGCATTTTCAACTTCATTTAACCTTGACATAATTATTTCAAAGTTATGAATTAATAGATTGAAAGTATTCAATACAATATCTTTACTCCTTTGAAATCTAGTTTCATTTAAAATTTTCTCAATCTCATCAATATTTCTTTCTAATATAATATAATTGTTTCTCGATGAATTAGTTAAGTTTACTAAAGTATCTACTATTTCTGTAACAATAGTCATTTTGTTATCTATAGCATGTTGCTTCGATTCTATCTTACTTATTAAATGATCATATCTCAATGCATCTTCATTATCTAAGTTACCCGTAATAACTTTAATTATAGAACCTATTGGATTTAAAATTCCCCGTTTTACTTTAATAGTTGGAATTAATTCACTATATTTTTCCATTGTTAAATTCATTATATACTCAGTCTGCATTTGAGCATCAATAATACTTCCATCTAACATATAAATACCTATATTTTCCTTTATAATATTCCTTATTTCAAAATACTTATTTTCATTATATTCTAACCCTTCATGAATTAATTCTAAATTCATTTTCTTTATAATATTCCAGTTATAAAGACTAACTAAAGCTCTACCTTCTTTCACTGGCAATATCCCCGGATTATTTTCTATCTTTTGCAGTTGAAGTGCTTGGCTTCGGACTGCCTGGACTACTATCACGATCACGTATCTGTGAACGACGTATGTCTTTCAGTGGCACTCTTTTATCTCTGAAGTGAGCCTTAACATTTACTGTATTTCTAACAATATCTCCTATAACTTTAGCTTTTTGGTAACGCGGTTTATCTTTACTGCGTCTAACATTTACCCCTTTTATAAAAACACTATCATCTTTTTTAATATTAAATTCTTTTTCTCCCCCTCGTTTTTCTATAATCTTTTCTTTCTTTTCTAACATTTTATCTGCTATATAATTATACAAATACTGAACCCTTTTCTTATGTTCATTAACTAACTGCTGTGTATAATGTTTAGTAAATTCTAAATCAAATACATCAGTGGAATCTGTATGCCCGAAAACTACTTCAAAAGGTGTCAACCCTGTCGTACTATGAATTGACGTATTATATGCCATAATTGCATATGTCATCACTGTAGCGGCATCAGTTATTTTTCTTTCATATTTAGCTAACCTATATATTTCTAATATCGTTGAATGAAATCTTTCAACAATTCCCATTGAATTAGGATTATGAGGTGTCCCTATATGTAAATCAACTTTATAAAAAGACAACATTTCTTTTAACAAATTATTATTAAATTCTGCCCCTGGATCAGAACTTATCCTTCGCGGAACCCCATAAAATGAAAAATACTTTAACAACCCTCTGACTATCTCTGGAGTTGTTCTATTTTCGACTACAAAAGCTTGACCCAATTTACTAAATGCGTCAACAATAGTCAAAAAAAAATTTCCCTCAATACTGAAAATATCTATAAAGATTTCTTCAAACGGCTTCTTTTGCATTTGCGTTAACTGTAACTCTGGTTTATATGGTTTCCTATCGTACTTCATTTGTTTACAAGTTTCGCATGAATTTATAATACTCGAAACTGTTTCTTCCAGTTTCCTCCAATAATAAGCCCTCTTAATATGAGCTATCGTTTCTTTAATACCCCTATGGCATGTTTTACCTATGTGATATTTCTCTACTATATCTCTTTGTTCATTCTCGTCCTCTATGTACACAACTCTTTGGGTACACTCAACTATCTTAATAGAATCTTTTCTAAACAAGTTTGTTACTACTTTTGAGAATAACTTTCTATGCTCATTATCTTCAAAATATATGTAATATTTAATCTTTGGACGAATATAATTTTTTAAGAAAGTCTTGATTAGTTCCTCATTATTTATTGGCATATGAACTTCAAGAACTTTTTGTTTTTCACGAGATAAATCTTTCACAACATATTTATCCCTGTTCCAAGTATGTATCAATATTTGATTGGGCTTCGTATCGATTGCCTCATTTAAAATTGGAATATCAGCCGATTCCATATTTACATCTGAGTGTATAGTTATATTATCAGATGATTTTTTAGATTGTGAGGATTCACTGTTAGTTAGTGACGGTACAGGATATCTATCGCCCCTAGTATCAAATATATCTTTAAATGATAAGTCAGATGATGAGTCATCCGAAATTAATATAGGTGAACTACTATTCTGCCTAATTTTTCTACTCTCTTTCGTCCTACAAATTTCATCTATTTCTTCTAGATGTTTCGCAATATCTTGCTCATCATTTTCTGCATTAACTACCATAGACATATTGTCATCACTTTTTGTAATGTTTACTTTTATTCGCGACAATGCATCTGCATTTTTATTCTGTTTACCTGGCTTATATTTTATTAAATTCATGTTATTAATATTGTTTTGTATACATGAATTGTATAAAATTGGAATTTGTTTATTCCTAATATGTAAAATTTGATGTTGCATATCAATTCTAGCCCCTAACTCTTTAAGTAAATCTGAACCTATTAACCCGTCGTAGCGTCTATCTACGTTATATATATAAAACTTGTGACGAATGTTTGTATTAAACGTTTTCGTCAACGGCATTAACACAACTTCCTCATGTACGCTTCTACCATGCGTACTTATAACTTCAAAAGGTTCACGAAACGTATAAGCTTTAAAAAATTCATTTGCCTTTTCAGGACTTATAAATGACCTAGTACTGCCGGTATCAATCATAAAAATACCTTTTAATTCAGGCACCCTTATATGTGGCAGTGTATATGCATTATACATGTTTATATTTACTATTTCTCGTCGTTCCTTACCGAGGCTTCTTTTTGAAAATCCTCCCTTTGTGGTAAAGAATTTTGCCTATTGTTATATAACATATTACTCTTTACAGTACGCATCGACACATCATTATATTGCGGTCGTTGCGTTTGTGGCACACCAAACTTGAATTTACTATTTGGATTTGTTTTAAAAAATCCAGAATTTTTATAATTATTGACCGTTGTTGGAAACTGTGGCTGTGCAGGCCTGAATGTTGGCTGCATCTTAAAGCCCTGCTGAGGGATGCCAAATTTAAATTGTGCTCCCTGAGTTTCCGGTACAAAATTTGGCCTAAAGTTTGAATTATTTTGTGGCCTAGGTTGTGCCCCAAATTTAAACTGATTTGGTAATTGCTTAATGCTTTCCTCTTTATTTTTAAAATTTACCTTTAACATTTGCCTTTTCGCTTCTAAGCGACTACGAAATTGAACTTCTTCCGTAACGATACTAAGCGCCTTTTCTAATGTCGTGCACTCTTTATCACGAATTTTACTGATTAATTCGTCAGGTAAATTGTAAACAAATATTTCAAAAGCTGCATTGTTATAGATGATCATATTAGCTGTCTTAAGAGCCTGATCTTGCATTAAGTTTAACTTTTCAAAAAGAGCGTCTCTCTTTTCCTGTATTCTATGATAAAAATCTATATAACTTTCGTTTTGCCCTAGCTTCATGCTCTCTAGCTCTAACGCTATGCATCTACCTGATCTGGTATCCCCGAACTTCAAAACTAAATGTTGCTTAAGTTCCCCCCAACTGTGAAAACTTTTACCTGCGCATGCCTTAGCGGCCCTTCCTACTAGCCTACTAGTTACGCAATGCAACACGTACCCTAACTGAGCTGGATTGTCATCTGTCTTTGATGTTCCAATCACGTACTCACATTTTTCGATAAAAAATTTTAACATTAATTCATCCCCGTCAAACCGTGGGATTGTATTTAAGAAGTCACCTGGGATAAGGTTTACAACTTTGTTTGAATTCATTTTTATCACACAAATTCAAAATATTAATAAAAAAAATACACTTTACTTTTTAGGGTAAACAAACAACGTAAATATTGGCAATGTTTGTCCAAAATTACGGAAAAGTTTGAAAAAGTATTTGGCAATTTTTTTGTCCAAAAATCAAACTAACTTGACAGTAGGCAATTTTAGTCCTAACTACACAAGTTGATAAGACACAAGGAAATGGAAAGAGGTAGTAAAAGGAATACTCACAGCCACGCCTTCATGTCTGGAGATCGCGACACTTTTTCTAGATTTTTTTTCCCTTTTTTTTAACTTATTTATTTGGTAGGTTCTCGGAATAGTTCCAAAATTATTACTTTTTGGCTAAAAACTATCCGTCCCGACTGCGCCAGTTAAATTATATGATGCGGGAATTTAGTTAAAAAATACTTTATTCAACAATTTTATATTGATTATTTGTTTTACAAATATATTTTATAACTAATTTAATCTAGCTGTTCGTCAACAGAGAGATGTCAAGCGAATCACACAGTCACTTGTTTTGTATCGCCTTATATAATAAATGTGACGTGGGAAACAATGGGTAATGAGAACTGGAATGTGCTGTTGGTGGTCTCTTCCACTAACACCTTTAGGATTTTACATTAGTACATGATATTAATTACTGTCTGAGAATGCAGATCAGTGTCCAGTATCTTATGTACATTACACCATGTTTTACATAGGTATTGTTGGGTATATGGAGGACGTGGGTACAGCCCGCATAACTAGGTAGTGTGGTTGTTTGTGTTGACGCATGAGTGGACCCCTGCGCGGTTAACATATTATTTTTCAGGATTTGGCCTGATCCAATATTTTCCGTATCGGTGTTTATGGGTTCGGTGCTATCAACATTAGAAGATATTAATGACTCAGAAGTACAATTGTTAACTATTAGTGGGGGCTGGTTGTCTCTCATTTCTTCTTTTAGTTTTTCCGAATCTTCCTTTTTTATTCTGTTTATGACTTCGTCAGACAATAGTTTATTACGAATAATGACTCTTCTTTGATCTGCGATTCTTTGAGCGGATACATTTAACTGTGGATATTTTAAAATAAACTGATCGTGTAGTTTCTTGCAGTACATGGTTTTATCTGTTTCTAAGTTGGTAACATAAAAGTATGTGTGCATGATAAAAACATTAATATCAAAACTCCATTTCATGCGCACTCTTGGCTTACCAGCCTTGGTGGTCGTAGGTTGAATAGCTTGAGCCTCCTGCGAAACACTCTCGGCTGGTGTAGCTGCACCATCACAGCTACTCCTACTATCTTGTACATCTACAATATCGGCTGTAGTCCTTGAGGACATTCCCCTACCCCCCGCGTCCCCGACTCCCGCCCAGCCGTCCAGCCGGGAGTCACTGGCTAGCATGCTGTCACGCCCGTGGCCCACAGACGTGCCCCGACGATCACCCTCGGGTAGCGACCCTATACGTACATTTCTTTTACGAGTCTCCATATTAATGGGTCACCTTTGCCTTGTTTGCCGTGTAGGTTTAAGTTATACACGTTGCCCGCCCCCCACGTGGTCTGGTGTTCGACACGGACGTAAGGTAGGATTTTGGGGGGCTTATTATTATTATTATTTTTTAACCTTAGGCTAACTCAGTTTTAACTGGTTGTTAGTAATGGTTACGAGCCATAGCCAAGTAACCATAACTTAAGACCGGCCTTGTAATGTGACGTCAGGTTCCAGGTTGTCACATTGCATAAACTTCCTGACTATCCGGCAGGTATTTAGTATTGCCGCCTTTTGTAGGAGGTTATAGGTATGTGGGGGTAGGTTAAGTAATTTCAGGCTATGGTGTAAGTAATTAGGGATGACTCCTGTGGAAGATATTACAATAGGGACTATGTATACTTTTTCCATTCGCCATATCCTAGCTATTTCCTCCTTGAGTTCAGTGTATTTAGTAATTTTTTCGGTTATAGTTTTCAAAAGATTATGGGTATTTGGGATCGCTATATCTACAATATATGCTATTTTATTATGTTTATCCTGCAGCGTTATATCCGGCCTATTGTAATGTATAGTTTTATCGGTAAGTATTGCGCGGTCATAGTACATTTTATAATTATTATTCTCTAATACTGGGTTTGGTGTGTATTTATAATATGGTGTGTACGTGTTATTATCTGGGATTAAGTTATATTTTGTGGCCAATTTCTGATGAATTATATTAACAACTTGATTATGTCGGTGAGTGTAATCTGTTTGAGTGAGTGTAGGGCAAGCTCCTGTGATGTGCTGAATTGTTTCTGGGTCTCTATGGCATTTACGGCATTTATCGTCTGTAGCGTTGGGGTCTTTAATTATATATTTCCTAAAGTTTCGGGTATTGATAATCTGATCTTGGATAGCTATTATAAAACCTTCGGTTTCAGGGAACAGATTGGCATTAATTAACCACTTATTCGAAGCTTCTGCGTCAATGTGAGCTTGCTCAAGATCATGGGGGTGTCGACCATGTAGTGTTTTAGCTTTCCAACGATCTATCTTTTCTTTATCTGGGGGTGTAAGTCTATTAAATGTATGATTTGAAGAGTCTGATAAATTTAGAATTATTATTATTATTATTCTTTTTTAGCATTTGCTTTCTCTTCCGTATTTGGAAGGCTAATCAACTATAGCCAGGCCGAAGCCAAGGACTAAGTTGTGTACATTTATGGGTGCATAATATGTTTAAATATAATTAACTAGCATTTGCCCGCAACTTCGTCTGCGTGTTTAAGAAAATGTAGACGTTATATCGCTAAAACTATGCCATTGTAACCTCTACGTAAACATTTAACAAAAATCAACGTGCAACAATTCTATTTCTAATTCTGACTCTGAGTTTGGATTATCGGATCAATTGATAAACGGCCTAATTCATATACAGTTTTAAAACCTATTTTAGTTATCGAATATTTATTTTCTCGCTTAAACTAAATTGAAAAGTCGTTCGAAAGGGACAAAAGTAAAATTTTCATAGGAATAACTTCAGTAGTTTTGGTTTTCCATACAAACTTTCAACCCTTATTTTACTCATTTAGGGTTAAATTTAAGTAAACAGAGTAGGCACTTATTTTTGGTTTTAGATGAGTAACTAAAGAATCAGGTTTGATATCTGTAACTTCAACGGTTTCGATTTTCCATATAACAATATTTTACCCTTTTCACCCTCTTAGGGGTTGAATTTTCGAAAATCCTTTCTTGGTGCTCCCTTCCCTCACAATAGGAACCTCTGTGTAAAATTTCTAGTTTCTAGCTTCAGTAGTTTCGGCTATGCGTTGATCCGTCGGTTCGGTTCTACAAACTTTGAACCATTATTTTCATCTCTTTAGGGTTAATTATAAGAAAAGCGAGTATGCAGTTATTCTTGTTGCAAAATGAGTAACTAAACAGCCAAGTTTGAAATCTGCAACTTCAACGGTTTCGATTTTCCATACAACAGTATTTTACCCTTTTCACCCCCTTAGGGGTTGAATTTCCAAAAATCCTTCCTTAGTGCTACCCTACGTCATAACAGAAAGTCCTGTGTAAAATTTCAAGTCTTTAGCTACAGTAGTTTCAGCTGTGCGTTGATCCGACACTTTGTTTTTACAAAACTTCTACCCTTATTTTCACCCCTTTAGGGTTAATTATAAGAAAAGCGAGTATGCAGTTATTCTTGTTGCAAAATGAGTAACTAAACAGCCAAGTTTGAAATCTGCAACTTCAACGGTTTCGATTTTCCATACAACAGTATTTTACCCTTTTCACCCCCTTAGGGTTGAATTTCCAAAAATCCTTCCTTAGTGCTACCCTACGTCATAACAGAAAATCCTGTGTAAAATTTCAAGTTTTTAGCTACAGTAGTTTCAGCTGTGCGTTGATCCGACACTTTGTTTTTACAAAACTTCTACCCTTATTTTCACCCCTTTAGGGTTAATTATAAGAAAAGCGAGTATGCAGTTGTTCTTGTTTCTAGATGAGTAACTAAAAAGTCAAGTTTGATATCTGCAACTTCAACGGTTTCGGTTTTCCATACACCAGTATTTTACCCTTTTCACCCCCTTAGGGGTCGAATTTCCAAAAATCCTTCCTTAGTGCTACCCTACGTCACAATAGGAACCCCTATGTAAAATTTTACGTTTCTAGCTCCAGAAGTTTCGGCTGTGCGTTGATCGGGTAGGAAGGAAATCACCCAGTTTCTAAACATTTCAACCCTTATTTTAACCCCTTTAGTGTTAATTTTTAGACAAATTAAGTATGCAGTTAATTTTGTTATTGAATGATTTATTAAACTGCCAAGTTTGACAATTGTAACTTCAATGGTTTAGATTTTCCATACAACAGTTTTTAACCCTTTTCACCCCCTTAGGGGTAGAATTTCCCAAAATCCGTTCTTAGTGCTACCCTCCGTCGCAATAGGAATCCCTGTGTAAAATTTCAAGTTCCTAGGTCCAGTAGTTTCGGCTGTGCGTTGATAGGTCAGTCAATCAGGTTCCTCTTTTATATATATAGATTATTGTTGGATAAGAATTTTCTGACTAAGCGGCATGTATTCAGAATAACAGCTTTCTGCAGGAGTATATATGTGGATTCGTGCATGTGAAGTGTCTTAAGGCTATTGTGAAGAGTGTGTGGTATGACTCCAGTAGTCGACAGTATTATTGGGACAGTTCTGGTTTTGTTAACTTTCCATTGAGTTTTTATTTCAATGGAAAGGTCAGTATACTTCGAGATCTTTTCAGTATATGTATTGTTTAAGTTGTGGGTGTTACAAATTGCAATATCTATTATGTATACGGTCATGGTTTCTTTGTCTAAAACTGTTATATCTGGTCTGTTGTTATAAATGGTTTTATCTGTCACTATTGTTCTGTCCCAATATATTCGGCATTTATTATTTTCTAATACTGGTTGTGGTTTGTATTTATAGTATGGTAGTTTTTCAGAAACTAATTTATATTGATAAGCAAGATTTTGGTGGATTATAGCTGCAACTTGGTCATGGCGGTGTTTGTAGTCACTCTGGGCTATGGATTTGCACGCTCCGGTAATGTGCTGTATAGTTTCGGGGGAGCTGTGGCAGTGTCGACAAAGGTCTATTATGTTCGGCCTGTGAATAATATGCTTTTGGTAGTTCTTTGTGTCTATTACCTGGTCCTGAATAGCAAGCATGAACCCTACAGTCTCTGGAAAGAGATCGCCTCGTCTCAGCCACGCGTTCGACGCTACTAAGTCGTTATTATTATTATTTTTTATTATATGGACAATGAAAAGTCATTTACTGTCGTAATGGTTCTCTGTATCATTCTCGACTTATGCTGCAACTGACTCTCTCGGAATACTAGCATTATACTGCAATACTTTTCATGACTTTTTCATTTTAATTCAAGACTTAACAATCGAATTAATGTCTGGCAAATTTATTTTAAGTTTTTCTTATCTTTAAATAACATAATATTAAAATTACAGACATTATAAAATACTTTGAAATTTTTATAAAAAAAAATAAAAAATCGCGTATGGCACATAGTTAGCATTGTCAAAAATGTCTGGCAATAAAAAAAGTATGTCAGGTAGACTTATTTAAAAACAAAAAATTAAAAATTACGCCTTCTAAAATGTTTTTAAAATCCAGGATTATTACCTGGACAGGTAGGATGCGCACTAAAGAACGCAACCGCTACCGCCAGCCAGATAGCCCAGACTCTAACCGAAAGTGCAAGAAGGACGACATATCACAAAATCAGCTGACCTAAAATTCTTACTTTCCAAACGTTGCTAGCTCCCGTACCAGTATTCCAGTAATGTCGGCATGCATTGACTTACATTATGCTCCCAAATGACTTTGTAAACCGGCGGGTTGGCGTCTACGTCACAACCGAAATACACGTCGTCCCCCTCCTCTATGTCGTTTGGGTTCATTTTTGCCCCGAGGTACATTCTTGATACAGGGATATCTGTGGACAAAGGATTTTGAGTAGTTACAGCACGATGTATAATCATAACGAGGAAACATACACGTATGATATGCCACATTACTGATGAGATTAAAACTAGAATCAAATGTTAGTCTTAGAATTGAGAATTAAATTTTATAGGGTTGAAAGGTTTTGCTAAAGGTTTTGCTGATCGATATACAATAATAATTCAGTTCCAATTGTCTCATTTATACAATGTACATAACAAATATTCAAGGAATTTGATTGAATTGTTACGGTTTTCAATGTCGGTGTTGCCTAATTGTCTAATATTAAATTATAGAAGGTACGAAAAAACTATTTAAGAAATTTTCGATTGCTTTTTCGTGGATAAACGCCCACTTATGATTCCAATATACCAACAACAGAATATAAAACAATAAGGCTCTTAAAACCAGCGACCACGAAGCCATTACATCTCCTATCTAAAAGTTCAGCGCAAACACCGCTACCATAATAGAAAACAAGAGAGGATACGAGCGATAACTATTTAATTTAATTATCTCTTACCGTTAAAGAAAAACATGGCGAAGAAGGCACTTTACTTTGTAAGTGTCTGGCTAGAACAGTATCTCGATTTAAGTGCCCGCTTGAGCGCAAATTTAATTCTTAGAAATTGCAGGTCTTACCTGCTGTAAGAGCAATACTTGAGCAATATGTGCCTTTTATTCTAATTTATACTGCGTTTTTAAAATCATTTTTAAAGCAAAAACGACTATGGCATTGCGTTATAGTGACTGGTGAAGATAGAAATAATCGACATTCGAAACAAAAGTAGGCACCGGTTTATTCAAAAGTAACACCGGCTTATTCAAAAGTAGACAACTCTGACCATGGAATGTAAAGCACTTTAATGGGTTCTCATGTCGGGTGTTACACCACATGTAATTTCGTCATTATTCATAATTCAAATAACTTATAATCTCAAAAATAAACAAGGTCGATTCTTTAATAATCTCAAATTTAATAGTTATCAAAAACAATATAGTTTTATTTCCATACTAACAGCAGTTCGCTTCGAATATTGGATGCACCCGACTAGAAGTGTATGGATAACAAGATTGCATCGAATACGCGACTGTGGTAACTTTCTGATTAAAATTCAACGGAGATTGACTTTGATCAAATCCGAAGCGAAAATTTCACTGCACTGGTGTTTGTGGATGCAAACTGCTTAAGCTTTGATCGTTGTTGTTGGGAATACTGAAAAAATATTGCTAGTGTGGTTTAGATGATGACAGTTCTTGTTTTTCTTCTCCTACCCTTATCTTTCACTTATTCAAAAAAAAAAAAAATTTAAATCACCACGATCTAGAGCGGGATAGCAGAATTTTTATACCACCGATTTTTTTGAAAACACTTTTAATTTTACACGCTGCTTTATTAGAGTTTATTTTTCTACAAAATCAAGCTATAAATAGATACGAACACATGCGAATTCTGAAATTGCATACTTTGATATAAAATCCAATAACTAATTTTCAACAGTGCACTTTACAAGACCTTTAACTCTATTTATTACAAATTTTCTATATTCAACAATGTATAAGTACATAATAAAGTGACTTTACGCCTGAAGATAATTTGAAAATTTGATATAATTAGCACCGCGAGTAATTAAGTTTTAAGATCACTTATCAAAGCCAATTAATTTTGCAAATTTCTTTAAGTAATGAATTTCAACACTTCTTCTCATTAACGCAGCAGCTCGTAAAGCCTTTTTGCAATTTATTTTATAGAATTTTAAATATTTAGTTAACGCCAAGGGTGTTAAAAATATTCGTTGAACTTTTCAATGGAAATATAAATTAATTCGTAGTTTACGGTGTATAAGGTTGGTATAATTAACTTAAATTAAGTATAAAATAATTTAATAAAGATATAAAAAATATTATTTTGGTAGAAAATAGGCTTTTGCCATATCGGTAAATTAACATCTTCTGCCCACCGCAATGTAGCATACTAAGACCGTGCTATGAACGTATCAGACAAATTATTATTTGTATGAATTACTATAACGGATTATTATTCACTTCTAAGAAAATAACGTTTTTCGTCAAGAATACTATCACAGCCTTACCTGAGAATCGAACTCAAAATCTCACGATTTATATTTAATTAGATACTTATAGATAAATTAAGCGGCTTTCTAGCTGGTCCTGTGTTTATTCCTCAAACAAATTCAGTTATATTGCCAAAATGGACAATATAATTCAATTCATTTTTAGTCCTATAAGCATATAGGTAAAATATAGATTTTAGTACTGCTATTATACCAAAAATTTTGTGCATCACGCAAATAATTGTATCATTAAGCAGCGTCCAACTAATTATATCCCAAGAGACATAGGGAACAAACATTGAATACACGCAGTAATATCAAATTATTATTAGTAACTATGTAATTTATTAAATGACCTGTTGATTCTACCAGTATTCCTGCGCCACATTTAATTTTGGGGAAAATATATTTTGTCTGATATTTTCTATGCAAAGATATTATGTTCATTACCCATGGCATGGAAAGTATCCTAAAAGGATGGCAGCTTAGACGGTAATTGTGAGGCTAAAACTTTTGTTGGTGTGTACATAAATATTTTTTCCTCTACGTAGGTGGAAGAAGCAGCAGAAGGTATCTCCTTCTGGCTAATGTAAAAATCCATTAAATGATAACATAACGTTTTTTTTACAATTCTACGACTTAGCCACTTTCATGCGGCTGATGGCAAATGAAGTACGGTTGAAACACAAAAACGCAAAAATATATATACATAGGGAACGAAAATCCTCTCTTTCTCTTTTCAGTCACAGAAAATCGTCTGCTAAACACAGGCCTCCCCCAAGGACTTCCATTGCCTATTGGAATAACACAAGCATTTTACCAGGAAATATCATTCATGAATATACTCACAGTACACGTTCAAAGGCAGCTTGGTCTCAATGGTGGAGCGGTTGAACTTGAGGTGTTCAGCTCGGCAGACCAACACCTGGCCATTGTGCTCCTTCAACGGAACCCACTGGAGTAGTGACTGCGTCTCGTTCGCGTCTTCCTGTGAAACGATTTATTTATTAGCAAATGTTAATATTTTGAGGGAATATTTTTGCTGGTAGGTTTCTCAGAGGCCGCCTGGGTAGCAATATATATTTCTCCTGCTAAACATAAGTGTAAATGCACTGTTGTGTTTCGGTTTGGAGGACATTGTAGCCAGAGTAACTAACGGACATATTGAGACTTAACATCTTATGTCTCAGAATGGCGGGCGCAGTAGAATGCTAAGCATTGCTTTGTAATTCATGGTGTTGTTCGGTTTGCTACCGTCTATGAGCGGGCGTATTGCTTACCATCAGGTGAATGGCACGCTCGTCTCGCCATTCATCGCAATAAAAAATATATATTATGAAGGAACGTGCTTTAATAATGGTCTTTTTTACAGAGTGATGGAGACATTACATGAAACTTCAAACAAGCTACTTCGCAAAGAGCGAACCAAATTACTTTGAAAAGAACATTCAAGATATTAATATTTACATACATACTGAACGAGAAAATAGCCTGTTTAGTAAAAAAAATATCCAGTCGTTTTCCCGTTGAACATAAATTGAACAGTTTTAGTGTACCAACTAATCGTATGTCGTTCCAATTAACGTCATCGTATTTCCTTAAACCGGTATTTAATGTTAGTTTTAAATTGTGGTGTCAAGATGCAGCAAGATCTGAACAAAAAAGCAAAGACGGATCAGTACGCGGTATTATTACCTCTTAGAAAATCGTGAATGTCACAATTCGTTCTGTTATTAAGATTGAAGAAGGTTCATTAATGCCTACCCTAATCTTCCATCCGCGGTCGAAAAATTGCGGCTACTCGGTTTATATTCATTGAAAAGCTAAATTTTATTCTGTTATTAGTTGACTCATCCATTAATCAATTTATAGCTTTGAGCAATCAATCGCTAAGATCCATAATTATTATCATTAAATTAAAACCGTTCATGGTTTCGTCATTTCATAATAATATTTACGTCTTCGTCAACCCTATTCACAAGGGACTTGTGGTAATTAATTTCCACTCATAAATGTGCCTCAATTCAAAGCGAAGACGTAGCAGTGTCCACAGTAATTATATTTATTCGTGATAGAATTCCAGTAGTTGACGATTACTCGTCCATAAATAGAATAAAAAGTAAGCAAACCGTTCGAACCGCAATGTAACGCAAACCATTCGAAACGTTACTGCATTCCCCTATCGATTCCGACGTCAAACTAATTTCATGTTTTGCGTGAGTCGAACAGCGTGTTTGATCGTCGCTATTTAGGTCGAAAACTCCGTTCCGTGCAGTTCGGTACATTGTGAATGTGAAACAGGGAACTGTATAAATGAAATTATAAGTTACCCGCCTTTGTTGGAATGAGTCAAACAATTATGAGGTTAAAAAGGTATTTACCATACGTAAACGTTTGTTTCGAATTTTAAGTTATGTTTATGGGAACTGATTTCGTTTCTTGATATGTATTGGGACCGTAATTCATTGTAATGGCCCGGCTATTGGTTACTTAATTTTTTTAAGACTTTTTAAGACCTGGTATGTATATGTCTGATATTTCGAATTATTCACTTTTTGAAACATTATTTCTTCTTGCTGTAACGGTACTCACATGTATGCTAGAGCTATAATATTGTTTGCAACAGTCAAACCTATTTTGGTTCAAATAAGAACAGCGTGTAATACGAAACATTCAAAGTATGTCACAGACTGAAATACGTGTTTAAATTTCAGTTCTGGATCAAACATTTTAGCGCAAAACGACGCTAGTTACACCTATTGGTTTCTGTGTAACAATGCTTTGAAATAAATCTAACTATACCCTAAGTATGTACGATCGTTAAAATAAAAATAATTGATGTATATAGATTGACTTCACTAAAGACGTATTTTACACGGTTAGATTTCGTTGACTTTGCCTTTAAAATACTATTTACCAGTGATCATAATAGAGAAATGATAATATACAAAATATCGGTTCTGATAAAAAAGCAGTCTAGTGTTAAAGTGAAAATAAAGCAACAAAGATGCATTCTTGCTGCCGGCACCTAGAATTAATGAGCGAAAATCAAGCAACAAAAAATTAATGGTACAGTAAAGGCGATTGGAAAGGAACGGTTAACCCGGGTCATTTACGTTGAATAATAAAAGTAATTCCACAACGATGTATTTTAAATATCTAGGAAGATATTTTTAACTACGAAGGAAAATTTTAAATAAGGATCTGTAAAACATTCAACAAGTGGGTAGAACAAACGAAGAATTGTTTAAATGGCAGCAAATATTTCATAAACCTTTTAAGGCACCTGTAACGTTCAGTAAAGAAATATTTAGTTGATAATTTTCTACAATTTGGAAGAATTTTACTAAAATAAACGGAGCAAGAGATTTCGTAGGAAACCTTTTAAAAACTTCTTCCAATTGCTTTTACTAATTAGTTGGGTTTCAAAGGTCAACTACCACATATTGTTAACACTATGAACTTTATATTCCACCATGATGTTTTGTAAGAATCAACAGTTCTCCAGGAAGTAATATTAAAGATATAAGCAAGTTTTGGACCCTTTCGTCTCAAATTTCCAATAGACTTTGCAATGGAGAAATTGTAATATTAAAGGAACAACTTCGACCATTTTCTCAAGAAATATTATGAAAAGATTTTGGACAAGGAGAAGAGGAAAAAATGAAGTGAGTCCATTATCCCACAGTGGACCAGTATAATGTTTTATCCATAGTTGCCCACTGCTCAGCTCGGGACTCCTACACAACTGAGAATTCGATTGAAAGCGCATAGTCTTCCAAACTGGCCTTGTGCGGGTTGGCGGATTGGATCTCGTAAAGACCTTTATGACAGGTTTCTTTACGTCGTTAACTAGGTTTGGAAATAGTCTAAGTTAGAAAATATTCAACTTACCAGTTGCTTAGAAACAGAATTCAGCTGCTTCCCTCCAAGCCACCATGTTATGTTTGCAGGCGGCCGAGCTCCCGTGGATCTGCACCACAGTTCTGTCTTCCTGCCCACTGATAAAGGGTGCTCTCGGGACAGTATCTCGACTGTGAGTGGTCGTACTGTGCGAAAGTAATATAGTTCGTTTTATCACAATCTATGGATGATAAGAGGCTTAGTAAAGCAGTGGATGAGTAGGATAAGGTCCTAAGAGATGATCCGAAATTTGTGTGATGAAGAATTATTTTGTGGTTGGGTGTTGTGGGACTGAAAAGGCCATTGTGATAGTTATTTAGCATCATTAGTAACATGGCTACAACATAAATATTTGACTACAGGGTAGGAATAATTCATGCTACTTTGGAATATGCATTTTAATTTATGGGTTTCAATAATAGGCACTAGCTTCAGTTTATAATACCAGTATTTCTCGCGGCTTCATCCACAGCAAGAAGTTTTTCAAGATACAAAATATCCTTTAACCTTAATCAATAAATGCCAATACTATATTTTTTTCAATTCCGACCAGTAGTTGCTAAAATTACAGCATTCAAACAAACCCTTCAGCTTTATATATTAGCATAGGTAACCTGGAGGCTAGATCTTATTGTAAAACTAAATTTTGAATATCTATTTAATTTTATACTGAAAAGTAATGTCTAAAGTTTCGAATGCTAATGCTGAAGAAATAAAGATAATTATAATTCACTCTATTTTGTGGCCAACATTAACACGACACGACATCTAGCAGGACGGCGAAATTGATACAGTTATATTCAGCGCCTTATTAATTGAATTCAGCATTAACGCAATCTAATTTTAAATTGTTTTCCAGCGAAATTTAAAAAAAAATCTGTCATAAATATTTTGGTTTTTCGCCAACGAATAAGCTTAAATAAAATTGCTGGTGCCATATTAATAGAAATGAAAATGAAACGAGTTATCGAATACCTTAAGGAAGTTTAGTATACAGAAATTCGTTTGACTTTACGCGAAATGAGTACAAAAATGAATCTTAATCATATTTAAAATAAATAATCTACACGTGTAATTAAAATGTGAGTCCCTTATGACTATTAATTAGAATGGATGTAATTATCTTGCATTAATAAAGTTTTTCAACCAAATATTTGTATCCATTATGCTAGTATTTATTATATTCTCCTTATGTCCACTGAGAATAATATTATTCATTCGTTTCAGTTTCAGTAAAAGTTAAATTGTTTGCTCATTACAGTAAAATGACGTTGAAATCAAATTTAATTATTTATTTAATTAATAACGTTAAATGATTTAAACATTCTTTCTCACTTAATTTCATATTTTAAAGTTTTCATTTCGATAGATTATATTACTATTTGGCCACCCAATTATAATTTTACTTCGTAATAGAATCCTAGTGTTTTTGACGTCGCGGCGGCGTAAACATTATTCCAGTTATACTCCAATTTGTGTGAAATATTCAATTAAATATTTTCATGTATTGCTTGAGGTCGAAATATGCGCTTGACATGACTATAGGTTCTGTATTTTCTATTACATCTTGGGAAGAAAATAAGCTCGTCGAACTATGGCTGTAACCAGTACCATCTCTGTTTAACTCTTCGTAGATACAAGCGTATAGCCTACGCCCGTATGTAAGGCCCTATGTCCCTTTCATCTTTTTTATTCTCTTTGCTTCCCCTTTTTAAAAGGCTAGCAAAGTATCTATGCTCCATATGTTGCAGATATTCCTGAGTAGCATTCTATCATATGAGCTGTTCGATTGTTTATAAAAGCCGCGACACGAGCTATGGATAATATTTCTACTAAATAATATTAAATTCCTTACTCCGATGCATACTCGATAAAAATTGCTTTTGAATTATAGGTCTAATGATTAAGTCTTGGAAAAAAGGTCTTTCTGGAAATACTTTATTGCCGCAGTGTTAATAAAAGAGCTACTGAAAGGGAGCAGGATCGATTTATGAGCATGTTTTTTTCATTCGCCCATTCATTTTCTCGAGTGGAAATTTTATTATATAATTTTCTTTATTTTTTAGTAAATTCATTTTAATTACTCGACTGCCTGGGTGGCGCAGTTGTTCTACGGTATGATTGTAAAGCTGAGGTCTCGGGCTCGAGTCCCGGGTCGGGCAAAATTATATTGGATTTTTCTATTTATTATCAGCCCGGAGTCATTAATTTGTGCCCGATATGGCGATAGGCTCGCCCCCTATCACATCGTGGGACGCAACATACAAGGCGAGACGTGGGTGTCCTGATTACACCTGTGCCTACCCCTTCTAGGAAAAAGGCGTGAGTTTATGTATGTTTATTTAATTTTTTTACATAGATGCGTATTATTTATACCTGCATGAATTTCCTTAAGGCCAAAATTAGGGTTAGTGTTGGGAAAATTAGGCCTCGTACCATTTTCGATTATAATCAATTTCATCCAATAATTTATTCTTACAGAGCATGTAAGCAAAAACACTACATAATCCATTATTATCATCTCGAAAATTAGATGCCAAATTTCATTTTCATTGATTGATAACTTTCAGCAATTATTTTATTTGTTTATTTTTCGTGTTTGTTCCTAGAAATAACCGGCATTTTTAAAGGACGAGCCTAATTGTATTTCCGCCTACACTAAGGCTATTTTAGAATCAAATTGAATTAAGGGAACAGTTCTCAAATATCTAAGTGACGACCATTCTAAGTAAACCACAACTGTAGGCGGCATTACAATTTCGGTTCATTGTTCAATACGAAGATGAAATTGGCCACAAACAATTTAATAATAGTCTACGATCGAAATAGATACTAAATAATATTGTAATTATACGAAATACTTAATAAGTAAGTGCCATAATTGTTTCTTAGATTTACGCGAATGTTACATATTGAAATAAAACAATTTTTTTAAGGATTTTTTCGCGAGTTGGTTTATTTTTTACATTTTTTAACTTCCCGACGTTTCGATTACTTTACAGCTTTCGTGGACACAGGGCGGACTGAGGTGTGAATGTTACGAAAGCTACTTTCATTTAAAAATTATTAAAATTAAAAATTTAACTTAAAAAGTTGCTTGTTTTTGATCCGATCTACGCTAAAGGAACTCACTATGCCTTGAGTTCTGTCAGTTGTTTTTTTGGGTTCCAACTTAATTAAATGTATAATTGGATCCCATGCTGGCGCAAGCGTCAAACCGTCTTCTCTTATAATTTTTTTATGATGTTTTTTAATTTCAATCCATATCGTTTCTATACCTATATCATCCCATATACATACGTCCCACTGCAGGGCACGGGCTTACTCTACAATCGAGAGAATCGATTGAGAGTGGTTAGGCCATATAGTCCACCATGCTGGCCTAGTGCGAGTTGGCGGACATACATACCGCAGAAATTCTTTAAAATCGCTACGGTATGCAGTTTTCCTCACGATGTTTTCCTTCACCGTTAAAGTGCGTGGTAATTGACTATCAATACACACATAACTTCGAAATGTTAGAGGTATGCCCTGGGATTTGAACCCGCGACCACCGTGAACATGTAGGTAGCCGCGTCGGTTCCGTTACCAACAGGCCTCCACGCACATTAATTTCAATAGCCTCGCATAATATCCTGGGTGGGAATCGGTGTTTTTTTCAAGGATTTGTGGCTTGTCAAATCTAAGATAATGTTTGAAGCCTTCCTCTGTATGTTCAGCAACTGCAAACTTAGTTGAGCGTGGGTTCTTCACAGACTAAACTAAATAAAATCCGAAAAAAATAGTTTTATTTCAATAATTTTTGTCTTACAAATCTGTCAATACTATACAAATATAAAATCACAGAAAAGTCACGCTCCGTTGAAATCCTCGGGGAAGGATTCGTTGTCTATATCGATGTACATCAAAAAGCTATCACACAAGCAAACACGATGAGTTTAGTGTCAACAACAAAAGTAAATTGGATTTGAATGTTTTTCACAGGTGTATATCCCTTTGCTCTTCGACTTTCCGCGAAAAGGTCAGGTTGGTTTTAGAAAGTTCTTATGTGCCCTATAAAACGAATAGGATACTTGGATAGTATAGCGCGATATATTGTTTTTTATGATCTATCATTATTATTTAAAAGTGTATGACGTGAACCATTTTCTAGGTTCTTTGCCCGGTTGGGGCAATTTATATTTATTTATATATATATTTTTTATTGTATTATACAAGAATAGTCAGCTTACCGAAAGCGTTAACTATTATTTACAAATTATGACTAAAAAGTACTTTAGTATAACTATTTTTTTTTCTAAATTATCATAAATAATGTCGACCTGCTGGAACTCATTCGTAAATTTGTTGAGCAAATCAATTTGCCACAGTGTAGGCGCGTGTCTCGCGCTCGTCTCTATAAGACTCACGGTGCTACAATTTTTGACTATCATGATGATAATACCGCTTCCTCGTTGCTTACCACATCTTGAGACGAAGATAAGCTCGTGTAGGTGATTGTAGGTGCCATTAATACCGACTCTTCCTACATCTTAAACGGTACAGATGTGTAATTAAAAAAGTGCGTGGTTTCTTAGGAACAAATATTTATAATTCTCTGTTGCGCATTATCTCCGTATCACTATCGTAATTAAACATATACATAACACTCAGTACAGTCAGCAGCACCACCATTCGTTTATTAGTCAAATAAACCCTTGGTTATTACCAACGCGGAGCTCCCATATTAGGAAAATATCTTCCTTTGAGATCGCATTCATTTCGCATTGTACATTTGAATACATTTCGTTGATTGTGCTTTCTGTGTAGGAAATACACAGGAATATGTTAATGGAAGAGAAAACACAAATTAACAGGAAAATATGTGATGAATTCAAATTAAGCTGAGCCGTTTGCGTTTGTCTTCATACGTTTGTTTAGCGTCCTGACTTGCGTTTGTACAACGGATGGTTTTATTTCTTTTTTACGAAGACTCAGAATGTGGAAGTGTAATTTAAAGAGAATGATTTGAATGCGGTTAATAGGTGTAGGCGTATGAAACATATTATTAACAGAGAAAAATTTTAGCCCTTAATCTATCATTATGTTGGAGCTGGATATATGAGTTGATTCGATTATTCATAAACTCAGTTAAAAAAGCAAAACCGAATTTAGATCGAATTTAATCGAAGATACGTCTTTTGTACTAGGCACTTTTCAATATCATGGCACCCAATTGTTATATCACTAACTTTAAAAAAAAAGTTTATCACACTTTAAATAATGTTGAATAGTCTTACAATTATGATAAATAACTGAACATTGAATAGTTTTTTATTTATATTCTCTCCTCTCTATCCTAATGGCCGCCACACACGTGACGATGATTGTGCAAGTCTGAGTTTGCACCAGTATATTGGAACGTGTGTGGTAATTAACTGCGCAAACTTCGTTGAAATTATCAACTCACAACTGGTTCAAACTCACGTTTGCGCAAACGCACTTGAATGTGTGTTGCGGCATTGATCAACCATGTATTAAAAATATAGCAACTTCTACTCACAATACAAATCGACGCGCACCGACGCCTTCTGCGGCGGCGCCAGCAGCGTGTTGTCAGCAGTGCAAGTATACACAGCTGACAGGTGAGATCTGGTCGCGTTCCTGACGACCAGCGTCAGTGACCTGGTCAACCCTGATGGTTGGAGGTCGCCAGCGCCCAGCGTGGTAAGGACGGTGTCGCCGTGGAGCCATTGCAACCTTGGTGTTGGTGTACCTGAGGGGAAATTAGGGTTATAAAGGTAAGGAAATTAATGCAATGTGATTGTAACATCATAATAATAAGAGTTCCTCCGTGATGCAGTTGGTTGAACGCCGGCTGTGAAACGTGAGGCAGCGGGTTTGATCCCCGCACCGAGAGATGAGTGGATAATGTATCTGATGTTTACATACAAAATTAATAACAATGTGTTCTTACGTACGTCTTGGGTATCGTATTGTAGAAATATCCATATTAATTATTGAATTAGAATTGACGGGCATTTAATTTAGTTGTTAAATTTGAACGAATTATTGTTATGGACCATAATAACGCAAATAAGCTCTACATCGAATTACTTCATTATAAATATAACAAACCTGTAGGAAATATTTCAATTAAAAGCCTCGCCATATAAAATTGAAAAAGAAAATTCATAAAATCAAATTCACTACAATTTATAAATCTGCAAATTCACTGTAAATTATTTTCTTAGCAAAAAATACAACGACAGCTTCGTTTATATTACAGCTTACTGTAAATTTCTAATCTCCACAAACAACACATTAATCATGAGTAATTGCGTGACTACATTAGAAGTAATACCTTGGTTTGAAAATTCTCATATATTATGCTAAGTCACGTTCTTAATTTTTATAATTTTTGTAATTTGTATTATTTGGATAATTATAGTGTAATCTTTATATTTCAGGTCTTTCAAAAGTCGACACTTTTGGGTCTGCATAATATTCTCATGCGGTCATGGACTTGTTGAAAGACTAACCTTTCACCTTAAGGTGATTTAGACTTTAGTCCACCATTTGACCCAGTCCGTGTTAATGGACTTCTTATTCCTTTCAAATTCTTACCTTCAAAATACTTTTTAACTTTCTAAACCTTGAGACCTCATACGTAAATTGCTCTTCACCTTTAATAGGTCTCCTCATACAAGCTCGTCGAGTACAATCTACTTTCCTGCCACATTTCTCTTTCGTTTACCTCCACTCAGACTTTAAACATGTGCAAACTACTGATTATCATAAAGTTCAATATCGTTTGACTTTGCAACTGACATCTATGGCATTTGATCAAAAGCAAGTACGAAAATAACAAGAAAATCTGAATGTACTTACCCCCGGTGACAGAGCAAATAAGTTTGAAGTCTCCCCCTTCGTTGTAAGGGCCCGTCACTCCGGATATCTCCTTTCCATATTCGTCAAATATTACCGGTTTACTCGGCAGCTCTGCGAGGCAAAGTACATTTTAATACAAAGTTATAATGGGTTTTTTATTAGCTGTGGCTGGATATAAGCCACTAATAAAGTTATTGAGGGGCTGACGTTGCGAAAGTGTGGGTTGAGTCTTTGTCACGTGAATTGTAGAAGATATTTTTAGTTTTGATGAGTATGGTTTAAAATTAGAGTTAATATGAGAGCTGATGGTCTTATAATGAAGTTCATTAATAAGTGTATGTAGTTTCTTTTTAACTGGTAGGTACGATATTGTAACGAAAACACATCTTAATGTTAGTACATTGGAATCAGCATAGCGATATTTCAGCGAGAGCAAACCACCCACGTAGGTGAAATCTTGCACTGGCTGGGATAACACAGTAAATGAACAAGTAGATTTTTGGACATAAATAAACTTTTCATCGTACCTAAATAGAAGAAAACCTATCACTATTTTTCTGGTTTTTCTTTGCAGATGTTCAGAAATATAAATCTTTCATAGAACGAATAACTTAGTGGACAAAGTATAGACATCTTGTCCTTCATACAGGTACCCAATTTACCCAACCACGTGAAACTTGAAGTCTTGTTATAAGTTGTGTGGTCATATAACAAGTTTCAAGATCCCAGACGATAACTTATAGCCTCTTATTAAAGTTGCTGAGTAAGAAATAAGATTTCAACACTATTTTGTATTTGAATTGCGAAGAAATAAATTAGCGATATGTGCATGATTTTATTTTTTATATTATTTCACTTTCTCCCACGTACTACAAGTCTGTATCTGTCTGTATCACCTGTACAAACAAGTGATACAGCAACATGACACTGCAACAAGCATTGTTTGAACATAGTCACGACTTACACTGCACATGTAATAGCGTCTAACGTAACTAAAACAGCTCATAGAAACAGTGGCGAGAACACGTGCCCGTGACAGTTCCGGGGCAGTATTGAATGCTACAGCAAGCATTA
Organism: Deilephila porcellus; assembly: GCA_905220455.2. Classification (NCBI taxonomy): domain Eukaryota; kingdom Metazoa; phylum Arthropoda; class Insecta; order Lepidoptera; family Sphingidae; genus Deilephila; species Deilephila porcellus. The sequence goes on along the minus strand of LR999977.1, from coordinate 2,910,421 downwards.
GTAAGGTACTCATAATACATTATGCTTAGTAAATGTAGACTGCAGAAATTCTAGAATTGGAGTGTTTGTCTAACGATGTATGTCTAAAACATATTATGGTGAAATTTTTTGACAAAGTCGAGAGATTGCAGAATGGCTGCGTGTTCGATCTTTGCTCAATCGGAATTTTTAAGTAATTCTCAAGTTTGTGTGTGGATCTAGATGTTTTAACACGATAAAGTGCCGCATGATATCGAATTGCCACAATACATCACACATAACTTAGAATGATAATGTGGGATTGCCACAACACTTTTATCAGACAGTATGGACAGGATTATGTGTGTTATTAAGGAAGTATTTTTTATTTACTCAATAATAAGCTGTTTTTTTTTAAACAGTGGTGTAACCTATGTCAAACTGGCTCATTTATTCTGGTACTTATCACGATAAATTACCAGATTAAATAATAATAAAGACACAAAGATATTAAATTGAACTCTCTATAGGATTGCTATACGATGACACTGCAGTCTCGTTCCAATTTAAACACTATGAAAACCAAATCATGTGTTATCCACTCGTGTATGTAGGATGGCAATAATTAAATTGATACTCTAATTAAAATGCTAGTGATTAAACTAATCCTATAATAAGTTCGGTGTAATAACATCCCGAGACCTAATTTAATTTTTATAATTAGCGATATACGTACGAGTTAAACGTTGTATAGCACTAGAAAATTCTGAATCTGAGCGTTGATCGTAACATACTTTGCGTTTTGAGGAAGCTGGCATACCTATTTGTTTCGACCGGGACGAAATGAGGATGTCTCACCACTGGACGCACTCTATGGATTGCACTGGATCTGACATCACTTAAGCTCCATTACACGGGGAGAGTTTCTCGTGGTGAGAATCGTATGCCATTATCGCATGACATAACCGCCATAAGATTAACGCGTTCGGACAATGTTTACACGATGCAACTTTTTAATATCCTTACGATAATCGTATCTTCGAGAAAATTCGAGATAATTCCGGTGTAAATGAAGCTTTATGTGACAATAACTTTGCGGTGAAAATTATAATATAAAACTCTTATACACACATACATGACATTAGATACAGTGCATACAAACCAAAAAACCTACAATTATTATCGTCGTCTTTACCGTCTCCAACATTTGACAGTGATCTTCTAGTTTTAAGTCTATTTAAATAATTATTATAAAAACTTGAAGTTGCCAAACATTAAAAACACACTCGTACACAAACAATTCATAAAACAATAGTTACTCAGTATATTGACCGACATCCACAAATGGAATAAAACACTTTCATTCCACTATATGACGTAGGATTCCATCCACTCGACGTATCATAAAACACAATCAGCCGTGGAAAGTAAACTACTGAACAACTTCTAATCAAATAACACTTTACGTACCCCGTTTCTATGAATAATGTCTTTCGTACGTACATTTCTGTGGAAATTATTCATAACTATAAATTATGTTGCATTACCGTTATGTTATTGTTTCCTACGTAGTTATTGAGAGGTAATGAGTTGGTACAATTGCGGGGTACAATGGATGCTAGCTTCTGATACTTATGTTAGAATGGTGGTTTAATTCAGATATTTATTTGAAAAGTAAAATGAATATCACAAAAAAAAATCCACCCACAACACTTATCCTGGGAGGAAAATTAGTGAATGATATAAAAACTTATTTCATTCCTGCTTTCCCACTCACAAAAACACGGGGAAGAATATTTCATTTGCATAAAAGTCATCTAACACAAAATATTTTATATTCCCAACACTCGATCCAAAGTCAACCACCGCAAATTATAAAACAGCGTCTTTGATCTCGTCCTTGAACGCTGCAGCAAATCCCATAAAGGATACAAGAAAATAAATCCAAATCGCTTCCGCCAGAATGAATTCCACTTACCCGGCAAACAACACTGTTTACCTCTGTTCTCGAAATTTATTCACAATCAAAACAGAATCAGTACGCGGCGAAACGCAAAAGGCATCGAACGGCCCCGGAATATTCACAAATTGCGGATAAACAAACTACGTACCGCTCACGAATGTGGCTGAGGAAATGAAAACGTTTTCGTCGGAACAAAAGGTCTGGGGATCGTTGAGGCCTCGCGGGGTTCGCGCCGTCGGTACTATCGGTTACTAAAATGAACGCCTGTGGGTCATTGTTTTATACGCTTGGATCGGTTGGATATTAATACTTTCAGCCTTATTCATGGACAGATTTAAAAACTATTTTAGTTATCGATCGTTATGTCTTCTTCGCTGAAACTGAATTCCAAAGACGTTAGAAAAGGACAAAACAGTGGATAACTAAAATATGTTGTAAATCTGTCTATGAATAAGGTTTTAGTTTGGATGTGTACAGTGATAGACAATGTGAGTCAATGACAAAACAAGGTATTTTATAACGGAGATGGAAAAAACGGGTAAGGGCATACGTACCTGAATGATAAATGAATAACGCCGCACATAATATTAGATTTTAGAATCAAAATTGGCTGTTGATATTTAGAGTGTCATGAAAAAAGGTAAGACTATTGGACCTCAAAGAATATTTAGATTTGAAAGAATCAAGAGACTAATTTAATAGTCAAAAACGAGAGCCATGAGAGGAATTGTAACTCCCTAAATTAACATGAAAATTATTTTTCAAAATATAAACAAATTTACTCCGTAAATAAGAGGTTCTATAGATTATTCATTAATTTAAGTACCTATGTTTAGCCTATACTATCCCATTGCAGGGCAAAGGCTTCCCTTTTCTTCTTCCACCCCTCCCCATCCAAGGCTTTCTTCTGCCTGTATAGAAACTTCATCTTCTATAAATTAATAAAAATAATAAAATAGACATATAATTGTAGATAGATAATGAACTAATAAAGCAACATACTTCCCGATCGACGTTATGCTTCCATAGCCAAACGCCAAAACCTCCGCGCTGACTAGTCTAATCACAAAATCTCCACATATAACATTAGGGAAGGTAGAAATTACCAATGATTCCCAGAGATTTGCCGCTAATGGATTCTATTAGGGAAACAAAGGAATGTGTACGGTCATAGATAATTAAGCATTAGCTATATACGCTTTTATTGCTAAAGGAAGCCTGAAATGTGATGTACTGATAATGGATTTGGTGAGTATGTGTAATAATACTAGCTGTGCGAAACAAAGGTCAGTTGTTACGATTATTCCAACATAAAATAATTAAGACAGAGTGTATTTAGTTGGATTATTTTAGTTAAATGCATTTGTATTTAGTAAAAATGCATAACGCAATGGTTTCAAATTTACGGTGTTATATAACACAATACAAATTCTATATTGATTAATTATATTTGAGACGCACTGGGTTAGGCGCCGGCTGTGAAAAGTGAGGCCGCGGGTTTGATCCCCGCACCGCGACAAATATTTGTGTCATCCACAGGAAATAATCGTTTTTTTCGAGTCTGGGTATTTTTGAGACCGAAAAGTCTCTCGTAGTTGTTGATATCCACGACACAAGACTCGATCTTAGTATGGGGCCAGGACCATGTAAGTGACTGTTGGGCGTACTTATTTATTTTTATATTTTATTTCATACAAAAGTAGGTTTCCTTAAATAGATCAAGGGTATAATATACACAGACAAAATCAGCATAAGAAATTTAAAGTCAAAAGTTGAAATAAGAAGATAAATATAAAAGCGTGATATTATAGATATTTTCACAGACACATCATTCCATGTCAGCAGCTATAATAAACACCGCCAAGGCAACTCAATTTACTTAAGTCAATTTGGTCTACGACTTCTTCAATATTTATATGTTTTTTTTTTTTTTGTAAATTCACATTGAGATAAGTTTATTAAAAATGTTTCGATTATTAGAAAGTACTAATATCAACATATCTTACTACGAATTCTGACTCTACTCAGATTAACACGATTTCGCCGTACCAATAGAAAACGGAACATGAATTTATTTCCCAGAAGGACAATATGAAAAATAATACAAAAAATGATTCGACATTCACAAACGGGAATAACAAAGCCAGACTAAAGTGACTTATACAATATGTAATAACAAAGCACAATTTCAAAGGTCCTTCGAGTAAACCGTTAATCTGATGCTCACAAAATGAAATGTTCCCTTTACACATATCGTAAAAAGTAAGATGCTCGTAACATAAGCAGGTAATCCATTTTAGTATTAGGATTATCTTGATGTACATTCGAGATACCCTCAAAGTCCTCATAAAATTTTAATTCGCTAACTGACCCACATTTTTACTGTCAGCGAGCTCACGTAAATCATCCTAAGGCGGGTTTTGGGATAGGGATGCCCTTTGAGGGTAAACATATCGATGTTATACATGTAAATCTCTTTTATGTTTTGTATCTGGAGATGAAAAATTAATCATTTTGTTTGGTGTTAAATGAACCTTTTTAGAGTTTAATTATGATATGGTTACATTTCTTTATGAAAAAATATAAATAAGCACTTGAACCATGTCGCTAAAATTTGTTAGAATTAAAATTTTCCTTCATTGGCTTGACCGAAATATTTTGTAAATAACATACAAACTTACATTTGAGGATGGCAAATCTTGTCCAGCTGTAAAAGAATCATCTAACAACCTAATGCTAATTAAAAAGACACCCAAAACTCACGTAATAATATAAAAAAAGATCCAAATAAATCATCACTCATCGATAAAGGCAATTTGTTTACTTCTACGCCCTGCGTTTAAGTTTTCTCAAACTTTTCGTGTCGATTCTGGCTGGATAAGGGCGGGTCAAGTTTACGATCGGACTAGTTTTATCGAGATTGCGCGACGACTTTTCATAGCTCTCTAACCCCTCTGTTTCGGGGTGAATTATTTTATTAAAACGTACAAAAAAGGCAAAAGATACGGCAACGAGATTAGGTGAGAATTTAAGAGTTCCGCCTATCCGCCTCCAGATCGTTACGTAGATACGAATATAGTTTTTCAGGTACTGGTAATAAAGAAAAGGTTGGGGTTTACGGCTCCGGAGCCTAAATCCGGCAAACTAAAGAGAACGTAATTAAATAAAATTGTTGCAGAAAATAAATTAAAGAACCCGATGTCGAAGTTACTTCTAAATTCCTTATTTTTTTACATTTAGATTTGCTGAACAAATTGCCAACTATTTTCAAATCCAAATAAAATTTTGTAAAGTTGAACATTTTTCATCGTGATTTTAGTTTGTAGACATAACAAATGGTGTGACTATTAGTCAGGTTTAAAGGATACATTAGAGATGATTAATCAAATGTTATACGAGTCAGCGCAGATTCCGAATGGTCGTGAATTTAGCTATAATGATTACACTCGAAAATCCATTCCACATAATTTAATTTCTAGCGTTTAGCATGCGATCGTTTAATTCATTCAGGAACAAAATGTCCTTCTTGAATTATACAGAATTAATGAATTTAAAACAGTTGACGACGACTGAAATTCATGGAAGCTTTTAATTTAAATACTAAATGTTAAATACATCATTAATAATTTAAATTTCTATAAACGATTGTGAGAGATAGATTTTAACTTTATAAAATACGATATTCATCAATGAATATGGTAAATGGTAAATGGATTTCGCAAACTACCAACTCCGCTGAATATAGGTTACACACCATAATAAACGCCACACCCACAGATAGTACGATAGCTTCCATAAAGATGCCATCAGGAAATTGTAAATAATTTTTATGATATCTGAGAAATCGTAGGAGTATGTGAAACTTCCTATGGCCGAATCCTAATAAACGATTCATCTACAATTGGGCTGTGGCTGACGGGTCTAAATGAAAAATAAGTGATTACAACAATTAGTTATCCTCAAGCACTTTAGCTTTACAATTATAAAAATAACAGTATTTCTGTGATTTTCTAGTCTTAAACTCGTTATAAATTATTTTCAATTAAGCGTGTATTTTACTTTTTTAATTTATTATTTATTTATAATACGACTTCGTGGAAAATATATTAAGCATTTCTATATATTTAATCATTAATTCTAATCGTTCTTTCTATATGAGATTATCATAACCAGTGCCACTGGCACTTTTTAAGTCTCCTCAATTTACCTAGATATTTAACTCATCTCAATTATAAGACCATCTTGCTATTCTATATCAGCCCATATACGTCCCACTGCAGGGCACGGGCCTACTCTACAATCGAGAGAATCGATTGAGAGTGGTTAGGCCATAGGATCTTGCTATTCAGTCAATTCTAATTAAATTTATCTCTAACCACCTTAATTTTATCTCAATTTTGTTATTCTACTCACCTATAACATCAAGAGCGATCCTGTAGTTTCGAGTGGGTGAGACTTGAAAGTCGACCCTGCATCGGTATGTGGCTCTGTCTCGGGCCTGAACGTTGTGGACGCGAAGACCTGAAGTAGGGGTGCTGAACCACCGAGCCCTGTCGGTGAAGGCTTCGTCAGTCCAGTGCGCTGTAGGCCCTGGGACTCGAGTGTCGTAACTGTTGGAGAAAGAAAAATATATTTTAATTATATGAAATAGTATTGGACTAGATGGTTTAGTATTACTTGGTTAGCATGATGGACTTAGTGGGCTAATTGTTCTCAAAAATAGGCAAGGAACGTGCCCTGCATTACAAGTTGAAATAATGCTTTTTGGAGTTTTATTTTCAAATTTCTTTGGATACTATTTTGTTTGATCGATCGTAGTCATTGATATTATTGTCTAAATAATTTTTGTTGTATATCTTAAAAAATCTATTTGCAATTTAATCTAAAATATTCAATGTCTCAACTACCTTCTTTGGGCTATTCTATTCTTAAGCATCTGGTTCTTTCAACGTAACTCCGTTTCATTCAGACCGATACAGTGCGTTCCACCTCGTTACTTGATTAAAGGCAGATGTGTGTAAACATCCTGAACAATTTAGCTAAATGGTTCCTCAGTTCAATTGCGTCTTACATCGTGTTACATTTGCGAAATTGATTCTGTTCGAAGGCTGGACGATTTGTAGACTGAATGCGAGACGCAGGATGTGTATACAAAGTAGATGGCCTTTAATGGGCCCGTTAACGTCTCCATGTAATATACTATGGGTCGAGTGTTGTTAACAAGTCAAGCTGGTAAGGGGATATTTTATTTATATGTTTTACAATCGAGTATACTGGGATCGCTTGGTGTTATGGTATCGAATGTTTATTTTACTCTTGATGAATTTAAAAATAGAGGTAATATTGTCATGCTTTGAAAAAAATACTGAAATGGTTTGCGGCTTGAAATAAATGTATTTCTAAGTTCTAGTAACAGTAAAATAATAGTTATACTAACAAGCGGTTATTTATTTTGAATGTTAGTTTACTTGTGTTTGATTAGCGAGACATCGAATAAAGATCAACAATCAGTGGAAACATGTCAGTATGCATGCATTAATTGAAACTTTTACGCGAATATAACTAAAATCAAAATTCACATCTCCTAACATCAAAAAACAACGAAACCCGTGGAAGCCACCGCAACTCCCAAACATTATAAACATGATAAAAATTACATTAATATAATTTTATCATGTCTTCGAAATTTTGACAGAGACAAAAGTTTCGAGCCGGCAGCGGGGCTCCTTTGCATAATTGCTTCGGAGTTGAGTTGCCCGCTTCTTGAATTCTATGTGAAGTGACGAACATTGAAGTAAATTTTATTATCAACTTCACGAGTTTGGCAACTACGCACGATCTCACCTGGAGTTGTCAAAACGGCGGAAAATTTAGACTTCTATTTTCACTTTGTTGTGTGTACCGGTCGTGTTTCAAGTGGAGTTCGTAAGGTAATATTTAAATTACAAGCTTTTATCTCTTCGGAGTCTTTGTGTACATTCATTTATGTAGTTTTGTTAATGGAAATTCACTCTTGTTTCTTTAGACAACACGTCGTGTGTATCTGTATTTTATAAGGTAATGCTAAGTTTAATTAGATTCCTACGACTTGTCTCTTTCCAGGTTCAAAACTCTGGTGCGAATAATTAGTTGGAATTGTTTATTGTTTTCGTGTAAGTTTTTATGCTTCGTGTCTTATATTATTTCAAGTAAGAAATATCGAGTGTTATTTAGTTTTAATTGTTTATGGACCGCTGAATAAAGTTTTGTGAAGTGGAACATCATTGTTCTAATATTTACTAATACAATACGAACATATCTTTATTGGCCTAATATTGATTTACGAAAATCAGGTTGTAGATTGTGTTGATTTCCAATTGTAATATTATTATTTTTAGACTTGTTTAAATATCGATAGGTAGCAGAGATACTTCGAACTTTTAAGTCCTAGTCTGAATTCCAGATCGGGAACAAAATCGAACCGCCGGAATAGCACCTTATTTTTACATCATTTTACAACGACCACAAATCACCTTTACGAGGTTATCTATCCGCCTTGTGAATGGACGCGTGATTCCAAGCTTTCCGATGCGTAATCTTCATTCAAATACACAGTGTTCTTCTAGTAGCTGAAGATCATAATAATGTTATATATTTAACACTTTTCTAAAAATAGCATCACATTTTCTAAGCGAGATAACTTTATCTAACAGTCTGGTATTTGTTGTAAATTATAATTAACATTACCGCACAATGTTCAGTAATGCCTTCACTCAGTTCCGACGCGGTAGGGTGACGGCGTTCCTAATTTAGTATTTTACAAACCACCCCACCTCATGTGCGGTGTAATGACTTACTTTCCTGTACAATTTAACAGCCTTTATATTTAGGTAAATTAACTCTCAAATACTTTTAGCTAAAGCGTTGGATTCAAAATTAATCTCGTTTCTTGTGTGACCTCCTTCACTTCGGGTAATGAAGCCATGTTTTGTTGAACCTTTGATAGTGTACAGGCGTTGTTTGAAGTGTTGGCCTGAATTCTAATAGCCAAATATTTTTTGGTACTTGAATATTTTTTTATACTGCCTGTGGTTATTGTGTAGATGGTACTTGAATATTAAACGTTAGGTCTAGCTTTTTCTCGATGCTTGAAGGTTGTTGAACGATCTTTGAGATGAGGTTTTTGATACATTGGATACTTGGGTATTATATTCGGTTGGTAAAAATATGCCGTTATTTTGTCACCCTCCAAATGTTTCGATGTCGACAGTTATTTGAATAGTTTAAAAATGTGTGCTTACGAAGCAATTGATAGAACACGAAGGCCTGTACGCGGCCGCTTCACATCATATTTACATTTATATCCATAATGACTCATATTACCTTATCTATATTATAATATTATAAAAAACAACTAAACAGAGTACAATACCATTGCAATTAGTCTGATGGGCCAACACATTATCAAAATAATCTTCAACTATCATACCATGAGTTTATAACTAAAGTGGAAACATTTATTAATCCCAAACAAAATCCATGTCACTCAACAGTGAGATTCCCTTGCATTTTAATGTGGTATTAGCACCCGCACCACCGCGTGGTCGTACGCAACTTTCATTTGTTTAAACAGCTGTTAGTCTCGACTGTGTTCATTAAGTTTTGTGCTCTGAGTGTTGGCTGTAATATAAATTAATTGTAGCTTCGTTTTTGCTGTCTGTATAAACTTATGCTAAGAGTAATTGTAAAGGTGTCTGATTATAGGTTTGGTGGATGATTGCATTAACACTTAAAAATAAGAATATAATTTATGCAATAATATTTTAAATACCAGCAATACAATTTTAAACAAAATTTTATAATTTCTTTATTATTTGTATCATATTCTTTTTCCAATTATGTTAATTCACCGTATCATAAAAAAAATATTTGACATTATTAACACACAGTAGGTAGCTATTTAATTTTAAATTTAAATCAACCAACAATACACCAATAATTTATTCCAATTCACCAATTAAATGCATGAGTTCGAAAGGAGTCGTTGACATGACATGATCATTGTACATCAAGTAGGTACTTGATTGAAGCACAGTTCATTGGCAATGCAAACAAAGCCATAACCTAAAGCTACAGGACAATAGAATGTTCGATATAATCATAATATGCATGTCATGCATATTCTACGGCATGCAATGACAAATTCTGTCAGCAATTCACGGCTTATAACATAGGGGAGGTCAACATCGATGCGAATAGATGGTTGGAATATTGAGATTATCTTTATCGTAGATCGGGATTTACAACCAGTATTGGTAAGATTTTAAGAAATTTGGCTTGGAATTCTGTGGTATATGGTCTACTTTTCAAGAATCTGATTTTTAAATTACTTCTTAACGATAATCATAAGTGGCCTATAAATATTTAAACATCACAAGAGGCAGTTCTCGTAAACATTGTTTTACTCCAAGATCGGTTTAAAAAGACTTATTAACGATGATGTATAGAAATACATTCTCCTCCTTTCTAGTTCAAAAACAGAAAATTTAACAAGTTGCGTTAAATGCCCATGTTTGCAACATTATTGTAATTGCTTGTGGTTAGAACCTGGTGGTTCAATAATTGCACCCGCATTTTAACACTTTCTATCCACCATTCATTACCATAGTCAAAACACTTTAAAGTAACACCTGATACTTATTTTCCTCCTCAAACTCCGTTCACCTGCAGACCGTACTAAATTACAATGTTTATTCTCATAAACAATGGTTATACAGAACCCATTTGCATTGTGCGACTACATAAGCACAAATAGCTTCAAATTGATCATGTCGGCACTGAATGCTCCCGTATTGCGGTTTGTAGTTACGAGTAGGTGCGTACTAGTGACGGGCGAGTGGCATCCGAAGTTTCGAACTCCGATATAGATTTTTCATAAATATTTAATTGGGCAGGTGATTCGAAGCTATCAAAATGCTTTTAATTATGTGTAGGTGGTGGTGGAATAATTATGCTGTTGTTGGTGTGAAAATTTGTGAACATAGTTGAGATGTGAGTTCCTGATATGTTATGTAAATTAAAGGTCAATTTAATTAAGCACATTTAAGATGAGTGAGAAAATAATCCTTCTTCAAAATACGTAACAACTGAACAGCTTGTTATTCAGTTAAAACTCTAAAGACCATCAGACAGGTTTTTTGAAAGCTAGAAATTGTACTCAAAACGCATCCGTATGCTTGCTTTTGGGCTTAACAAGACTCGGATAATCCTTTCTAGTTAACCCAATCTTAGCAAAATCAAGATTCTTTTCGAAAAATACACACCCAGACAAGAGCGAATAAAAACCAAGGATAAACAGAAAATCCCATCACTACGGCAGCAAAGCTAACCGAAACTAAATAGCACCACGCTACGTGCACACCGCGCCAGTATTGATCTAGGTGTTTCCACGGCACGGTTCATAACCGAACACCATTCCGTGGACGCGTCAAAAATGTTCGGTCGCGATAATTACGATCGACCTACGCTGTTACATGCCTATTTTTATCATAAATACACCCAACAGTCACGTACATAGTCCTGACCCCACACAAAGATCGAGTCTTGTGTCGTGAGTATCAGGTACTACGAGAGACTTTTTCGGTCTCACAAACACCCAGACCCGAAATATGTGTGGATCACACAAATATTTGTTTCGGTGCGGGGATGGAACCCGTGGCGTCTCGTTTCACAGCCGGCGTCTGACCAACTGCGCCACGGAGGCTGTCAATCATCATCAATCAGTCGATAAAAGCATACCTACTGTTAGGTGAAGACCTTTTGTATCAGGCCATATAGGACCCACTGCAGAGCACAGGGCACCTATAAGCCATATAGTTCACCACGCTGGCTTAGTGTGGGATGTAGACGTTGGCAAAAGCTTTCCACAGAAACCCATCCTTTCTACTTACCCACCACTACAATTCCTATCAGCCAGGACCAACAGAGGGCACGGGTAATTGACACCGAGAATCGAAATTTAGAGAGTCTTCAACATACATTAAGCACAGAGAAAACAAATTTTAGATGAAAATTAATTATTCCCTCTTTAGTTCGTACTTAAGTGGCAGACAAAAATAAGCTAGAAGGATAAGTTCTTCGATAAAATATTTATATAGTTGACGAAATTTGTACGAAACCTGATTTGTACAAAAATTATAACCCAAAACTCATTGTCTCTCTTTACGGTTATGATATCACCATCAATATTCGGTATATATTAAAAGTTTAGTTTCGTATAGCTTACAATATTCAACGTTCCAAACATTTTATTTATTTATTTTATTATTTTTAGTACACCCAATGAATCTTAACAACTAAACGAATTTTTAACATAAAATTACAAATGTCATATCACTCGAAGCAACCTCTTATCGACTACCAAGATATGGACATAAGAGAAGGAAAAAGAGAGGGCAGTCTTAAGTGTACCTACTCCTACATTTTCTTCAACAACACAAAATATCACCGTATAAAATTATCAAATAAAAATATAATGAATTGCAACCGTATATTTGAGCAATGTTATTTAATCTCTAGCTGTCTTAATACAAAGATAATGAGAAATTCTAAAATTAGCTCTTCAGAACAGCTCAGTTTTAATTAAATTATTTGAATTTACGATATTTCTCGAAATTGCAAGTGAAGTTTTATAGACCGTATGCATTAAAGTTGTTTTAAAACATTGTTATTAAAATCCTTTTTTTATGAATTCATAAAACGGTTATCCTTTTTACAGGACGAAAAATCCTAGAATACCCACAAAAAATAACTTTATTCTTTCAAAGGGTATATCCCTTTCAAAGGGTTTTGTCGTCCTTTATATTCCTCACACTTAAATCTCAAATTGTTTACCGCCAACTGAGCTAAAGCGATTCATAACTGCGTGGTAAAGAAAAACCTTGAAGCAAATAATCCTTTTACAAGTAAATGTGTAGTTTTATCCTTGTCATCGCTATGTTTTCTAATACTTTATATTATCAAAGTAAATGTAATTTTCTAGGCAGTGAAATACCTATTTTGCGTGGCTTCTAAATTGTTCTGGGTATAAAATAATAACGCTCCGTGTTTACCTTTCCGACACGGGTCGGTTGTAAAGATTCTGAAGTATCCAATATTTCCTACAAAATGTCTCTATTCAACTATAAAGTGTGGTACTGTTTTATGTTTAGGCTAGAATGGCGAATAATGATAAAACAAATAAACATAAAAGTCCTTCTAATAATGTTATGAATGAAAAAGCGGATGTTTGTTATTTTTCACGCTAAACCTACTGAACAGTTTTTGGTGAAACTTTACATAATCAAAATACATCAGAATATTTAACGGCTATAAGTTTGCACCCAAAGAAAAGGCAAAAAAGGCTGCGAATTTAATCTACTGTCAATATAAATACAAAAGTGTGTTTGTTGGTTTGTCCCTTTACGTACCAAAAGAGCAACGCATCGGCACGATTTTTGTATAGAGATAGTTTATGTGCCGGGGCGGGACATGGGCTTTTATCCCGCAAAAATACACGATTCCTGCGGGATATTCTGGAGCGTAACTCTACACGAACGTAGTTACAGCGTAAAAAGTACGATAATTTTTTATCCTGCCCGACCAAAATGACTGAACTGCATCTGGTAATAACTGAATTGCTGACTGTAAATTATGTACATGGTGAAAGAGTAAGGTCTTCTTCTTCTTCTCAGCCTCAGAAAGTCCACTGCTGAACAAAGGCCTTGCCCATAAATCGCCACATAGTCCTGTTGGAAGTGGCCTGTATCTAGCGACTTTCTGCAACCTGAACCAGGTCCTACGTCCACGTTGTGGCTGAGCATCCGACACTTTGCTTGCTTGTACGTGGCCTCTTCGTGGGTTCATATTTTCTTCAGGCTCTGGTAGGAGGATCCAGAATGACAGGAGGGAGGAAACATGTAGCCTGGCAAACCGTCACAGCTCAATCGAACTACAGAATTATCATTTAGATTTTAGAGAATCATCTGTTTCGGGCCAAGATTTTGTTTTTGCTACTATCCATGAGCTGTCGTATCGCGTACAATCAGGCGAATGGCATGCTCGTCTCGTCATTGGTAGCAATAAAAAAAGATGGAGAAAACTATAAATATGTATCTCCATAAGATGATGCACTCATTCTTTTGACTCTCATTTCATATTTAATAATTTCAATATATTTTCACACTACTTGGAAAAAAACACAGCCTACCTTTAATATCTTATCCAAGCGTACTCTAAGAAACTCAGTGACTGAACTAATGTTTTAAATATCTTATATTTTATTAATACTTTGCAAAACACCTCCAATTATAACTTTTCTTAATTGGTATCGTGTTGCGACAGTCGTGGGGTGTGTTTGGGGTAAGTGAAACAGCCCTTAGAAGGTTCACTAAAGGGACTACTTTAGATAATTGTATGCGTATGACGTACGACTTATGACGCATTCGTAGTACCTTTGATTTAACACTTGACATGTTCATTGAATTTTTTTAGAAAGGCCGCGTAAAGAAATAATTTAATTGGATTTTAGGGTTTAGCAAAATTGGAAATGATTATCTCGGTATATAATTCTTTATGTCTTTATAGTGAAGAGAATTCCACATTACAATATATTCATGTATGTTTCTCTTACAATCAAGAACACTGAAGATCAGAGGAAATAGTAAAAAATAAGCAGGAAAACATTTCCGGAAAAGTGCTTGTATGTAAAGAGTAATTGGCGTGAAAAAATAATTAATGTACCAGCAAATATATAAAAATAATAATAATGAGAGAGAATATAAATATTAGACTCAAGATGAGACGAGTTAACAAATCGTCCAGAATAAAGAGAGAAAAATTTCGATGGAAACTATTTCAAGAAGAGCGTTTCAACCCATTTGGTAAACGATTACATTCGTTAAACACATTGGAAAACGTAGAGGCACTTTAAAAATTAGGACACTGAATTGCACACTAGTTAAAGAAAAACTATTCGTTTACGAAAAACCCAATCCCCTTACATCATGTAATATTTTGTTAGGATAAAGTTGTGAGCTACACGCCTTAATATCCGGTGTGGATTGCCCGACGTGGATAAAACTCAAGGCCTTAGGGTTCAAGATCTGTTCATGCTACTAATAAACCGATGAGGCAACTATAGCTTTATAGTATAAACTCTTGTAGTGAACCACAAGAAAATAATTGAAGTAATTTTACATTAAAGCAATTTCGTTCCGACTTTACTACCATCTATGAGTTGGGTATCAATTAGCTCTATAAATACCACAATCATTTTTTAAACCACTTACAAAGCACTTATATTGCAACAAAAAAGTATAACACCCACTTAAAACTTAATAATCATATGTCACATTCAGATACCAAGTGTCCCAATGCGTTGACTTTTATTTAGTCAATTAAGCCTGTTGACCGTTCGACCGAAGTCAGGCCCGAGTAAACATTAATAATGGAATAGAATTAAATTCAGTGGACAGTTTGTTTGTCTTCAACTCCCGTCCAGACCCTTAGCATATTAACTTGGTTTGACGTGGAATCCTAAAACGAGCAATCGTGTGGAGGGTCCCAAGCAACTTTGTGAAAGTTACCACTCCGTTTAATTTTTGTGTGTTCTGCATGTTTGGAGCGAATTATCTCGGGAGCATGATCGTTTACGGCCGAGTTTTATTATTGTTTTACTTTTTACGTGATATGAGTTTTTGGTTTCAGATCTTTGGGTATGATTTTCTGATATGCAATTTTTATAACTTATTATTGTATTTTCATATAAGTAAATCCTAAATTACAACGACAAATCAATGAGTCTTTCACTGAGTGCCCTTAAAGTAATGTAACAAGGGGAATCTTTTCAGCTTGGTCAAGTTCAGTTCAAAAAAGTCGTGTTCGAGCACACTTCAACGGAACACCGCAGTCCGCAGTTTCTTAACCAACATCCGCTGAATCCAGTAACTTTACTCTTATAAACTAGGAAGTGCCCTCAAAACTCATGGCAACAAACCTCAAAACTAATATAAAATTTCAACTCCATCTCGCCACATCGAAACAGCCCAAACTCGCTACCATCAAAACTATTTTCTAAGAGGTTACGTCTCAAACATGCAGCAAAGTGGCTCCAACTCGATGTCGCGTAGTGTATTTAGAAATTTCCATGTAACAGTTAAAGTTGGCTAGAATTGTTCGAGTTCGTCCGCCCTTGTTCGAGATGCTTGTTGAGCACATTGCGCTAGTTACCCAACTTAAATATTAACGCGACACGGCACAGTTTTTGAGTTTTATGACTTACTCCGTTAATACGGAGCTGCAGTTTCCATCAGCATCTGTGTTAGCTGGAGGGAACCCTTTCAACGCCATCCAGTTATATTGCATGATTAATTAGACGCAGCGCTTTGGATAGCTGATCGCAATGGAAACTTGAAATATTGTTTCGGGAAGTAATGTAAATGTCGTTGACACGGTCGCTTATTCGATATCAAAATTTATTCCTCAACCATGCTTGGGATTGTTTTCACGACCTTGAATTTAGTGAACGATCTGAGTAAGATATATTTTTTAAAATATTGTTGTTTACGAAAGTAAAAGTAAAATAATTTCTGTAACATGACATAAAGAGAGCGAATTTTTTTATTGCACTCAATCTTCTACACCAAAATGACGCATAATTTCTGCGATTAAACCTTGAAAATGAACCCCTAAGTTTCAACTTTATACATACATTTACCAAAGATTCCAGCGGCAACATCTTCCGGAATGCGGAGACGTACCAAATTGGAATTATCATGGTTCAGCGAAACACCCTTTAAAATTACGCTGTGGCAAGTTAGCGCCGGCCTTTGTGCGGCCTAGATATAGATACTTAAGTAATATTTAACTGGTTTCCCTCTGTATCGCTCATTGCTCGCTGGAGCGTGTTGTGACAATATTTGGTTTGTGTGCCGCATTGCGCTCCAGCACAACTTTTTCCATGCTTTATATAAAATTTAAATACGACGCGCATGTGCGAAGTAGGTCAAAGCCGGGCATATTTTGGGAGAACCGAGCTGTTGGTGTGAGAAATTACTTTGTGAAATATTATGTGGATGGATTGTGTACAGATGAGCACGTCGAGCTCCATTGCGATGCGCTTTTCCCTTTTTTGTTTTAGTATGATTTGCTAACTATGTAAATAAGGGACGTAATCCATCTGTACGTTTCGAACCAGACTCGAATGTTGGTTTTTGCGTGTTCAATTTTAGAGTACTTTTGGGAAGCCATGGTCTTTTACTCGCTTTATAGTTTGTTGACTATCCTTCTATTATGTTAATATAATTAAATAAGAGCTGTTAAAATTCTAGAAGCTTCATTTTGACCACAAGAAATACAATGCAAATTTCTAGAATAAATCCAATTGAAAAAAAATGGAACGTAGTATTTTCCAATGACTAACAAATTCTGAATTAAAAATGAACAAAGACGAAAAACTAATTCTATTAGCATATAAAGCCCTTAGCACCCGTTAATTCATTAACTGCCGACACGAATACGAGCATAAAAGTTATAAGCAAGTTAAAGTATACACTTTTGTGTTGGATTTACATAAAAAGGCTTTTTCTTCGTAGTTTGTTAAAAAGTAATCATAAGGCGATTTTTAAATGGGAGTTTATTAAAATTCACAGTCAAAATAATTACCGCGCGATGTATTTAAACCTAGGATTTTTCGCTTCTTATGAATATTAATGCCACATAATTATATTATTTTTAATGGCAAGAAATGTTTTTTCTTAGTAATAATATATGAGGCACTAGCTACGGTACGGCATTAGTTGACCTTATAATAATACATTACAGTCAATTATAGTTGATGTCTGCGACACAAATTTTTACTTTTACAATTTCTTTTATTTTTTTACCCAACCGTTACGGGGCTCATTTTTTTATAATTTTAACTGGTACTTACTATTGATCCTCATATAAACTATGACATCAGTTCAAAAATATTTTAATTAACATTAAAATCTTAAAAACTTTAGCGGTGAAGGAAAACATAGTGAGGATACCTGCATACCGTAGCGATTTTAAAGAATTTCTACGGTACCTATGTAAGTCCGCCAACCCGCACTAGGCCAGCGTGGTGGACTATATGGCCTAACCACTCTCAATCGATTCTCTCGATTGTAGAGTAGGCCCGTGCCCTGCATTGGGACGTATATGGGCTGATATAGATATATATAGATATTAAAATCTTATCTCCGTTATGCTTGTAGACGGGCATACTGTATACCTATATAATATATATATATGAAATTGTAAGCAAAAAGGTCACACTTTAAGCATCCTCAATGACAACAAGAATGGTCCGGGTAGAGCACAGCGCCGCCGGTGTCACGAAACAGAAGTGAAATAACAGCTTTGCTGTCGCGTTTCGCTCGGTAAGTGAGAATGCCAGAGGCGAAATATTCCTCTCTACTTCTCTGTATCGTGTAAAGGTCAGTGACACATACACAATTTTTCAGGTATTGTGTTTACGAGTTGCAAGTTTACATGAAATATTTCGCCTATTGGGGTGTCGCGTTTATATTACGAAAAAGTCTTCTATTAAAAAATATTATTATTATTTTTTACTTAAAGGTATGAATTACCCAATTAAAGTTGTTTATTAAGAAAGCTACAATTGTGTTACATTTTCCAAGATGTTTTTTTCAAAACATTGCAAGGAAACAATTTTAATTTATCAATAAATATTCCTACTAGAGGTTAGTTCCCGAATGTCGTCAAGTCAGCTTACTAAAAATAAATACTTTATACAGTTCAGTAGTTCCTTCAAAAGTAGAGCAAATGCCACTGAAAAATTCTGTTTGTAACAAAGGTGCTATATCCGTACAGACTTTACAGACTTCTAACTTCAGTGGACGCCCAGCTTAGTATAAGTATTGCAATTAATGCACCAGATCTTTTCAACCCCTCACCTTCTTTGCTGAGGAATATTTTTTTTACGGCCTTATTCATACAAAGATTTAAAACCTATTTTAGTTATCGAATGTTTTGTCCCTTTCGAACGACTTTAGAATTCAGTTTGAGCGAAGAAGACAAATACTCGAGATCTTAAATAGGGTTTAAATTTGTCTATGAATAAGGCAGTTAACACTAGAGACATTATAACACTATCATCATCTTAAATCACTGGGTATTTATTATAAAATTCAGGACACTCCTAAAAACTATTTTGGTGCGATATTTCTTACACTCGCCTGGTATGTGGGTTAGTCAGTTACTCGGTATTTACTGCCATACGTAATGCTATGAAACCAAAGGAGTACATTTTTTTTAATCCTTTCCACGTCTTCGCGTGATTGTGGCAAAATAAAGCATAGCAATAAAAAGACCCATAGCATTGAAATAAGCGCAGTCACCGCGTCGGAATACTGAACCAAGCCATCAATCAACATCGGCGGTCCCTCGTTAAAAAATCTTCAAAAATCTGACTTGAATTTAAAATCGGAGCTTTGTACGGCAGCTGGCTTGTCGTTGAGCGTTTGATGGCGTTTTTTGAATATTTGGAGATTTATCGAATGGTGTTCGATTATGATTTTTATTCGTATCGGTGAAAAATAAAATAAGCAATTTTTAAAGGTATTTTTAGTTTATTTTAAATCTTGCTATGGAGATTTAAAAATTATGAAATTGGAATATATTATGTACATTAAATTGGCCACTAAACAAATCTGACAGTTCTGGAAGCCGAGATGTATTAACTAATAGGCATCGTTTTATAAAGTTTAATACTCAAATACTTTTAGCATCATAAAATTTTAGTCTTTTTTTACTTTTTGCCTTCTACGTTGAAAACACTTATAGTACATAGTAGTCAAACACCTTTCAGCTCGGTTCACATGTTAAAATATGGCAAATTTATGAAGCGGAGTTAGTTCAGCACACATTGCGGAGTTGACGTATTTGTAATTTCTATGATGTGGACAAAATCACGCGAATATTTGCAAGAATTTCTGCTCGCGTGGTTTGCTACCACAAAAACACGCACTAATCCTATTTTCTTAACCATATTTGAAAATTGAATTGAATTAAAAGGAAAGTTTTTATTAAAACAGTGGTAATTTTATATTTTAGTGAAAGATTGTCCCGTAAAATATAAGCCAATGGCAGTATTGTTGTCGAGACCAACACGGGTCACTGTAAAAATCCTTGAAGGGGCCTACTTAAGTTAATATACCGTACGCTAAAGCCATCTATGACATATGTAGACTTGATAATAGGAACCAATCCTAGTCAACTTTTCCGATTTACAATCAACCTTCAAACCAATTGTCTTCTATAGCTATTTCCAAATACATTTACACAACAAATAGTGTCAAACAAACTGAATTTGAAGCTTCAGTGTCTACAACAAATTATCCCACAAACCCGCTAGAAGAAAGCAAATAAAAAATAATAAAACCTTTTTTTAGAATGTGTTGGATAATTGCTGTCTAACAAGCAACTTGGCTCAGAATACCTGAGCAGTTGTATTGCCTTTGTCTGTTAAAGTAGCTATGGTGGAGCGAATGCATTAACCGACATACGGGTTTAGAACAGGAATTTTTCTTTATTATGATTTTTACCCAAAAATACGATGTGCAGACCCTTATGAGAGGCCTATGCTCATTAAAGGACTTCCTATGGCTGATGAGACAGAGAGAAATGAGGAGACGTGTAAAACATTATGGGGATCTTCACAGTACTATCTATATCTATCTATATCAGCCCATATACGTCCCACTGCAGGGCACGGACCTACTCTACAATCGAGAGAATCGATTGAGAGTGGTTAGGCTATATAGTACTGTACTTAGTGTGTAAAGTCCAACCTGCACTAGGCCAGGAGGAGTATGGCCCAACCCGTCTCAGTCGAACTCTCGATTAAAGAGAAGTTCTGTAGTCAGCAGTGGGCGGTTAAGGATTGATACAATACAATACTGTACAGGATTTTTTCTCTTTAAACTTGTCTTACCCCAGATTAGCTATTTAATCTCTTCCTTCAAGGTTAGAAGTTATTCAATTAAACAATAAGCTTGCTGAGATTATACTGAGTGGAGTCACATGATAATAAATAAGCAGGTACCGGTATTACAGTTTATAACTATTAAAAAGTGTAGTTTATTTGTATGTAGTGGATAATCTGAGGAACTGTTAAACCCGTTCTGAAAGTTATTTAATATAAAGAAAATTCCTTCAAGAACATGGTATATACTTGTAATTAAAAATATATATATATATATATATTGTTACTTTACCTAGTTGAATAATTCTAATAGATCCCAAAATAAATATAGCTTAGAAAGAAATCTTGAAGACTTTAGGAACTGCTTGCCATTCGGGTTTCTCTGAC
The DNA here is from genome assembly GCA_905220455.2 of Deilephila porcellus. Lineage (NCBI taxonomy): Eukaryota > Metazoa > Arthropoda > Insecta > Lepidoptera > Sphingidae > Deilephila > Deilephila porcellus. The sequence goes on along the minus strand of LR999977.1, from coordinate 2,889,125 downwards.
CTTTGACGAAGTTTAGATTTTTTGTAAGTGAAAACATATAAAAAATACAAATTTTAATTTTCTCATCATGATAAATTAATAATACGTCAAATATTTTTATATATTTATCAATAAATTGTTATTAGCTTTTGAATGAAATCACTTTTAATCTGTTTTCATGCGAATTGGTAATAAATGTAATATATTAATTCTATTCAGCTATAATCCTATTGCACCGGGCAAAATGAAAACTGCCCGCAATTTCGACTCAGTTTTTTTGTCAATAAAATTTACATAATAAACATTATAAAATTTCAAATTCACGGAAGTGAAATATTCACTTTAGTGGGTATGGTGAATGTACATTTATTTAATATTTAGTTTTCTTGTGTTGAGCTTCTACAACCGATTTGGATGACGATCGGCCCGCTAAATGAGCAAATAATGGTTCAAACCCATGGAATATAAAAAAAAATGTTAAACGTATAATATTCTTAGTAATCGCTGGCTTTAACGATAAAAAGCCTAATGACATAATATGCGTTCATGATAATTATTCACTAGAATTTCAAAGGTGTGCGGAGTCAACCGAGCATTATAGGCCAACTCTTGGTGGATTATAAAGCATTTTTACGAAATGATATAATATGTACTCAGGTATCTGGTTTTAAAATAAAAAGTCAAGTCATTATGCAGATTGGCTGAAAAGTCTTGTTACGGCGACGGTTTTGATGTAAGGATAGGATAAGGACTGGCAAAAGTAGATATGTATAATTCTAGCCTACTCAGGCAGCACTTTAACATGCGCCTATGTGACAAAAACCGTCACAATGGCGCCTTAAACATGACTTTTGCGTCATCGAGAGAAGAAAATAAAACTATATTTACAACCATTGCTGCGGAACTACGATGCTCTCTATCTAAAATCTGAAGTAAAACGTCAGTGTCACCGTGACTTTACGAGTTTTTCTCTTCGTCTTTTTGCCGCAAATGCTCGGAATAGTTTCCAGGTTTGTTTCACAGAATTTTTTGATTTAAAACGGGTATAAAGTGGTGTTACGTCGAAGATAAAACCGAGATAAGCAAAAACTAATTGGCCAATGAATACAGCGTTCAATTTAATTTAATACTTTTCATCTATGAACTAAACGCGATGTGCCGTGGTTTCAAACAATATAGTCAAGGTTCCAGATGAAAAAGATCAATGATTTACAGCGTCTGCTAGGTTAATAGCAATGGTGGCGCAGTTGAATTCAGTTATTTCGGCCGGCGTCCACAATTCACGTCAAATATTATTCATGGGTCGTTATTAAAACGCCCGACCACATAACTCATGTGCTATTTGACCCCATAAATTGTCGTCAAGTATTTGTTACGATCTTTAAGTAGCTTGTTGTTTCTTGACGTAACTATTACAACCAAGTATTTCAATACTTTCATACAACGTTTCAAGGTCTATTCTTAGATTGTTCTAATAAAATATTTTCGTAAAAATTAATTCCGTAAAATCTACGCCTTATTCAAAAGCTATTTTCTAAATTTTGATTCTGTAGTTTTATTTTAAACTTTTATCTCTAAGATGTTTGTGAATAGTAAGTTCATTTGCCTAAAAGAAAGTCCCCAAGGCTAGGTGAATGACACAGACACGAAACAATTATAATCTATGTATAAAATAGGCATATTTACTCATTCGGTAACTTCGGTTCGCCACTCAGTCATTATTGTAAGTTTATAGGTCGTTAGATTTAGATTTTATGCCTAGTATTTTTTTATAGAGATTTAAAATAAATAAAGTTTTGTTTTATATTCTGGGTATTTGTAAGACCGAAAAGTCTCTCGTAGTTCCTGATACCCATGACACAAGACTCGATCTTGGTGTGAGGTCAGGACCATGTATGTGACAGATGGGTGTATAATAATGAAATCAAGATAGCCTATTATTGATTAATGGCTTAATTAGAAGATGCATGTAATAAAATATTGATATAAGATTAAAATTTTTTGTATTCGGTACCTACTCCAACCTAAAGTTTTGTAATATGCTATTTTCGAAGTTATACATTAACTCAAATGAAATCATATTTGTTGAATAAAAGTTACAATTTACAGCAGTCCCCGCACAAGGCGAACCTGAAACAAAATTGATATACCTTCATTTATTAGTTGATAACCTGATCTCAATTATTAAATTTTATTGGATAAACGAAGGTGATAATAAAATAAAACAACAAGCGCAGTTTATTTGTTGCTAAAAATATCATTTTAAATTTAAGTTATATTTCAAAACTTGCATAATATCCAGCACATATTTTGATAAGAAGATCAACCAAATAAAATACAACTGACGTTTTATGAACGTGCATAAGTATTAATTTTCATAGCATTTTGCAGAGTAAAATGATATTAATGTTTTTATATTCTCATTTAAACATATTCCATCCACTCGACGTAGGTACATCGCATAAATACGTAAAATGATATTTTAGTAAGCAGACCGCTATTATTACAGTAAATTTTTTTGATGTATTAATGTGTTTTTCGTTTTTTTCGGCTTTTCGTTAGTGTATTGAGGCTAATTATATGGATGTTAGCTTATTTCAGGCATGTACTTATAATGTTATGTAGAAAATAATTATGTATAATAGAAAATTAAAAGTTCTACGGTACTTCAAAAAATAGTGAAAACACCGACAGCACGACTTTATTACAGGTATTTAAAAAAACATATCTTATTTTTACGTTTAAAATTAATCCCATAAACGAGGACTAGTTTTACTTTTTTTACATTTTAGAGTTTCTTATCTTAAATTTTATTAATTTTATTGTATTAATTTACTAAATAAAAATTCTAAACATGAAATATAAAAAGAATACAAATACTTCAGGTATAGCGTGTCTGAAATGCGAAGCTTTATTACGTAACCCAAGAAAATATCAATGTACAAAAAGATGCCATGTCAGTACCCAGTGTAGTTCCACTTAGTCATATCGTATATCAAGAATATTTCAGAAACCCTCCCAATACTTACGTAACAAAACAACGAAACGAGCAAAGCAAAGGGACCTAAATGTTTATTTAAAATGTCTGAATGGAATAATTTTCTACATGTTTTGTAGCAACATTTAACTATTTCGGTAAAAAACGGCAGACGAGAAAACGGGTGGCCTGAATGGTCGGGTTTTCATGCCAACATGCAAAAGGAAGAAAGAAACGACTGATTATTATGAATCTCGTCAAAAAGGTCCGACCTTTTTTTTGCCTTGGGCCTGATGTTTGTGCAGCTAAATTCATCCGTGGGACGGGCACCCTCGTAATACTTCACGTTTGTATAATGAAGTTTTGTAAAAATACGTGTGTGATTTCCTATAGGGAAATTTGGAGACGTCTCGGGGCCTTGGTGATTTTCTCGACCGTTCTGCAAACTGTTTTGTTACGTCTATGTTTTCGACGTACATACATATTTTTTTACATTGTGAATTTCTTTTGTAATTCATGACAGTTACAAGTATTTATTAAGAGTTACTGTCTTGTTAATTATGAGTCCATGATGCATTATGTATTTTCAAAATAAGCAAAGGTTATTAATATTCATCTACATGATCAGCGTTATCAAAAGTTATCACATACAAGGTGAAATGTGGGTGTCTAGGTAGCACATCTGCCTAACCCTTCTGGGAAACACGTGTGAGTTTATGTATGTATGTTTGTATGATCGGCATTCTCGAACTCTTCAAAGTAGGAATTCTACTTTTAAGTACAGGATCAAAAGATTTCTACATCGATTTGTTGAAAACTTAATTATTTTTTGGGTTTACCATTAAGTATCAGAAACTACCAGATTATAACTTATAGCCTATAGGTTTATAATTAATAATATAGAGGTAAATATTTTCTTTTATCCTTCTCTTATTTCCATCCCAAGGTAGTCAGTAAGAGATTGCCTCGAGCGATACGACCGCCTTTTGTACTATTATCGAATGTAATGTTTTATGTGTTAAGCTTAAATATAGTGTACAATAAAGGATATATAAAAAAAAATACCACAAATTCATATATACACTTTACGTAATGTCTTCTGAGAATTCCACTTACGGATGTGAAATACATTAGTTTACATAAAATACGTTGTAATTTAAAAACAAAGTCAACACTTTTGCGAACAAAATGATAATAAACGTGCTGTAAGAATAATTTATTGTGCTTTATTTTCTTGAGAACGAAGGAGCCGCGCTAATTATTTTTAATAGTTAATCAACGACATGCATCTCTGGACTTTAATATCGGATTACTTATTTTCTTCCATAATAGTGACTACAGTTTTCGCGTAATGAAGCAATTGAAATTACACAAAAAAAGTATTTACCCGCAAGTACCCTTAAGGGGGGCTATCTTCAGCAGTGGACTTCCTTTGGTTGAAGAGAGAGAGAGAGAGAGATATATCTCGGCGGTCGACTCAATTTTGCCGACCTGATCGAAATAATATGGGATATATGTGGTAGAAAACGAAACGCGACAACCCTGTATATATCACTGTGAATGGCATTTGACTACACTACACTATGCCTGCCTCGGTGGCGTAGTTGTACTACGGTACGACTACAAAGCTGAGGTCTCGGGTTTCAATCCCGCGTCGGGCAAAGTGATATTGGGTTTTTCTATTCATTATCAGCCTGGAGTCAGGAATTTGTGTTCTATACGGCGATAGGGTCGCCCTCTATCACTTCATGGGACGGAATATACAAGGCGAAATGTGGGTGTCCTGGTGGCGCCCTCTGCCTTCCCCTTCTGGGATAAAGGCGTGAGTTTATGTATGTATGAATGGTATTTCTCCATCATGTTTGTGGTGGCTATCTCGGCAGACAAGAATATTCTTCTACCAGCTTATAATAATGCACTTTACAAAGACCCGGAGCGAAATACGTTTATGCATTGCATGAAGATGTTGATTTTACGACCGGTTGCCGTCAAACCCTTTGTGAATACATCCAATCTCAGGCCAATCATAGTTTTTCAAACGAAAAGCAAGGTTCAACCGTTGCATATTATTCTCTCTATTAAGAATCTTTGTCTAAAACGAACGTTTCCCCGTATTTCCATTGAAAAATTCTATGAAAATTTTCAGTGAACGCAAACAGTGCTTTGACCGTGTAGAGAACTCAATTTTTATACAAAAATTGCACCAAACTAAACTACCAAGGCCTTTTCGATGATAGTGTGTAGTTATATGTTCGACAAGGGTATTTTCAATACAATGTTTATATGTGTTGAAATTATCTTCACCGAAAATACATCTTTAGAAGTTGAGAGTAGGATAGTGGTCCGATATTTATACCTACACTGATATAGAAGGGATAAAGTTGAACAAACACAGGAAATAAACGGTCAAATACCATTACAATTAATAGTGATTTTCGAACCGTAATGCATCAGACATATCTACATATACAGGGTATATCAAGACCGCGACCGAAAACGAAGCCAGGTGGTAGTATTAGTGACTTCAGAGACAATGCAAGTAAAAATTTCGCAAAAAAAATCAGCAACTTTATTTTTGTAATTTTTCCTTATCGTCGTATTTGGGTGATATATACATAGTTTTCCTAAAATAAACATGTACACCTCTTTATTTTTAAACACACAATGGTTTGTAAGCGTTTAAATTAGTATTTTCGCAAAAACTAGGTATTTACCACCCAAACACGACGATTTTAAAAAAAATCTAAATAAAAATCTGTCACTGTTTTAGCGAAATTTTTATTTGCATCGTGTTTGTAACCACTAAAACTACAACCTGGCTTCGTTTTCGGTCGCAGTCTTGATATACCCGGTATATGTATCGCGTGAGTTTATATAAACTATGACTTATATAAACTCTGTTTCCCAGAACGGGTAGGCAGAGGTGCTACCAGGACACCAACATTTCGCCTTGTATGTTCCGTCCAATGTTGTAGGGGGTGAGCCTATCGCTATATCGGGTACAAATTCCTGACTCGGGGCTGATAATGAATAGAAAAATCAAATATCACTTAGCCCGACCCGGGATTCGAAACCGAGACCTCAGCTTTGTAGTCGTACCGTAGTACAACTACGCCACCGAGTCAGTCGTGGGGTCGAGGCAGAGAATTAAACGTATTTATTATTTATTAAATTCTCTCAAAAATAAAACATCACTAGAATAATGGATGTGACGTTAAAAATATTGTACCGGAAACTAAGTTCAACGACGGGTCCTTGTGTCAGTATATTGTATCCCTTTCCGTCATAAATGATATCTGTTACACGGACTGTTGCGTTTCCGAGCTTTGTTGATATAGGACAAGACGTACAAGACAAGAGGCACGAGCATGTAATGTTATTCTGTTACATCACGAGAATTGCTATGATGGATCCCGTCTCAAATCTTCATAATTGATATTTATGTTAGAATTAGTTAAATTAAAAATCGTGTCATACGAAGTGAGCAATTAGCTAGATGGAGATCTCAAATTCGATTACGAAATACGCAGCTTCAAGTTTAAGGTCTTAAAACATCGGAAGAAAATCCAAATAAATTACTATAGATAGTGAAAACTTCTCGTATTCGTCCAGATAACGACCAATATGCACATAGATGCATCTTGCCATAGTGAACCACGCATACACGTGTTATTACGAGCAAATTCTTACAATTATTTCACCGTATCTAGAGTGCAATGCGCTTACAGTTTGGTGCATTGTAGTTCCATTGTCTTGAATAAAAAACTACTCTACACTCCCTGGCTCACTGAAACTAACTACAATTATTCTTTACCAGTCACACGTGCTCGAACAGCCGCGTTCATTTAAACATGCAAATCCACAAGGCTCCCACTTACATTACAAATTAAATGCAAAATAAATTCACTTGTAAACAGCGCTGTCTGCTAATTCCCTATGCTACTGATTTAGAATAGGGCTAATAAATAAGTTTAATGTCGTCCTGTGACAAGGAACAGGTTTTGTTCCGCTTTATTCTGTCCTAGTCCGCTTGTCTAAACGTGGTCTTCATGGTGGCGGTAGGATTGTATCAATTGTGTAGCGACTTTAAAAGTGACCTACACAAATCGTTTCATTTCGAGCAAGCTCGCATAATCGTGTGGTTTAGTCTAGAAGCCGCAGCAATTACCATCACTTTATTGCACCTAAAGAAAACCTATACTTCATATCCCAAGGCCAATCCGCCAGTACAATAAATCTTTGTTCCACATACCAGGACTATCCGCTATCAACTAATCTTCACGAGTCACATAGGCTTCACGAGCCACGTTCACTTACACGTCCATCCCCACTACGCTCATGAAATATGCCAAGCAATTCAGCTGTAGTGCGTGGTGGCCTGTTGGTAACGGACCAGACGCGGCTGCCTACATGTTCACGGTGGTCGCGGGTTCAAATCCCAGGGCACACCTCTGACTTTTCGGAGTTATGTGTGTATTGATAGTCAATCACCACGCACTTTAACGGTGAAGGAAAACATCGTGAGGAAACCTGCATACCGTAGCGATTTTAAAGAATTTCTACGGTATGTAAGTCCGCCAACCCGCACTAGGCCAGCGTGGTGGACTATATGGCCTAACCACTCTCAATCGATTCTCTCGATTGTAGAGTAGGCCCGTGCCCTGCAGTGGGACGTATATGGGCTGATATAGAATTCAGCTGTAAACAGGGTTGTCACCTATTCTTAATCTGCATTGTAACAAAATAAACAGGGTTGTCGTCCCTGTGCCATACGATGTCGATTCGCTTCCATTCTGTTCCTATAACGCACTTGCCTGTAAGTAGCCTTTATACAATTTTTCGATCCAATTATAATTATCATGGTACAAATGTCCTACATTTCCCACTCAGCGACCATGGTAACCAAAAGTGCAAAAGCTGTTACACCACTGCGTTGCATTTTAGTCTTAATTTAATTGTACCTGGCTTCATGTAAGTTGTCATATTTATCTCAGTGGTTTTTCAGTGGACTCCAATAACGACCAGGTCATATAGTTCATATTAGTATTAAAAAATAACTTAATGTTCATTGTTCCATTGCCACTTAAACATGCGAATCTATTAGACTCTACCAGTCACATTACGAACACAATTTAAAGTTTCGCATTTACCCCACTATTCTCATTATTCTACAAAATATGCAAAGCAATTCACCTGTACACAGGGTTGTCGTCCCTGTACCACACGACGAGTAGTAGGCTGTCGTTTCGCTGCGGCGGGCGGCTATCGCAAGGCAGGTCCGCCTCGCCGCCCACCACCGCCGAGACGCGCGTCACCGTGCCCGTCACCGACATTGGACTTCCTGCAATGGTGCAGAAATTTGAATATGGAATCCTAGTGTTTTTTTAAACTAACAAAAGAGTTTATATTACACTGGTGCGTGGGTAATATATTTTAATAGGTATGGAATCCTAGTGTTTTTATAACAGAAGACGTTGTTATTGGCTTGTAATAGTGCGTGGGTTAGAAATTTGAATATGAGACCGCGGCGTTATTTTAACAGAAGTCCTTATTACGTAATGGCACAATTGGCAGTCTAACTCAAACCATTCTTTTATACTTGTTGACAGTCTTGTCTCGAGGACAGGTCTCGAAAAAATCATGTAAAAAAATAGTTCAGATTTAATCAAATCGATGTTTGTCTTTAGTAACGTAAATTGTCATTATATAGCGGTGTCTTTTTCATACATGTGACCTAGAAATAAGATGCTTGATACTTTTATGTAAATGAAAACAATGAAATAAAAAAGGAAACATGCTAACGTACACAAAATTCAAAAGACATTAAAAACAATGGTACTACAAATTAAAACATAAAATATTGTTTTTAAACATATTTTCTGAAAGCGGACGGGACTTAATATAAAAACCACATAGATAAAATATAAATGTACGGGTATAAAATGTCTAATTAGTATTTAAGTTAAGTTCAAGTATTTATATCATTTTATGAATACTACGACTAATTCAAAATAGTTGTGAAAAATGAACGGCGCAAGAAATCTCTTCAGCGTCACTATCTAAATGGTTTGTCTGGCTTCAATATATTTAAGACTTTAAAAAAAAAATCAACATTGTAATTTATAATCGAAGACTGCTAGTTACTAACGGAGTTAAAGATTCAATAGGTGTTGTGGAACACGTCATAAACCAAAATATCTTTGTTTACAATTTACATAGTCTGGTCTATAGCGTTTTAACTTTGCATCCTATTTAAATAAAAATGACTCATACAATTAGCTTAAAATAATATACATACGTTCTGACAAATAAATCGCATTCTGTTTTGGTTTGATCTGCTTTGTTTATTTAACGCTGTGAATACACAGCGACCTATTTATAACAATGGTACAATGCCTGCAACGGGTCGTGTGTTCGATTTCCGGCACAGCAAACGTTTGTTTAATGTGCGTTTGTTGTTATTTGCAAAATGTATTTATTTCAAGATCTAGGCATTTTATAGAATATGAGAAGAATATTTATAGCGTGATATGGAGAGGTATATTGTATTTTTAAAAAGGTAATTTGACAATAATGCAGCTGATGGTAAGCTCAGGGCCACCAAAACAACTCAATGTCAACTCAACTCTAAATATCCTAAATATATATGTCAATATTCGATCACGCTGATCACAGCGATGTAGGCCAGACTCGGATAAAGAAAATGTGTTTTAACAATTGTTTTCCATTTGCCTCTTCACCTAAAAATGTTATTTCACGAACGGCTGTGCGGATCCTACCGCCTATTACATTATTGGCGACCTCTCTTTTATTATCTATTCCATCTTTTATCTCCAATCATACATTACTGCATTAATCAATTCCAATACTCAGTTTAATGATACAGAACCAATCAATCTTGATACTCAGTGTATAGAGCCTTCGTGGTAGTACATTGAAACTAATACAACTGCAAGATAATTACCGAGAACCGGTGAGGACCAGATTGGCAACACGATACTATTGCTTCAAGCTCTATTGAAATTTTGGATGTTTAAGCTATTGTGGAGACGTCTCAAAGGAGGGATGAAGGCCCTTGACTGAAGACATTTGACAATACATGTGGAATACGACAGGCATTGGCGGGCTATTCTGGAGCGTTATTACATTTAACAAAAGCCAGGTGGTAATATAGAATAATATAAATAAATAAATATATGTACTATATCAGCCCATAATCGCCCACTGCAGAGCCCTGGACTTTTTTACACCCGAGTCTTCGGTTAAGATGGCTTAAGAGTAGTAAGTAAGTAGTCCACTAGATAAAATTAAGGTCGAAAAAAACCCACTACATTTAGAAATACATTTTAATGAAATTATTGCCTTATCCATGCCTACAATGTAATACCTGCTACTCAAAGAACTTTGTAAGAGATTCTACGATGAAATAATTAGCTACACTTCGTTTTACAGTTTATAATTAACTAAAATCAGACGTTTTCTCAATAATTAACTCATTAATGTTAAACGAGTCTGTGTTATTATGATTTTAAAATTAATATATAATTTCAAGCCAGTTGATTCTCTACGTGGTCGGCCAGCAAAAAATAAAATTGAGTCAAAATTATCATTTCATTTTGAACGAAATCCGACCAAATCCCGGTGTTTATCTGCTTAAAGCCTCGCATGAAACAGTGTTACCCTATAAGAGGATAAAATCCCAAACAACAACACGACCGAGTGATAAGCTTCGCGCGGTGGTTGCCGTAGAAGACCGGAGGAAATTGACATCGAGTAATTTAAATTTAATTTTTATATTATATTATGTTTATATTTTCTATTATATTTCATTTATTATATTATATTTCATATTATATTTCATACATACCTGAGCAGTAGTTTTAAATATAGAAGTTGCAAAATTTAAGTCAAGTTTATAATGTGAGATGTCAGATTTTTTGGTTTATTAACACCTCAAACAATTTACTTAGTATTTGGTAAGGTACAAATAAACTTTTTATTGTTATTTGTAAAATTATAAAACATGTATTATTCATGTCATCCCCCTATATTTACTAGTCGTCCTAGCTACCATTATTTGAAAGTTTTCTTCTCTTTGACAGATGGTATAAATGAAATATTTATATTTCCATCACCTCTTGATAATAAAAACTACCGCAATTACCAGTTATTATTTAAAAATAATACAGCTAACAATCAATCCAATACATAGTCCTGACCCCACACTAAGATCGAGTGTTGTGTCGTCGGTATCAGGAACTAAAAGAGACTTTTCTGTGTCACTAACACCCAGACCCGAAACAAATACTTGTGGTTCACACAAACATTTGTCTTCGTGCGGGGATCGAACCCACGGCCCGTCGTTTCACAGCTGTCGTCTAACAAACGTCTACGGAGTCTGTCAAACTGTTTTAAAACTCATTTATTGTAAAATCGCCTCAGCTCATTCCCTACGTCACAACAAAAGGGCGAAAAACAAGAAAATGACATGCAGTGGTAGGACGTGGGACGCGGGTGGCTCGGAGTGTTGTGGCTGGCACACCTGCCGGCCAGGCCTTTTTCATATCCCTTTACAAATGTATATAAACAGGGTTGTGTCTTGTGATTATGTATTCTTTAGATATTGTGCTACATTAACATGGTAGTGAAGAATTAAGTCACTTTTGTTGCTATTACACCTATCTTGAGCTGAGCTTGTAAGCTGGATCTTATGTCTCAGGATGGCGAGCGCAGTGGAGTGCCAAGTAACGCTTTGTAACTCATGGTATTGTTTGGTTTTCTACTGTCCGTGAGCGGCCGTATCGCATACCATCAGGCGAATGGCATGCCCATCTCACCATTTAATGCAATAAAATAATTTAAAAAAATGTATTATCAATATTTTTCATAAATGGCTTTTTTATTAAGACAAGGAGCGGTTTCACGTACCAAGGTTTATAATATGAACTGATACATGTATTACTGACTGAAAAAAAAAAACGTACTCGTAAATAATAACCTCTAGCTATAATAATACTACTAACACTCACTACACAGTATCACTCAGACAAATAATCGGCTTAATCATACAAATGGTTTGACTTTGTCTTACATCAATAGAGACGTTGGACGAGTATCTCTTCAGAGTGGCTAAGCCCTAAATCCTTGTTAATTGAGCGTGCTAACACAACTGCATGTTCTTAGTTCCACGACCATCTCTGCATAATCCGCCGCCCCAATTACCTGCATTCTAAGAACTAACTCGCAAATGGGTCATGTCTGCCTCATTTATCACTAATGTTGCTTGTATACAGGCGGGTTGTCCGGAGGCGGAGAAAGAAGCTTTCTGGACCCTTGTTGACGACACTATGCGCAATTTGCCCCAATCCGAGAGCATTGTGGTGGGTGGGGACCTGAATGGGCATGTAGGTGAGGATCGACGGGAGAATGAGCGTGTTCATGGCGGCTATGGTTTTGGCGCACGTAATGCAGAGGGGGACTCAGTTCTCAGAGCCTGTCTCGCGTCAGACCTGGCCGTTGTGAACACGTTCTTCCAAAAGAAACCCGAACACCTCATTACATACAAGAGCGGGCCCCACTCAACACAAATCGACTACCTGCTCCTAAGGAGATGCCACATCAGCAAAGTGACCAACTGCAAGGTTATCCCGGGAGAATGTCTCACGACACAGCATCGTCTTCTTGTTATGGATGTCAAGGTAACACCGAAACCCAAAGTGGCCGAGTACCGACCACCAAGGATAAAGTGGTGGTTGCTGGATGGACCTGCTGGGCAGGGATTCCGCGATGCTTTGATCCCCCTACTGGAAAATAGTATGGGGACCGGGGACGTGGGGGAACTGTGGAGTGGGGTTCATTCAGCAATCACCACCCTTGCGAAGTCAAAGCTCGGAACCACTAAAGGTGGCCGCATCCTTGGCAGGGAGACTTGGTGGTGGAGTGGGACAGTTCGGGAAGCAATTCTCGGGAAAAGGACACTATTCAAAAAGTGGCAAGCGACTAACTCTCCTGAAGACCGCGCTGCGTACAACCTCGCCAAACGCGCTGCAAAGCGAGCCGTGGCTCAGGCCCGACACGAGTCTCTGTCTCCTCTGTATGAGAAGCTAGAGTCCGCGGAGGGTCAAAAGATGGTCTATCGGCTCGCTAAGTCTCGGGAAAAGGCGACACTCGATATTACCAAATGTCGATGTGTCAAGGATTCCCGAGGCGTTTTGGTATGTGAGGTTGGCGCGGTGAAGGAGAGGTGGCGCTCTTACTTCCACGATTTATTTAACACCCAACATTTGAGAGTGTCCTATCCTGAATTGCCTCCGAACCAGGGTCTTGTGCCGCCTATTACACCTGACGAAGTTCTCTGTAGTCTTCGTCGCATGAAGAACCGGAAAGCGGTGGGGCCTGACCTTATCCCGATTGAGGCGTGGAAGTCGCTGGGACTTCATGGTGTGGACCTTCTCGCTGCGTTATTTAACCGCATCCTGGATACCAAGCAAATGCCTGACCCTTGGCGGTTGAGTGTGATTACTCCTGTGTACAAGGGAAAGGGCTGTGTTCAGGAATGAGGCAATTATCGTGGCATTAAGGTCATGAGTCATACCATGAAGCTCTTCGAACGCATCATCGAGTCCAGGCTCCGCCAAGAGTGTGCTGTCTCTGGGTGTCAATATGGCTTCCGACCTGGCAGTGTTACTACAGACCCGATATTTGCCCTTAGGATGCTTGGCGAGGCATACAGGGCGAAGAAGACGCCTCTGCACATAGCATTCCTAGATCTGCAGAAGGCCTTCGACTGTGTGCCGCGTCAGGCAATCTGGTGGGCATTGAGGGCAAAAGGGGTACCAGAAGCCTGTTGATACCATTAGAGACATGTACCTCCGATCCGAGTCCTTCGTTTGGACCGCCGTTGGCGATACTAATTCCTTCCCGATTGATATTGGTGTGCATCAAGGCTCGGCGCTGAGTCCATTCCTCTTCAGTGTTGTGCTCGACGTCATCTCGTTGGACATCCAGGACCCTGTGCCCTGGTTGTTAATGTACGCCGATGACATAGCACTGGTGGAGGAGGACCGGCGACTTTTGGAGCGCAAGGTCAATCGGTGGAAGGAAGCGCTTGAGGACGGTGGTCTGAAATTAAATGTGGCGAAGACCGAGTACATGGCGTGCGGGGGTACGGACCCGGAAAGCATCATGATAGGGAACGAACTTGCCGTGAAGACGGACAGGTTCAAGTACCTAGGGTCCGTACTGCATGAGTCCGGTGACATCGACCTTGACGTCAAAGCCCGCATGGGCGCTGCTTGGTCTAAGTGGAGGGAGGTCTCGGGCATACTTTGCGATCGCCGGATGCCGATGAGGCTCAAGGGCCTCATCTATAAAAGCATCGTGCGCCCTGTGCTCCTGTATGGTACTGAGACGTGGCCTGCCCTCAGGCGACATGTGCAGGAGGTCCATGTCGCGGAGATGAAGATGCTGCGGTGGATGTGCAACGTTACGCGTTTAGATAGAATCCGTAACGAGCACATCCGCGGCAGCCTTGGTGTCCGCGATGTGGCAGATAAACTCCAAGAATGTCGCTTGAGATGGTATGGTCATGTCCTGAGAAAGCCGCAGGAGTACGTCGGCAATGTGTGCCTGAGCCTCAACATTCCAGGACCTCGACCAAGGGGTAGACCGAAGAAGCGCTGGCTTGATGTCGTCAAGGAAGATATGAGAGTCGATGGCCTTACTATTGAGGATGCCGAAGACCGGGCGAAATGGAGGAGACTCAGCCGGAAGGCGGACCCTGGCACCGGCCGGGATAACGCCTAAGTAGAAGAAGGAGGAGTTGCTTGTATACAGGGTTCGGTCAAACCAACCATCTATTGAAAATCTACCGTGAAATAGGGAATTATTTTTATTATGAACTTAGCATTGTTTATTGATTTCGATAATCGAAAATATAGTCGTAAAACAATAAATTTTCTTTAATTTCAAAATATCCCCAAACAGCTCCCAGAAATAGACATTGTAATCCCTTTTATCGAATAAATAACTCACAGTTTCAAATCCTCAGTAAGTTTTAAATCCACAAGAACAATTTTTCGGACGGTGCTCCATTTAAGTTTGAAGAGTTTATAAAATTATGACACCAATGTTTAAACTGTTTTGAGCGTCTTCAGTGTAGGACAGCGAGTTTCTTAGATACAGCGTCATTCCCGGGAACGCCCGAGGGTTTCCCTTGACGACTGAGTCAAGACGTCTATTTTAAGCGTAATCCTACGCCTTTGAGGCAGGTAGCGCTCGGATATCTACCGTACCTGTCTAATCTGAGTGAAATTTGCCATGTCGGGTTACTAGATAGCGTTGAACGGATGCTAAAAACGTTTAACGGCCATAAAGTCTTGATATCTCGAGGATTGTTGAGGTAAAGTGTGGATTAGGATTTCGGTTTCTGTGAACTAGATTTTAGATCTGAAAATTAAGAGCGATGTGTTCTGTCTGTTTTCTTAATAGTAAAGATAATTTGAATACTAAAATAATTTACATATTTTAAATAACAAACCCTCATTCATACGCCTTGAGCCAGTTGTAAATTCTTTGAACAAGAAACTGTCGGTGTAACCAAGCAAGAAAGTAGGAGGAAAAATATACGTTTGTTAAAAAATCTGTAACAAAGATTAGGTAATATGATACAACAAAAAAAAACAAATGTCAGTTCACAACACGAGTTCGTCACAAAAATAATTGTTATTACAAAATGAAATGACTATAAAAATCTATGTAAATCGTAAATTAATTTTGTCCATACAACACCGCGGTTATTTCAAAAGGTAAACGAACAGGCAAATTATTCGACTGCGTAGGTACAATGTAGGACAACAAAGTGTAATATTTTTATTCCACTTATTCCACATTTCATCGCGTATGCGGTACAAAAATTGACATATTGCCGACAGCAAAGGCAATTCACAAAATTGACGTCACTTTAGCTAATTGAATACTTGTTTTGCACCTGCTATATATAAAATAATATTGTTGTGCCTACACGCCTATTACATTAGGAGCAATTGTATAAAAATATGTATCTATGAACTTCCTTCGTCATAAAATATAAAAAATAAAATTAAATGAATGATACCCTGTAATTATAATTAGGTAGGCCTCTACTCGTAATTTCTTCGTTTTAAGATTACTCACCCATAGCATTCAAAGATCGGACCTTCTCGGTAATGTTCGGTTCTCGTCGGAATTTGTATGCTTGTCTACAGTTTGATGGATTGTTTGACATTTACTGCTTAGGCCGGTAGCACGAATTACAATTTATGCGTTTCTTCAATAAACGATCTGTGCGCAAAAGAATTGCTAAAGTATTATTATCTTAACGTAACTGTTCAGGTTAAAAATCAACATAATATGGAAAATATATTTTTTTGAACAAAATGATATTACGTTTTATGGAACAATGTAGGTTATTGCTCGCAGAATTTAATTTACGAATAAAATATTTTCTAGGCAGATTTCATAAGATAAACGTTACATAATAAAGAATGAATTCCGATACAACATAAACTCACGCCTTTGTCCCAGATGGGGTAGGTAGAGTTGCAATCACACCCACCCATGAGGGACACCCACGTTTCGCCTTGTACTTTCCGTCCCACGATGTGATAGGGGGCGAGCCTATCGCCATATTCCGATAATTAACTGATATAAGTAACAATATTCAAAATGAAACATTAGACTTGAAAATAAGGTAGTGAAATAAGAAATTAATGTTAACATTTACTTTGAGCCTACAAAAAATGCTGATAAATGATAAATGACAGCCCTTGATTCATGACCTAGCGCCGGGGGACGTAATCTTTGATTAAAAGAAACGGATGGGCGGGAAGCGAACGAAATGATTAAATAAAAAATATTCTAGTTTTGAAAGAAACCCCTGTTTTTACATCTATCATTGTGATATATTAAGTTGTTTATAAAGATATAATTTTTGATAAATATTTGTAATTGAACTCACCAAATCTCGAACACGTATCATTGACGTAATATTAACGTTAACCTAGATATTATGAAATTTTTCTGAAAGGGTTGCGTCCGTTTATAGATATAATAATTATGTATTTTAGCAATTGTACCACGTAATGTATTTTTCATTCACAAGCGAAAATTATTCCTACTCTTCTCTCCCCTTCATCAACTTCTTAATCCCTATTTTTTAAGAAAAATCATAATCTAAGAACTAAATTCAATCTACATTTTGCTAAGAAAACTACCAAGAAAAACACCAATGATGGTGAAAAATAAACAACAATTTTACAACAGCGCAGTCAAACGAGCAAGCGAGATAATCGGTTCTCCGCACTCGATATTCTATATGAACGGCGGTGCACTTAGCGTCAAGCACAGCGTATACTTCGCGGTGCTAGTATGGAAAAATAAATAGCTCTCTTACTAGTGAATAAATAGAAAGAAAAAAAAAGAAAAAGAAAAAAACATTTATTATTGCATGGCCAATACATACAACAAGAACAATGTAACATAAAAGGTACTAAACAATATGCCGTTATATGCGCATGGCCAGACAACAATGACCCCCCATTCAGCTATATGCTGCAATAATAATAGTTTTAAAAACTAAAATACACGCTTTAAGACCCAACTAAAAAAGTGAAAATAACTGATAATGAGTTTAAGGTCAGAAAAAGGAGTGAAATATAATTTATAAAATAATAGATATTTTCATGGGTACTCAGCCTCTGAAAAGTCAAAGGTGTGCCCTGAGATTTGAACCCGCGACCACCGTGAACATGCTGGCAGTCGCGTCTGGTCCGTTTACCAACAGGCCACCACGCACATTTTCATGGGTATCGTGACTAAACTTAACATTGAACATGACTTGTATTCCTTACAAAATAACACGGTTAATTAGCTCTCTCATAAAATTCCTGATTATTACTTCCGTGGTCTTAAAACTTCAACAAAGCGACGTGTAAACCAATAACTAAAAAAAAAATAGTAGTCATCACTATTTTCAAACATAGGATGTGCACTGCTGAATATAGGATTTCTTTACGGATTTCTAAAAAAACAACCTTCTGGAAACAGCATCCAACCAGCGGCTTCCAGAATTATCATATTGAATAAAACATTTTTGTTTTGTGTATAAACTCAAACACATAAAAAAAATTACTTGAACATTTCAATTGTATTAAATGGAAATTGTTTTCCTCATAACTTTTTTTGGCCTGATGCGGTAGAGCTGAAACTTTTAGGTATTGAGACCGGGTCTGTAACAAAGGTACATGACCTTTCACCTTGACCCAGAGTGACCCGGCTCAACACATACAATTTAATTTCAAATATATTTTCGCCCTTTTTTGTACGGTTTAATGGAAGTGAAAAACATCAAAATATTTTTTGTTTGCTGGTCAGATATATCGCATTATTAGACTATAGATTTATAAGACTCGAAAAGTACCGATAAAAATGAAACCAAAGACAAACTTTATATTAAAGTAACATTTTCATGCGGAATATAAAATAAACAAACATAACCGCTAATTTATTGAATCATGAGCAAGCACTATAAAATAGCCATTTGTGCAAAACGTATTATATAAAAGGACAATAAATATTATTATCTAGCATCACTATCCAGACACACGCAATTTAATAAACCTAAAACTTTTGCACATGGCTCACCAACAGACTTGGATCAAATGCTGGCGATAAACATTCGTTCCAAGAATTACGATTTATTAGATACACGATTCCACGCCCAAGTTCATATAAAACAGGGGCATAAAAGGCGTTTTTATCAATTACGGCCAACAAAAACTTATGTAGATTATCAGAGTGTTAAAGTTGGGAAGCGACGAAGTTTGCCACACCTTTGTTCGCATCATAAATTTTTATCCACAAACTTCTTATCTGTTCTTTGGACTGTTGGTTAAGTAGCGTAAAAAGTTTACAAGACCACTGTGAAATACGTGTGAAGTTTGTTTGTGCCATCGATGCTATTTGTGGGTTATCTGCTGGCTAAAGTTGCACAGCACCTGGTAAGTGCAGTAAAGATAAATTATTGAGTACCGATATGTTTCGGTAATCGATACAAGAACGACAGCCTTTATGCTTTTCATCTCGCAAGTGCAGTCTTTAAATGTTTTAATAGAACCTATGGGCTAAAATTAAACCGAGAAGCGTTTTTTAATGAGTATCTGTAACTACCAAACGAACTTGAAAAAATCTTGTTATCATATTTTGAGCGGTCAAATGAATGTTTATGAGAATAATGTTATGGCTACCTATAGCTATAGCTTTTTGTTCAAAATTCTAATTTTCCTATAGAAAAAAAAAACCTCTTACTTAACTTCAATTTTATATGAGACGAGGCACTAACTCGATCAAACCGACCGATTTGTGTTGTAGTTTTATGGTTTAAGGCAAGATATGATATCTAACAAACACTTTATTCTGTCGTACATAAGTAGATAGCCATGAAACCATGGCAATTGTAACCATGACTCTAGTACTAAGTGATTTACATACATACATAAACTCACACGTTTTTCCCCGAAGGGGTAGGCAAAGGTGCCACTAGGACACCCACATTTCGCCTTGTATGTTCCGTCCCATGATGTGATAGGGGGCGAGCCTATCGCCATATCGGGCACAAATTCCTGACTCCGGGCTGATAATGAATAGAAAAACCCAATATCACTTTGCCCGACCCGGGATTCGAACCCGAGACCTCAGCTTTGTAGTCGTACCGTAATACAACTGCGCCACCGAGGCAGTCGAGGCAGGCACCGTTCTAAGTGATTTAACTGCTATTAAGTCTCTTTTATTGTGGTATACGATAAAGTTAGTAAATAAATAAATAGATACTATTATTTTCCAACGCTTGTAATTTAAATTACTTTCCTTTTAACATTCAACATAGTGGTTCTAATTACGAGTTACGACTGAGTTGGGATTCGATGAAGTTTATATAACTCGTTCCGAACTGTTAAATTGTCAACCTATTACAGAAACTAAGAAACTTAACAAGGAACTGAAATTGTATGCCTATATTTACGAGTAGTAATTAGTACGAATAATGTAATATTTTGTCATAAATTCAATAAGAAAGTACAAATACATTGACTGCCTCTCATGATGGAGAAGAATGGGTAGAAATTATTGACTTGGCTTATCTCATTATTCAATTGTAGCATTAAATATTTTTTAGTGTTCACGACAGGTTGTGTACGACCTTGGTATTGCTGAGGTCGAACTAGTAATCTCTGACATGACTACCGTACTATTAACCGCAAGACCCAGTTATCTAACCAAATGATGCATTCCTTGGCTCCAGTTTACAGTAGATCGAAGTGCCAACGATCTAACCTTGACCTATTTCAATAACAAACATACGGAATGAAATCGCAACGCTATTCTGAAAGGTGATTTTCACTTCACCAAAAGTGTATATCGCATGATACAATGAAATTAATGACAATTAGTTTGTATGTAGTCAAAACACACCCCAGCTCCATTTACAAGTATTATTGATGATATAGGGCGTGGCGAAGGGAATTTTGACCTCAATAACGTAACGAAAAAGACCTTGTTAAATATTATGCGTGGGCACAATAATTTACTTGAATATAAAGAAGGTAAAAATATTGTTTTAATTAAAAGCACGAGTTATCGGCATCGTAAACATTAAAGGTTAATTTTGAAATGTGGCTGGACGGAAGTTTTGTTGGCACGATAAATTGTTTGGATTAAACATGTTTCCTTGAATGATTAAGGTCAGATCGGGAAACGTTGGTGTGAATAAATTGTTAATTTTCATTTCTCAATTAGCAAAGTAAGTTGAACTTGCGTTCTATTTTTTTTTTAATTTTAATTTGAAAGTTATAGTTTTCTTTGTAGGTTGATCTAGCGCTAACAATAGAACCTAAATATACTTTTAGCTGGCAATATTTTGAGTTGAAGAACGTTATATGATCTCCATTTTGTTAGAGTCATCTGATTAAAAGAAAATCTCGTATGAGTTGTCCAGGAATTTAATTTTTTGCTCGATGTAGCGATATGCTTTTCCTCTCACTAAGTCATAAATCCCCGAAAACTGTAACTGGTATTATCGATCTTTCCCCAACCCTTCGAAGAAACAGGTGTCGGCGTGTTTATCATTTATATTTTTAAATATATTTAAACAGTTACACAGATGCAGTTAAAAGAATTAAAGTGACTCAATAACCCAATCTATCACAAGCTTCACCATCAAAGGTGGCAATAAACGTATTCACATGCTAATTATTGACAAATGTGGCAAATGAGCCGCGACATCTCAAGCACTATTGTCTTCCTCACAGCTGATTGATCGCATTAAGCTTACGAATTATTGAGCCGTCATTATGCTCAGATTAACTACTCAATGTTGCATTTGCATGTCAAAGGCGCATTTGGTGGTAGACCGCAAAATACCTTGAGCAGTAGCTGAAACGTCGCTTGATTACTCGCCAGTAATTCCAATCTTGTATTTCTGTTTGTTTTCAAATCGATTCGGGGTTATTGGAGTGTGTGATATAGATGAATGGTTTTAGAATTTCTGTTATCATTGTGCGACGTCTGAAGTAAATGCGGATGTCTATTGTTTTCCTTGAGTAAAGCTTTAATTATTTAGATATTATTAGGAAATTTATGGGCGTGTGTTTATAAATCGCAAATATATGTAATTTATTTCTTTGGTACAGGTACTACATATAATGACGACAAACAAGGAACCCGGCTTACCTAAAGCAAAGTGACCACAGTCCATGAATATTTACAACTTTCAAGGAAATGTAGATGGATTCCCTTTAAAGGTAGATAGAACAAATGATGGAGAAAGGAAACGGTGAAGGCTATCGACCCTAATATTCGTAAACCACATCAAAACAGCGCAAAAGCTTGTAAATTGAGAATCTAGATTTAGTGGCGAAAATCATAACTCAATTGAAATAAAATCTCTTTTCGGGTTTATCGCAATTTTCGTTTATTTTTCACTTCTCTGCGTTTCGAAGAGTCTGAAACCTTCATGGTCACTGGGCGGATTGCGGTGTTACTCATCCATACAGTCACTTACAATACCGTAATATTTGGATTACAAAAAATTAAAAAGTCAATTTAAAATCCCAGTTATGGACCGAACTACGCCGAAAGGGCTCACAGTGTCTCGAATTCTAGCAGTTGGTCTTTTGGTGCGGATTTCTATATATTATGTATATTTGGATTTTAGGTTTTTACAAGCTCCCAGTCATCTTTCCTTCGAAAAATAATATCAATATCTAACATTCACGTTATAAGATAATCATAACCCATTTTTTATGAAGGAAGCCATGGGTAAATCCCTTAGATATCGAACATTATACGCACAAAATAACAGAATACAAGAGTAATTTGCATGTATAGAAATTGGATGTGGCGTAACACGTGTTTCGAGTATTGATAGTGAGTCGGTGTCAATTTGTGGAGACGCTTGGTAATAACGATGGTAATAACATATTGCGTAACGTCTCGATTTTTTCATATAATATACGGAAGTGTGAGGCGAGGTAACCGAATAATTGGGTGATTTTTCTTTTACATACTGTGAGTAGATACTGCACTGGTAGGAAATAGTAGTAATAACAGAAAAACAAAAATGACGGTCGTAATATCTCTCTAAGCAATTAATTAATGTAGGATCATGTAATAATTGGGTGTAATAATTATTAATACTATTGTTTAAATGAAAAGCAATAAATAGATTTAAAAGTCTGTTTTCCCTTTATAACACAATCATTAAAATATTCAAAACATCATCTTAACACAAAAAAAGCTTCAATAAACTCCCAACAATACCATTTTCTAAAACCTATCTATAACATAAATTATCCCTCATAATAAGGCGAAATAATATCCTTGCGTCAGAGTTACTACATATTATTGAACGAATGAAAACAAGGGGGTCTCTTTGACCCGGCCGGTGTGCGTCGAGGCGCAAACTGCCACCTGGCTACGGCCGGTCACTCTGTTATGCTAGGTTTAACCTCTATTTTTATCTAGAATATTTTTTTGCTGTGTAATTGACCGTAATCTCCAGTGGATCTAATGGAAAATGGCAGACAATTTATCTGGTGATAAAAAAATGTATAATGTTCATTTATTTTTTGTTGAATGGGATGTTGTTTTATTTGTGAAAGGGTTGTTGCTGGATAAATGATTGGTTAAATTAATATATTACTGTAATAAACATGTGTAGTCAATAAGGAAGTGTAATTTATTGCTACGTTCATTTTTATACCCGTTGATTATTTGTACTCGAGTGCCTCGATGGCGCAGTCGTACTAGGGTGTGATTGCAAAGCTGAAGTCTCGGGTTCGAATCTCCAGTCGGGCAATGTGATATTGAATTGTGTTGTAGAAAGTTTTATCCAATTTGTGCCCGATATAAACATAGGCTTGCCCCCTATCACAAAAATACAAGGCGAAACGTGGGTGTCCTGGTTGTACCTCTACCCATTCTAGGAAAAAGGCAAGAGTTTATATACATAAGTATAGTAAATAATGATTAGGACATGGATTCAGACTTCACCGGGGAGAATAGGGACAATGAGAAAACTACTAGACAGGGATAATTATAAAGGTTTCAGAAAGCATTACCAACATATAGGGTAAGGAGATTATTTTTTTTCGAGGTGAGTGGTAATGATCACAATGCCACGTCAAGGCAATATCCTTGCCACGTAAAAATACTTCAAGCTGTTTTCTAAGTTTCTACACACGACTGTAGTTCCTTCACACATCGAAAGATTACAAGACAAGCCCATTCGCATAACAGATCACTCACAAGTTACTACCAAAAAACTTTGCGTAATCTTTCACTCGGCTTGTTATCGTGAGGAGCGTAGCTGAGTTACACATTCGTGAAACAACGCCTCGCGAAGTAAACTTGAATATATTTCTTTATTTTGCATTTAATCTGTCAGTGTCACGAGCATTTTACGTTGATGTGGTATCTTATATAAGTATATAGCAGGCGATTGTGTGGACATGTAATTTTTGGTAGTAAGAAAATTACTATTCGGTGGAAAAAAAAAATTGAATTTAAAAATGATAGAGCAGTACCCAGTCTAGATTGTGTAAGCAGGTCGACTTAAATGAGGTGATACCATTTTCTCAAGTAGGCTGACATGCATGAAAAGCTTTAGTGACATGTTTTAATTGATAAGAACAATTACCTGAGTCGCACTGATAAGTGTTACCACCTCAGCTCCTTTCTACCTTTTTACCCTCTGTTTATAAAGACTAAAAACGAATTTGGCACTATGTAGTATTGTAGGTGTTAATGGGTCGTTACCATCACGTGAGCTATATTATGGAGATCGGAACTGTGGTTCAAAAAATTGTGACATTATCTGGCCGATCGACAAATGTTGACTCAAACTGGTTCCAATACCGAATAACAATCGAACGCGTCACGCCAGCTGAATTTATGAATAGTTAAGGAGTGATTTGAACAATAAAATTTGGGTAACGTGCCCGGAGAGTGTGTTTATTTTCCTTGGTAATTATTGACTTAATAGTTGGTACCGTTTAGCCTTGCTTTTTATTTTTTTTTGTTGATAAACTTACTTCCTGTAAATTCTTTACTCAATCCTAGTCCTTTCAAATTGATCACGAAATTTAACGCTATTTATATATTTTTGAGTTTTGATTTTTATTTCAACCAACAGTCACAGTCATATTATTAATTTATTTAAAAAGAAACTAAATACTAGTATTTTTCTAATTTTACACTTACTTTTTCACTTAACCGTCACTAACAATAAAAACAAAGGTTAAAATAAACCCTGTCAACGGAAATAGTTTTCACATCCTGTTATTGATACCGAAAAAAATAGACTTGGCACCTTTCCACTTTAATCAGACGTGGATTTACATAGAACAGACGAATGGTAAAATATTGTCGGCGTGCTCGAATTCACACAAGCCTGTCCCATCCACCCGTGACGTGACAAATCATACAGTTAATAAATCTGTCAACCCCTCATGGAGTAAACGTAATGATAAATTATTTTGGTTTTCATTAAATAGTGCTGACGGTGTAAGATGACCTCATTAGAGACCAACGCTTAAAGGTCGAGGTCATAGTAATTAAAAGTATGATAATCGATATGGTTTTGATATCAGCGTGACAATGTCCGAAACAAACTACTATTAACTTTGTTTTCATGCTTATTTTTATTTTTATTGCCTTCGTAGGCAGACGAGCATGCGGCACGCCTGATGGTAAGCGATCACCGCCGCTCATGGACCTTCGCAATGCCAGGGGTCCAGCACAACAAAGTCGCTGCCTACCGAAATTCAGCGGGATTAAATATTTTTTTTTATTTTACCCAAAAACGATATCGCTGATTCCTTAAAAGAATGCCTTGAAATCCCGTTGCAGAGTGTGAATCTCAGAAAAAAATTCAATGAGTATGAGATTTGTATCCATAAATCCATTATTAAATATTATCAACTAAACACACTTAGCAAGCCTTACACAACATTCAAAACTGACCCAATTCCCAACAATTATCTTAGAAAGTCATTACACAAGACACTTCACTGTTGCCAAGCTGTTATTTACAGTATTGAACGCAAGCTGTCAAAGTCTAAAACTCGGTACAAGCTATAGCTTAGCTTAACAAGGCGGATGAAACTTGCAGCACGACACAGCTCATTAACTGCCACCGTGCAAGTTTGTCACCAAATAGCATAATAAGTGGCGATGGACAGTGTTTCCCTAATGTGTTCGATTTTGATGAACAAAGTAGCGGAGAACAGTACGGGTCTTATAAAAAATGGGGTTCTTTTTTTTAATAATAATTATATAAATCAATATATTCAACAGTCACATACATAGACTACCCCGCACTAAGATCTAGTCTTGTTACGTGGGTATCAGGAACTGCGGGAGACTTTTCGGTCTCACAAACACCCCGACCCGAAACAAATACCTGTAGATCACCCAAATATTTGTATCGGTGCGGGGATCATGCCCACGGCATCATATTTCACAACTGGCGTATAACCAACTGCACCACGGAGGCTGTCATAGGTTTGAATTTTTGCCCAAAGCCATAAATGCTATTAATATGAGGCATATTTTACCTACGATTAGCGATATATTTATACGATTTAGCTACGATTACGACGTTGATGTGATAATACACTCGCGATCATAGTTCTGATGAATGCTATTGAACACTGAAGAGATATATTTAATTGTAGAATTAATCAGTAGTATTATAATATTACGTATATTGAATTTGTAAATAATATGAGGGTTAATTTTGATGCGGTAATCAAAAGATTAGTTAGGTATTCGAATATATTATTTGGATCATGAATAAAATTAACTAACGGGAAATGAAGGTAACAATGTTGGATATCATGGATATAATGATGTTAGGTCTAACATAATAACACTGAGGCAGGCAGAGGTGCTACCAGGACACCCACATTTCGACTTGCATGTTCTGTCCAACGATGTGATTGAGGGTGTGCTTATCGCCATATCTTTGTGATCCGTACTGCACCGAGTACCGTGACCTCAGCTTTGTAACACACAGCTACGCCACCGATGTATAAAACAAGCGCCATGTGAAAATATCAGTATTTTTCCAAAAGCTTTGTTCAGTAAAGTCGCGAACCTGCGCCTGTATAAATATAAAATTCGCCGTATAAACACTCGTCAAGTAAAACAATACTTATTATTTTATGTTCTGAAAAAATGTCGACGAGGCGCGCTGGCGTAAAAATGGCAACACTGAAAATATTACCTAGCGAGAAAATTTTGATGTAATGTATCGTCACGATTATTTTTACGACGTTGTCATCGTCCTGCGTGGAGTAGGCTTTGCAAGGGGCTTTGTTCATGTTAAATTTCCCAATAAAATGACGGTGACCGTCATAGTGACAGACGCGTGTCGCTTTTCGAGTTAATTATCTGTTTATTTGGTTCAGATTAGACTGATTATTTAGTTGAAAAATACTGTATTTAGATCACACTACTATTATCAGATGTTTTGTAGTTATTCTGAGAGTAAATAAAGTTTTTTGGAAAGCGATTAGAGGTCTGAAGTAAAATTGGTCGTCTCAGATTTATTAGTCTATTTTATTATAAGCGGGCTGTGAATTGTCAGATCGGAAATCAAATTACTTAATTCGTAAATACTATTTTAGTATTAGTATTGAAATAACAAGTAACATTCAATTACCTCTGATTTCCCTGGGACATAGCCGCCAAAGTCCTTTCGTTGGTTTATTACTGGCGGGAGGAAGTATCTCATCGAGGGGAACTACCAGCCCGTAGAGAGGTCGAGGCCAAACTGGCCTTCCTGCGCGGGGCCGCCATGGAAGAGTGGCGCTCCAGGCTGGACAATCCCAGTGCATTGATTGGATCATTGCAATAGTGCGTCCTGTTCTTGACCAGTGGCTGAACAGGCGCCACAGCGTTTTGACGTTCCTACGACGATTGACACAGGTCCTATCGGGGCACGGCTGCTTCGGTAGATACCTGTGGCGGGTGACGAGAAAGGAAGTGACCGCTGTGGATCACCCTTGTGACAACTGCCCGGAGGATATAGCCCAGCTCACTCTTTCGGAGTGCCCACCCTGGGGTGATGAGCGCAGAATATTCCGCGTGGCCGTCGAAGTAGACCTCCCGCATTCGGCCGTGATTCCCTCCATGGTCGAGATTCGGATGTCGTGGCAGGCAATGCTCTCGTTCTGCGAGATCGTGATTTCGCGGAATGAGAAGGTCATTGACATACCCCTTTCGGATTCCCCCAGGGTACCAAAAGCTTTTCATCATGAACAAAAAAAAAAAAAGATTTCTTCTGACTAATAGAAGAGTAAAATTTTTATATTCAAATTAGTTCCTGGAATGGAATTTCACGATACAATAAAACCTCCAAAATAAAGGAACTTTCCGGCTACTCCTCGAATACCTTCAGTCTCCAATAAATATTCTATTTTGTAAATGTATTTCCTATTCAACATAATCAAATTTGTGGAAAGCTTTAACGGCCTTTAAGAAAATGTGTAAGCAAAATAAATGTCATTGTAATAAACCGCGTTAATTAATGTCCCAAATAAAACAACAATAATATTAACTTTTCTTAGTGTAATTTTTGACAAAAAGTCTTCAAAGATATTTCTTTTACAATATCAGTGTTGATATAAAGTAAAAAGGATTTATATTTCATTTATTTTGGATGTACTTCGTACTTTTTAACAGTGTAGTACTAGAAGAAGTTGTTTTAGTAATTCCAGTACACGATTTGTATAAAATGTATCCCAAATATTTTTCTTTAGATAATACACACAGTCTAATTTTATACCGAAAAATACTTTCAAAAAGGAAAAAAAAAGATAAATTGCGTAGGCGTGCCGTAGCAATTTCGCTACGAAGGTCGGTCGGTCGTAGCACAGGTAAGTTACTAAACAGTAACTCCGAGTTTATGCAAATTACGTAGCATACGCGTAGGCGTTACTTGGGAAGTAGTTGGTAACTTTAAGCATATGTATGTCTACGCTATACAATCATGTTTGTATATCTGAATATCTATTTGTATTATAATTTAATCCAAAAGTTTGTTTTACCTTTAAATCAATGAAAGAACTTTGTAGACTAGCGTAGCAACTACGCATGAGAATCGTTAGACTTCAATATTTTACCGTTGGGACATCTATTTACATGTGTTCTTAAATGATTTAAATGATATATTTAGTGGCAGTAGACCCGAGATATTAAATCGAATAAAATGTATAAACAAATAAGATTGATTTATTTATTATACCCTCGCTTATAGTACCTACCTACTTTGGCTAGTACTTTTAGTCCATGCACAAATATGTTGACTTATATTGCCCTCTTGGCATCGAAATTGGTTTCACGTGCTCTCCGAAGCACGAAGGCACTGGAGATTCAAACCACTCAAGAAAGTCCTCATGCGGAATTCCAGTCCACATTACTGCACCAAAATAGTAGTGGCAGCAGCATTTGTTATTGAAAATATAAGTCTTAATAAAACCATTAAAATTTATAGGTACAAAAGACGCATGCCTGTCTATACAAAAGGGTAGTCAGAAGTGCCGTTACTGTCATTTTCATTTCGTTATTTTAGTCCCAAGAAATAATATTGGGCGAGCCTTTCACCCTACTGTCCATTAAATGCAGTCCCAGATGAGATCAAAAGCTTGTAGGAATTACGAGTCAGACTAGCAAAACGAAACCATGAGTACATTACACAAAACTCATACATACTACTACTATACTACTATGTGAACGATGAGGCGATAAATACACTTTCATTAATCCTTTTCATCATTATTTTAAGCACCGATCCGAAGAACGAGACTGGAAAAATACAGGCTTTAAAAAACCCCAAACCTTTTCAGTTATAGATGAAGTAACAACCTTTGTAAATGAAGAAAAAGGAAGGAAAAAACGGTAAGGAAGATTCCAATAATCATCAGATTAAACTACAGGAAATATGTACATTGCTGAACATAGTTCTCTCTCAAATATTTTAGGCCTTTTTCCCACCCGCACGTTTCACAGCTACACTGAAGACATATTGACACAATAAACATTGCTCGAACTAAACAAATTATAGTTATTAAGAAAATAGCGCACATAATAAAATAATACATTTGGTCCATTGTGAAGTAGCGGCTGTGCTCTACCTTAATTGAAGAGCATTAATAACTGACTCTACTAATAGAGTAGTTTCTGTTGGTGACTCTACAATACACCGAGCTCTCGTTTATTACAGTAGAGTGTTTAATTCAATTTTTAAACGGAAAATGTATGGACTAGACGTATCGAGGCGATTGAGAATTTAAAAATGGGGGCTAAAGGAATGAGCTTTGTCAAATGTACTTAAGAGAAACAAATGGACTTCAGCCAATATGTTGTATAAAGGACTTTCTAACCTAAGTTCAGCGTCACAAAGGAGCTTTTTGAGTGCACTCATCTAACAGGTATGGAGGCTTGCGGTCTAGCAAACGCCCCGTGGCTTTGTGACTACGATCAAAATTCATTACGTCTTAGTACGGCGAATGGTTCCATCAAAATAGGTTTGCTATGAAATTTACGCTACTCCTTAAGCTCGCTAACCCGCCTTCAAAGCGGGGAAGTATTGACCAATATTAAAATATAGTATATTTAAAGAAAAGATTAAATAACCGCTTAATATTAAAATATACTTTAAAACACTTAATCCGTGACATCAATCAGTATCGCGTAATTAAAATAGCTGTACGCGCGAGATTCTCTTTACAATTACACTTAATTTTATTCTCAATGTTCATAAATTAATTTTATAGCATTTTACGTGATAAATTTAATTATACATTCAGAGAATTATACAGCGATATCAATCTATACTAATTTAATATTATAAAGAGGAATGATTTGTATGTAAGTATATTTGTAACGAATTGGCTCAAAAAGTACTGGACCGATTTTAAAAATTCTTTCACCATTTGAATGCTACATTATCACTGATTAATAGAGGCTATTTTAATTGCAAGAAAAAAAATAAGGATCCCTACTAAAACTACAATAATGTTACCCAAGGTGTAAAAAAAATGACTATAAAATATCTTTCATCGTATGCGCTACGAAATTTCTGTTATAATTCTTATATAAGGAGTCTTGTGCCAGACAAATAAGCGGTTAATTTTACCATATCCAGCAGTAGGATAAGCCTTAGACTTTAGACACTTTTATAAAGTGTATTGTGCTGTATTAGCTCACAATCGCCCACTGACACTCTTCAACCTCTCGGTTGATTGAGAGGACTTAAGGAAAAGTCAACTACACTATCATACTGCGGGTTGTAAGATACGAACCCCGCAAAATGGATGGCAACTCTCTCATATGCGTCCTCATGGATGTATACCACAACTTTTTTTCTATTGCACTGAATGGCAAGACGAGCACGACTTTTGCCTGATGTTAAGCGATACGACCGCTCACAGACAGTAGCAAAATCAAACAGCATCTTGAATTACAAAGCAATGTTGAGCATTTCACTGCGCTCGCGATCCGGAGACATAAGATGTTAAGTCTCATTGTGTCTAGTAATTACTCTGGCTACAACATCGTTTAAACCGGAACACAACAGTGCATTTAAACTGCTTTTTGGCGGGAGAAATAGACATTGCGGTGGTACCCAGACGGCTTCTCACATATGATAGACCTACCAGTAAAAACTGTCTACTTTGTCTGGCGCTAAGCAGCAGAGTGCAAGCTATTTTGGGTTCCAGTTTGAAAAACCGGTTTGACAGGTATAGACTTAGTAGGTCGTCTAGTACTTAATGTTCAGGAGTTCTGAGTAATGTGGTTAAGGTTAAGGTTTAAAATGTCGTATGGCTCACTTCACGCTTTCTGCCATTTTTGCTTTTTCTTATTTACTAATAAAATACAAAATTGCTCCGAGATATGGATATGATCTGTGAGTTATAATCTTAAAAGTAGAATGCTCTGCTTCAGGTATTAATCGGTCAGTTAATAAACTGTCCAAGCGCAGCTAAAGGTCATTTTATAAATAAAATAATTATTTTTAATAGTTTTTTATATCAGCAGCGGGCGGTAATTGAGTCGAGAGGGCACGCGTATTGCTTTACCGGGAAAGATATTTTAATCATACTTATGTATTTCATAAATGCGAAATTGTTTGTTTATTTACTTTTATTTGTGCATTTTTTTAAATAAATGTTTATTTAAAGAAGATAGCTTCAGCGGCGCAGTTGGTAATGAAGCTGGCTGAGAAATGAGAGGTTGTGCGCTTGATCCCCGCACCGATACAAATATTTGTACGTTACATTATTACACAAAAAAAGTCTTTCTTTTCCGGATATTATAGCAAGATCTTTATACGCTGTAATATACTGAGAACCTTCCAACACAATCATTTAACAATCCACCAATCCACAATGAGGCATAACAATGTCACAAAATGCTGCGGCAGTAAAAAACAGATAAACGAAACCAGGTTTGCGGTAGACTTTGCCTATTTTTATTTATGCCTATCCAGAACTCTTGTGGATGGGCCGCATACCTAGGTTATTGCCTCGAGCTCATAAAACTAAGAGCTCTGGCGTGTATAAAAAATGTCTGAGCGCCGTTGAACATGCATCGGCTGAATTCGGTTATGTATTGAGTAAAATCTCTCGAAAGCACTATAGGTTATTGTTGGGTTTTATTGACGATTTAATAATTTTAGGAATATGGAGGTAATTGTGACGTTCAATTTTAATAAAGAAGGTTTGGTGGGTCAAGAAAATCTATGCAATAGTCATTGCTAATGTAATAAATTATAAAATTCTAAATCCTACGTCCCAAAAAATATTTTCATCAAAGTTCTTTGCCCCATTCGGTATTAAAGACTAGTAAAATATTTACGGTTCTCCAAAGGTTGTGAGTATTCAGTGTTTGCGTATGTAGATAGTGGTATGCTCTATTTACTGTTCCTTTACTTACCTTTCCCGTAAAACCGACGGTTGTAAAGGACTGTATTCAAATAAATCTGTTGCCCAAAATGTTGGAACGAATAACATACTATTACAATAATTATGAGAGCATAATATAGAATACCGTACAATGTCAAACAATTTATAAAAACATTGTTATGATCGCAATTTTATTATACTGTTCAAGCACAGTTTGTGTCTTCATAAACACGGCGGTGAAACAAAAGGCCGTGGGTTCGACCCCCGCACCGGAACAAATATTTGTGTAATCCACAGGTATTTGTTTCGGGTCTGGGTGTTTGTGAGACCGAAAAGTCTCTCGTAGTTTCTGATACTCAAGGCACAAGATTTGATCTTAGTGTGGGGTCAGACCTATACATGTGGCTGTTGGGTGTATATTTATTAATAATGACTGGACGTACACTGCAATCCAATCTAAATCAGTCGCCGCTACCAGAACAAATTTCATTGAATTTTCTATTAAAGGAACTCAAAAGTATTTTTTATTATGCTGAATAAAAATATCCGATATTGGTTCATTCAAGCTAATGAACTGTAAATAACGCATCAAAAGTGATACGATGCGTGCAGACTGTGTTTATAAATGTTTCCGTTCAATTTAATGCCAATATTTATTTTAATGTTTATTGGTACGTATGGGCTGTGAACTGCGAAGTCCTGGGATCGGTATCTAAATCGAGCAATCTTTTTATCATTTCAACAGTATAAGTCCATTTGAATAATACTGTTTGGCTGGAATTTATTGATTTCTCGCAAAGTTTGCGGTCAAACAGGTGGCAATTATGAGATAAATTATATGAGATAATGATTGAAAATAATGTTGCGAGGATCCTACGCAAGCATAAAAGATAAAAGAAAGTTGTTGTAAATAGAAAGAAACTAGAAATAAATGACATGTATCTTTTCTGCAATTTAAATTGTATATTTATAACTATCATAAGGAACCGTCTTCAGCCGAGCGTAGTTCCATTTATTCACCTCTACCTACCCCCTTTCATATAAAATGACGAGATAAAAGTCAATTTTACCAACACATTGTGCGCCATATTGTATACAGTACAAATTGAGCAAACATTTTCTTATTCAATTTTGCAAAAGCAACGATTGTGCATAACAAAAGCAACAATTATAATTTACGAGCTGTTGTTACCCGCGGCTTTGCGCCTTATATTCATCCCGGGGGAACTTTCCATTATCCCGGGATAAAAGCTATCCGATGTAGTGCAACTATAAGCCAGCCAAATTTAGTAAAAATTGTTTGGGGAACACCGAAGCTGTAGTAAAGAAAATCTTTGTGTGCAATTTGTGTGAGAGAAATGCAGTTTTGTAACGTAGAATTGGCGAATGATAATACGGCTTACAGATGTTTTTATGACCTTAATAATTTGGGAAAATCGTAGGTCCATTAGTAAGGATACTAATGGATAATGCATGAAGAAGGAAGGAGGTGTAAGGGTAAGATGTTGTCGGGGATCCAATCACACAAGGAGGTGGCGTATGCTAATAAGGATTCGATTGACTCATCCCAGCCATAACTTCCTCCAACTTCTTGTGCAGGCAGGCCGTTGACATCGTCATACCCACTTCTTACCTTTAACCTTACTTCAGATTAAATTTTTATCCAAAACAAAGTGATGGATATATTTGCCGTAATATTCACATCGCAGTCAAGCCTAAGCATACACATATATTCCCAAAGTAATTAATACAAATATTGCAAGTAAAGATCCTAGACCACTATCAATCGCGCCAAAACAAACAAAGAAGACAGCGGCTAATGCAATGTGTCCGATATTGCCCGCCCTTGAAACAATAGACATTATGAAAGATCTCTATCTTTATATAGCTCTTTTATCTTAGAGCTATCTCTAACGCTTAATAGGAAACCCGCATGGATTTAGCAATACAAAAAGCATTGAAGCGTAAAATTTGTTAGGAACCTAGCTTGAGCTTTACTTTTGCAAACTTGTTCGGCTGGAGGACACACATGACCGCATGGTACAAGATCCAACTAAACAATGTGTATTGTTCACATAACCACGCGCCACCGCGCGTCACGCTGCTTCCCGCTCGCAAAATCCTACACCGCGTGGACCCGCGCGTCGGACGCGTGATTCAAGTTGTACAAACTTGTATCGACCTTGTTCAGTTGATGCGCGCGGTTTGGGACGGACGTACAAATCAAAGATAAATGAGAATGAAAGATGCCAGTCTGCCGCGCGTACATATGCTGTCATGTGAATACTCCCACCGCTCTGCTCCGCGCAGGCCCATGCGGTCCAAGTGAACTTAGCTTTATACACTAATTCTTGTCCTTCTCTGAGAAATAGAATAAACATTCTGTCGGCCACTCTCCTAAAGTATTTATATTTGATAACATTGAAATTGTAAAGATCCTAGGCCACTATCAATCGCAGCAAACCAAACAAAGAAGGCAGCTAAATGCAATGTGTCCGATATTTTCAGCCATGAAACAGCACACATAATGAAGGAGCGATATAAAAGTTTGTATAGCCGTTTACGCTCCCCATCTGAAGAACACTCGCATTACGCGGCTAATGGAGATGAGACGCGGTAACTTATAAGGATTTTATTAAACTTACGTCATATATTGCTTTAAGTTTTATTAGCAGCTGAAGTAATGTTGAAATGTTATTAACAATATCAAGTATACGTCTCGTTGCAGGGTACGGTTCTTATTTAGATTAACCAGGATCTCTTATAGGAGGTTGGATTATTCACGTGTAGATTTATCAAGTGTTTTGATTCTCTCACAATGTGTCCTTTTTCCGTAACTGATGAAACCTGCGACTCTAGTTTCAGCAATTCAATCTGCCCCAAATTTTGGTAACACTTTTATAATATTAGTCATATCAGCATCACCGTCGTCAATTTCATCATTATTATCATAATCAGCTGGATCATCTTAGAGAGTATTTAAGGGATGCTGATTATAAGGTCCACTGCTAAACTCATAAGGTTCACTGCTAAACAAAATCCTGCCCTGAAAATTGCAGAAACCTGTTAGAAGCGGCATACAGCGATTACCTTACCAACGAAATTTTTCTCCTATATCTGTATTATTTATTTTGGCTTTCTCGAGTCAAATGCCTCCCAGCGGGAGCATATATCTTGAGATTAGCGCAGCTCGTCGCAAAATTTCCTGCAGAGTGCAAACAACGGTTTTACTTTAAATACTGACGGCATTGCTTCATATTAGCTAAAGGTTCATGAATTAATGGATTTTATTACACGATTACATATTAAGATATTCTTCAAAATATATGCATCGTTCTAAGTAACAAGAAATGTATTTTTGTATTATATATTAGTTATTTTAAGTGATAAAATTGTTCATATTTTTTTAAGAAAAAATAATAAATTACCGTTTAAATATTGAATACGTCGAGTAGAGGGAAAGTTACTGTTACCGTTACCAAAGGTACCACAAATTTCATCTGTTTTGGAATGACTAGTGTTTCGAACCGGCCTGTATTATTGACTTTCAGGTTTTATTCGATGCTATTATACTTAATTCATTCTGAATACTCTTCATGTATCTTATCCGACTAGAAACATGTTATCCCGTACGGAAACTGTTCCACCATTTTCACTCCTTTTTGGTGGAATTTAGTAAGAAAATTTAACTTGCTTATTCATATACTTTGAAACTGTACTTACCTCTATTGATTTGCACCCTGAAGAAATAACAAACAAACACTTATAAAGTTTATTATTCATATTACTAGAACTCTTTCAAAGAGAACGGCCCTGAAACTTTATGATGCCCATTCAAAAAATTATTGTTATATTATATTCACCAGACGATTTCAGTCCAACGGTACACAATTCTGGCGCCGTCTAACTTCGCTAGGATTCAATTATGCCTTACAACTTTCTTTCCTTTTATAAATAATTCAACGGCTGAAGAACCTCCTTCGCTGGCTTTCCTTGACATGTTATGGTCGCAGCAAAAAGTTCCACCATGGTACACGCGATAACAAATAGCTTACCGACTACGAATAATAAATTATGCATGCGTCAAGCTAAGATCTAACTGTTAAGGTTTTGATGTGTTTCGGAATTAAGGTTGAAGTCGTAGGATCAATACCAATGTTATTGGTACAGATGGTGAAGTGTATTTATAGATATGAAGAATACAATAACAAGTGATAACTAGGATAAAATTTATTGAAGAAATTAAAATGCTAATTATTTTGAGGTAATGTGAAGATGTCAAGAAGTGATATTGATATTAAGAATAATAATTAATGTAGCTAACAAATACAACAAATTTTAAATCGAATAAATAAAGCTGAATGATGAAACTGCAAATAAATAATATTTCAACTTAAAAATATTTTCATATGCCGTATAATCTAAAATTGGAACTTCCGATCACACTCAAATATTTAAACAAATACCGGGTATATCAAGACTACGACCGAAAAAGAAGCCAGGTGGTAGTTTTAGTGGTTACAAACATGATGCAAATAAAAATTTAGCCAAAACAGACACAGATATTTTTTTAGAATTTTTTGAAAATCATTGTGTTTAGGTGGTAAATACCTAGTTTTTGCGAAATTACTAATTTAAACTCTTACGTACCATTGAGTGTTTAAAAATAAAGAGGCGTACATCTTTATTTTAGGAAATCTATGATAAGTACGACGACCACCCAAATACGACGATAAGTAAAAAATTATAAAAAAAAACGTTGCCGATTTTTTTTGTGAAATTTTTAGTTGCATTGAGTCTGAAGTCACTAATACTACCATCCGGCTTCGTTTTCGGTCGCGGTCTTGATATACCCTGTATAATTAAATATTGAAGTGTGAAAATAAAAGTTGAAAAATGAACGCGTAAATGGCGATAAAAATGATTTAAAATAAAAGCGTTAGAATAGTTGCACATTTATAATATTGAATCAAATAGAACAAGGTTACCGGGGCAAAGATTAAAAACAACAAAATAGATAATTTATCATTCCTTTTTGCGTGGAACATGGTATTGTATCTCGGGGGAAATATTCGAGTTGCCGGAAAAAAGGATTTGGTTTTATTATTTAGAATATGAGCTACTTTTGTGCAACAGTTTATCACTGTAGACGTTTAGCGGGTGGACAAATGCTTTTGAACTGCTAGTTTTTTATTACATTTGCGATAATGGATGCCATATTCGAGGTGAATTATTTTATAACACTAGTCTGTACATGGAAGATAAATAAGAAAAACTAATATGGGGGGTCTGTATAGTGTATATATAATAATAAGAGTACCCAAAATAAGATTTTTCGATTTTTTTCTGTTTGTCTGTGCGGTTGTGCGCGATGAACTCAGAAACGACTTAATGAATTTGGTTAAAATTTTTATGGATGTAGCTGAAACCCTGGATTAACACTTAGGCTACTTAGTAAGTAGTAACACACAAAATGAGTCTCACGTTTTGGGTTTGGTCTTTGTGTATGCGATGTACAAATTCGATAGTTTGAAGACTAAAGAGACATAACCATCTCCCGCTGGTGGATACTCTATTTGAATTCTATCCTTTTAAACTTCTTATGTATTGTAGTAATTTTTCTGTGCATGTATAAATAAAGCAGCTTACAATATTACAAAATTGCTTGGCAATACTTTTAATAAATTTTCGTTCTAAGTAATAAAGGTACCGTTTACCAGACAAACAAAAAGTACACTGCCGTTGTTTTGCTATCCCTTGTATCGAACAACAAATTCGTCATACCTACTCGACCAGAAGTTATTGTTTAGCACTCCGTGAAAGGGACAAGCGATATGTTCAACTTTGCGGGCTTTTTTATTTTTACCTCAGCATATTGATTTGAATTTTCTGCATGATTGTACAAGGAGGGCCAGTCATTAAGATTACGTTTAGTTGCTGAAATGGAAATGCGATGGATGTGTTATTTAAATAGAAAAATAATACTTAAAAAAAAACAAAATGTTGTTTATTAAAATATCTTCTAAAATAAAATTGGACCACTTTAATTCCATTGTTAAACGTGCGCAATGGCTTAGTAAGACCAAAGTCTCTCATAGTTTCGGGTATCCTTGATATAACAGTTATTCTGATTTTTATATCTTAATGTTAGATCAGGTCTATGTTAGTGACTGTTAGGAGTATTAAGCATGTTTATTTTTGACTGAAGGCATAAGTATCGACGAAAGTGACTTCTAACAGATCACAAGGGATGTCATTAGAGGCCTCTTATCAGCATCGGATTAATAGACCCGATATTTCGCTGATAATAATCAAAACAACACACAGATCTTTAACTGGAAATGATGATGATAATCGCATTAACGCTAGTAGAGAAGGCCTATGCAGAAGGGGATTATAAGCTAGTAAAGCGCTGTGGAATGCTAAGCAATGCTTTGTAATTTATGGTGTTTTTTTTTTAATTTCTACTCTCCATGAGCATTCGTATCGCTTACGATCAGGCGAATGGCATGTTGAATTTATCAAATCGATAACTATTTCACTATTTATTCGCGAAATCTCCCTTTACATTCTAATAAATACGCAACATTAACGCTAAAATACGTCCAAAAAGGAGTTAACAGCAACATCGCAATTCAGCTGATAGAGATATAAAGTCCGAGCCAAGATTAAGATAAAACGGGCTCCGCTGGTTATAAATCTCCCGCCGGATAGATAAAGGTCTGGCCACGTGACCAACTCAGCCTGATTATTTGACAGAAAATTGGTACGTAGGAAATTTAATAACGATTCTAATTAAGATAAACATTGTATCGCGGCCTTGATTACGTGATGGTTAAAAAGTTATTTGCTGGCTTTGGGCTGTTTTTCCGTAAGTAAATTTGTGCGTGATGGTTGGTTTTGTGTTGGAATTGAATTTAGGTGTGATGGTAGGATTCATTAAGGCTAGGCCTATAAGGATTTTTTATACTAAGAAAACGTTGATTTTATTGAATTATGTACGAGCAATTACTTACCGACATTATTCACGTTAAACACAATAATGAGAGGGTAATATTTTATACACACACTGAATAAGATTATCTCAAGCCTACTCATATAATGTAGAAAGTAAATTTACAAACAGACTGCCGTAATATTTTAGCTTAAAGTTGAATCTCAGCATTATGCAGCAACAAACTACTACTATCAAACATTTAAAATCACAATAGCAAAAAAACTACAAATACTGCAATAATTCACTAAACAAAAGTTATCACAAGCCAAATAAAGAAAAACCGTAAATAGCAGTATTTATACACAACTGAAATCTTCGTATTCCGAGAGCTCGAGGCTTTCAAATAAGTAGTGTTTTTCGAGAACGGAATAGCGGACCAGCCCACTACCGTATCCGACGGGTCTAAGATTTATACCGTTAATGCTTACTGGACAATACGCTCGAGTTCTTTTCGCTTTCAACTGTGCTATATATATTTATGTAAAGGGACGAGAACTTAACGATCGATTTTTATGTTCGAGTGCGGTGGAGTGTCGTCTTTTTCGATTGCTACAAGTCGTATTGTCGCCTCAAAATTGTTCTGACTTAATAAACTTTGATAATTATATAAAAAGGCCAAATCCATGTACGGTTTTGTAATTCCATTATATTTAATCGTACATGAATGTTTAATGTTAATAGTCAAGATAGCGAAAATTCCTCGAAGGATATCAAGATGTTTGATGGAGAAACGCAAATAATGTTAAGGTGTAAGTCAGATGATGCTACAACAATCTAAAACATAAACTAAATTGAACAATTTTGAAACAAGTACAAATCCGATATTCTAGAAGTGTATAACTACTTGCCTATAAAAATTACAATGATTTTAGATATCGAACACAATTTAAAAGTAACATCATGTTGACTAAATAATTAAGTACTGCTCGAAATTCCAGCCGTGATTCGGGATTCAAAATGACGAAGGTTAAAAGATGTTTTGTCCAGCTAACGTTTGAGCTATTTGGCAGAATTTCACGGAGATCATACCTCAGATTTAAGGGTGAAATACACCGATTAGAATTCAAAAGGCGATGTTGACACACGTTAAATTTAGATCTCAACGTTTATGTAGCTTCTCAGGTGTATTTATTAAGCTACATTCCGACGTATGCTAAACGCGGTCTTTGGTTGATAGTGAAAATATATTAATGGATATTTTTCATAGAAACGGTTGCTATTCAAATATTATAAAGGTAAAAGTTATGTGTTTGTAATTTCTTCACGCTTAAACGGCTGGAACAATTTTAATGAAATTTGGTATGGAGGTATCGTAGGTAGGTAGGAGGTAGGTAATTTGGTTTGACATGACAACCCATTAAGCAATTAAAATGTTTTTAATAATTCATAGACATTATCTTGTTTCATATTATTACGTTTCCACCACCTTAGATACCGGTTGTTTGAATTTTTATTCAAGTCCCACTTCCTAAATAAAAAGTATATTATTATTAGACAATATCACTCAATACGATAAAAATGATCAAAAACCCTCCAACTTAGCAAATACATTTTTGTAAGTGTATCAAATAAACATTAAGATGTCGCAAAAAAATAACTGTCACAAACAAGAAAAAACGGTTGTCACAAACTTCTATACATCACAGACGAGAAAATTGATGACGTAATGACGTAATAACGTAATACGTTATTTGAACTTTCGATATGATTTATCACAATTTTTCCTAGTTCCACGATATATTATATTTGTTGTACTTTGATGTATTGGAATGGAGATAGAAAATATCTGTTGCGTGTACGGGCGAATAATAACTTATTATTGGAATCGCTTCTGGTCTTTGGCAATAAAAATTGTATTCGTAAGTTAATAGGCTGGCAATCGATATTACTGTTATTGAAGATCTTGGAAGTTACCTTATTGTAATATTTATTTGTAAGGCAATAGCAAAAGTTATTAATTTGAGTCTTGTAGAATATCAAGTTATTGTGTATGAAGCCTAAAAGTCGTCAGTCGAGGTTGTTGACATTTGGCTATATTTATTTTCGTATGCTTTTTAAGATAGAATAACTCTGATTAATATCAAAATACTTTTTATACATGAAAGTGTAAGGTTACTGTAACCTCCACTCATAAATAGAATTAACAATATTAGTCTTCAGTTGCTTCTTTAAAACGAGAAATTACTTTCCAAATATAATTTGGATTGGAGCCAAAATTACTCAAAGTTTACACGTAAATGAAATAGATAGTCACATTTTAATCTGTTAATAAATCAAACAATGCGTGCTAACATTATTTAATTTGGTAGCAGTTTTAACGAAACGTATCTTATTACCAAACAATAATTTACTGATAAAGATTTTCACATGACAAATATTGTACATAATTATAATAATTAAATGGTACTGAGTAATTATAACGATAGGATGTTTTAAAAGTCGACCTTTTGGTATAATAATTTCCTGAGTACCGGTTACTAAAAATGGTTTCATTATTAGGAAGTCTCACGCAAAAAAAAAATATTGTAAGACTTTTTATTATTCGAAATACGAATGTAAGAATTCTAAGATTAGTAATTCACTTTTT
The DNA here is from genome assembly GCA_905220455.2 of Deilephila porcellus. NCBI lineage: Eukaryota > Metazoa > Arthropoda > Insecta > Lepidoptera > Sphingidae > Deilephila > Deilephila porcellus. The sequence continues at coordinate 2,847,084 of LR999977.1, read as the reverse complement.
TGGCTGTAATAAAACACCCATTTATACAATCATGCGCGCATAACCGGGAGTGTTGGCAATAGTATAACTATAAAACGACAACCACAATATATTTTTCAATTCTCATAGAATTTAATTTTGCTATCAAAACTATAATCATTAGTGCTACTAGAATCACCAATAGAAAATATAATGCAAAATTCTTTCTGCAAGTTTATTTGTCGCCTCAAGGAAAATTTTAAAATAGGCAAAAAATATATAATCCTGTGTTTACGGGGGAAAATCTATCTCCGGGGAAATCTCCCTCTACTCCAATTTGTGCAAAACTTTCTCTTGTAGCAAGAAAATAATAAAGTTCAAAAACAATAATTAGTGTTTGAGAAGGGGAAAGGAAATTTCTTTGCAAAATTTTCTCGCTCTTCGAATATTCAAAGAATTATTTATGTTAATTAACAAAGCTCCTCTGATTCTTTTACATAAGTAGGTGAAAATTGTGATTATAAACAGACGTTGATAAGTCGAAATTCTTTTTTCGTTGTTTCGTTCTTTTTCGCTTGAATTCATTATTGGCCATTATTTTTACTGATTCAAGTTTATTTTTAAATATGTAAATGATGTTTCAGGCATCTCAAATTTACATCCAAATTTTGGATGTAATAGGCTTTTGTTCCTAAAATAACAATATTTATAATTTGGTAAGTTAGTGGTGATTACTTTCAAATTACACGATTTAACGTAAGATTCTAAACAGACTACTTATTTTAAATAGACTGCCACGGTGGCGTAGTTGTATTACGGTACGGTTACAAAGCTGAGGTCTCGGGTTCGAGTCCCGGGTCGGACAAAGTGATATTGGATTTTTCTATCCACTATCAGTCCGGAGTCGGGAATTTGTGCCCGATATTGCGATAGGCTCGCCCCCTATCACATCGTGGGACGGAACATACAAGGCGAAATGTGGGTGTCGTGGTGGCGCCTCTGCCTACCCCTTCGGGGATAAAGGCATGTGTTTATGTATGTATGTACTTATTTTAAAAATACAAGTAGAGCCGCGGTGTCAACATTTTTACTAAAGTTAAAATGAGAAAATTTGATTTCTATTCGATAGATCACATGACTATTAATTTATATTGTAGAAAACCTACACCAAATAGCAACTTTTATGTCACATTTAGTCCACTCACTAAGAGTTACTAAGACTGAATTTTCCCCGCGAATTTTTTGACACGCCCTTAATTTTTAAGGACTAGTAAAATTCCTAGAAATCCTCAGATTTAATACAAAACTACTTAATTGTTAGTTACCTACTCGCTAACTATGCTATCACGCCATAAAAAATAGTTGAAGTGATAAATATATTATGTCTCAACTGTGATGTAGAACATGCTAAGTGCATGCATTACGAGCGTTGGAAGTAATATCACCTGATACACAATGTTAAAATAATAACTGTTAAAATTTTATAAGCTGCCGTGTAAATTACGTGTTGCAGTTGTCAATGCATACCGAAACAGTATGCGAAATAGTGGATTATTTTCGATATACATGAGTATTTGTTTTTATTCCCGATATTTTTCACTAAATTATGAATGTAACGACATTAGACCAATCTCATTTATTAACTAATAAAGTAGTAAAATAATTTAACATAGACCGCCAGTAAATAATATTAATTACTCAAGAAATCTTTCAATAGACTGTAATAATATCAAAAATGTTTTAAAGCTATCTCGGTTTCAAATATTTAATAAATTTGTATTCAATGTGCAGAGACCTGCGGCCGACAAGTTTACAGGTAGCAAAAACCCGGCGACGCTAAGGTTATTGAAACCGATTTTCCCCAACGCAAGAAAGCGATTTAGGTCGGCAAATGACAATATGATGATCGCAAGGTGATATTAGACGAATATCCTACCACATCGAAAGCAAATATAGAAAATATTGAATTTATATGATATCTCATGCACTGCAGGTTGAGCTATACATGATGAGGCTTGACTTTTATCTCACTTTTTTTTAAGACTGTCCCGCCCACACATCCGCCACTTTATCTCACTGGTTTAACGCTGCTTGGATTTTTGGATAGTTTTTATTTGCAAGGTCAGTAGTGTCTCAAATTTAAGCCATGTTCAGGGTTCTTTATAGATATCCGACATAACTATTACTTGAAAACGGCAATAATAACTGATAGCTTAGAGTTACGAGTTCTATTTGAAAAGAGTATAGCCGTCAAACATGGTCGCTGGCCATCCAGTTTAAGGAAATTACAATACTTAAAAATTGTGGTCTACCAATATTAAAAAAAGCCCTCCAACTATGATAAGCAATTACAAACGGATAAAACTAATGAAAATTAACCAGAATTACAAAGTTTCTAGTGACCTAGCAGCATAGTATTCAAGTTGTGTTCCAATCTATCCTCATGCATGCTTTCTGAATAAGACGAGATGAAATTACTAAGTCTTTTTTGTTAATGACTAAGCTTTGATTTTAGACTTAGAATACTGGCGAAGGTATTCGGGTACCTGTGTATTGGAAATACATAAGACCACTTAAGTATGTTTAAATGGATGACGCAAGGTCTTTTAAACCTCAGAGAACATAGTACGAAGTTTGAAACAAAAAAACTGACTGGTACTTAAGTCAAAAATCGCGATTTTAGTTTTCAAGGCTTTTGATAAATCCTTAAAAGTATGACTCTTTTTACGGCTGAAGTAAGTTCAGCTAAGCGGTAAAATACTCGTATCTATACGGAGTGGCCTAAAATCGTGAAAACTAAAATCACCATTTTTGCCAAAAAATCATCTCAGTTATTTTCTAAAATTTCGTTTAATGTGACCTAGGGTGATAAGAAACATGTGGGTTAAATTATATACCATATAATTATCACCCTATATAAAAAAAAACAAATAAGTATTTTATTTTATTTGTAGTTACAAATTTCCCCTAACGCCAATAGATTTTAGATGATCCATACTTGGCCTTTTACTGCCTGTCAAACAACTTTGAATGAAGGAAGGTTACCTAATATTTCTATATATATTCGCAACTGCGAGTACGCCAATGTAATGTGAGCGCGTACATAATACCTCTCTGCCTTTTGTCGAGATATAATATCAATTTAAACCGCAATACCTCCGTTTTCGGCTCATGTCGGTTAAATAAATTTGATATTTCATATCTGCTGGTTTATTTGACCGTGTTTTTATTTTTTTTAATTATGTTTACGATAAAATAATATTGATATGGACATTTTTTGTATACAGTTTTGTGACCAAGAACAATTGGGAATATTCGTAATTTATGAGATGAGTAAATTGTATTTTAATAAAATAATGTTAAAAATTATATCAATGTTGAAATAATATGTGAAATTTGGATTGATCAAGAAACTTTTATTTTTGTCGACTGAAAATTTCTTCGAAGTTTCTGTTACCCAACACAATAAGCAAATCTTATTTTAGGGTCTCGATAACGTATTCTATAATACAAAACTGGAATAATAAGAAAAAAACTTCTATTTATTTGATTATATACTTAAGTTATTATTTAATTATATCTACAATTTGTAAACACATACAGGGTATATCAAGACCGCGACCGAAAACGAAGCCAGGTGATAGTTATAGCGGTTACAGACACAACGCAACTCAAAATTTTGCAAAATTAGCGACGGTTTTTTTTTACAGTATTTTAAAAATCACTGTGTTTGGGGGGTAAATACCTACCTAGTTTTTGTAAAAATAGTAATTTAAACCCTTACGTACCATTGTGTGTTTAAAAATAAAGCGGTGTACGTCATAATTTTAGAAAACCAATGTATTTATCACTTAAATACGACGAAAAGTAAAAATTAACAAAAAAAAATTGACGATTTTTTTTGTGAAATTTTAACTTGTATTGTGTTTGATATCACTTATACTACCACCTGGCTTCGTTTTCGGTCGCGGTCTTGATATACACTGTATATTTAAACTGTTTAGGAATTTCGATAAATATAATCTATTCTCCAGAAAATCTCAATCAATTTTGGAACAATTATATCGATTAGATTATTCTCTTTAGTAGTACAACACTCGTGTACCTCATTAATACCAGCATCTCCAACGTCCATCCTATTATTCTAAACGTAATTCAGAAATGGCGTCCCTTAAGGAATCTTATCGTTTCAATGGCCTTTTTATCTGCAAAACTCTCTTTTGAATTAACGAGGAAATACTTCACGGCTCCGCTCGGGGCATCGTGATTATCAACAAAAAAAAAAACAATTAACTTGGTACCCACGTTCAAGAGTTTAATCCTTCTGTTTTAATTAAAATGGTGGTAATATTTCTTCACGGAACTGTGTTTTATATGAAAATTTAAGCATTTATTGTCATATTTTTCTTTTTAAATAGATTAACAGCTGGGCTATATCGTCTGATCCCTCTAAATCGCACTCTCGATTATAAAGGATGGGGTTTGTACTATGCAGTAATTGTGAAAGTGTACATTCCTTTTTTTATTTAATCGCGAAACGAGGATGCCTTTTGCCTGGTGATAAGCGGTACGACCGCTCATGGACAGTAGCAAAACCAAACCACATCAAGAATCATAACAATGCTTGGCATTCCACTGCGCTCGCCATGCTGAGATATAAGATGGTAAGTCTTATTATGTCCAGTAGTTACTCTGGCGACAATGTCCTTCAATGCGGAACACAACAGTGCATTTACACTACTGTTTGGCGCGAGAATTAGATATTACGGTGGTACCTACCCAGGCGGCCTCTCACATATGGCATACCGATTACCAGTGACTTTAATTATAATAAGCAATGGAGCTATGTATGATGATGATTATTTAAGTTCTTGGATTAAAACCATTAATTACGATAAATATGCGTTGTTTGAATGGAGCTCCGAGCCAATACCTCCTACAGAATATTATTCAAATCAATAAACCGTGTGACATTCGTAGATCCAAACCGGCAATTCCGCTATATAATAATTCCATAATACTTTTCACTTCCACGAACTTTATCGTTAATAATTTACAGCAGCTATTTCATTACTCATTAGGTCATTGTCCTTAGACACTTGACTTCAGCCCGATACTTTCGCTCGCTTTTATTGCCTTCTGCCAAAGAAATATCATATTTCTATGCTAATGATATTAATCGGCGAACGGTGTCTGTATTTTAGTGTGAAAAGAATGAGAACCCGGATATATTATACAGTCCTGTTTCGTCTTTATTCCAGATCATAATTATTATTCCAGATTACTGAATAATTTTGTAGTATTCGTTTTGTGATAGAGATTAGTCACGTACCGTGTGAGTGGTTACATTGTTTTGCATGGGTTGCGGCAGCGGCTTGTCCCTTGGGTCCTCTGCCAGTTAATTCATGCATAGATTTTAGTCTTTCGATTACTAGAAATGAATTTGAAATTACAGTTACTGAATTATGCCCTGTTATTTTTGTGCAAAGGATCAGGATTAGTTGTATAAAAAATAATCAACAATGCAATAGACTTTAAATAAAAATAGCAAAATAAAATTATAAAAACATTAAACGAAGCACCTAAAAAATAAATATAATATTTTAGGAATGTAAATAAATGAGACAAATGTATTTTCGCTTCAATTCAGCGGTGAAAATGAACGTTAATTTAATAATTCAGAGCCAGTTCCAAGAAATCGAAAAGATTAACGTAAGGTAACATTTAAGTTGGATAAATCTCTAAGTGAAAATAATAAAATGTTTGCGGCAATAATAATTTTAGCTGTTTCTCGCAAATGTAGTTTATAAAGTGGCCGAGAGTAAACAAGCCAGGGAATTTGCCAATTTATGTCTTTAATTTGCTGTTAAGAATTTACTGCGGAGTATTGACGTATTTTAATTTCCAAAAGCTTATTATGGTTTTTACATACATACATACATAAACTCACGCCTTTATCCCAGAAGGGGTAGGCAGAGGTGTACCAGGACACCCACATTTCGCCTTGTATGTTCCGTCCCATGATGTGGTAGGGGGCGAACCTATTGCCATATCGGGCACAAATTCCTGACTCTGGGCTTATAATGTGGCTTATATGTGACTGTTGGGTGTATTTATTTATTTTATTACGCTGAATGACGAGACTAGACCAACCGCCTGATGAAAAAAAAATGTCAAGTAATTACTCTAGCTACAATATCCTTCAAACCGGAACACAACACTGTTTTACATTTACACTGCTGTTTAGCGGGAGAAATAGACATTGCGATGGTACCTACCTAGGCGGCCTCTCACATATGAGAGACTTACCACCCCTATGAAAGTATGTATGTATTTTACTATTGCTATTTACACTATTATTACTCGTATAAGCTTTATTTTGTCTACTGATAAAATCAATAATAGCCTTTGCAAATTCTCAGAACGATTTCCATATCTAAATAGGAAAGCTAAATACACTTTATACTAACTTCTAGGAATTATTCCAAGTAATTAATGATCTAACGAACAGAGTAAATGTTTCTCGGAATATTAGAGATAAGCATTTGCGTAGAGTTTCTGGCCTAGTTTATGGTTTATTAGTAGTTAAGCGTTTCGGCAATTATGTGTATAAAAGGTCTATTCCACTATGGACCTGGATGATATCACCTGGGTTATAATAGGCGAGTCTTTAGTGACCTTTAATCACCCGCAAACATAATCACTTGGGTGTTTATAGCCAACCCTAAGTATAAAAGGACATATTAGTATCGTTTGGCAGTGAAAAAACGCCAAAACTACTGAAGCGATTTTATGAATTAACTTGTATGTATGTTTCCTTTGATGCGTTTGTCATTTTATCAATAAACAAAAATCATAATATCTATTTAACATAAAGTTAATTTTAAATTTTGTAAAGACAAGAACAACTTTGACTTTTGCAACCGCTTTATTGTAAGCTACGTTAGTGAAACCGTGAAAAATGGAAGAATGCCCGCTATTGGGCCCACGCGTCAGCAATTTCATATATACTGTAAAAAATATTTCAAAACGTAAATATTAAAAATATAGGTACCATAAAAATGCAAAAGTAAATTCCATACATTTTATGTGGAAAAAGGCAAGTTATTTAAAAAACTAGTGATTCAGTTCTCGAACGATGCCAAATAACTTGAGAACGCAATTGTCAATTAATTTTAAATGAACCATAGTTAACGCTGGTATTATTACTTACAAAATAAAACTAACATCATACTAATTAAGGGTCATCATCTGTACTAAACGACGTAGGAATTTAGGCATTCCACTTGAAGATCTAATTATACAATATTCGTACAATACGCGACAGCCCTAAGTGCAGCACAAAGCGATTACATTGATTGCCATATACACTTATCGCATATAGGCAAATGCTAAGTAATAAAACACATAATCCGTTCCACTCCGCGGCTTACAGACAATAAGCGTCTTACATTACCGCATTAATACCACGAGCTTAATATATAATCGGTAAGCAGTTTTCATGTCCGGCAATGTACGCGTAATTAAGCGCGGCTTTAGAAATCGTCGGAGAAAATTTTTCGTTGAATAAAATACCTGATTTTTTTAAAGTGGCAGTCCATGAATATTTTTTTTAATTATGTTACTTTTATATTCAGTTTGGTTATTTTAGGTTACTTGCTTGATTTTTAAAACGATTGAAAAACCTGAGCTAATATTGTATAGCATTTTCATATTAAAAACCATTTATCATTATTGTTAGGGGTTATTTGGATATAACACATACTCAAGTACCACCACCTCCACCTACTACCTACTTACAAATAAACGCTTAAGATTTTTAAAAGAAAGATTATCGGTCATGTCCTATTCTTGCTGAGACCTGATAAAAAAGTATAATTTACACAGTTGGGATACAGTGTATTTTGTTGAATGGTGCTAATGGAAAGATGCCCAATAAAAAATATAATTATTCCGTTCCTACTGATCATTGTTCTGTAATCTTATTCCTGATTTTTTTTCCACACACTAAGATCGAGTCTTGTGTCGTGGGTATCAGAAACTACGAGAGACTTTTCGGTCTCACAGACACCCAGACCCGAAAAAAATGCCTGTGGATCACACAAACATTTGTCTCGGTGCGAGTATCGAACCCGCGGCTTTTCGTTTCACAGCTGGCGGCTAACCAACTGCGCTACGGAGGTTAAAAACATATCTTTTGAATATAAAACTGATCTAAGCTTTTTACAAGACCCTTGTCTCTCATTTCTGTTACAGTTGAGACAGGTTTTTAAACAATTTGATGTAGTAATTGCTACGCAATGAAAACTGACTTTCGGTTTAAAATCCAATATACTGGGTGATGTGTCTTGATAAATTGCAAGTCATTTCATTCACCCGAGAGCACTCAAAGTCGGTAACTGTTAGTGGTTCTAAATAGTAACTGTCACTTAGTCATGTTTATAGCGTAGTATTCTGTAACTGTCAAGTCGGTTACCTAATGGAAGATGATCACAATTATTTTTATATGAATATTTTATATAAAACTTGTAAGAACATTTGCATTTAATGATAGAGGGATGAAAAAATAAGGGATGAGAAGAATTGTATATTTATTAAAGCACTTTTTAATGGTTAACAAATGTGTATCCTGATTAATATTTTATAAATAACTATTCACTAAGGCGAAGCACGGCACGGTGACAGGGAACACATCTATCATAACTCAAAACAGAAACCGTTAATATAATTATGAAAATATTAAATAATATTATTTTTCATAAATCAAATGTAACTGCCACAGAAGACTAGTTTTAATTTTAAAAAATCATTTTATTTATAAATTAAATATGTGTACATGAACCTTTTTAGAAGGAAAATTGATCGCCTTTGAGAGTGGATAATGGAAGAAATATTTGATTATATGACGTAATTTATTATGAATAAAACAAAAGCTTAGGCCGGAATCTTCGAAGAGATAGGCAGCTTTGCCACTTACAATTCATGTCCCATCTGATAAGTGCCATCGATAATGCTCTGAATTTATTTGATCAACACGACGTGGTAAGGTGTCAACCTATATTTGACGATATACAATAAAAACTATTACGAGTGCAAGACATGAAACTCATATTCATAAAATGACATGATAGGCAATAAAAACAAAACACATGTACCAATAAAAAGCAGCAGTTATAAATGCTATTAACATTTAGTTCCACGTGAAACTGCCTAATTGATCCCTGGAGTTCATACGGGTAGGTCAAACGGTCTAATAGCTTATTCTGCGGGCTCCGACTACTATAACTCAAAAGTAATGTTTCACACGTCGATGTGGACTGTTAACGCGACCTATATACATAAAAAATATTTTAACGTACTGAAGTTTATAATGAATATTATAATAAAAAGACCTATTAGGACATCGACTTTTAGGTGTATTGCCAACGTACGTAAACCGAAATGTAGTAATTTTGAGAATTTTCTGCTCGAAAACCATTTATTGGGATTGGGTAATTAATTAGTTCAATGTCTTACAATCAGCTATCTGACAGGGGGTCAGGCAATAAGGCAAATATTTGTATGACGAAATTGTAAAGATATTTTTTTTCTTCTTGAGGTGAATAGACGATCTAATAAGCGTTGCAGAAAGACGCCGGATACAGTTTGTTTATACGTCCCTGAAGTGATGAAGAAGCCTACGTATAGCTGAAAATGATCATGGTAAAAAAGTGTTGGATAAAGGAAAGGGTGAGATCCTACTAATATTATAAAGGTGTTTGTGTGTTTATTACTTCCGCACGCCCATACGGCTTGGCCAATTTTGGTAGTAGCTGATACACTGGATTAACACATAGAATACCTTTTATTCCGAAAATGTAGTGTTCCTGTGGGATGAGCAAAGAATTCAAATATGTATATTTGCTACTCTCTCGATCTCAAAGTGATAGTTTGGAATAGAATATAGAGCGGGTGAAATGGGATATAAGAGGACAAGATTGCATGCCTATAAGGATATAAGAGATGTGACGAAACAAGACGACAAAGGAAGTATAAAGGAAGTCAGTCACATTGAGTTTAAATATAAAACAGTACGCGAAATAATGTGTCCGATGTGGACTGGACTCAAAAAGTGTCTGCACCCGTGCGAAGCCGGGTCCTGACGCTAGTATTAGAATAATCAAAATAATATTAGTTTTAACTATGAAATTATGCAGTCCTACGTTACACCCACTGTTATGCAAATTGTCTAAATTTAGGTAAACGAACGCCTTACACAACCAATCATAAACATGTATCTTAATAGACTTGTTCGCAATACAAATATACGCACCAGTTGGCCAATAAAAACAATTAGATACCCAAAACGTAAAGTTCTACGTAATCAAAACACCACAAACAAGTCAGCTCTAATCAACCCAGCGGTAAACAACGAACACCAACAAATTCACCCCAAAACGTTGAAACTGGAAAACATTATCATTTCAACCCGCAGCAGCCAATAAACAACTGGAACTTTCAATATCTCATTATGAAACTACGATAATAGGACTCGCGACGGATATCAGACCACTCTGAAATTTATCTGGGACTTGCTGGCTTTGCTGTAAGTGTGGGACGATTTGTGTCAGGTAAACGAGTTGCCATGTTCATTGTCAGGTGATTTTTTTTTATTGCCGTTATAGGCAGACGAGCTAGCGGCCCGCCTGATGGTAAGCGGCTACCGCTGCCCAGAGAACTTCGCAGTGCCAGGGGTCCAGCACCACAAAGTCGCTGCCTACCTTAAGGAGAGTACTCTCTTTAAGCCTCGTTTGAAGAAGGATAGGTCATAGCGCTCAAGAAACACCGATGCAGGGAGTTCATTCCAGGTGGTAGGAAAGAACTCTGCTGCGGTGACGGGTAGTGCGATGGTAGAAGGTAGATATAGCGGTCGGGACGTTAGTACTTATGGCTACTTGTAGACTTCTGTATGAAACTTGTGCCGTGTTTTTTATAAGGAATTATGCCCCTTTGTATAGTGGAATACTTACAGTCGTGTTATAGCTTAACTGGCTTATACGTGGAACCTCTTGTACAATAAATGGGGAGATAATTTTTCCCTCGAGAACACAGGTTTTCACACCATGTTTTCTTAAACGATTTAAGCTTAAGCTACAAATTATTTTTATATTTAACTTCAAAATATCAGTGATGTAAGTAAGATGTAGTTCAAGACTTTTGTTTACCAGTTCATTTCACTCTTGACTAGGTATCTAAGTAGTTAATGTTATGGGTTATATTTTTAGTTATATTAAAGTGCGTGGAGGCCTGTTGATAAACGGACCAGACGCGATTGCCAACATGTTCACGGTGGTCGCGGGTTCAAATCCCAGGGCACACCTCTGACTTTTCGGAGTCATGTGTGTATTGATAGTCAATCACCGCGCACTATAACTGTGAAGGAAAACATCGCGGGGAAACCTGCATACCATAGCGAATTGTGATAATTTATATGGTATGTAAAATCCGCTAACCCGCACTAGGCCAGCGTGGTGGACTATATGGCCTTACCCCTCTCAATCGTTCTCTCAATTGCAGAGTAGGCCCGTGCCCTGCAGTGGGACGTTTATGGGCTGATACATATTTATACCACCTATTAAATGTATTTTTTCCAATAAGTGGTTATAGACGTTGAGTTTCTATTGTCAAACACACCCACGATATAAAACATTCGAATGTGGGCAACGTCTTAAAAAGAAGGCCAAATATATGCAAATGCTAAAATTACCCCAAAGGTGACATTCGTATAAAAGGGCATGACGTAAGCCATCATTGTTACGTGGCGCATGGAAACGTAACAATGTCGAGCGAAATAGAACTGTGATTTAAAGATATACAATAGAATTTAAGTGGCCCTGATTTGGATTTCAATAAATTTATACAATACGATTTCACAGAATATGTTTCGAATTGAGTTTTGAATTTTGATTCGCGTATTGGATTAAATTGGCACCGTTTGCTTAGTTAGGATATTCAAGAAGGCTTGATGGCAGCTAATTAATTGGAGTATGGAAATCATTGGAAAGGTTTACAGTACGAGCAAGAGAGTGATAACAACAAAATGGACAAAGAAATTAATGCAATTATGAGAATACAATCCTCTGACACAGTATATTCCATAGTGGATCGGTTTTGGAATTTTCCGTATTGGATGTAACGAGAACCAAATTATTCAATTCAGGTTGGAAATAATAATAATGCAAGAATTGTTCCTATTATAGCAATAGGTTCCGCGAACTCTGTTCTTCAACCAAACCACCACAATTTCCTGAAAGTCGTTGACTATAATATTTTTAATTTCATATTAATTTGGATTATAAAAAATACTTCAATATTTGCTTAATAATAATAATCTTTATAATAACTTAGACACAATATATCATCAAATGCCATGGGAAGCGACTGTGTCAGCCGTAATATGATTCTTCCTATCCTAGACGAAATCCTTCCTGTCATCTGCCATATCCTGAACCATTCCGTTTCCACAGGGTTATTTCCTACTGCTTGGAAAGAAGCCCACATTATCCCCATTCCTAAGAAACCCAAGCCCGCTGTACTGTCTGAATTTCGTCCTATTGCCATTTTACCATTCCTTTCCAAAGTCCTCGAACGTTTGGTTCACACCCAACTTAACGATTTCCTCTCTAATAACGCCCTCCTCAATCCTCTCCAGTCGGGATTTCGTTCTGGGCATAGTACTACTACCACCCTGACTCACATTACGGATGGCATCAGATCGGGCATGGAGCAAGGCCAGCTGACAGTCCTAGCACTGCTAGACTTCAGCAACGCTTTCAACTCTGTCGATTTTGATGTGTTGCTTGGTGTACTACGTTCTCTTAACATATCTCCAATGGCAATTGATTGGTTTCGTAGTTACCTGTTTGGACGCCGGCAACGCATCCGTGTCGAGGAAAGTTTTTCCTCCTGGTGCTCTGTATCTGCTGGCGTTCCACAGGGCGGCGTGCTTTCTCCTTTACTCTTCGCAGTCTTTATTAATTCCATTACTAATCATCTCTGCTCCTCCTACCACCTCTACGCTGATGATCTCCAAATTTACACGCGGGCGCCCTTGGACAAGTTGGTTGACGCTATTGCACAAATTAATTCTGACATGCAACTCATCTGTGAGTGGAGCAAGACCCACGGATTAACGGTCAATCCATCCAAAACCCAGCTCACTGTTATTGGTAGCTCCAGGATGGTTTCTAAAATAAACTGGAACCTACTACCATCCGTCTCCTGTAATGGGACTTTTATCCCATACAGCGAGACGGTTAAGAATCTGGGCTTACTCCTTGATAGATCCTTCACTTGGGGCCCACAGCTTCGTGAACTTAGCAGAAAGCTGTTTGCTTCGGCAAGGTCCTTGCGAAGGTTAAGCAATCTTCTCCCCATTGCCACGAAGATTTCACTTGCCCAAACCCTTCTTCTCCCCATCCTTGATTATGCCGATGTCAGCTATCTAGATCTCACCGAGGACCAACTTAATAAGCTTGAGCGTCTCCAAAATTTCTGTATCAGATTCATATTTGGTCTTCGCAAATATGACCATGTTTCTGAATTTCGTACTAAGCTCAAGTGGTTACCTATCCGCTTTCGTCGGAATACTCATATTCTTTCACTTCTGTACAATGTTTTGTTTAATCCTCTCACGCCTTCTTATCTTAAAGATCGATTCATCTTTCTCCATGACTCACATTCGAGATCCTTGAGGTCGTCGGAGAGCCTGAAACTGAGAATGCCCGTGCACTCCACGATTTTCATGGACAAATCGTTTACTGTCCAAGCTGTCCGACTGTGGAACTCACTCCCAGTTGAGGTAAGACGGGCACGAACACTGTCGTCATTTAAAAAAATGATTAAAGACCATTTCCTATCTCTAAATTGTATGTAGCTGAGGAATATCTTATGTCCATTCGCATGTTTGATAAATATTAGGATAGGTATATATGTTTATGTATATTGTATGTATTGTAAGTCTGTGTATTATTATTATTGTTTTTAAATATATTTTTGTATGTATTTGTTTATCATATTTATTTATATATGTATATTATTATTATTTTTTAATTATATATATACGTATATTTTAATAAACACCTTAGACTGCCCTCTCATTTTCCTTTTTACATATCCATCCAAAGGTTGCCTGTAAGAAATTGCCTAGTGTGATAAGGCCGCCTCTTGTACTATTATCATGCCATTTATTTACTGTAAATGTTTCTTTTTGTGCAATAAAGGATTAATAAATAAATAAATAAATAATATATCTAGATATTCACGATTCAAAAATAACTTTCTTTTGTTTTTGGCGAAAGAGCGTAATCAATCTTGATAAGATATTTTCTCGCTTTTAAACTTACAAGGTTACTTTGAAAACTCATTAGCACATACATTTAACTCGTGCGAAGTATTTTGTTACCAGTCATTGGCATTCAATTTATCATGATTCTATCGCGTGTTCGAATGGTCGTGTACCTGTCCATTTTCCATAATCGCATTCAATTTAAAACTATTATTATTATTGTTCAGTGTTACAAGTTGAAAGTCGTATCTAAAACTATAACACGAGATAGAGATAATATTATGTGACATCTTAAAATATATACTGCTTTTTTACACTGGCATGACTTAATACAATGCGGCCAATGGTAAGTGCGGTATAGTCCATGATAGATAGGTTCTCTGTCGAAGCGAGTTAGTCATTCTCGATATAATTATGCTAACCTTATAGCCGCCGCACATGTTCAAATGTGGTAGCGCAAATGCGAGTTTGCACCAGTCTCGAATGGAAAATTGGTATGGAATTTGCGCAGTTATTTGCCCACTCACGTTCCAGTATACTGGTGCATACTCAGACTTGCACAGTTATATCTTTACGTGTGTGGTGGCCATTAGTTATAAATGAATTTAATTACACGACTTTGGCTGGGGATAGAATCATAGATGACAGCTTTGACAAATCATTATGGACTTTGTAATTTGAGAATATAAGAAAATAAAGGGAACAAAAAATAAACAAAATAGTAAATTGAAATAAAACTATTTTTTACGGATTTTATCATGGATTTGGTGCAATTTTTTTTTTTTAACTTCCCGACTTTTCAATTTCTTTACAGCTTTCGTGAGTCCACCCCGTTACCACCTAAGAAACCACACCTATGAAACCATTATACAAAATAGTAAATTATCATCCAACGGTAAAATTAGTATTACACAATAAATATGACCAAATAAACATGCTATGTTCGATTCCCAGGTTAGGCGGTCTTTGTGCAATATTTTCGATTCATTCAAGAATCATTACATAGCAGGAAATGGATTCGTGCCCGTCCTACATTGGCCCCCATTAGGATCCTCGCCTATCGTACTACAGAGCGGAAATATCTTTGGTAAGGTGAGAACATGCGATGTAACTCAACCTGTTTGGAGAATCAGACACTTAATTTTAAAATTGAATTTGGTGTTTATGAAAAATAAATACAGATTTTTTGAGCGGACATTGTTATTATGAAATAAAATAAATACACCCAACAGTCACATACAAAGACCTGACCCCACACTAAGTTCGAGTCCTGTATCGGTTTTCGGTCTCACAAACACCCAGACCCGAAACAAATACCTGCGGATCACACAAATATTTGTTTCGGTGCGGGGATAGAACCCGCGGCCTTTCGTTTCACATCCAGCGTCTGTTATTAGATCGCTTTTGCTTCGATCACTGATATGGTTTCCACTATCGTGTAAGGTAGTTGAAACGGATACGAATACGCTACAACTGGCTGTTGGGTACCGGCAATATGGTTCACCGGACTGAACGCAATAGTAATACTGTTACTTGACGACGGATTTCTATGAGAATACACTAGTACTGTAGTATTAACAAGCAAGTCGCTTCTTATTATCAATTGAGTAACAAGGTGTAGTTGTTATATTGAGAAACTTTTTAATTTGACAACGCGGCATACAATTTGTTTTCTTATTGCCCAGAAATAAGAATTTTCATTCAAAAATCAACAATAGAAAAACATCTAAAACTAGTGTCCATTTCTGTCTCAGATCGGCGAATGCCTAAATTTTGATAGCCCGAGGCAGCCTTATCTATTTCACCAAGATTTATTGTGGAAGGAAGGGTCGGTAGGCGCGGACTCGTTTTTGTTTACTTTAATTCAATGTCACCGAGGCTATTATTCTCTTTTTGAAAAATGATACTAAAGTGTGGTAGGTCATTCACCTGATCTTAAGCGTCGCATATAACCTACACTAGCAACTTCAATTAGTACTGATTGTTATTCAGTACTCCGAGAATTCACAAGCGAGCAATATGTGTGTAGAGCCTATGAATAATTACGAATCTTCAAAAAATCAGAAAATTTCTACATAACTCGCTACATCTGTATTGAAATTCCTTTCCGTTCTATATACTCGTATACTCGTATAGACTATACTCTGTATCAGCCCATATATGTCCCACCACAGGTCACGGGCCTCCTCTACAATCTAAAATACGATTGAGAAGGGTTAGTCCATATAGACCACCGCGCTGGCTAGTGTGAGTTTACCTCACTCATTTGATTTCAATTACTCAATACATTACCAATTTTAATTAACATTACCGAATTCAAAGCTCTTAACATTCCCGAATTCTCCAGAACCAAACGGAATAAAATGCAAATGACCAAATAATTTATTGTAAAATATCTTTGAAGACATAAAATCAGAATGTCAGTGCCGAAACTCATCGTAATTCCCTTCTGTTATTTCTTTCACATTTTATTGGACATTAAGATCTTGCCAAGTCCGACCTTATCTGTCGCTAAGAGATTTATTTCGTCGAGCCGCCCTCCGAATTTTACAACATCGGGTTTTTGCGAACCGAATTCTGTCCAATCGGTAGGCATTTGAATCTTTCGCTAATCTCCTGTTTTGAAAAATATTTTGCGAACATTTATAAGGAATTCGGTGACGTGTTAAAGATAATCTAGGCACAGTCTGGTGAATATCGAATTCCAATATTCGATTTTCATAATTTGATGGAACAAATAGCAACAGGTTTTAATCCTCTCTGCCTTAACGGCTTAAGAACCAGATTTATTTTATAACGCTCTTAAAAGTGTTATTATAGCAATTAGTTAAATTGTTGTCGATTTCAAATCTTTGTCAAAATCAATACCCTAAACATATAGTACTCTCATTCCGCTAGCCATTCACTCGGACACTCGTATTATCCCAGCAAAAATATCAATATTTATTCGTCTAAAAAAATGTTTATAGATTAGGCTGGACTATGTTCTCGATTCAAAACCTTTAAGAATAAAATCTAATCCTTAGAAAGTTCCGAGAATTATTGTCCACTTATTGAATTGAACATACAACTTCAAAACTAAAACCACAGCAGTAACATTAGCGACGATTAAAACCACAACACGAAATATTCCCTATAACCCATACATCACGCCCAATAAAAACAATATGTTAAACCTGCACCTAACCTAAAAAAGCGTAGTGATTGAAAATCTCTTGGAAACGTGTTGCCGCTATATTTCTCACGTAACCAACCCCGCATTGTAATATCGGGAGCGTCCGCGCTCTGAGCGAGTAATAAATAATAACCATCGCATGTGTTCGATAACCGGTGCAAAATCTGTCAAGTGCACGCTCACGGACTGCCGCGGGTTCCGCATTTGAATTCTTTATTGTGGGCATTAATGCCGTTTCGTAATGATGTGAGGGATAATATTATTTTGTTTTATAGGAGCCTTTTTGTATATCCAAAATGTAGAACCCGTCCATTGCGGCCCAGGTAAATGTGTCGTGTTTCCGATTCACCGTGCATATCCAGATAAAAGTACTTTTTTTTTGAGTAGATTTATCTATCATATAATATGGGTTAAACAGCAGTTACCATCACTTTTTTGTCGTGTATTATCCAAAAACCAAACATACTGGTATTTGAAAATTTGCTTTGGATGGAACCATTATTGCAAATATTTTTCAATAGTCACCATCGAAAAAAAGATTTCTCTCTCAAAAGTGGACATCAAAACTTCATTTAAGCTCAATTTCAAAAGTAAGAACACTCGTCTATTCACCGGACGTAGAAATATTAAAAAAAGAGGTTTCTATTCGCACAGACTTTTAAATGGCATTGATACAATTTATGCATTGGATTTCTGCGAACAGTATATTTAAAAAATAATAATCTAAAACTACGAATACTTGCACAATATGGAATAGTGTGAATATTTGTTACGAAATGGATATTTTAATAATGGTTTCTTAGATTTACGTGACTGTTACACAATTAAATAAAACTAATATTTAAGGATTTTATCACGAATTTGGTTTCATTATTATGAATATTTATTAAAAATAAATATTTTTACATTATTTTACTTTCCGACGTTTCGATTACTGTACAATTTTCGTGGTCACGGGTGGACTAAAATTAAATTGAAACCGAAAAAAATAAATTTTGCTAACGGTAGTTTTAGGAAAAATGTACATTTTAAAATCCTAAGAAGAGATTTTATGTAAGTGTGTATTCTAAGGAATAGATGATGACATTGTAATTTAATAAATACCGGCTTTTCAGTGCCAAACTCGTTTCTTAAATGACAGCGTGACATGGCTGCCCTTGAGTGATCCGGCATAAAATTTCTTATCTTAAAAGCAAAAATAGCTAGAGAACAATTACTTTAAAATACAGGGTATCTCAAGACCGCGACCGAAAACGAAGCCAGGTGTTATTAGTGACTTCAAACACAACGCAACTAAAAACTTCGCAAAAAATATTATCATCTTTTTTTTAGATTTTTTTTACTGACCATCGCATTCGGGTGATAAGTAGGTACATAAATTTACTAAAATAATAATGTACACCTGTTTATTTTTAAAGACGCAACGGTACGCAAAGGTTTAAATTACTATTACAAAAACTAGGTATTTATCACCCAAACACGATGATGTTTAAAAAATTGCAAAAAAAAAATACTGTCGGTTTTTTTTTGCGAAATTTTTCATTGCCATGTGTCTGTTACCACTAAAACTCCTACCTGGCTTCGTTTTCGGTCGCAGTCTTGATAAACCCTAATTACTTTATAATCGCCACATATTTCTACAAAAAATAACAGGTAGGAATAAAATTAATTTTTGCCTAAGCTCTCTTATTGATAAAAGTCGTTCGTGCCTTGCAATGACCTACCTACCCTATACCTATGGACTGATTTTATGAAATAAAATAATAATCTATTCCAGAACACGTACATTTAAACATTTTGTGTTATTTCAAAACCTCGAATGTGTAATTATCCATAACAAACCAGTTTCCAACAGACCAGACAAAAAAGAACTTCGGCGAAGTAAAACACATGTCTCTGGAAATTTCAACGGGCCCCTAAACATTAAGCCAACGTTTTTTGTACATAAAAGACTGACAAGGCCATTAATAAAAGTTTTCGCAACCGCCCGCTGGCGAATTTCAAATGTGTATATATAATTACGATTCAGAACATGCGTCGGTCTGTCCCGTGTATGTAACTTTTACTTCTTTGTGTGCAGATGGGTATTCGAGCCCCGAGGAAAGTATTTGCAAAGTAATATTTCGATACTAAAATATAAGGTATGAAAGGTTGAACTTCAAGGTTGTTGTTGGGTTAGGTACTGTGTGGTTTCATGACTGAAATATTAAAAACGTTAATACTGGTGGACTGCCTCGGTGGCGTAGTTGTACTACGGTACGACTACAAAGCTAAGGTCTCGGGTTCGAATCCAAGCAACGTGATATTTGGTTTTTCTATTCATTATCGGCCCGGAGTCAGGAATTTGTGCTCGATATGGCGATAGGCTCGCCCCCTATCGTATCATGGGACGGAACAAACAAGGCGAAATGTGTCCTGGTGGCGCGTCTGCCTACCCCTTCTGAGATAAAGGCGTGAGTTTATGTATGTATGTATGTTAATACTGGTTGATGCGTAAAAAAGAATTTCAGAAGTATTGACTACAATGTTGATGTATTGAAATAAAACTATTTTTACGGTGGACCGCCCAACCTGCCCCGTGATCACAAAAACTGTAAGGTAATCGAAGTCGGGAAGTTAAAAAATGAAAAAAAGAAATCAAATCTGCGATAAATGTGTAACATTCGCGTAAATAATATATGAAACCATTAATGTTGATGTAGTTAATTGATCAAGTTAATGATAATTCGGATTCAGCCTTTGTATTCGATTTTGGGGTTGCCGGCAAAATTGTGTCAACCGGTGAAAGATGACAAAGTCTCGAGATACTCTATCCATCATCACTTAATCGTCCCACCGAAAACACAAGCCGGTGAAAAGTAAAATAAATGGCATTCAACATTATTTTGTATTATGTAAACTCGAGCAAAATACATCTCATTTGATAGTATGTAAATACAGAAATAGAAAATGTTTATGAAATATTTACAGCCCCAGAGAAAATACAAATAACAAAGTATTGCCACAATGAAATAATAATGCCCATAAGCTAATTGCTTTTCCTTTTGTTCGCTGACACTACAAAGGCCATCTTCAGCTAACAGCTATTATATCAATTTGAAATAAAAAATGTTTCCCCTTTTCAACCGATTACCCAGCCGAAAGGGTTGCCACTTACACCTATTAATCTCTGGATGGAAAACATTGAGAAAAAAGCGAGAACATAATTCTTTCAGAGAAGCTATTGAGAATCATTATGGAATTTTAGGGTAGAGCGGCTGCTGACTTCGGCGATTTAGCCTAGCAATGCCTTAGATTGTAAAACCTTAATAGGCCTCAACTCTTCTGTACCTAATTGTAAGTTGTTGAATTTAAAAGTGAAGCTATCAATGCAACAAAAATATGTATACCCGCTCTTTTGCTCCAGGGGGGGGGTAAATGACGTTACTTTGTCCGAGGCAATTAACGTAAACAACCGTTATCTGCCCGAGCGTTTTTAAACGTAAACAAACGGTTCTCAGAACTCAAGTGCTTTGTTTAACTATCAAGTGTTATGTTTTTTGTTTAGAATATGAGTGTGTTGAAATAATACTTCAGTTTGTTTATCTGATTATGACTCAAGTGAATTGTTATGCTGCGTTGAACTTTGAGATAGCGTGATTTAGGCGCGTCTTGTAATTAAAAAATCATATCTCGAAAATTGAATCGATGACATATGGTTTTTAATGTTTTTTTTTTTACTTATATAATATATTATAAGGTAAAAAATAAAATCTTACACCCGTCCATACAAAAAGAATTATTTATAGCCCTTTGATTGTAAACAAATATCTGGCGCCGCGCGGCTTAATTTATGTTCAATTTTACAAGGCCAAGATGCAAAAAACTACCACTATTTGGCTTGAAATAAAGGTATTACAGCATAAGTAGTCTAATATACTATTAATAAAAAATATACATACATTAAGAAAATACAGCCAAATACGCCAAATTTAAAGGCAATCATAACGATGTCGTGCGCCAAAATGTACCTACAGTATATTTTGGGCTTCGAAAAAAACGCACATTAATGCGTATTTCATGCTTGAATTTTTATATCTACGCGGTAGTGGTTTACATCTTGCGAAAATAACAAAGAAACAGGAGCAAACACTTACGATTTATGAAATATTTCCAAAACAAAATCACTTCGCCGACACCCACTCAACACGCACTCGAGTGAACTTCAAACCGTTTTTTTTTTTATTTTGTTCACGATGCGGGGTATTGTTTTTTCATAGTTTGAAGCGTAAACTAACGGTGAAGCGAGATGGATAATACAAATTGTCCATAGAACGACCGAAACGGATATATTTCCTTTTGTTCTAAGGCATTCGGAGCGCATCGCCATGTCAACTACTAGTTGACACGGGCAAAGCTGCGACACACGCAATGTCAACTACCAGTTGACATGGGCATTCAAGCGGATACAGTAGAAATAAAGTACATGTATCCCTTTATAATATTGTATAAAATGTAGAGCCATACTATGCCACATCTGAAGTACATCATAAATAGGCTTGAAAGGGAGGGAACTTAGTCATATTATGACGATCTCACCGAAAAACTATGTGAAATAACACACGTTTTGTGCGATCTGTGATGTTACGTAAGAATTTTTACTTCTGCCTTGTATCCTGCATCCCTAAAAATGATGAAGGATACTGTACGTTTGCAAAGTATTATAGATGTGAATACACGGCAATCTTTATATAAAACCTATAGAAAATTGACCTATATTCTGTTCATGTCATAAAAACAAGACACAAATTCCGATAGATAAATGTTTAATGCAAACGGAAACACATTAATAACGAAAACTATTACATTAATTGCCTAAACATACAATGTTTTAGACAAATGAGTTGTGTTCCTAACGGGTTTCCATTTAAATATTAATTGGAATTAGAGAAATCGGAAGTGAAATTGTGTTTTGAAAGGTTATTAATACAAATGGTAATGTTATAAACACAATAACAGATGCGTTAGCGCAGTTGCAACAACACCAGAATACTAAGCCGGTGGTCACAAGTTTGAGCATAGAAAACACCACATTTTGAAATTTTAAACAAAATCTAAACGGGGTGAACATGGGACCGCCAACCCGGAGGTCGCGGGTTCCAAAACAAAGGACATACACAAAATTTTTTTGACGCGATCTAAACGGTTATACTCCCTTCTCCGTACTCCGAGGGAAACCGAAAGGGTCATGCCAATGTCAGCGGCATTCCAGCCTGCACGCTTATAAAGATGTTTAAAATTATTGACAGTATTTCCAGTAGCAAAATAATTTGCAATTTTTGAAGTCTTGGGCTAAAGGAAACGCCACAATAAAGCTATTACTTCAAGTCGACTTACTGTGAGACAGAACCACGAATGAGTAAAAACATAAGAAAGAAACTAAACTGTATCATATATACAATTTTCACTCTTGTCTATTTTTTGTAAGGTAAAATGGTCCTTGATTTAAATTTAAGTTCGTTAATTAGCAGCCTTACAAAAACATTGGAAGATGAAAAGTATATAAATAAAACAAGAACCTTGGAAAATAACAAGGCAGTTCAAAATAAATAATGCTATCGAGATGCCAAAGTTAGCTTTACGTTTTACAAAATAATTATAAACATACATCAACATTAAATAAGTCCCTGAAAGAATGAATATCAGATCAGAATCCGGTCGTTTAAAGAAAATTGTTGATAGTATGAATAAACTTAATTAGGAACAGGTGAGAAAAATAGGATCATACTAACATTGCTAATACGAAACGCTGATTCTTAGTTTATCATTCGTTCTAACAGAACTGGAGCGGCAGAAAAAGATATGACACCATACCAAAACTGTCTTCCTATAAAATAAATCTATATACGGGCTTAGGAAGAAAGGCTGATAAGGGGATGCTATAATCATCATAACTTACAACTTTTACTATGTGCCAACTCTGAAAAAATATCATTTTGAAAAGTAAATACTAATGTCTAGGTATATAAAAGATAAAACACTAACCTGTTATGATATTATTCTGCATTGCCGTCGGTGAACAGGCAACAGTCAACAGCACAAACGCTATAAGAGTTTTGTGTCCACACCCGGCTATATGCATTGCGACATATATATTTATTTAACTAACTAACGTTATGAGACTAACATATATTTACACGTGCACTTTGACACTTGATTTTGACTTGTATTTTGTTTATTCCACACGACGCCGTCCGGTCCTGAAACAAATAGAAATATATTTTTATTATTTCTTACAGTAACATGTCAAAACCAACACGTTACATTTTATAAAATGCAATACGTATGCTAATGATACGCGTGGACGAATATGAACACGTTTTTTCGTTGCGGTCCTTTTGTTTTCTGAAAACTACCTATACTTATTTTGAATAAAAAGTTATACTCTGTCCTTACATGGATAGTGTTTCATTTCTATAATATATCTTTATGCGTATCAGCCCAAATACGTCCCACTGCAGGGCACGGGCTCCTCTGCAATTGAGAGAACGATTGAGAGGATTTAGGCCATAATATAATCCGCCACGCTGACCTAGTGCGGGTTGGCGGACTTTACATACTGTAGAAATTCTTCAAAATCGCTACGGTATGCAGGTTTCCTCTCGATGTTTTTCTTCACCGTTATAGTGCGTGGTGATTGACTATCAATACACACATAACTCCGAAAAGTCAGAGGTGAGTCCTGAGATTTTAACCCTACGACTACCATGGACATGTTGGTAGTCACACTTCTATTATAAAGCATAGATTCGTCACGGTTATCCTCAGCCACACGAAGTCTTCACTGAATTAATTGTTTTCCTAAGATTTAACATGATTTCTAGACATTTATCACAAGCAAGGTCACAACGCGGGCTTAATTGAAACCGAACAAACCACAAATTGACATAAGATTGACACAAACAGGACCTTCTTACACCCATAGTCCAATATCCAAATACCAGTTACTAATCGAAATATTAGTTATCAAAACGGCCTCTATTATAAATATTTATCATAAATTAATCCAAAAAAATTCTCTGATATTTAGTGTTGGAAAAATATTCACAAGGGCGGCTTCATTAAATATCTAATAACTTTTAAAACATATTTTATTAATTATTGTAATGATGTAGAATTTTCTAGGATGTCTGCGTAGTTCAAGGCTGGCCTTCAACCTTTTTCAATGTTCGCTTATATATTAAAACCGACTGAAGTGTTAGATTATGATGCAATATTGAAACTTAAAATATTCTTTGTAATTTTATGCTAACAATGTTAAGTTCTGTATTGAGTAAACACGTTAAAAAACTACACACATACAGTAATTTTAATGTTGTATCGAAACTACAAGGGTCTTTTTTTTATCAGACCATACACGTCCCACCGCAAGGCACGGGCCTCCTCTACAATCGAGAGTACGATTAAGAGGGGTTAGGCCATATAATCCACCACGCTGGCCTAGTGCGGGTTGGTCTACAACATTATTATGCGACAATATTTAGTGATGTAGACCGCTTCCAACAGATCATTGAGGAAATCCGTGGGAGAGGCTTATGTTCAGCATTGGAGTTCCTGTTGCTGAGGTAGTACTTGATTCCACATTTGAGTCGGTTCGATCTATTGTTCTCTTGTTTCATATATTATGGCTTTTGGTTTATTGTCTAGACTTAGGTCTATACAGTGTGTCTTAATTTAGTTCCACTTCCCCTAAATATTTTAGACTAGCGGCTCGGCCCGGCTTCGCCCAGGTGCAGATAGTTTTTGAGTCCAGTCTACATCGATAACATATTATAGTTTTTGCAGCGCACGCAATGCGGAACTTTAGATTTCTCATATAATAAAATGATTTGTGCCCATTAATAAAACTCAAACACCTTTACATTACACACTACTTGAATCTATACTCGTATAATCCGATCAAATACTCTTTAATTACGCAAATATTGCCTTCCAGAATATAATCAGAACCTCATCAAATAATAAACGCTTCTCAGGCCCGTGATCATTTTTAATTCATATCTCTCCAAATTAGGACGATAAATTCTACAGTTCTCATAGGAAGAAGGAAATTAATAGGTTTATTTTACAAAATAATGATAGATTTCATAATTGGATTGTTAAATTCTTAATTGAGTATGCCCTTGGGATATAGCCTATTATTGTTTAGGTAGTAATTACAAAAACTCTTTAATTTCGTTGTCTATTTCTTGACGGAACTGGTTTTAATAGATTTTTAGTCAATAGAACTGGTGGAGTCATAAAAGTGTCTTAACCCTTAACTTGGCACCGTACATCCCACTGTACATACATTTTCAAAAATTATTACTCTTTGTTTATAGAATATTTTTTCTTCTCGTTTTTTTGTGAATATAATATTGTTATATACAGTAGAATCACTAGACAATTATTTTGTCGAGACTGCACTGTAATATAAATGTCTAAATAAAAAAAACTAAAAGCCACGAGCTCATCCTCGCGACACCGTGATATTATTTTAGCTTTATTCAACTTTTTTCATCTAAACTTGACAATATGTTTTGTTTTTTATTATGTATAAAGCTTAAATTATACAATAAATGCCTTTTAACGTAGCTAAATACAAACAAGCTCTTGTATTCGACTGAAATAAGTGTATGTACATCACAATGTACATTTCCAAGAACGCGATAAAGTACCAATGGTAAACTATGGTAACCACGCTGTACATTGCCAGGTTTATAGAACATTGGGTTTTGGTAAATTTGCGGGTATTCGTTTGTTAATTTGTGTGTGTTTCGTTTATTTGTGTTTGTTTTGACATTTATTTGTTAAATCTTGCCTATAGAACAAAAACTAACTAACTCGCATAACACAGTGGCATTTACTGTTGTGAAAATATCAGCTCTGAGGATAACTCTACATCCGGTAGAGCACCTCTTATTTGCATACAATCTTCTCTATAACCTTTGATTTACTTTCATAGGCATATTAACTTTAACAAATTAATTTAAATTAAATAGTTTGACAGACTTAAATAAAGAATACAGTAGTGTCTCTATAAGTCTCTCACTAATCTCCCAATGCCGAACACGAGCAGATATTACATGATATTTATTTGGAACCCATACAATTTTTACAAAACACAACTGCTGAATAATCAGGCACTTTACCCAGCAATGTCAGTCGACAATAGGAACAACTTACCACTTCTAAGCCACAACATAACAGCTTATAAAAAAGTAGCCAAAAAAGTTAAGGCTATGAAATTTGTTCTAGATTATGAGATTCATCCAAAGCCGTACTTCGTCACACAGCTTGTTTTTAAGAAATGTAATATGTCTT
The DNA here is from genome assembly GCA_905220455.2 of Deilephila porcellus. Taxonomy (NCBI): domain Eukaryota; kingdom Metazoa; phylum Arthropoda; class Insecta; order Lepidoptera; family Sphingidae; genus Deilephila; species Deilephila porcellus. The sequence goes on along the minus strand of LR999977.1, from coordinate 2,820,283 downwards.
TCATCAAACTCACATAAATACAAAACCATATTGTTTATTTTACAGATTTCAATAGACTTTATCTCAGACACTGATCATAGAACAAATCTATAGATAGTGCATAAGCTAGGATGACCTACATCGTTGACAGGAGATGAAATAAAGAACTTCTTAGCCACTCTGATCATGGTGGGTATAGCGTAGATGCCTGTCTATCCTCATAATTGGGTAGAAGGATCAAGATACCTGCTAATTACAGACTTTATGCCTCATAACGAATATCGAGAAATATGTCAACATATACATGTAGCTGGTACTAGCTTAGAAGACTCGTACCACTGCTTCAAATTTTGTCTTTGATTAGAGTAAATACATTATTTGTTTTAATTGAACAAGTGGGAACCCATTTCCCGGAAGTAGGTGCCTAAACATAGCGTTGCAAGTGTTGCAAGAGTGGTAGGACAACTGTCGTGTGTAAAAATGACAAATATTTTTGCATTTCGATGACCGGGATGCAAAAATATAATTATTTCCGAAAATTTCATACAAAGTAATTGAGGTTATCATTGTGTTTTGTCTTTTTTATTAAAATATATAGAATAAAATATTACAAATGTATTTCATTACGAAGCTGGCAATGTGCATCACAATGTACAAACAAAACCACATGAAGATTTCCGCGTACTTGGCAATGTACACTGTGATGTACATAGGTTTTCTCGTAGCCTAGGATATCTAGATTTTTTATTTTATTTTTCCTATGCTATCTAACCCTAACCAAACTAATATTTGTCAAAATAATATATGTTTTCTTATTTTTCCGTTCTTGCCAAGTTAAGGGTTAAAGGACATTAAAATCAAAAGTAGTTACATACAATGACGTTTTAATTTGTGAAACAAAATGTCTAAAACTCTTGGTTTAAGTTGATGCTATCAAACTTAAGAAGCAAGCAATTAACGGCATAGAAAAAGTGTTACAAATACCGTTTGAATGCAAACAGCAACCAGAATTCGAAAAGGGAATTTTCTACTCCAATTTGCATAGCACGGTACTTGTATCCGAATTTCTTGTATGGTAATTCTTGTTGTAGATTGCCAGGGGTTGTACGCCACCCTAACTCTGATTACCTCATTCCAATCCAAGTCTAAATTAGTGAAAGCGGTCAAAATTATTCATTTACTGTCTCCGAAGTTTGAGTCAACACAATCAGAAGTGGAAATTACACCGCATTACGCATACAACTCGAAATTTCGGGCTGAAATGTTCATTATATTGGGTGTCTGTTGTGTTCTAGGTTGTTGGTAACTCTTTCACGTGACTTTTCAAAGTCGACATCTGTGGGAGCATTGGAAATAATACATTTATACAACATCACGCCTTTTCCTAAGAAATAATAAAGAAAGAATATCTTATTTTATTATTATTCTATACCGGTATGAAAAAGTGACTACAATGTGTCTGATGTTAAGTGTAATGCAAATCAATTGATTAATCACCGTAAGGACAGGGATATCTCTAACCGATTGGCACAATTAGCCTGTCTGCTCAAAATTTAAAATGGCGACTAACATTCGCGGGTCACTGTGAAAGGTTTTTCACAATCGTGGTCAGTCGTCGCTATTTTCAATACGAATATTCTACAACCAGTGAAATTTACACACATTTTACATTTATTAATATTCATTTTCCTTTATTTTCTCAATTAATATGGGTCTCACAAAAATCATTGTTATATTACGATTTCTTGGTTTTTCATTTAGGTAGACAAATAGTTCAAAGTTCGTATTATATTATTTTAATAATGTGGATAATGCTTTTACATAGAAACAAAAATCACAGTATGAAATAAATTATCTTGAAATCATATTTATTCGTTTCTTATGAAAAATGAAAGCATTTTTATCTATATTTTGACTATATTTCGTACAAAGGAAAATATATTTGCTTAAAATGAGTCTAAAAAGATTGTATTATATTAAAATATACTAAGACATCCTACGCTGCGTTACTACGCAGCGTTACTAGTTCTACTGAACTTTGTGAGATCGAAAAATATTTGTTTTAGATGTAGTCATAACGGTGCTTAATCTTCTGTGATGCCCACGACTCAAGTCAGCGTACTCTGTCATCGGAAAATATTTCATGGTGACTATTTCATAATTTCAGTAAATTGTAAGAATTATGGGTTTATAATAAAGGTTTACATTAAAATAGGAACTAAACTGAAGACTATTGTGGTCTTTTTTTCCAATATCATTTTGTTTGTGATATACTCGTAAGGAGGTACAAAAAAGCTTATCTGTTTTTATAGCGTATTTTATAACAATCGATGATACGATATCTAACGACAACATCAATTTAGATTTCTAAATAACATTAATTAATTATCCCTAAACACAATAGATCAAAGAAAACCCCTCAAATCATTCCAACTTGACCTGATTGAAGCAACAAACCTAATTGAACTCTTCAAAGGAAAACATTGAAACACCGCAACCGCAGGATGAAACAATACATACAAGCCTTACAAAACTTAAATACATCTGATTGCTGGGACAAATATTGGGTTTTTCTATTCATTATCAGCCCGGAGTCAGGAATTTGTGCCCAATATGGCGATAGGCTCACCCCCTATCACATCATGGGACGGAACATACAAGGCGAAATGTGGGTGTCCTAGTGGCGCCTCTGCCTACCCCTTCTGGGATAAAGGCGTGAGTTTATGTATGTATGTATGGTTGCTGAGACAAAGTCGCGCCCTGTCAACAAACACCGAGCCACGTTGAAATATTCATCCCATCAATAACAAACATCATGAATAAAAGGTGGGGTACCAGCGTGCATTTACGAAAAGCGAAAGCCGTGTAGGAGCGCGTGTGGTTAATCGAGTTTCATTTAAAAATGTGTTTTAAAGTTTATTTTTGATAGAACAATGACATATTAACAATGGAACTAGGTCATTTTAAATTTTAGCGCCGATGTTCAATGTTTAAAATAAAGCTTGAATTATGTTAAAAAATAGGTTTGGGCAAAGATTAGCACATAAATAAAATTGCAGAAGTAACTTAGAGAGCACGGAATACTTTTCTGAATAAACGTATAGTTCTGGATTTATATAATTCAAGGAGTAGGTAATGAAGACGTATTCTATAAAACACCACAGAATGAAATTATGATCAAACTCCACAAAAACATTCATGGCTATTTGTATTTCGACATAAGGCCGTTTAATTAATATTGTTTAATCATCAGTAACTGAATTCATCATAATAATTAATGAACTAAGCAAGTTACTTCACGTCAGTAACCTAGGAACAATATGAACCTCAGCACACGGTCGGGTTAGCCCTTTCAAGCCCTATCCAGTACTCCAGTTTAATAAATACCTCTATATCAGTCATGCGAGTTAGAATCATCAGGGTAAAAACGTTGGATATTTCTCGATCGGAATTCATATGAAATTATTCACAAAGTATTACGCATCCACGTATTTATACCCATTCATCGTAATGTAAATTTATTCACAACTCCTATACAAAGTAATTTTCAGTCACGAAATTTGTGATTGCCATGGCTATACCGATTATATTTATTTCGTGAGGTTCCCTTGTAACTTTAACCTTGATCGGGGAAGTAATGGTTTCAGTTGCGGAAGCAGTACCGTTTTTGTTTTGTTTTAGCGTGATAATGAGTATAATGGAGGTATTGGTTCTGCTTTTATTGTAATTTTGTGGATTTTTTGTTAATTTATTTCTTCCCATTGGCTAAAGGCCTGATGTATTTATTTCCAATAATCATAATAATGTAACCATCACTAAACATTTGTCCTGAAAGAAGTTTAGACCAACAAGCTACCTTTTTTAGCTAAGAATATACGAATAAAATATTGATAACCCAAATTTCAGTATAAGCGAAAAATACAATATATAATCATTCTGCTCCGGAGTGAGCGATGCCCTTGCGTATCGTAATACCCGATCAGTACCGCTTTAGCCTTTTTACGGGAAAGCCGTGTCGCCAACAATCGTAGTTTATTAGGCCATGTACAGCTCGAACGGGAAGGAGGCATTGGGAAGCAGAGGCATGTTATTAGTAGCAAATTGGGTACATTAAAGAGTTAATTCATTTGTAGAATTGCGTTCTAAGTAATCGATCAATCGATTTTGAGTGTTCTAGATTAAGATAAAATCTGATTCACCCGATGACAAATTGACATCAGCTACACCGAGTATATCCAGAATGCGACCGAACGATACCAGAAGGTATTATTATAGCAAAACCTATGCATTTATCATCCAAACACGATGATATTAAAAATATATAAAATACGTCGCATTATTACGATTATTTAGATACATACATACATACATAAACTCACGCCTTTATCCCCGAAGGGGGTCCCACGATGTGATAGGGGGCGAGCCTATCGCCATATCGGGCACAAATTCCTGACTCCGGGCTGATAATGAATAGAAAAATCCAATATCACTTTGCCCGACCCGGGAATCGAACCCGAGACCTCAGCTTTGTAACCGTACCGTAATACAACTACGCCACCGAGGCAGTCAGATTATTTAGATGCATTATTTAAGTTACCACTTGGCTCGTTTTCGGTCGCAGTCTGGAAACACCTGGTATGTAGTTTGTCGTCAAAACCTACGCTACTACACCACACACATACAACAAACCTCTGCTTTACAGAAGTACTAAAGTGAGGAAGAAAATCAAAAAGTAAAAAAAACAGGCAAAGTATGTAATATAGATTATATTTTAGTAAGCCCTAAAAGAGTTAACTGGTGATTAAAATTCGACGTTAATAAAACTTAATTTGTTTAGTACTTATTAAGGTTACTGTAGAATTAATTATAATTATGTAGAAATAATGAGACCTTCGTTACTTGTTAGGTAATGTAGATTTTGCTGGGGAGTAATGTTTTGCCCTGTTTATATATATATTTTTAATAAAGGTTAAAGGTGACTTATTTAAGGCTACGTTATTTCTAGGAAACCAGTATTTGTAGGTAAATATTTAGCAGGTCTTTGTTGAGATTCCTAAGCACGGTCTATGTTTAGCAGTGGGCTTCTTAGTGCTGAAGAAGATTAAGATTTGGCGTTTTGATGTCAAAGGTTTCTGCAGCTTGCGCTTCTGCATCTGATACTAAGTGTTCTGCTATTCAAATATACTAAATTAATGATTATTTCTCGTCATTCGACACGATTATACTAGCCAGGATTACTAGATTATACAGGTTGAGCCCAAAATGTGACTCACTTGTGAGGCTAAGCTATTGATTGAAACTATTTTCTTAGACAAGAATAATTCAGCAATACAGACCCATGAGACGCCCAAGTCTAAATTCTCTAAACCCAATTAACTTAGACTAATATGATAGAATAAAATGGGATCAAAGGACTCTCAAGAGGCAATATAACCTTGTACATAAAACTTTTAATAATTACACGAAAATTTCATTATAAAAATCGAACTAACAATACCCGAAAACAAAGCTACGCCAGGCCTTCCATTTTCCTTCGCAACTCGCCTTCATAATGAGAGAACAAAAAATATTTTAGAATACTTAATTATTATGAACGTGCCAGTAAATACGGAACTTTCTCGAACAGCGGGAAATACGACGCGATTTAACAAAGAAATCTCGAAATCTAATTTGCTATTTTTTAAGCAAGCGCAGTACGTTTAAAGCCTAAAGCTTTGTTCACAGTTATTTATGCTAATCGAGATTGCGAATTCCCACCGCCCAATGCATAACAAGGCGTTATTTTGCTAATAAAAATATGGCCAGTATTGATCAAGATTTACTGTTCCTTTGGTGAAAACCCGTTAACATTGAAAGGGAGCGTTTTTAATGTCGGAGTAAAAAAGGTTTAGTACGCCGTTTGGGTAACGTATTGAAATGTTACATTACCAGTGAGCAATAGCCTGTTACCTTTTACACGAAAATTCAATTATTATGATGGTATTTGATTTTGCAAAATGTTTATGGAGGTCGTCGTGGTGGTTGACTTTATGTATATTTATTTTGGGCTTAAGAATAATACTACCTAATTTTTATTCTCATTTTACAATTGCATGAGATCATAATTGAATTTCATGTTACATTATTTTTACATTTTGACAAAGTAGGTGTCTTGAACTTTGCCTAGCGTCGTACCTTATAGAGTATTCCAGGACGGAGTATTTTTTAAAACCTAAAATGGTAAATAATCTGCACTGCTTTCAAGTCTCAATAGTGTGTTTCTGTCCAAAATGATTGCCAAAATTATATATTTGTCGAATGAAAATGTTTACTAAAATAGATTACCTGACTTGGAGGTCGTACTTAAACTTCCACAGTAAACAAATATATTTCCAATCGTAACTATTCCGCAGGAGCTTATTAAGAGACGTTTCTATTGATCCATTATTCAAACTTTCAATAATTACCAATTCTCAATGAAACAGAGTAAATACAATAGCTGGTGGTAGGTCTCTCATATATGAGAGGCCACCTGAGTAGGTACCACCTCAATGTCTATTTCTCCCGCCAAACAGCAGTGTAAATGCACTATTATGTTCCGTTTTGAAGGACGTTGTAGCCAGAGTAACTACCGGACATATTGAGACTTAACTTTTTATGTCTCAGAATGGCGAGCGCAGTGGAGTGCCATGCAATGCTTTGTAATTCATGGTGCTGTTTGGTTTTCTACTGCCCATGTTCCGCCATTCAACACATAAAAAAAAAATACAATAAAGGAAAAGGCTAAAATTCCTCAGATCTTGGTTTCCGCAGCTTTACTGCATTAAAGTAATGTCAAGCTCGGTGTGCACAGGTCGCTATAAAATCGATTTTTATTGCGCTACTATGTAGGCGAATAAGGTTAGTGGAGTAATATTAAAGATTTTAATTATAACAAATATGCAAAGTGTAACTCTACATGAAGTACCAGCGCAATGCAGATCCTGTGATGATATTATGAGGTTACGAAACTTTTTGAGCATTCGTTCATGCGATATAAAAGTTCATTTTCTATATTCGTCTTAGAACGAATATAGAAAATGAACTTTTGTTTTCTGATGAAACTTAAAAAAAACCTGCTATTGTCAAATAACATACCCTAACCTTAACTTACTTAATGTTACCATTGGCTCCACCAATTTCCGCCAACAATACCTAGTGATGGTACTACGGTTTGAGCCTTACAGCGGATCATTGGGTATCGAAATCTTATTTTAAATTGTATCCCGAAAAAAGCATTCCTAGGCGTTCATTTCCGTCTATTCGTCAGCGCTTCCGCACATTTTTCCAGTTGATTACTCGATCACATCACGGGGACCCAACACGGTTGTAATTTGAGCGTTGGTCGGCACTCGCTTCCATAATTCTGCCATCGCTCACTCCAGTCGATGAGACCGCCTTTATCCATCTTCCGACGACACTTTTGATCCCAAATGTATGCTTTTTTCATATCCCAACGTATACTTTTTTCGCAAATGGCCAGCGAAATTGATGACGTAATTTCAGCGGTCGACGAAAAAATGCATAAAAGTCAAATAATGCGGAATTGTTGGCAAATGGCAATTACGTTTGTAGTTAAAAATACATTACGGTGTAATAAAGTTTTTTTATGCTAAACACAGGGATACTATGTACGTAGTTAGCGGTTACCGTTTTTATCAATGCTCTATTTTGGAGGTAATTTGTCGCGTCTACGTAATGTTGCAGTGCTGCCTATTTAACAGTATTTTTTTACACTGCTTCAACAAACTAAAATTTATATGCTAAGTTGTTAGTGGCTGTCTTCGTGTTTCTAATTTTTGCACACTAATACCAAAGTAAAAGAGTTGTTGATAATCAAAAATAATCTAAATATAAATGGTAGTTTTATCATTTCGTGCCAACAATGCAGTAGGAGAACCTAACCGAATATTGCCAGTTTTATTAGAACCGAGCGATTAAGAATTCTGTTTTCACGTGGAGTTTGGTGATAAAAAATTCAGAATGAATTTTAATATTTTCCTACTTTCACACGCGTTTTATACATATAGGTTTTATTACTCAATTTATTGAAATCTATAATCATATCAATATGAATACGTAATATGCGTGCTAGTTATGGTTTTAGTCGTATACGTGGTGCATAATGCAGAGTATCTTATATTGGTAATCTCTTATATTGGCAGTAGAGCATTTTATTCTAAAGAAATTAAGTATGGAGATAATTCTTATCAACGCTGTATTTATCGTCAACCAATATAAATACTTTGTGATGATAACATTTTCCGCTATATAATAAAGATAAACTCAGACCTAAGTGTGGAACAAAATGTAAAAAGAAGAAATTCGGTGGAGATAAAAAGATATCAGGCACTATCTACACGCAATGTCAAACAACAAGATATTTAAAACGAATTAAGCAACAAATTATACCAATGTTTTTATTAATTATAGGCAATACTAGCAACCATAATTAAAATCTCACAAAATAAAATAGTAAGCTGGAAAAATAAAATAAATAATTATTTGATATCCTCTGAAATATTTTGTAAGTCACAATACATTGAAAGTTGAAGGCAGATCGGCCACTAAGCCGCTCTAACTTCAAGTCACGTCAGCTGGACCTAGACTTAATTCAGTTTATTAAAGCGTTGTCAACGGGAGGACTAAACTTAACATTATATCCGAACCTATTTGCGTTAACTAAACGTATTTTCGACATTGTTGAACGCTAAGTTATTTATGAGTGACGGTTGAGTTTGAAATACCTAATATCCGTGTTTATATTTGCACTGCTACAGTAATCAAATAAGGTGGACTACCTTCGAATTATAAATAGTATCATTTTTGAATATAAAGCAGATAATTACTGGGTATTTGTAGGAACGAAACTAAACTTTCGAGATGGAGCCACTGAAAATTCCACCTATTCAAAAAGACGCTATAACATCGCTGGTACGTTCGTTTTTTCAATTAGTCTGAAGTAATGTGTACATTTATTGTACATTAAAATTACCCCTCATCATAAATCTACTTGTCGATGATAAAATCGTACAACACAAAACATTTCACAAAGATTTAGTTCGCAACGCCCAACTCTGGTTGGTCGTGACGCGCTATTTTCTCAGACACGGCCCGTAAAGTTTCAAGCACCCAATGACCCGGATTTCCGGGACCCCCATTTACTCTGTATGACACTTCAACAATTTGAACATTCCCTTTTCAAATAGAAACAAGGGCATAATGTGTTTGACTGGGGACCGCGTTCCGGATTTTTTCCACTAGCTATTTCATTTTTCGCCGAAACGCCCCGACGCGACATCTACATTCAGCCAGTATGAATTATTGAATTTTAACGCGTTGTTACGTGCCCATGTTGTTTGGCAGCTCGCGGGACTTTATGTGTAAGAGCCAGATAAGTAAAAGTGGATGATGCGATAACGTACAATTTTAAGAGATAACCTTGACAACATCGTGAGTGGAAGTAACTACGTTATTTAGCTTGCGTATTGCTCGTTCAGTGAAAAATATCTGGAGTTTTTTCTGCTCTTCTGTTTTGACATCGCTTCCTTTGTTTTCAAAAGCTAGGAATGTAATTACGATTACCCTAACGCGATTTAAATTTCAGCTTAACATTCTTATTCAATAAAAAAGTATGATCTTGACTACGTCCTAGTTTAAACAGGGAAAAAATTATAACGTATATTCTATATTTCCTTATGAATGTATATTTATTTTCTCAAACACGAAATCTAATTTAAAACCGCAATTACATCATAGTCGAAATCCAACAGCGTACGTCTTAAGATTCCCACGGCATAAATAGCAAGGTATTCACTAATCTTAGGCTCCACCTCTGAGCTAAGTAGGTCATTAATTAGATTTAAATGCTAAGATGTTTATTAAGATTACATCTCAGCTCCCGTGAAGCTGATAATCCCGAAATAATTCATGAAGATTTTCAGGTGGTGATAAATATTATGCGTACCAAGGTAGCTGTGTTCTCAATTTCTAAGTATGACTTGATATCAACTACTTCTCATACTTACTATGTCAGTCTTAAGCTTTTTGGCAATTAGTTCTCTCTCTTTTCACCCACTGTAAGTACACTGCTGAACATAGGCCTCCCCTAAACAATTCCCTATACCCCCCAATGCTTATTAGTAAAGTTATGAAAATAAATGGTACAAGTGAGTAATAGCCGTACAATTAATCGATTACATGACGATCTTTAACATTTTGATAACGCTTATGGTCTTCTAGATTAATATATTTTTTCTGCAAGAGGATCAAAGAACTAGCAAGTTTTTACCACATTCGTTACATTGAAGTCTCTTTAACCTTGTAAATTAAATAGCAACCCCATAAATCCCATTCGAAATCTACACGTCTTGTTATAACCTAGTAAATAGTAACCCCATTATATCAAAATATAGAATTAAGTTTTGCCACCCAGCCATCACTTTAATAGTAAGTTTGTGTCAGGCAGTTGAAAGGAGGGCATGAATTAGTATGCACCACTCGTCGCTACAAAACGGAGTAGCGCCAATCTTGAAAAGAATTGCTGGTGCCCCAACGCAGATGATATGCGCTGTTCGCGTTCGTACAAATTGCACAAGCAATACGAAGATTACATTTAGGATGCTGACGTAGAATTTTGTAGGGAAGTATTGTCATGTGCATTTTCTTATAATATAAAATAGAGGCACAGCTATCAATTAATGTCTATTGGTGTATACCTATGATAGTAATGACATCCGAAAAGGAGCATTTGAGTTTGTGGATAAAGATCTAAAATTGTATCCTACTAATATTATAACGGCGGAAGTTCGTGTGTTTGTTACATCTTCACGCTCAAACGGCTGACCCAATTTTGTTGAAATTTAGTATGGGTGTAGCTGATAGCCTGGACTAACACATAGGCTATTTTTACTTACAAAATGTATTGATCCCGTGGGATAAGCAAGGAATTCACATATGTATATTTGCTATTCTTTCAAACTTAAAGGGGTGGGATGTGATAGAATATAGGGGGGATGAAATGGGTTATGAGAACCATGAAAACGAATAAGACGGGACAGAACGGGATCTATCGGGAGTACACGCTAAAGTTAGTAAAAAGGATGGCACGTTGAGTATAAGTAGGAATCAGGTAGTACGCGAAATAATATGTGTTTGATGTGGACTGGAATCTAAATGCATATCCACCCGGGCGAAGCCGGGCTGGAAAGCTAGTATTAAAATACTTACTGACTGACGAAAGACAACTACAACTGCAATACGAGTAGGTTAATAGAAGATTAAGGGATGAGAGTAACTGATAACAAACAGTTCCCAGCTTGATAGTGCGACTGCCATATAAACCAATGATTCTCCGAGTATGGGTAGAAATAGATAGTGAGTAATAATATGTAGTTCCGTAAGACAGCACACATGAGTTTGTTATGCAAAGAAAGGATTGAATAAGGTTGAACTATTCCTGAGAGTATTCACCGCGATACAGACGATGGAACTCGTAGAGCGTATTTTACCCGAAGTCTATAACTGAAGAACGAGGCATAGGTGATATTAGTACCACCTTGGAATTAATATGAAATTCGATAGGGAGACTGTCCCGCCCTCACACCCGCCACTGCAACTCCTGTAAGCCAGGATCAACAGTAGCACGCATTTTAATGACACTGAGCATTGAAGCTCAGCGAGTCTCCGGGAATGTCTAACTTGTCTTTAACCCGCAACGAAATCAATCAAAAAGTTAAATTAATAGGAGGAGTTGGAAATAAATTATTGTCCACTTCCCTCCCTAATAAAGCGAGTGACAAAACAATGAACTAAAGAGGATAGGGATATCGATAGGGAGCTAGCCTATCACCTTTTTAATAGGAATTTTGAATACACCGATAGATTCGCATAGAGATGAAACAACGACATTATCTATCAATCTATCCAGCTACAGGAAGTCCACTATTGAACACAGGCTTCCCCCAAGGATGTCCACATCGACCTGCTGGAAGCAGTCTGCATCCAGCGACTTCCTGCAACCTTAAACAGGTCGTCCGTCCACCTTGTAGGAACGGCATTAGCGTATATTTTCTAAGACCAAGGCCTGCTAATAAGCATTAAGATTAATGGACCACGTTCAAATTACGTTTGACTTTACATACATGTCTCGCGAAATATACTCGGTTCAGGACGCCTGAAGGCAAAGGAAAATATATTTGCTTTCATATTCTGTTCAAAGGACACACTCGTTATTTCAATACGATGCTCTGTTACTTGATTCGCTCGGTGTAGTTTTAGCCCTAAGTGATATAACGATTGGTGTATCATTGAAACAATATGCTATCTTTGGATACTTCTTCAGTTATCATAATTTTTATTCATAAATTATAGAAAGTAAATAAGATAATAAGAAGGTAATAATGGAAAGGAAATAAGTTCGGCGAATTGGGATGTTACACGAGGGGTACTTCTGCTTACCTCGTTGGTTATATAGGCGGAAACTTGTTTGTGTATATAGATAGAAATATAGTTATATTTGTTTTCTACGTTATCACTCAAGTCACACCAGAACTTAACAAAATATCAAGAATATTTTTCTTGTACCATTAAATTATAGTATTCTATTTTATACCATAGGTATTTACATTTAATAACCAAAAACACTTCACTAATCAACGCAGCTAAAAAAACAAAAAAAAAAGCAAATTTTCCAACAATTTTGCCCCAAACCAGTGTCCAAAGAATTGAACAATAAACAAAGAACAAGAAATTCTAGCGCTCATTTCTCGCCAACTCGGAGTCGCCACAATAACGACAATCCGATTAGCACCGCCGCTAAATCTGTAGAGATGTTCGGATAATCCCCACCTAATATAATCGTGGCACGTACAAGTCATATCATGTAATTATTGCGGCCAATCTATAGATTACATGTGTTGGAAAAGATTTACGGACGGTGAGTTTAGCGGACTTACTGTGTCTGTATGGGTATGTGTTACATACATACATAAACTCACGCCTTTATCCCAGAAGGGGTAGGCAGAGGCGCCACCAGGACACCCACATTTCGCCTTGTATGTTCCGTTCCATGATGTGATAGGGGGCGAGCCTATCGCCATATCGGGCACAAATTCCTGACTCCGGGCTGATAATGAATAGAAAAACCCAATATCACTTTGCCCGACCCGGGATTCCAACCCGAGACTTCAGCTTTGTAGTCGTACCGAATTACAACTACGCCACCGAGGCAGGTATGTGTTAGTATTAAGTAAACTTAAACTTTCACAGACACGAATTGTTCATATACCTATTTATACTCAGCATTTCTGTCTTTATACTATCTAAGAGGTAAATTTCCTAGCAAAGAAAATAAGGGATACCACCGCTGATAGACTATAATATCATATAGCTATAGTTATATAGGTTTTCAAAACACTTTTATTATATCCAATGTAGTATTTTTTTTCTATTTATAAAATCCAAGGTCTTATAACCTTATAACCACAATGATGTGTGACAAAGATAACCAACCAGACCTTTGTATCTCATGTGATAATATTGATTGAGTAAAAATATTTTCAACTTTTTATAAGTACTACATCAGTGTACGTCCACCTTTCGATCGAAAACCTAAACAAAATAATTTTAAACAACATCTAGGAGACAAAATCCTTCTTAGTAACACAAGCGATAAAATCACAAAGACAAAAGATTCAGAAACGCTACACTGATTAGTAAGCCGGAAGCAGTGCGGTTAGTGGCCGTCTCGAGGGAGCAACTTATTTTCTGACAATACTTTTCTGCCAACAACCTTGTGTGGACTAGGACTTTCTGCACATTTATTTTATTTAACGACTGACGTAATCTAGGATATGATGCCTTATTTAATAACTTGTTCAGGGCTTTGTATTGCAGAGGATATTGTGGGTGTACTTGAAGTTAAAAATACACTATTTCAAGGACTTCCGGAGTTATAATAACTCAGTACACGCGCAGATCGTCTAGTCTATTTTTTAAACTTTATTGGAACTACCAAGTGATTTATTTATTTGGACAACCAGTAGTGGTTACAAATTTACTACCATTATAAGAATACAAAAAAATTATATAATAAAAGTAACACCTGTGCCCCTAGCCCGAACATTTTGCAGTGTCGTAATAGAATAGTAATAGTAAAATGTTGTATGGGAATTTAAACAGCGCCATTGTGAGCGTATTTGGAACTTAAATTTCACAGCGGGAAACGTTTACTTTACTATACGAGAATTACTATACGATACTTCAAAATGTACCGGCTAGGGGCACTGATTACAATGTAGGTACCTGACGTTAAAGTACTATATCAGGTCATAAACGTCCCACTGCGAGGCGTATGCCTCTTTTACAATCGAGAGTATGATTGAGAAGGGTTAGGCTGTAAAGTAACCACGCTGGCCTAGTGCGGGTTGGTGAATCTTACATTAACTGCAGTGTCTCTAAATACAGTTGAAACGATTATGTCGACTTACTTGCACGTATACAGACTAAATTCAAAGCGCGATGCATGGGTCAATATGACCGAATTTTCAAGTACGGTTAACCATGTCGTGTTGGCGCTACCTGCACGGATACGAAAACCCTTCACCAGCTAAACAACCACGGTACCTGGTCAAGCCGGCCCATTCACACCGTACTCTGGACTATAATGGACCACGTCTAGTAAATATTGCATAAAAGGGTTTACCAGACTCCAAATCGAAAATACAGGTCACAGCACATGTGCAAAGCCAGTGATGTGAATTTGATTAGCCCAAAAAGCTTAATTAGTGACCGGTCGAAGGCGTGAATCATGTTGGTTCCAGTTATATCTATTAGATTACATGTAAGCGCGTGTGATTGTTCCGTGTAATATAATTAAGTGTGATACGCTCTAATTGATCCTGTGTTTATACACACGAGTGTGTTGATATACTGTATTGGACTAATGTCTGTTGTATGTCTATAGTTATGAGCTAATGGAGGACTTTGATTGATAACTTGCCTCAATTTTGAAAAATAAAGCCTTGATAACACAGATAAGAAGTCGGTTGGAAAACAAAAATAATTTAAGAAAAATATTAGTCTGTTTTTGAGTATTGAAATCGAACCCGCCACATTTCGTTTCACAGCTACTGAATTATGTGTGTCATTGCAATTATTTCATGTGTAAATAATAACAATCAGATCATCCCAAGAAACTCACAGAAAAATTCGCAGAATTTAACAACCAACTGATATCACAGAAATGGGTCCCGACTAATACAGGGAAAGATACGTATACAAAGGAAGATATTCCTATTAGGAACACTTATTAGCGAGGAGCAGCGGTAAGGAAAACAGTTGATTATGTGTGATTAATGTTCCGCGAGCGTTTATTTATCCAGCTTTATGGGTATTGATTCCCACTATCCGTGCTTATTTGCCTTTCTGGGTCGTATTTACTGTTAGGTTGGTTTAATAAAGTTTCATTGGGTACTGTTGTTTACTTATTGAAGTTTCATAGTATTATTAATCATCGTTGCCTCACTACTGAGGATCGCGACCACATGTGATGTTCCTCCAACGTGTTTGGTCCTGGGTGGCATGGACCGCGTGGTATAGGCTACCAACCGCCTTCTTCACAATGTCCGACCATAGTATAGGCGAGTCTATTCTGAGTTTGATTTCATGAATTTACAAAGCTATATATTCTATTTATCTATCTATTCAGCCACAGCAAGTCCACTGCTGAACATAAGCTAAGCATCTGCTAAGCTATATATTGTTTATAGTTCTCTATCCTTGTACCAAAACGAACCAAACACTGCATAGATATAAGTTTTTACCAGAGTTTAGTAGCCCTAAGGCCCTTATGTATGCTTGAAATCTGAGTATTTAGCTGATAATTTTATCATTGACCCACCAGTCAAACGAATTAGAAATTGGGGGTTTTTAAATTACAACTACCTAACCCTAACTCATAATATATTTAGGATGGTTAATAGCTGTGACGATCACTTGTTTCAACTATTTTCCTATTAATCGTTTTATGGGTAGGTACCACCGCAATGTCTATTTCTCCCGCCAAACAGCAGTATAAATGCACTTTTGTGTTCCGGTTTGAAGGACATTGTAGGCAGAGTAACTATTGGTCAAAATAAGGCTTAACATCTTATGTCTCAGGATGGTGAGCGCAGTGGAATGCCATTGCCTTGTAATTCATGGTGTTGTTTGGTTTTGCTACTGTCAATGGGCGATCGTATCGCTTACCATCAGACGAATGGCAAGCTCGTCTCGCCATTCACTGCAATAAAAAAAACTGACATAAAAAAAAGAACATAACTAGGACTCTCTTTAATAAAATTATAAAAGTAAATAGCAATGCGTGGATGCTCTCCGCCCCACTGTATAAGTGACCCCTTTTACTTTATATCTTCCTAACGGTATTGAGATCAAACGCAGTTTGCTTCAGATGTCGTCACGTCTATACACGGGTCGGCAGTATAATGAGACACACATACCGACGGTGCAATTTTTTATATCTCAATAAATACCGGGTATATCAAGACTGCGACCGAAAACGAAGCCAGGTCGTAGTTTTAGTGGTTACAGACACAATACAATTAAAAATTCCGCAAATTAAGCGACAGATTTTTTTTGTAATTTTTAAATATCATCTGATGAGTTTGTATAAATAAATAGGCTGGCAAGCAAGATTAATATGGATTGTATATTGAGCAAAAATATATATAGTACACTAGACAGTATGGATGTACGTCAAGGGACGACCGGACGGAAGTAACACACAACGACAACAATCATAGACAACAATGTTTGTTTATCATATACAAGTAATACTGGCACTTAAGCTACAATATTACTAACACTGGCCCTTAAACAAAAATTGTCCACAAACAAAAATATACACCTACCTATATTCTTCATTAACATACATAAGAGCTTTAACACTAAACTTAAAAGAAAAAAAAAAACATTTTCTATAAAAGTACATTTGCGCTCTTAAGTTAACAATAATTTCATTAGTAATTTATTGTGTATATAGTTTGTTAAAGGTTTTGTCAACAGATCAGCTAACATTTCATTTGAACATAAATACTTAATCTCAATTGAACCATTATCAATATGTTCCCTAATGAAATGGTGACGAATATCAATATGTTTAGTTCTGGCATGAAACACAGTAGTTTTACATAACTTCTGTGCTGATTGGTTATCATTAAAAATTGTAACTTTAAGCAATACACCCAAAAGTTCATGCAATAAATTTTTAATAAAGATAGCCTCCTTGCATGCATCAGATAGACACATATATTCAGCCTCGGTGCTTGACAATGCAACGGTACGCTGCTTTCTACTGTCCCAGGATACTAAAGAGTTACCCACCTTAAACACATATCCAGTGTAGGATCTTCTATCTGTCGTGTTTCTTCCTGTTTCTTTTATGTTTTAAATAAGAAGTATTCTCTTCGCTGCTTTGTAATGGGTTTCACAATAGCAATCATTAAATTGGCTCAGTTCGTGTTGCTATGCCGATGTACATCAGCGACCCTATTAAAGTTCTATACTTCAATTATTCACATCCACTATCAGTAGATTTTTTTTTAGTTTTTAACCTGTTTCCATTGGAGCTACAGAAGCACGCCAATCAAAACTCTTTTCTCCATCAGAATCTTTAACTATTATCATACTACATCTCTGCACAGGTTGACTTCTAGTTGTATTGTCAGAATTAACCTCATTGGAGATATGTTATGCCACATTTAATGTTTCTGTAGAGATTCTATTACCATTATTATTCACTTTCCTATCATTTGAAACATTATACTTTTTACTAAATCTATCCTCAAAAAATATTACATCGCGAGCCTTCACGCAAGTACTCGGATTTTCAGGGTCTAATAATTTATAGCCCTTAGAATTTTCACAATACCCAACAAAAATATACTTCTTTGCTTTTGGTTCTAGTTTTGTCCGTTTGTGTATATGACAATACGCAATACAACCAAAAATACGCAAATGCGAAATGGATACCTTACTATTGGTCCACTTCTCCTCTGGAGTACAACCTTTAACAGCTAATGAAGGAGAACGATTTTTCAAATACACAGCTGTATTGACAGCTTCAGCCCAATACTTCTGGTTCAGGCCTGCTTCGTACAGCATACAGCGCGCTTTCTCCATTATAGTTCTGTTTGCTCTCTCTGCCACTCCATTTTGTTGCGGCGAATACGGCACAGTCGTTTGATGTACAATGCCATACTCTTTCAGGTAATCCTGAAATCTATTATTTATATATTCAGTGCCATTATCACTGCGTATTATTTTTATTTTCTTATTAGTCTGGTTTTCCACAAGAGCTTTCCAACTTTTAAAAACATCAAAAACTTCATCTTTTGCTTTTAAGAAATAAACAAAAGTTTTTCTAGAAAAGTCATCAATAAACGTTAGAAAATATTTTGCGCCACCAAATGATGTAACGGGCATCGGACCACACAAGTCAGTGTGCACCAACTCTAATATACCCGTGGCTCTCTTGAAAGATTTCTTTGGAAAGGGTATTCGAGTTTGCTTTCCTTCAATACAAGATACACACTTATCAAAACTATTATTACTGTAAGAAATTCCTTGTACCATACCTTTTCTCAGCAATTCCATGCTTCGATGGTTGAGATGTGCAAGACGACGATGCCATACCTGCTGAGAAGTACTTTCTTTCTTCTCGGCGACAGCAGCCATTGCGCTAGACATCAATCCTACATTATCTACCACTAGGTTTTTATTACATTTCTTAGTAATATTACAATTCAAAATAGGTGTTTTTCTTGTATCTAATAAAAAGACACTGTCACACAACGTGGCTGTAGCTATCACACTCTTGTTGTCATAAATGTGACACATACCAGAACTAAACACTACTTTATAACCTCTTTGGACCATAGCACTTACAGATAATAAGTTTGCATTTAATTTAGGTACATAGTAAACATTACTTATTGTCTTTACAATACCATTTTTCAAATGAACATTCACAGAACCTTGACCAGCTGTGTACAACTTATCACCATTTGCTATGTTTACCTCCATGGACTTTCCATCACTCACAAAATTACTTATCATGCTTTTGTCTCCACACATATGTGCTGCAGCACCACTATCTACATACCACACACCCCTGTGTGTGTTCGCTGACAGAGCAGTTAATAAGACTTTCGGTATGTCTGTATTAGTCTTCATAACCTTCTTATGTGTAGACTTGGGACAATCTTTAATCAAATGCCCTACTTCCTTGCATCTGTAGCATCGTGGTGGTTTCCGAATTAACAAAGCCGACGTACCAACATCACTTTTGTCACTTCTACGAATGTTTTCTTGCATCAACTTACCTTTTACCTTCTCACTAGTAAGTTTAACATTCGAGCTCTCGATTGCCATTATCAAAGGATCGTAATCTGGCGTCAATCCGCTCAGCATGATTACTGCTACAAAATCATCCTCCAACGGCGATCCTATTTCACTAAGCTGTTGTGACAATTCGGTAATTTTGTTAATATATGTTTCCATACTTTCACTCTCGTTCAGTTTCGTTCCAAACAATGTTCGCAGAAGCCCTAATCTGCGGCAAAGTCCACTGTCTTCATAAGCCTTGGACAAGTTTGTCCAAGCTTCGTGTGCTGTCTTTGCATTCCTTATATGCGGTATTACTGGCGGTTGGACAGCTAAAGCAATTCTTGCTAATGCTTTTTGTTGCTTTTTACTATTGCTATCCTCCGTTTCTACACATTCCCATAGTTCTTCTTGTATCAGCAACATCTTCATCATGAATTTCCATGAACTATAGTTATCAATTCCTTTTAATTTTTCGATGGAATTAGATGCTGTTGAGCTCGCCATATTTTATTATATATTCGAAAAACTTCAATTCCGAAAAAACGACCAACGTATTTTCTTGTTTTCAGAATATATTAATATTTATGTTTCTATGACGTCCTGGGCCCATAACCTGATGAGTTTGTATAAATAAATAGGCTGGCAAGCAAGATTAATATGGATTGTATATTGAGCAAAAATATATATAGTACACTAGACAGTATGGATGTACGTCAAGGGACGACCGGACGGAAGTAACACACAACGACAACAATCATAGACAACAATGTTTGTTTATCATATACAAGTAATACTGGCACTTAAGCTACAATATTACTAACATCATCTTCTTTCGGTGGTAAATAGGTACCTAATATTACTTTTTTTTTTTTAATAAATTTTGTACTAGATTTTATTACTTTTTAGCTTATTTTAACAACACTGGGTAATTTCCCGATACTCTTTAAGTCTCTCCTTCTTTTTAATTATTTCTAGTTGCTATAAAATTCTAACCTATTTTCTGTAAAGATTTCCTTCAAAACAGCCAGCATCGCACACAAAAAGTGCCAATAAAAATGAATAATTATTCGTAAATTTTCATATTGAATAACAAAAGAAGGTTTTATTCAATAAAATACTGCCAAAGTTTATGAATGGAACGTGACGCAGCAATACTCGTACGTTTACTCACTACGGTTCGATTTTACTAATTCCACTATACAAGCATTTTACTACGAAAAAACCACTCGATGAGTACTACTGTTGGTGGAATTAATGCGCCATGCTCCGGAAATGGAGTAGAAACTAAAAAAAATGTGAAAAATATTTAGCTGGTGGTAGAATATTCGCCCTTATAGCAAATAGCAATGTATATGTTAACGGAAATGTGTGTAATCCGCCATTGTATACATTTCCTAAATACGGGGAAATGTGGTACATTCTGGATGTCAGTGAGTACGAACGCTAACCAATACAGAGGTCTAGACAAAGGAATATTTAGGTTAGGTTAGGTTAGGTTATATACATTTCTCATAAATATTTTTTAATTTGTATTACAGAATCTTCAAATAATACACAGTACACACAGTACAGTAGTTTACACATTTTCTTAACATGCTCGAATTTGTATATATTTCCTAGGAATTATATAAAATTCCTAGTTTTCATACTTTTCCGGTAACATATATACTATGGCAATTTGTGTTTATGCGGCTTCGACCAGTATCTTTTTTATCTTTAATCCGCTAATAGTTTATTCAAAACAATACTACAATGAATGGAAAACATCGGCAGCCCTAGCCACATCTCAACATGCCACCGGGGCAGGCCACTCGACATTCCAACCACTAAACGTGTTCTCTCCATTCCAATTTCGAACTCAGGACACTCGAGCGAAATAGAGAAATGGCTCGATACGGACAATAACGTATCGGGACTTCAGTCCACTCCAGCTATTCCGAAAACGGAACAAACAAGCTCCTGTGCATGATATTGATTTATACTTTTATTGATTTAGGCAAAATTCTTCAGCTACCTTACTCTAACTTCTGGGAAGTCGAAATAAACCAAAAATATAATAAAACCCGTAAAATTACAATAGTTCAATATTGAAATATGTTTTATTTCACAAGAACTTAATTGCTAATGCGCAGACGATACCTTTCTATTTAATTCAAAGTAGAAGTCTTATACGGGTAGATAAAAATAAATGAATTCATAAATTACAAAAAAAACTTAATATGAAAATTATTAAAAGAGGTTTGTGTTTAGCACTAGCCTTTCTGTAGCTGAACATGAAAATCATAAAATTCAGTAATAAGTAGACACAAAAAGTAAAAGACATACATTACGCTACTCTAAAGGAAATCCGTAAAAGTTTTATTTCAAATGATTCAATAAACACGAATGAAAACTCCAAAAAGTTTTTAATGAGTTAGCGTGGCGAACTGGGCTGAATTAAAAGGATTATCTTGTAATACAAATGTATTTTATGGGCTAAAAGAAAATATTGTGTATAAAAACGTCCAGCATACTAATCGGTGTTTACAAACAGAATTTTAAGCTCCATTTGCGACTAACCATAAAATATTCTTTTACCTTTAACCTATGTAGCATTACTAAACCATCATTAATATTTGTTCACGTACCTTTTTACACTATGCTTTGACTAAAAGTGGGTACATACAGGGTAATTTTTATTTGCATTATGTTTCTAACCACTAAAACTACCATCTGGCTTCGTTTTCGGTCACAGTCTTGATATACCCGGTATATAGGTGTACTTTTAGTGGCCGAAAAATGAAAAATGTTTAAAAATTTTTTTTACTATTCGCTTATAGTATCAACTATTTTTTCATTTTATTCATTGTCCACGGCAAAATACAAAGGTTTACTAGAAAAAAAGCCGTTTTTATTACGATTATTTTTCTTTGATTAGCACATTATGAAGAAGTACGGAATTATACACCAACATACAACACCAAACATTATGTCCAACCCCATTTATTCTTCGAGAAACCACAATTCACTTCCCGGGGCATTACAGTGAGTCATTGTAAACATCACACGTCACCGAAGTTAAATAGGAGGGGAATATGTCATAGGAATAATTTATAGACGATGGTCACTTTCTTTTAGGGCGCGTGTGAACTATATAAAACGGTATAATTCAGGTTCAGTTTTGCCTTGAACGAGCTAAGCGTCTGAAGATACAACGTAGACTTTTAAATACTTTATAAAGAGCTCGAAACTCGATGAATTAATGCATTTATAATTAGCTTGATGCTCAGTTACGCTAAATCTAAAATTAATCGGACAGAAAAAATGTCAGAGAGAAAGATAAGTCGTGTGTTCGGTTAATGTCTATAATATAAAAAATGGCGCTTTTTGAATAACATATAGCTTAGTTATAAGGGAAATGAATGTCGGAACAAAACTTAAGTTTATTACCAGGCTTATTATTTCTATTCTGTAGAAGTTAGGTTTACATTCGAACAGATAATCTAGTCGCTGAATCATAGCTGAAGATACTTCACAAGCGACTATTAATTCAAGTAGTACAATGATTCTCATACGCAAGCCTTTTATATAATCTCTATGATTTTTTCATAATATTAACCCTTATAACAGACACGACAATACCTAACGTTAATAAACTCCACGAATTCCTTTCACATAGTCAAAACAGCAACAAAACTGTGACAGCACATGCAATATCCGTCAGACGCGTATGAATAAAACTAGTTCTATAAAGCCTATTTTTTGTGCCGACAAAATTTTCGCTTGGCCTTGTTTGGCCTCGCCTGGCCTTGCTTGGACTGGGCGTGTTTTTACGACGTTTGAGTCTAAAATGGGGCCAGACGAAGGGCACCTTTCACTGTGATTTTAAAGCAAATAGTTCGAGTCTAGATTTGTTTTTCTAGATAGACTTTTCGGCTGTCGGGTAACATTTAAATGATTGGAATTTAGGAATTCTATTTGGAAAAGAGTTTCATTAATATAGAGTGGAGCGAATGTATTAAGATATCTCTGAATTTTTTTTACAATGATGCGACGACGTGAATACAAAGCACGTGATGGTAACGGCAGCGCAATTTAAATAAAGTATCCATCAGCTATAGATGGTTATCTTTTGCCGGTCTACACTATAGTGCCGGTCTGCTCCAAACCGAATATACAGGCTGATACCGAAACGCGCCATAATTATACATACATACATAAACTCACGCTTTTTCCCCAGAAGGGGTAGGTAGAGGTGCTACCTGGACACTCACGTTGCCTCTCGTGTGTTTCGTCCCACGACGTGATAGGGCCCGAGCCTTTCGCCATGTCGGGCACAAATTTACAATAATTAATTCATGCCATAATTATTATAGCATATTTGACGCTGTAAGAACTTATAATCACCCTTTGGCGGCTATAAGTTCCACTAAAATGGACGTGAAAGTATTACAGGTCAGAGTACCGTAGCCACCATTAAAAAAAAACTAGTCTTAGCGTATATGGACAGATTAGTAATTTTTAATTTTAAGTAAAATAAGTTTTCCATAGCCAGTTGGAACCAGGTGGTCGACCGTAAAAACCACAAGCTAAATCGCTATAAAATTATAATCGACAGATTAGTAAACCACAACAAAATTAACCCCCGTTTCAGTGAAAGTGTCCAAGAAACATACACACAGCAACTAGACCAATGCTACAATGGGGTCTCTTTATTAAGAACCAATAAGAAGTGGGTTTTAATAACCAAATTACTATCGCGTTAAATTAAAGCAATGGTGCAGTAAAATGTTTAAGAGATTGTGTCATATTACAGATTGTTATTAATGAATCAGGCAATTAATCGTACTGACAGACCGCCTACGATTCATATAACAACAATTAAATGTCAAGGATTCTTTAAACTAAGGCCAACGACCGTACATAAGACTGTTATGCTGAACTATCGGTCCGGGCCTAGCTTCGCCAGAATGCAAATACATTTTGACGGCGAAATTGATTCTGCAACATTTTTCATTAATGCTCCGCTCCTATTTGTCATAGCGTAATGTTATAATGTCTATAGCCATCCTCGATAAACAGAATATCCAACACGGAAATAAATTTTCAGTTTGTACCGGTAGTTCCTAAGATTAGCACGTTCAAAGAAACAAACAAACTTTTTAGCTTTATATGTTAGTATAAAGATATGATTTAAAATAAGTTTGTTTTAATTAATTTCGTCGTTAATTTATCATAGCATGAGTTACGAGTAATACAACTATTGTAATAATAAAACATTATTTTATTAAATGAAAGATAAAATCAGCATAATACAAACAAGGTTTGACCTAAAGCCTCTGTGCTTATCTTGTGACTCTAATATTTTATGCTTTAATATATGTACTTACTGATTATTTAAATTAGTTTGTTTTCGTTCCATTTATTTAATAAATTAAACAAAAAAAATCCAGTGCGAGTCGTACAAAAGGTAAAATATCTCAAGTATATTTAATATGTAAGACTATCTTTAATATATCAATGTAATTATCAATATTAGTATCAATATAAGTCCCATTGCTGAAAATCCTCTTTACGATTGAGAGGAATTAGTTCACATAATGAAAAAAAAATTATGGATTGATAATGATCATATTGCAAATTCTTTAAAAAAAACCCATATTTACAAGTTTCTACAAGATTTTCCACATATTTTTTTACTATTACTTTAATTTATTAGATAATTCTGATAATACTTTAAAATAACGTGTGCTCGCGCAAAATAAATCCTTATCATAAATTATAAATAAACTGAAATTCCATTTTAGGTTATATTAAATTAAAATACCGCCCTTATATCGATCACTGCAGCGTTTTAAAATATCTTAAGAGCCTACGGAACACGGAGTTACTGACCTCAATGTGGTAACGCGATACAATTAATGTATTTCAGTCTTAATACCACAATTTTAATGCACTGCTTATAACACAATATTTTGCAATAATTAAATATGTTGCACAATTCCATATGTAATGTAATGAATTAATTTATATTAAATCCCAATTCTGGGAAATCTCAATTATTTTGCAAAATATTATTTTTAATTTTGTCGTATTTAATTTAAAAAAAAAATAAAAAAAATAATGATTTACAACAATTCTAAATTATGTAGAAAAATAAGTAATTCGTATAAAAGATTTCAAAATATAAAAAAAAATTAGCGTATTTTATCCAACACCTTTCATTTTTTAATGTAAGGTCAAATAATTAAAACACGAACACAAACCGAATAAACAAAAATATGTTTTTGTAAAATATATATTTATATTCATTGATAAAAAAATACTGTAATGATGTATGCAATGGATATGTAAGCACGGATATTTTCCCGAAACTTCAGATTTTTTAATTAATTAATTCATATTTATCTGTTGCATATATTTAATTATCTCTTAAAGCCGTCTTCAATATTTTAATAATTTCTACACGATAATAGATCGTATTATAATTAATATATTTAACACTTTATAAATATTTTTATTCATTGAATGTTCACACAGAATTTTCGTCAGATAAAATAACAACCTCAATATTTTAACACGACGCTCTCAAGTTGCTGCAAGTCTTTCGAAATTACTAAACACGTTTAAAAGTCGGACAAAATTGATAACTAGAATACCGAGACCCCTACACAACGCCATAATTCAATAAAAACCACGAACTCATTCACAAACCATTGATAAACACACAAAAAAATAAGCACTTACCGCAAATTGAAATAAACATCCCACCTTACTTAGGCACATCGTTCACAAACACCAAAGGGCTGTAAACACAGTAACGCAGGGCGGAAAACCCTTAAAATGCCCTTTTCATCAGCACACGCGATGTTTTCAAACATATCTCATTATAAATTCACACAACTTTTTTTCTTTAAATCACGTGCATTATTCGCTAGTTCGTTAATGAAAACATCGTGGATTTCGCAGTTGGATGTTTCGTGCGCACGGTGCCAGAGTCGCGAGCACACTACATGAGGGCGTATCTTGATAGATCCTCATTGCGCCTGCGTAAAGCCGAGTGACTCTTCGCCCTGGCGGACTTATTCAAGAGTTAATTAATATATCAACTTTTCTCAGTCCCTCCGTATTAACCGTCACCCCCTTATAAAATATTCGGCTTGGTGTCTTTACGGTCTGGGCGACCCTAACCCTGAATTTTAGCGCTCAACCGGCAAACTTGCCAATTACCGCGCTAGTTGAGTTCGCGATCCTGAGTGATACGGCTTGGCAGAAGTTATTAATACATTTTGCGTTGGTATGATAGGAGTCGTTGAATTTATCTCTATGAAAATTATTGCAAAAATTTAAATTTATTTATATATAGTACTTTATTGCACACACACAATTTTTTTTTTATATCGCTGAGTATATTTAATTAAGCTTTCCTACTTATGTGTGTCCTCTTTTAAGATTGAGAGGGGTTAAAGGTTTTGTCAACTACGCCGACCTACTACGGGTTGGAGTACTTCACACTCTTTGGGTAAACTTGTTGAGAACTCTCAAATAGGTAGGGTTTGTCGTGATGTTTTCCATAGTCATTACACATACATATATACTTCACCGCACTGAAGTTTTCCAAACGGGAATATTAACGAACCTCTTCATATTAAACACATGAGAGCTTCATAAAAATACTTCGTTCCCAAATATAGAAAAATTAATATCGTTTCCTAATCTTCCAAAATCACACCTTTCATCCTTCCACCGTCATTAATCAACCAACGAATTCGGAATCACCATCGGCAAAGATTTTTCGCTCCTCAACTTATTCATGTTAATAAATTAATTTTAAGTGTTCAAAGACTGAGTGCTATCCGCTAATGACTATCTTGGACAGCGGCATCGCTAATTACTTTGTAAATTAAATTCGAGTCCGGAAACTTTGACGGATCAATTTATTATTATCACGTCAGGTTCGTATCTTGATTGTAATTTGTATTAGGGACTTGTATGATGTCAACAGTTTGGTCATTTGACCTTTGCCATAGCATCTACGGGGGTGGAATCATATGCTAATAAAAGAAATAGTAATAATAATAGATAAATACATCCAACAGTCACATACATAGGCCACTCCATACTAAGGTCGAGTCTTGTGTCGTGGGTATCAGGAACTACGAGAGACTTTTCGGTCTCACAACCCTCTAAAGAGCCAAAACAAATGCCTGTGGATCACACAAACATTTGTCTCAGTGCGGGGATAGAACCCGCGGCCTCTCGTTTCACAGCCGGCGTCTAACCAACTGCACCACGTAGGATGTCAAAATGAGTCGCAACTACCGTATCGGGTACTATCTAACGCAATAAAATAAATAGAGTAACATTTGCAAGATAAGCAACAATGGCTTCAACTACATATCACGCATCTAAGTCACAAAATGCAGAGGACATCAAAAAGGCTGCTACGAGGGAAGTGTAATGATTGAATTTTCTGCGGCTGATGATAATAACGAAACAAATCAAGGACAAATGGACAAAGAAGTTGGCACCGTATCAAATTAAACCCAACAGTTGAACAAGATAAAACAGAACAAAAGCAAAAATTCTCAAATTCCTATTTGAAGCTATAAATCGGTCGATTTCGATTCATATCCACTGATCTGTCTAGATTAATAATGGAATTTGAACAATGCGTCCAATATTAAACTCTGCGGGAATCACTTCAAACATGACAAGTGGACGAGTTTAGTCAAAGGAAATAACCATCCGTGCCGGTGTTGAGTATTCCAGTTAATAACTAAATGCTCCGATATTGAAGGTGTGAATTGGACGATTTCTGACTAACTTCGAGGTCAGACTGGTTTAGTATTTGCTGATATAATGAGCATGGTTTATCTGTTGTGCCGGATTTCTGATATTAACCAGTTAATGGCTTACTGTAAAATAATTGATGGCATGCTGTTAAGAAAAATCATCGTGGTTTTTGTATTGTTAAGCACGTTTATAATTGCTATTATAGTATCGCTTTAAAGAACTGCTGGACTAGCACTATTAGAGTGACTTCTATATAAATTATTGTTAAAAGAGGGACTTATTTAAAAGCTTGCATCCCATAAATAAAATATACGACAAATGCACTGGTAAATGTCAGAAAAATTATGAAAAATCTTCTCATCAATGTTCAACATGAGGATAACTTAGCACTAGCCTTCAGCCTTGTGTCACTACACTGCGCGTGTCAATGATTTTCTTGCGCGCGTAAACTCCAGCGCATTCCGCAGTTGGCCACACTCCAAGCAATACAAAACAACAGGGGATTTGCATATGGCCCAGGTCGTTTTCAAGGACTGTCAGTTGTTTTGCCACGTGACAAATGACGTTAATGTCCCTTAATTATTTATTATATTAAATAATTTAATCAAAATATATTAAGGTCATAAATATTTGTGAAGAGTGGATACTCTTAAATAACTTCGTTGTTTGACCATGTTATATGTATTAAATATTTTATTAAGTTGGTCTTATTAATTACTAATTAAAACTCCAGAAAAATAATGCGTATCTCATCAAAATGATGAACCGAATACTACCTAATTATATATAAAATATGAGTTAGATATTAAAATTAGGTAATTTATAATTTATATTCATACAGGATGATTACAAAGTGTATACTTTAGAAATGAAAACTGAAAACATGAAAATGTCCAGTCATTTCTATTGCAGTCATAAGACTAGCGAAGATCAGCACTGCAGTGGCTAAACCTTCGCGAGCGTCGCTTAGGACGATGAATTTCAAGGTTTTTCCACTAACCGCAGTCATCTATTCAAGTACTATCTATTTTTGAACGGCATTTTCCGGAATAGTGACGACTCATCGGCCACAAGTATCAATTGTATGTAATAAAAAAATATGTGACTTACGCCCAAATACTGGAACGCAACTTAAATATAACTTGCGCTTAACTACGTTAATCCCGATTAAATGTACTGGCTAAGTGAGCCGTGCGCTGTTAAGAGCAACTTATTATTTGAATGTCGTTCCAGTATTCGGGCGTTAGAAGTGCGTGGTGGCCTGTTGGTAACGGACCAGACGCGGCTGCCTACATGTTCACGGTGGTCTCGGGTTCAAATCCCAGGGCATAGTCAATCACCACGCACTTTAACGGTGAAGGAAAACATCGTGAGGAAACCTGCATACCGTAGCGATGTTAAAGAATTTCTACGGTATTTAAGTCCGCCAATCCGTACTAGGCCAGCGTGGTGGACTATATGGCCTAACCACTCTTAATCGATTTTCTCGATTGTAGAGTAGGCCCGTGCCCAGCAGTGGGACTTATATGTGCTGATACAGTTAGAAGAACTGTCTTTGGTTCGAAATCCAACCACCAACATTGATTTTGCACAACTAGGCTTCTAGGCAAAGTACTGGTAATTAAGCAAACTAAATTTAATGTTGCACGATACAGGCGAAAAGTTGTTCGTCCTTTATTCATGACACTGTTTAGTGCAAAATATGTCCCATGTTTCAAGTAGTTCGTAATTACTTGTTTTAAACAAAATTTCTGGAATATTCCGTTTCGAATGAAATGCCTCACTATAAATTCACTCATGTGTAAATTAAGTTAGAAGCTTTATTTGGTAATATTCATACTATACATACACTTTCGCCACTTTGCTCGATCCTGACATATTACTTTCGCTTCATCAGCTTTCATCAATCTCTTCATGCATACATACCAAGCTTCGGAAATATAATACGTAATAACAAATTAGCAATATACATAATATGTATATGCCGTTATTGATTACGGATTTACTCGAAAACCTAAAGGACTGCCTTGGCGGAGCAATTGTTTATGGTACTATTAGAACGCCGAGGTCTCGGGTTCGAATCCCGGTTCGGGCAAAGTTATATTGGATTTTTCTATTCATTATCAGCCCGGAGACAGGAATTTGTGCCCGATATGTCGATAGGCTCGCCCCCTATCACATCATGGGACGGTACATACAAGGCGAAATGTGAGTGTACTAGTGGTGCCTCCGCGTACCCCTTCTGGGATAAAGCCGTGAGTTTATGTATGTACATAATATGTAAGTATCTTTAATGCATGAACATTCTTATTGGTATGTGATAACACAACACGATATTAGGAAAAAAAAATAATGGAACTCTCTATTTGTATACTTTTGGATTTAGTCGATGTATCCATGATTGCATCGTGGCAGCGTATTTAGGATGTGAATAGTGGTGTAATAGGTTAATTTCTTAGGCAAGGAAATACGGCATTGCGAAATATTATGATTAAGATTATAAGCCAAATTTTTTGTTCGCCTGCCCATGTGAAGCTTCGAACATTTTACTGCAACTACTTATTCATTGCGTCAATCGATAGCCAATTAAAAGGTCACTTTTGTATATTATACGTAAAATTTTATTATACGTAAAAAAAAAAAAAGTTCGTCCGAGTTACCATGCAAAGGTCATTCGAAATCTTGATAGGAGGACTCAATGTCGCCAGGTTTAGTCATCGCTATCACGTCTGGCATCTCAAGATATTGGAGTCGAAAATAGATTTAATATTCATCTGCTAATGAAGTGAAATAATATTTTTTTCCTTTCTAAAGGCACAGGTGAGGTTATTTACTAAAAGTGTGGTCAATGATTTTTTATAGAATAGTTTCGACAAACGAGCAAACAGTTCACCTGATGTTAGTGATCACTGCCGCCATCGATATCAATGTTACACTAGACAAGACATTCAGTACAAAAAATGTGTCCCACCTGGTTGCAGTGCATGCACCGCACATGAATCAGTTTGTTTCGTGACAGTGACAGTGCAGTACGCCTTATCGCATACGTTTATAAGTAATAAATGAATGTTTCGCCGTCAAACCGAAAGCAAATCGTCTGAACTTACAATATTTTAATAAAATACCAGGTAAGTAATGTAATATTGCAGTGTGCTTTTAAAATACGGGGGCACTTTATTTCTTTGACGTGTCTCGTCTATCGGTAGAATATAAGTCAATGACTGCCGCCCATGAACATCCAAAACTTTAGGATTATAGCGTGTTGCGGGCCCATCGAGTCGGGAGGGGAGCGGGAAAGATTAATAAATAAAGGATGGGTATATTACCTCAATGTAAAGATGTAAACTGAATGTGACTGCTTCGGTGGCGTAGTTGTACTACGGTACGATTACAAAGCTGAGGTCTCGGGTTCGAAACCCGGGTCGGGCAAAGTTGTATTGAGTTTTTCTATTCATTATCAGCCTGGAGTCAGGAATTTGTGCTCGAAATGGCGATAGGCTCGCCCCCTATCACATCATGGGACGGAACATATAAGGTGAAATGTGGGTGTCCTGGTGGCGCCTCTGCCTACCCCTTCTGGGATAAAGGCGTGAGTTTATGTATGTATGTATGTAAAGATGTAAACAAGATATGGTGATATTGTTCTTTGATTTGAAAAGCCGTCAATACATCTACCAATACAACCAATAATACTACTACCAATACTATAATGTACTTAACTGTTTGCTCTCTAGACGATACGTTTCAATCAGGAGAAACGCTTGTTGGTTTTTTTGGGTAATACAATCACTTATATCTTTTACTTGTATCAGCCCATATACTTCCCACTGCAGGGCACGGGCCTCCTCTACAATCGAGAGTGATTGCGAGGGGTTAGGCCATATAGTCCAGCACGCTGAGCTAGTGCGGGTTAGCGGACTTTGCATGCCATAGAAATTCTTATAAATCGCTGTTATGCAGGTTTACTCACGATGTTTTCCTTCACCGTTATGGTGCTTGGTGACTATCAATACACAGATACCATCACTACTAGATATTAATTTAGAATCAAGCTGTCTACTATAGAATGTTTAGAAACTATAAGATTACTGGAAATGACCAGTGGCGCAGTTAATTAGACGCGGGCTGTGAAACGTGAGGTCTTGGGTTCGATTTCAACACTGAGAAAAATATTTGTATGATTCACAGCATTTATTATAGGTCTAGGTGTATGTGGGACCGAAAAGTCTCTCGTAGCTTCTAATACCCACGACACAAGACTCGATCTAAGTGTTGGATCAAGTCTATGCATGCACCCGGGTGTACTTATTTATAAAATTGAAACAAATGAAACATTTAGTTAATGTACACTGTAATTTCAAAATGAAGCCACACAAGTTACTAAGCTGAATCAATCTATTTGTATAAAGTTTTAATTACCCTGAAACTAATTAGTATAGGACATCAAATCCTAGAGCAACGAAATTTAATCCAGCCAATGTGACGTAGCTAAACAAATGTTTTATTTGACAAGCGTATTATTTACTAAAAGTTAATTACAAAAGTAAATATTAATTGGCACCGTTGCTCATGCACGCACACACACGGCACACTATACAATGTGAACAACGATTAAATAAATAAAAGAGATGGGTCTTTACAGGCCGAATTATACTAATGAGAATTAGAGCCTCGATGTAACCAGTTATGAAGATTTTGTTAATTGGTACTACTTCCTCATAGAATATAAACACCACGCCAAGTAAGAAATTTATTTTTCTTTCGAGTTCAAGGTTGAAGGAAGCTCAATATTCCGTATACTAAGTTCTGAACTCGTTCCTTCTACTTCCAAAGGCCGACTTTGTATTTTCACCTCTCTTCTTATTGCATTGTGAAGACATATTGAATTATCATCATGTGTGACGGTCGAATTTCTTATTTATGTATCGGTATTTTTATGCTTATCGAATTGTTCATAAGCTCCTACACACTATGCTGATGGCCCGGCGAGCGGGTATACCGCCAACTACCCCGGCGGTATTGCCGGCCAATGCTTAAGCTGCCGGCAATGCCGCACATACGAGTCACCGGCATGGCCACAAATATGTACTGGCGACTTGCGCAAGGAGCCGGTGGCATATAATGCGAAACTTGAATGCACCCAAAATGTCCTTTTTCTTTTGATTCTTTTCCCAAATAAAATGAATATTTCGGTCGCAATGAGATATTGACGGCTTCATTGTCCAATATAAATATTTAACATTACAAAGTGTATAATTACTTGCATTCTTACGCCTGTCACCACTGATATGATGCTCTACGGCATTGTGTCAGGTTTTGTCGCAAATGCCGCTGGCACCGGCATACCAGCACGGCACAAACCCAGTGTGCTGCGAGCATAGTGTGTAGGAAACCTTAAGAATACTCTTACTTTGACTGAAAATTTGTGATTTTTATAATTACAATATACTTAAGAAGTTGAACTAACCTAAATAAGCAAATTCATGTTAAAGTAGTTTGGTGTATTAGTTATAAAATAATTACACTACAAATTTATGACGGTCATGCTCTTATCAAAATATACCATCATAAACTAACAACACTTAAGCCTCAAATTGACGGTGACAAATATTACAATAATTATGTTAGACTATCAACTAAAATATTTTTCAGGAACTTAATTCTGAATGGCTTTTTAAATTAAATGTATTTATTTATTTTGACACAAAAAAGTTACAATCTTGAAGTTGTTACAATAGTTACAAATAAGGTCTTTTATCTTATCTTTAATCCTTGTCTTTTAAAAACACGATATCCGAGAGTATGATCGGTAGAAAACCATCGGAAGATACCTATGGTTATTACTGAACTCCTTGCGTTCAAGGGTTAAGATGATTACAATAATTTATGGAAACCAATTATAGTCATTTCACTTGGTAGAAAACGCCTAAAACCCGTAGTCATCTACAAGAATGGTGAGATAGACTTGAAGATTGATAGGTGTTTTCGATATACAATAAAACAAATAAAACAGAACCGAAGGATAACAAAGAAAATTTAAATTGTAATTCTTCAATAATCACAAATAGAACTAATACAACAAAGCTGTTTAGCTCGATTTGTTATAAAGTATAATAATAGAGATTTCATGCAAATTCAGGCAACGAATAAATAAGCCACCTGAACTATTATCCACAAGAACATTCCAGAACTATCGGCTCTGTAATCGCTCTTCTTTGCTCTTCCCGTGATATACGCAGTCCCGCGTTCCGAATTCCGATACAACCAAATATTTGGAACATCCGTTATTGAATGAATATTAAATGCTAATTTTATTACAGATACAGGTACGAAGGAACCCAGACAGCCTTTAATTCCATTAACGATGTTGCCCTTCGAATGTATAATAGATTCCGTTTGGATTTTGGTACATTTAGACAATTTCAATTATTGATGTATTGCGATGTGTTATAGTTTGCTATTCGTTGTTCAAATGAATATATTGCTTGCGATGTTACACAATAATGTGAACAGTTGAAAAAAACAGTTAAATTGGTTTCCTATTTAGCATCCTAAATTTATATAAATAATGAATTTATTAATTGCCAGCAGATCGATGTGGGTTTTTTTAAGAAAGCAAATATTCAGCAATGGGCTTTAAGTGGATGAAGATAATGAAACAGAAATCGCAGAGAGAGTATAAGCCCAGGAATTGATAAATAACAAAGCAAATATATTTTGAAAGCAAATGTCAGAGCTGTAGTCTAGTGTAAAAACAATAATCGCAAATGAACTTCAACACGCCGTAGAACAAAAAAGCAACGCAAAGGAACAGCCACAAAAGGCAGAGCATGAAATGTTATTTTTAAGTAACAATGAAACATTAACAACAATAAATAACCAAGGAGCTAATACGGAGCAGGACAACTCCCGCGGGGCGCCTATGGGCTCTTGATAGAATACACCCGTACGGATAATAAATTATGAATAAATTAATTTATGCTAAGTGGCTTATGTCACTTTCGTGTTAAATAATGCGGCCCGTTAGCGGTTTTGTTCGTGATAATGTTTGTGTTGGTTATTCTGTGTGTTTGTTTATCACCAATGTTAACAGATTCGTCTATTAGGTCGTGATTACTGGATTTGGGATTATTTATATCCCGAATTTTAATATTAACCGACAATTACATTGGTGTATTAATTGTCAGCTGAATAATGTTAAACGGGAAATGGATCGGTTTATGAAGCGTATGGATGGTGAAATTTGACTAGATATTATATACTGAAAGGTCAGCTCAAGGTATCTTGAAATAAACGCTGATGGATCAGGACTTTACAACTTTTATTACAATATAATCTTTGGATATTCATTACAATTCCTTATTACCCGTCGGAAATATCTATGGACCTGAATAATTGACGTCATTGGAACATAAGTTCAGCAAATTCAAAATATTGTTAAACAAATTGAATTAAAATAGCTAAAAGAATAAAAAATAGAATTCGCGTCCATCTCAAAACGTTTTTAATGTAAAATAACATAGTAGATAGGGGAACACAAAAAAATGAAATGTGAACCGCATTCCAGCTAGGTTCACAGATATTTCCGACAGTTTATACTGTCTATTCCAATCTACCATATTATGTCACCGTGTATAGTTAACTGTCACTCACGTTAAACGATCATAGAGTATTCATTATTATTAAACAAACCTCTTTTACATAAATAATAATATTAAATGCTTACAATACATATGTTACATATGTTACATATGCATATAAAATTATATCAGTATGACATGGTTCGATCATTTTGTAAAAATACAATAGCGTATTAATTGTTTTGTCTTTCTTTCACGCATTAACAAAGCAGCAGATCCTCACGATTTTTTGAAAAGGCTTTGTATATGGATCATTGAGTGGCATAGGCTTTTTCTGTTCCAGAAAAAAAATATGGTTCCAGTAATTCCCTACTAATATTATAAATGTGAATGTAAGTTTGTTTGTTACGCTTTCACGCGAAAACTACTCAACCGATCATCATGAAACTTTGTACTTCTTCTTGGAGGTATTAGAAGTCACATAGGCTACTTTTTATCCCGAAAAGTTTAGTGTTCCCGTGGGATGAAGAAGGAGTTCCGATATATTTGCTACTTGTTATACTCAAAAGGATGGGATGGGAATGGGTTACATTCCATTAATGAAAATGAGACGGGGCGGGCGGGATATACGGGACGGAACGGGATGGGGGATTTTAAATAAAGTTAACTACGCAGACGAAGTTTTTCGGGCAGAAGCTAGGCGGGCCTTAAATCTACCCGGACTAAGCTGCGTGTAAAATTTAGTTATTTATATTAAACATAAAATATTGGATAGGTTTTATAAACATTAAATATTTAAAATAATGGGTATATGGGATATCTTAATTGTTGCTCCTTCACATTCATACCTGAAGGCCGTCAACAAATTTCCACCTCCAAATTCACGAATTTTTATGACTTAATAAGATTCTTCAGCATTGGGCAAGAGGCTCTTTTGTCGTTCTTATGATTAATTAATCGGTGTACATTTATTTAAAAAAAACTCCGAATTGATAACCTCCTCCTGAAGTCGGTTAATAATAGCTTGAAATAGTCGAAAATAGACTTAGAGTGCCTATTCTTCTTTAGAAATGGTGCTTCTGTGTACAATATCTGTTTAAAGATGGACTAAATATATACAATTATAAATATACTATTGCTATTAACCTTTTTTAGCGGTCAATCTTTTTCTAGTCTTACAATACCTGAAAATGTTTCTCGAAACTTTCATTACCAGTTGATGTTTTGACGTCATGTCGACAACAGCTTATAGTAGTTAGAACAAATTACTAAGTAAATGTTTGTGTTGCTGTTAAGTCTACAGGTTATATTTTTTGGTAATTACCATTTTCAAAGTACAACATGTCCTTGAGTAGTGGGCACTTACCGATCCACAAAAACGATTAAATTTTACTTATGAATCACTATGCCTGGATGGATTGTCTAGGGGCTTTATTAGTCTAAGTTCATGATTTCTATATAATGAGTTTCAACATCAATTTCAGCTATTTGCTATGTGTGATTAATTATTTATTTGAGCAATCAATCGTTGGAAATTAAATTACTGTGGAATGATTTCTGTACACGCTGGTATGCTATCGATATTCTTATGGGAATTCTCTGTTCAGTAAACTAACTGAGGCTCTTCTCGTGAAACCGAAGTTAAGACTTTTTGATACTTGGTATAGTTGCAAACATTCTGCAGAAATAAAACATATATGCTCTTTTACAAACTTTGCTTTTTATACAACACAAATGCGAATAAAAATAAGTGACCTACATCAATAGCGAGCCTTCGCAAAAAACCTTGACATATACATCCATCCAACCGTACATTTATCATCACAATACATTAAACAACTGAAACGAGCGAAAACAATAGGCAAAACTATTATGCCGGTAAGTACTCTCCATCAATAAACCAGTGCCATTAAAACATCAGATGGAATGACTCATTACTCGCAAAGGCCTCTTCCAATGAAATTGACGATCGAACAAACGATTCAAATAAAAAAAAATTGGTTCAAACTAAATGGATTTTAATTACCGACTTCAATGCGTGGACAAGCATCGACTGTTGTACCGTCGCGATATATTTTTATATTATAGGACACAAACGATACGGTTTACCTGATGGTATGGTTCACCTTTTTATCTATCTATCGTGAGATCTATTTGTTCTGTCAAGTCTTATGACTAAGTACGAGGTCCTTCAATAGCTCAAACCCCTTATATAATGTGTGAATGTACGACTGCCTAAGAAAACTTATTTATCTACAGTAGAAATTTTCAACCCATCCTCAAGTTTGAGACTTTTATAGTGAAATATGGATATAAAAAATAAAAATAAATAGAAGATCTAATCAAAATTATGACATCTTAAAAAGACACTGTAATGGGCAAGAAGACACACATATCACCATGTTCGCAACTACGTGAGAAGGAACTACGTGCAAAGCTATTAGGTCATAAACAACATCTAAAGCATGCGTGACACAAGAGGACACAGGTCTCCCCACCCATTAAAAGGGGTTCAGTTAGTCAATGGGTCTCAATAATGGTCGGTGCATCCAGGAAGATAACGTCAAAGGAATTATGGCTAACGGCTCCATTATAAGGACGGAAGATAAGACGCAAAGAAAAACAGAATAGAAGGGCTACTTATAATGAGGTGTATGAGATGTGATATCTATGTTTATAAGATATTCGCTTTATTGGTCCGGTTATGGCACTTTTTTATTAAATAAGATCATAAATTATAATTTCTGATGAGGCTTAAAATCTTCGTAATGTGTCATAGTAAACTACGTTTTTTTTTCTTGCGAATTCTCAAACATCATAAAACAAGCTTGATAAAAGCTATTAGTAATATTTATTAATTCAAAATAACTAACAGTCGACCTATCCGCGCTGGGTCTACGTTGTTCACTGAGACCTATTCCTTCTCACCCATCCGTAAAAATATTTTCATCTCTTTTGCAGGAATTCGATGAACTGCTGATTAAGATCCAATCTCAATCTTAATTAATATCATATTATTAAGTTTGTACACAAAACTACACGCGCTGCGTTAATTTCTCCATTAGCGTTGTTGCAGAATATCCAGGATCACCCCATACGTAATCCACATTGTTGCCAGAAACAAGCATTATTCTATTAAATTTTCCACTACAACGTCTAAAGAATGTAAAGCAGAGAGCATATTATGCCTTATTATCTCGACGCTGTGAGTAAAATTCGTTAGTTATGAAACGGGTAAAAATGATTTTAAAAGCATAGTAGTGTAAGGAAAACAAAACGCTACCCAATAAATAAATCGGAACAGCATTGGGAGTCTTTAAGCTTCAAGATATTGTATGAAGAAACGCAAATGAGAGGGAATATACTTCGAGCGATGGCTGGTGGGAATGGGTAAAGTGATTAAAATAGAATAATAGATGAGAGAAAAACACAACATACAAGAACTTCACAAAACATTTACGAGCTAATAATGCTATGCCGGTCGAACCCGATGATTCATCTTCTAAGCCGTTCGATAAAAGATCACTGCCTCTCACTCTTGGATACTTTAGTCCTATCAAACAGATTTACTACAATCCACCTAGCAACGTATTCACTTTCGTGCCAGTGTAATAAAAAGCAAAAATTCCACCATTACCAGAATTATAAAGGCCATGTTTATGCTAACGGGCACGAAGTATGCTCTAGGCGTGCTCTAACCCAATGAAAAGTTGGGTTCACTCCCCTTACTTATCAAACGGTCAAAGTCGTCCTAATAGCTCTAAGGGAATAAAGTTACACTCATTTGCATACATTACCTTGGCTCCTTAAGAAAGTTGGGTTTAAAGGTTTGTTCCACTTATGATTTTTAAATTTACCCCTTTAATATATTTTTTTTATAATAACCAGAAATATTATGCTAAAACATAAGACTGTTTTGAGGTAATTATAATCTTAGAAATTAAAGACATCAACAAAAGGTATAATTATAGAGGTACATATTATTAGAGAATAGCTACAGTTATCAAGCTGGGTTCCTTACCCATTGGGTAACTCAAAAAGAAACTAAATTGCTCTTAGCTGATTTAATCAAATCAATTGGATCACCCCCGGGAATAGAAATAACTATGTGCTACACATGAATTAATAAAGACTTAATCACTTGAGCCTATACAGCTACATATAAGTGCGTGGTGGCCTGTTGGTAAACGGACCAGATGCGGCTGCAAACATGTTCATGGTGATCGCGGATTTAAATCTCAGGACACACCTCTGACTTTTCCGAGTCATTTGTGTTAACAATTAAAAGTCACCACGTACTATAATAGTGAAGGAAAATCGTGAGGAAAACTGCATACCATAGTGATTTGCAAGAATTTCTATGGTATGTAAAGTCCGCTAACCCGCACTAGGCCAGTATGGTGGACTATATGCCCTAGCTCCTCTCAATCGTACTCTCAATTGTAGAGGAAGCCCTGCAATGGGACATATTTGGGATGATACAGTATAAAGCCACAGCTAAAGTCGGGAGTATTCTCCAATCGAGATTTGGATTGAGAACGTCTCGGCCATACATCACCAAGCCGTCCTGGGTATTATAGATTAACGTAATTTACATATTATAGAAATTCTTTTAGATATCTCTGTTATTCAGGTTTTCTTACAATGTTTGCCTTCACCGTCAAACTGTCTCAAATTAATTAAATATACCTTTTATTTTATTAAAAATGTATCATTTTGTCGTTACGTGAATAATAATTGAAACGTAAATTAATTATATTGTAAATGTATATCGTCGCAGCTTTAGTAAATGAATTTCGACTTTTTTATTTAAATATATACCCTAAGGACTTGCAATACGAAATTTGTTTGAAATTAATTAGAGTTACAAATAAATTTCTAACATAAATATTAGTTTAACTTTTATATGATTATATTTTGAGTTACTGAATAAATTTTATTATATTAATTAGTATTGAAACGCTTTGGAAGGGCTTTTGAAAAATCATATTTAGTTATCTTTGATCAGCGTGCCTTTTAAGTCTGTCTGTCAAATGCTGTACAAGTACAATCTGATCAGGTGATTTTTTCAGCAAATATAATATCTGCATGTAACTAACATTCCACCATGATCAGTCTGTTACTATTTACATCATATTTTGACTATACGGCCTAACCCTTCTCAATCGTACTCTCGGTTGTAAACAGACCCTGCAATAGGCCGTATATGGGTTTATGCAGATTTATTATTTCACCTATTTAACACTATTTTATTCAATTAAGTTTTGTGTCGTGGGTATCAAAAACTACAATAGATTTTCAGTCTCACAAACAATTTTCTCGGTGCGGGGATCGAACCCTCGGCCTTTTGTTTCACAGCCGGCGTCTGGCCAACTGCGCCACGGAGGCTGTCCTGAACTATCCTAACAACAAAAGGTCTTCAAATACAGATTTATAAACATAATTAATAGGTCCCAAAAGGAATACACCAAGAGTAAGCAGCTCCACAAACGCACGAGAAATAAATTCCGAGAAGTTCCCAATGCTCTCATTCTATGGTGATTACACGGTATAAAGTTTAAGATAACCATTAAGCAAAATGTTTCGAGCTCGAGTTAAAAGTACGGCGCTGGATGTGTTACTGGTAACGTCTGTTGAACTATTAGCTGCTTGAAATACGAGCTGGAAAGAATGTTTCCAATTTTGTTTCAGCTACAAAAATATTAAAACAACCCTAACTAATTTCGTGCTCAGTCGGTAGATGCTATTTTGGTAACACCAGTATCTCGATGTGATGGGCTTATTGAGGAAAAACTAAAGCTTACCGTGCGTGAGAAATTTGGTTAAATAGTGATCTTTGCATGTTCAGTGGTCGGAGGTTCAAACCCCAGGGCACACCTCTGACTTTTCAGAGTCATGTGTGTATCGATAGTCAATCATCACGCTCTATAACGGCGAAGGACAACATTGTGAGGAGACCTGTATATAACCTGCATAGCGATTCATGATAATTTCTATGGCATGTAAAGTTCGTCAACCCGTACTGGGCCAGCGTGGTGGATTATATTGCCTAACCCTTCTCAATCGTACTTCAAAGGCTCGTGCAATGCACTGAGACGTACTCGTATATGGGTTGTTAGAGTGATCGTTGAGTGTAAAAGAAACTATATAGAAGGCTTAAAAAGTCTAAATCATCAAGAGACATTTGAACAGCATTATGGTTTTAGTTACCCGGGTGCTTAATACTTCTCTCTCTCTCTTCAGCCATAGGAATTCGACTGCTGAACACAGGCTGCCCTAATAGTTCGCCACATATACCTGTTGGAAGCAGCCTGCATCCAACGACTTCCTGCGACCTTAACCACGTCGTCCGTCCACTTTGTGGGTGGGCGTCCGACAAATCGCTTGCTTGTACGTGGCCTCCACTCTAGAACCTTTCAGCCCCAGCGGTCATCAGTTCTACGAGCTATGTGCCTGGCCCACTGCCACTTTAACTTACTAATCCTAAAGCTTAAAACTTATACTTGTAAAATTGATAAAGATGTTTTTATAAATAATATTTGAGTCCTAAAATAAATCACACATCAAAGTATGTCGCAGACCCCAAATAGCAAACAAAATTATTCTTACATCACTAACTCCAAATCCGTCTGAATTATTAATATCTGGAAACTCATTGAGTAACAGTGACTCCGGAAATCCTTAATTATATCTAAAAGAGACAATCATTCAGCCGCGTGGTTTATAAATAGCACTTATTAATTCAGCGCAAAGCTATCGCGATTCACGATCGCTGACAATTCAGAAAGGAACCATTAGCAGACTTCCCATATGATGCCTATCAACGGTCGTGGGAAAGATTTTTGCACTAAATGCACATCGACCATTACCTCGTCGATAACCAGGCCAAGTTTATTAAAACGTTTGTTTGCGCACAGAATATATATTTTTTTATTCTGGCACGGCATAGTGACTGCATTGCGCCTGGTGGTAAGTGCTAATGCCGTCCAGATAGAATATCGAATGGTATCAGATGGTAGTCTCATTCGACACAATCATGCCGTCCAGCTGAGATGCCTCTTCACGCTAAGGCGGAAGGACCCAGGATTATATATATTATTTAAATAGTCCAACTATCTATAGCGGTAGTTGTTTCACACAGAAACGGCTAAATAAAGCATAGGTTGTTACATTTATGCTAGTTTGCTTGAAGCCAGATACACGCAGTATGAACCTGAAACGCGACGCACTTGCAAGTACTGTGGCAGGGTTTCTACCATCGTCTACGTGATTGCAATTCGAAGGAATGCGAATATACCACCAGCAAAGTACGTTTTTATCGACAATTTGACTTAAATATACAGTTATTACTACCATAGACTTAAGAGCTTAGTCATCCGTCATCAGATACCATGATATTACTACCAGACTACGGAGAGTAGTCTCGTTGTAGTCCAACTACTACAACCACTATAACCAAGTGATGGTAAATCTTAGTTGCCTTTGTGTAACGCGGTGGCGAAATCAGCATAAGTAATTTTAACAATGGGCTTATAAAAGAGTTTTTGTTATCAATACAATCACATTATGCACAAAAAGCGCACTATACGTTGCACTCCGACCGAGTGGTGGGCACCTTTTAATCATCCACCATATCTATTTCCCACGCAATGAAGTAATTAAATTATTAACTTATAAAATTTAAATCCGCATCACCTATTTCATCATGTTCAATAATTTAAATTTGGACAAATATATTTTTTATGTATGAATAAATTTCACGCCGTTAAGTGGATTTGCATAATTTTAAAATAATAGACCAGCTGTATTCGGACAAGAGTTGAATTAATTTACGATCTTTCAGTGCACATAATTTTTAAAGGTAATATAATTATCGGAATATATCGCTGAAGTTGACAAATAAGACACTTTATTCGATTTATATTAACGATGTAAATGCATTCCAATTTAATTATTATGGGCATGTCTTTAATATTATGATGGTAATATACTTTTTGCATACATACATAAACTCACGCTTTTATCCCAGAAGGGGTAGGCAGAGGCGCCACCAGGGCACCCACATTTTGCCTTGTATGTTCCGTCCCATGATGTAACAGGGGGCGAGCCTATCGCCATATCGGGCACAAATTCCTGACTCCGGGATGATAATGAATAGAAAAACCCAATATCACTCTGCCCGACCCGGGATTCGAACCCGGGACCTCGGCTTTGTAATCGTACCGTAGTACAACTACGCCACCGACGCAGTCATACTTTTTAATATTATAATATTATACTCGCTTTATTT
Source organism: Deilephila porcellus (assembly GCA_905220455.2). Classification (NCBI taxonomy): domain Eukaryota; kingdom Metazoa; phylum Arthropoda; class Insecta; order Lepidoptera; family Sphingidae; genus Deilephila; species Deilephila porcellus. The sequence goes on along the minus strand of LR999977.1, from coordinate 2,776,255 downwards.
AATATATTATTTCCTACTAGTAGGTATCTACGTATCGCCCAGTGGTTATGAGGTGCGTGAATTCCACCACAGCATTCCCTGATTATCGTAAGGGGCGACTTAAAGGGTTCATCGGCGTCGCTGGGTGCATTGCGAGGGCAGTATTTGGAGGGACACTGAGATGAACGGCACAACGCATGGCCTCGTGTCTGTCGTGGACTCTCATCTCCACATGAGCGTCCAAAGCAATACAAGTAGGGGGCATTAGTGCTCTGCCACGAAGAATCACCTGACGGCAGCATATTGGGTAACTCGCGCCCAATCACATCGCATGCGGCCCATAATGCGCTGGTGTCGCGATACCATCGCTAGTAACGTGATTGACTCATCTTGAGTTTCGCCTCGCTTTACTCCAGCCCCGAGTACCACAATTTACTCAGGCCATAGAACTTCGGGTATAAATCTAATAAATTCTTATGTTTTAAAACACCCACTGAAACGTAGTGAGTTTCAGTATAGTTGTTTTAAAACTACGCTAAACAAGCTCAAGCGAAGACGGAGTTTTATACTTCTTTCCAAAATATTAAATTTTAATGCAATAAATGGCTAAATTTTAACACATGCTAAAATGGAGCCTTTTCTAATATATGCTTAGTTCATGGAAAAAAAAATTGTGGGTGAATCAAATTCAAATTGAATATAGTGTGGGGATTAATAACTATTAGCGTCTAAAATCTCCAGTCGTCTTGAAACCCACGAATCGAGATACTCGTTGGTATATAAATCCAAAAAGAAATTAATCAGAAATAAAATGAACATAACTAGTTGGAGACAAATATTCCCATTTCCATTAATAGCGAACGGGGCCAAAATATTAAACTAAAAGGAACAACCCTCAATTATAAAAACTGACAACTAGAAAACTGAAATGTGAACAACTACAAAATATAAACATGCGCTCCAAATTGCGAGCTTCTAAATAAAAAAAGATCGTAAAAACTTCTGGGATTAAAAGATTACCAATTCCATTTATAAGGTAAAGACAACACGGTTAAAACTTCGCCCGCACAATGTATTTAATTTTTGCGATTACTTACATTGATTGATGCGTGCGCAGTTCGTAATCTGTCCCGCGCTTCCGAAACGAAACTCCGCGGCAACTTTTATCTGAGATTCAAAGTGTGGCTGTCTACAATGTTTACCTTACTTTCACGTGGGGGAAATATTGAAAAAATGTTTTGGTGTCGGTTTGTTTACGGGTGAAATTTTTGGATTGCTTTTGGAATGGTTTTTATTGTATTGATTGGCAAGTTTGTTTTTGAGGTATTTTATGCTGAACTCAATGTTGCATCATTGTTTCCCAAAATGAGAGGAATAAAAAGTATTGATAAAAAAAAATTTCAAACGTAACTCAATAAAATTAATACACAATAATGTATAATAAGTGTAGTATGCTTTTGATAAGAAAACATTTTATAAATAATGATTTTTTTATCGTCTAATAATAAAATTAAATACCTACCTAATGTGATGAATACATTATAGTAATATTCCTACACTGTTGTTGCGTTATTATTTCATTACTGTATAACCTTAAATACTTTGGGAAAATGGAAATTCAAAGTGGTCTTATACAAATGAATAAAAATATTTAAAAGTTGCGTCAACTATAAACATAGAAACAAAAAATCTACTCAAACCGCAAACGAGCTGGCAAAATATAAATAAAAGTTACACACATAAAAGTCCTATAACTCTTGCTTACCTTTCACTTACTGCCACAGTAAATATGACTTACAACACTAAACACTGAGATTTTAAAGCAAAAATGTATCATGACCACTTATACAAAACATTTTAAAACAGTAAAATAATATCACAATTTCACAACAGCTTAATTTCGTTTAACGAATAATTTATACAAATTAATTGTATCACTATTATTTATTCAATTAATTTAACGAATAATTTATTCATTTGTAAATTAATTTATGTTTTTCTGTTGCACAATGTTGAGGAAGAGTCGACGCAACCGTGCGTAACATACACGAATGAATTAGTCACATGGAATAAGTATGAGTTTAATAACAACCCTTGGTCCCACCAATTACAGTTAATTGTATTGACCTAAGCTCACCCGGGTGATCTAATTCGGTGGCTTATGCAGTGACTTACTGTGTCGTTCGTCATGACTTCTCTTTGTTTATTATTGGTAAATTGTGTTGATTTTAGGGAGCTATTTTTGGCCTTTGCTGTTTTCAACTGAATACCATTATTCAAAGACAATGGATTTTTGTAATAATGAAATTGAGCGTTGGATTTAAAATTATAGGCAAAATATATTGTTTTCTGTTGGATGATAGGAAATTTCCCATGATTATCTTTATATAAGCATAGGTATGGATAGCAACTGTGCAAAATTATTTCTCTGTTAGGTCAATATTGGTAAACCTTTATGTGAAAGACTGCTCTGAAATTTAGGTCTGAGATGAGATCTCCCGCGTCTAGCAGAAAACACTTAAACATAACATTATATCACACAAATTCTTATCCGAACAAAACTTTTTTCATCGATAGTGTAGCATCAAGAAGTTTGTAGTATTTTCCGATAACCACGTAAAAATTACGTATTCAAGATACGTATCTTAATTTAATATCAGGAATAGTTCTGATAGGTGTGTGAAGGTTGAGTATACATAATATTTATTCAACAAATTAAAGGATACACAGTAATATCCCAATGATTTTATTACTATACCAAATATAATTTTAAGTGTACATAAAACGGACGTCAAAAATTAGGGTTGGAAGTAATTGATTTGGAACACACCTTGGTCACCCCTACATTGGGGTGCGTCAGCGTAGGCGAGGGTCTTAAATTGGAGGGGTGATAATTGTTTGCGGGTGCCACGGTGTCATAGGGGCGTGTGGAAGTTTTGATTTTGAAAAATTGGTGTCTCCGCTACTCATTTAATTGCGTTTGTCAATTTATAATGATTTGTGTTTTGATTTTTGAGTTAGCTTTTTATATAGGTTAGGGTTGAAGACCGCTATGACTACTAGAATATTCTTATCACATCCATTCTTATCGCTTAGACCACAGATTTTTTTTGTGGATATGACACAAAAGCAATTGTCAAGATTTTATCACTAAGTGGTAAGATCTTCAAAGCGACTTGTATGAAGCGGTCTGTATCCAACAACATTCTGGGACCATCACCATCAGAAGTCACTGTGGGGATTCTTCAGAGATGCCTCCTGTGGCTGTAAAGAGAGTGAAAGAGAGAGAGATTTTTTTTTCTTTATTAAATGAGCTTGGTCACTGAGTGATCATGTCGCTCAATAATATAAACTTACAATATAACAGACAAAAACTTAATTTAAATTCTATTAACAAAACATACATTCGCCATTTTATACAATTTCATTGCTTGATTTGTTTTAGGAGAAGCCAAAATTAAGTTACAGTAGCCGATGTCTTTCATTAAATTTCCAAAGTAACAATTTCTGAAAGAGAGAGAGATGTGAATGAGAAGTTGTACGACCCAGATAACTTCAAATAGACTATTTTGCTCAAAACTGCATACTACTAGCCGAGGAAATTAACAGGAGGAACAGGTCCTTACTTTCATTCAACGGGAGCCAAATCTTTTGAGTCATGTCGGCGCGTGTGTACAATTATTGTGGTTAGTCATGCCCCGACATGTTTAATAGCAGCTGTGATGCCGTCATCCGGGACGCGTGTTGTGAAGAAAGGAATGTAATGACGTCGTCGTTTTAAAGAATATGCGAGAATTAGGCATGTGATAATTATGCATATGTAGACGTATAATATTAAGCAGGATATTATTGTTCGTGCATGCAGACCGCTTCCTGCAAGTCGAGGTTGGGACCCTTGGGCAAGGCCTATGTTCAGTGGACTTCTTGGGGCTGAAGCGAGAGAGAGAGAGACGGATATTTGTTGGTGATTTTTGTATTAGTGGTAAACTGACTTTACTGCAACTGATAATAAATAAATACACCCAACAGTGTCATACATAGTCCTGACTGCACATTAAGATCAATTAAGTCTTGTCTCGTGGATATCAGAAGCTACAAGAGATTTTTCGGTCTCACAAACACCCAGATCCGAGACAAATACTTGTGGGCCTCATAAACATTTGTCTCGGTGCGGGGATCGAACCTGCGGCCTCTCGTTTCTCAGCCGGCGTCTAACCAACTGCGCCACGAAGACTCATGGTAAAGGTGGATGATGGTAAGTATAAAGCCATTCAGATATAGTATTGAACGGCCAGAGGCTAGTCTCTCTCGGGATTGGATGAAATCGTTTCACGCTCCGCTTGAACAACCATACAGTTTAACACATGAGCTGGAAAAATGTTTCGCAGATTGGTGGTGCAGCAGAAATAAAAGCGTTGGATATTTTTGAATCAAGTAAAGACGTTTATCAATAAAAGTGAGATAAACTAGTATTTTTGTATTGCCGATTTAACATATCAAGAAAATTAAACCTTAATTTATTTTATTTTTGTATTTATTTATTTTATATTTCAAGCTGTTACAATAATTATAAATAAGGTGTTTATCTTAACTTTAACCCAAAACTTGTGTTTCAGGAATAATACTTAAAGATAACAAGATATTACGTGATAATATTATTATGAACGATGAAATAAAAATATAAAATAAATATAAAATTCCAATGTTTGTATTCATTGCTCACATTCGTGTCATTAATAAGAAGATTGTACGATAACTATACCCGCATTTCGAGAGAGGAAATGAAACACGTCATTCGTAATATGATATTTTTAACGTACTCTGACAGTACATTTCTTCTTATTTTACATTTACATTAACCTTATATATCATAGACATATTGCATTACATGTAGACATACAAATTATGTTCATCTTGATTTTTTTCGATGAACGGCGAAGCGAGCATGCTATTCGCCTGATAGTAAGGGGTATAAAATATGTACAGACAACAGCAATATAAATGCAATGTTGGGTTTCGGTTTGAAGGATATTGTAGCTAGAGTAACTACTGGACATATTGAGACTTAACATCTCATGTCACAGGTTGGCGAGCGCGGTGGAGTGCCAAGCAATGCAATTCATGGTTCATTGCAATTCATGGTGTTGTTGGGTTTTCTACTGTCCATGAGCAGTCGTATCGCTTACCATTAGGCGAATGGCATGCTCGTCTCGCCATTTAACGCAATAAGAAAATGGATCTATTGCTGGACACAGGCCTCTTCTTAATTACACAAATTTACTGTATCAAACGCCAATCTCAGTCATGTATGGCCCTGAAGCTTGCCTATATCGTCAATCGATCTACCACATAGTTATTAAATGAAACTAAAACAATTACAGACGTTCGTAGTGAAATAGCACGTCCTACTCCAGATTGGTTTATTGAAAGCAAGATGGGCGCGTAAATGCCGAGTCCGGGGATCCGTAGGAAACTCAGTTAGCCCAACTAAAACTTTGTTATACCGTCCAAACTTCTAAGTGTATTCTATTTTGCGAATTTATCTACGCAAACATTTTTAACTGTTTTAAAGAGGGGACAACGGACGGCGCCCATTAAAACTTTTCGTTGAGCCGTAAATATTTATGAGGACACATTTTTTGGAATTCGGATTTAGTAGTTGTATATTTCGCTATAGATATTTTTCGCACATATATTTATATGACAATATGCAGACTTAATTTGTTCAGAGGCTAAGAATTATGCGTCATGGAAGTGTTTCTATCAATTTCAAAGAGTGTCTTTATTTTTATTTATAAACGTAAACATTCCTAAGGTTAGGAAGTCGAGATGACGGACTCTTCTCTGGAGGCACGTTCATTATACAATCGACTAACACAAACTTAAGAATTATTATGAAACTTTACCACAATTGCGAAGGCGTCGAGGTTTCTTAGATTTCTTAGATTCAAGATTAATCTTGGGGAAAAAATACTCGACAAACACCCTTCATGACTGCAATTGCTCTGCGTGATTACACAGGGACTCGAAATATAACTATCGATAAGGAATGGTTCATAAAGGCCCAATTGTGTATAATTTCGTTCCCCTATCGAGATTTGAAACCACAACATTTAAGCGCACTGTTATGAATCAAAACGCTTGTTTACTGCACACGATGGGTAGGTGAGTTTTAGCTTAGTTTATTAGAGATACTGATGAAATTGAGGTACAGGGTTCGATACCTGGACATACATATCAAATATTGTGGTGCAACCCAGCGATGTATTCTTTCACTGTGTGACTTATTTTGACTTTTTAAGAGTAAATTATTTTTATAATATCTTAATCTGTTTTACAATTATGTCAAGGAACTGTTAGTCGATTCCTCACAATTATTAATTCCTAAAAATCCTTATGTTTATTTGATAAAAATGTCCAGGCAAATACTTCGCTCGCTAGATGGTAAGCGCCTATAGAAAGGAGCAACAACTCTTAGAACGTATTTTATTATTTTTAAATTGCACTGTACGCATCACCTACATACACACAATAATGTTACAATTCTTACAGACTGCTGTTAGTCTACAATAAAAGTCAATTCAATGAAACTTTTCAAAATGAAACAGTCATTTTAATATACAGGGTATATCAAGACCGCGACCGAAAACGAAGCCAGGTGGTAGTATTAGTGATATCAAACACAATGCAAGTAAAAATTTCACAAAAAAAATCGTCAATTTGTATTTGTTGTTTTTTATTTATCTTCGTATTTGAGGGATAAATCCATAGTTTTTATAAAATAATGACGTACATCGCTTTATTTTTAAGCAAGCAATGGTACGTAAGGGTTTAAATTACTATTTTTGCAAAAACTAGGTATTTTCCCCCCAAACATGATGATTTTAAAAATACTGTAAAAAAAAATCCGTCGCTGTTTTTGCAAAATTTTTAATTGCGTTGTGTCTGTAACCGCTAAAACTACCACCTGGCTTCGTTTTCGGTCGCAGTTTTGATATACCCTGTATAACTCGAATGGAGCTCTCAAAATATGCAAATTTATGAAACATATTTTGATGAAAGTTATATTTATTATTGGAAGTGATCAACAGAATTGCATTTTGTAAATTTACTGCGCATAAAATTGTTTGTAGTAAAATACTTTTTCGTTTTATTTTCTATTCGGGTCAGTGAATTTCGTGTAATAGCTGATATTAATGAAACAACTATGAGATAGGAGATATGGATAATATCCTCTTTGATAAATCCCAATTTGAGTTAAATCACAGGAGCAGTAAACCTCACTTTTGTTTATAAATAAAAAACAATTTATATGTTACATCCTACTCGTATATACTAGTGGCATAAACTTTTGATTGACAATAAATGGTCGATGAAATTCAAATGATTATAAATTCAGCCGAAAATCTTGGTGTCAAGTGAAAATTAAATTGAATCTGTCATAGCTTACCCCGTTATGATACGGTTTATATTCGTGTAAAATTGCACGACTAAGTTTGTAACACGCCGCCAAGTTGGTGAATTTTGTCTGTATTCACACATGCGACTTGGACTTGCGATCATCTGACGTTTGCTGTTTAAAGCGAAATCAGGCGAAAAATATTGCAGCAATATTATCCTAAATGTAATATTTCATAAATAGAACAACGTCTTAAAACTATAAGTGTAAAAGTAACACCACCAATCTGTTAGAAAATGTAAAGATTGATGAGTTGTGTACTCGGAGAGTTCAGAAATTACAAAATATTGTCTGCCTATCAATTTAAAGCAAACTTCTGTTTATAAGGTTAATAGATATTCTCTTGGTTAACAAAAGAATAATCAACATGATTATGTTAAGTCACAAAATTCGCTGATCGAAAAGTTCAGCCCAAGTTTTACTTTCAAATTTCCACAACTTGACTTTTCGGAAGTAGCCTGCATGCAGAAACAAAAATTTAAAGAAAATAATAGCAAGAACAATTCAAACTATTTTGTTTCTATGTCAACTGCAGTGTACATAATTAGTTTATTTTTGTTTATCGGATAAGCAAAATATACAATATAAATCATTAACAATTCCTTTAAGACTATAAAAACTAATCTGTAGCCAGTGAAATATGATAAAATTATACTGCTGTAAATAGGAATAAAATTTACCTGAATATGACAACGATTTAAAAAACGAAGCGCTCAAATAAAGCTGCGACAGAATTGCAAATATGCAAAGGACCTAATACAAAATACTGATAAATTCAGCGGACCGGACAGTCCCGGGGGAGGCGGGGGAAAGTTGGACAACTAATTTGCATACATCGCACGGGATTTTGAGATGATTTCATCGAGACCGTAGTGTTTTGGTTTATTTTTGAAGCTGAATATAGTGAAATATAAATTTTAATTAAAACATGAAAAGTAACGCAGAAGTAGTAACGAAAATTATGTTACAATAATATTTGACTTTTCAAACGTATATTGTTTGTTATAATGAGTTATTTACCCTTTAATGTCAAAAAATAAGTATCCTAATAATTTTATATTTAGTCCCTCTTATAATCACGTGATATATAGAAAATCCTTAAACATTAAAATCTTTCCATAAAACTGCCTTAAAAGATGTAAATCAACGGGCTCTTCTCTATTCTTCGAAAAATCCTAACCTAATTCATAAAAACGAGCGGTTTTTTCTGATAAAATTCTAACAGATTTCACCCTTCATTAATTTCAATCGGACGGTATCGCAGTGCTGTGAACCCCTACCTACCTTGCACACGTAAGCCGTCCTTTATAGGCTATCTATGTGTGCCACCGTCGATCGGGGATTGGTTAAAGAAAAATCCGTAAATGAACATGAGAAATATTAGCTGTTTGCACACTTTTATCCCTGCAACTGAGTTTGAAAGTAAATATTTGTATTGGAACTAATTATCGTCGTTATTTCATTTTTTGAGATATTATTAGATTTATGTTTTTTGAGTCTTTTAAGTGAAAATGGACTTGAGGTCTATCTCCAAAAGAGTTGGCGTGAGGCAGACGATTGATCATAAAATTATAAACTTAATCATTTTGAAAAAACGGTGTCCACAATAATGTTTCACCAATTACATTTAAGTGTCACGTAAGAGCAGGCAGAAAAAGAACATTTATGCGACGAAGGTTCGTCTAAACGAGCGTGAAGATTGCATCGTGCTACCACTAAAAAAAACAAATATCAATAAAAACTTATTTCTACCAAACCTTGACAATACACTTTTATAAATAAATAAAACATAGTATCACCCCTCCATTGACTTAATAATTGAAATTAATAAAATCTCCCCTAAAACAAAGCAATTACCCAATCAATTAAAATCTTTTCACCCAACATTGTAAATTTAAAACTGATAAACGGGATCGAATCCTCGATCCAAATAGGGCAGGGTTCCCAAGCCACAACAAGTTTAGCGGGCATTTGATGCATTTCGTCCATTACTTGTGGTGCTGGGCTGTCAGTACAAGCCAACGTCTCAATCGATGTTCATCCAGGAATAAGCCCTACCTAAATAATAAATAACTCTTCGCTGAAAATAATGTGGCATCCATGAAGCCACAGAGTAGGAAAAACTGGTTTTGGTAGATTGCTTCTTTACAATTATAAGGAAATTCCACCCACGTTTCGCCTTGTCTTCTTGATGTGAAAGGGAACAGATAAATTTGGTAATATAATATAAATTATTTGATTATAAGGCAAATGTTGAGTTAATGGAGATAAAATGAGTTAAGCAATACAAAAGAACATTTCTAATAAATCACTGGTCTGGGAAGATCATTTTATCTAAATGAAATAATTTGTATTAAGAAAATTTATGAGGTTAAATGTTAAGCTGCAATAAATAGCCAGATATAATATTCGATTTATAATTTATTGATTGCTTTAAAAAAAAACGTTTTTCCCACTCTCTGTTCAGACACTAAAAATCAACTGCTGCACAAAAGTTTTCAATCTTGCTTTTATTTAAACTTTCTATGATTTAAATATTACTTTTACAGTGCTGGAGACAAACATTTTTTCTTGTTTATATATCTAATTATCAATAAAATTACGTGGAACTTTATCGAATCCTCATTGAAACACCAGTCCCGCCAAACTATTAAATAAAGCACACATATCCAGGTGATCCGTATAAGACAAATAAGCCGACTGATTCACATAGACCTAGAGCCCGTGGCCGCCAGACTTTCGTCATTTTATAAAAGCTGAAAGTTTGTCTGCGCATGCCTCTGACATAGGCATCACATGATCAGCTATTATGAAGTTCCGATCATGGTGGCTTTGGAAGCTATCAGCTTTAATGTGTCTGAATATGAGCCATTAAATATTTTACGAGTAGTAGAGTTTTATTAAGCTTTAATACGCTGGCAAAATTACAATTTATTAAAGTTTGAAGATAATGTAATATATAATTTCGCAAGCTTTATAGTACAAAAGCCGGCAGCGACTGGATGCGTAAAGCAGCAGACCGGGTTCTGTGGCGTACCTTGGGAGAAGTCTATGTCCAGCATTGGACTGCAACAGGCTGATGATGATGATAATGATGATGATAGTATTAAAGCAGAATTTTATATGTTCATATTGCTGAGGCAACTATCAAAAGGTGTTGCCTTGGCAGCCAGACACTTTTGATGGTTTTTTATTTTGCCAGACACATTAAAGCTGATAACTTCCAAAGCCACCAAGATCGGAACTTCATAATAGCTGATCGTGTAATGCCTATGTCAGAGGCACGCGCAGACAAACTTTCAGCTTTTATCAAATGATGAAAGTCTCGCGGCCACAGGCTCTAGGTTTAACATGTCTGAAATAGAACCGTTTCATCTACTCTGTGGCTCAGCCGTTTGACTTCATAATTACTTAGCACCAGCAAGGCAGACCGCATTATTCTCAAGCGTTTGTAATTCACACTAGTTCTCTTGAATATGGCTGCTGTTAATTGTCATTTGTGGTGCTGACCAGAATGCTTGGGAATTTTGTATTTGTTTTAGAAGATGACCTATCTTCTTTGCGTTCATAGTTGCATGTATTAAATTTTTAAGTTAACGTAAATAGTGTGCACTGTTTGTTACTTTTAGTCATTTGGCAGGTGCTGGCTTGATGTTCGAGAAGACTTGACAGCCATTGGTCTAACATTTAGAGATGCCGAAGATTTATTGAAGAGATGCACAAGAAAAGCACAGCTTGACTTCTGCCACACCAACATATTTAGATAATAATTATTTGACTACCTCGGTGGCGCAGTTGTACTAGTACGGTATGATTGTAAAGCTGTGGCCTCAGATTCGAGTCCCGGGTCGGACAAAGTGATATTAGATTTTTCTATTCATTTTCGGCCCGGAGTCAGGAATTTGTGCCCGATACGGCGATAGGCTCGCCCCCAATCACATCTTGGGACGGAAAATACAAGGCGTAACGTGGCTGTACTGGTTGCACATCTGCCTAACCCTTCTGGGAAAAAGGCGTGAGTTTATGTAGGTATACATAAATTTGTAATAATTATTTCAATTTAACAAACTTAGAAATTATGTATCAATATCCAACTCTCATGTTAACTCTTTAGTGGATCATTTTCAAGAAATTCTTACCTTTAAATTACACAAGGAATTCTTGGGAAATATAAAATGCTTCTTAAAAAAAATAATCTATACGTACTTTATTAGTCACTTACAATTTTATTAAGTAGACAAAAAGGACAACAGACATCAAATAAATTGGCACAGGTCACCTGTTACGGGGTACTAAAAGTCCCTATCCATTACCCCAGGCTCTGAATTTATATTTTTTTGTTTGGTCAAAAATCCTTGACAAGGCTTTAAAAGCCAAACAGGATAATAAATGCCCTCAAAGTCAGCGTGGGCCGGCTTTTACATATTGTTTTGATGTATGACTTGAATTAATATGGCCGTAACATTTCTCTTTGTTCATTTACGCATATATCTTTCGGAACAAATGTATGGCATTTCATACGAGGTTATTAATATTCAGAGATTTTTGGCAATTATTTTCTGTGTATTGCTCCGAATGTATTGCAATGGGTTTGATGCTTGTAGTACGAAACTATATTAAGCCATCACATCAGCCATTAAGTCATCAGCCATCACAAAATGGTTTCCTTAATTTATAAACATAAATGACATTCTCTCATCTCCATCCAAAGCTTGTCTATAAAAGATTGCCCAGTCAACTAGTGCAATAATTTCGCCTATTGGACTTACTTTAAATATAGTTTTAATTATTTGTGCCTTCTTTTGGTGTATGTATGTGCAATAAAGAAAATAAATAAATATAATATAATGTTTGTGGTAGGTATATTTTAAAATTAAATTAATAATAGTGAGCCGAGAAACTATCGACACAAAAAACATAATTATTTAAGTAAAACTAGACCTATCTTGTAACATTCTATTAATTTATGCCAATCCACGGTTGTATAACAAAAAAATGGCATTCAACCAATCCCGTCTCCCCTCTGATGACGTAGCGATAAGCCAGCCAAAATCAAACGGGCTTATTCTTAAACAGTTTGGAAACCTATTTTAGTTTTTGAATGTTTTTTCTTTTTCGCTCAAACTGAATTCATTCGTTCGAAAGGAACAAAACATTTGATAATAAAAATAGATTTTAAATCTGTCTATTAATAAGGCCTTTACAATTTAAACTTCCATTCACGGCGTTACAATGCAGCACAAGGTTATCGCGCGGCGTCAACCTGAACACAACCAGCCTTAATTAGTCACAAATTTCAGGTCCTCTTAAATTCTAGGCTTTGTTATTCATATAATGGGCGCGCAACGATAAAATCTGAATATTACGTACTTTGAGTGGCATAAAATCTATTATACCTTCGCAAGCATGCCCTGAAACGTGTCGGAAAGTTCATTAATAAATAATTAAGTATGCTATGATTAAAACCATATGTTCCGAGCTTATTGCGAAAGCCGTAGGGTTGAGAATGGCGTGTGAATTTTGGCAAGTCGTCCGGAAAATTTTATGACGCAGCCTTACGTTACGGCAAAAAAATTCACGGCCATGTTAAAAGGTACGGTCTTTTATGTAGGGAAAAGTAGTTAATCAGATTTTCAGCCTACGTACAGTTGTTGAGGTGAGTTTATGAGCGCTTTTTACAGCCAGTTGTTTATTGTTATTGAATCTTTTATGGAAATTAAACTAACAAAGTAAAAATTTGGTGCTGTTTTATATTCTAATTAAATGGCGTGAGAATCCGGTAGAATAGACGATGAATTGAAACAAATAAATTCTGATATAAAACAAGGGTTAATTCATATAAATTCTATAAAACTAGCAATCAGATTCATTGAGAAATTGGTATGGAGCTGTCGTTTACTTTACCTTTTTATATCATAAAACAGTAACTCACTCATCCTATCGGTCTTTATACCGCTCTTATGTAGGATCAACATTGTATTTTTCGTATACTGCAGAAAAAACCTGACTCTCTCAAAAAGATATCCGATCTCTAAAATCACGTTCTTACAACACAAAAAAGTTTTTTTGCATTACCCAAGAATCAAACCCTAGAGATCTCACAATTTATCGTCCAACCACGCTACCCTTAATCCTAATTGCTCGAACAATAAAGTTACACAAAAAACAAAAGCTAACAACCACGATGAATGTTAACCCAATATGCTAATTAACGTAAAAAAATATGAAAGTTGTCTAAAGCATGAAAAATTAATTAAAAAGCAGTATTTTTAGAGCGCACACATCACTGAGCTTACAGTTGGCCATTCCACATTTTCCACCAAAAAGCACACACAGTATTGTTAATAAAATATATTTAAAAACGCTTTCAATAGTAAAATGTTGGGAGAAATAACAAGATCACGCAGTGCTGTTAATTAAAACCTAGCCGGCGTTTCCTTTAGTGAAAATTACAAGAAAAAAAAATACTTTTTCTGGCCTGTAAATATTTTTAATTGGACCGCATCGTTCGACGGAATTATTCGACGTTTAAAATATCTTATAGACTGTGTTTATAGATTGTGTTTTGTGGTTTGACTTCGCCCGGGTTTAAATGCTTTGTTACGTCACGTTGGGTATCTTAGAATTCTTTCAGTTGTTTGTTCGGACGTTTTAAAAAATATCTGTCCGATTGTTTGTTTGTAATATGTGACAGCCTCCGTGGCGCAGTTGGTTGGACGCTGTCTGTGCAACGTGAGACCGCGAGTTCGATCCCCGCATCGAGACAAATATTTGTCAGACCCACAAGTATTTGTCTCGGGTCTGGATGTTTGTGAGACAGAAACGTCTCTCCTAGCTTCTGATACCTACGACACAAGACTTAATTGATCTTAATGTGGGGTCAGGACTATTTAGGACTGTTCGGTGTATTTTAGTTATTTATTTATATACAGTCACATGACTAACACCCATATTCTAAGACGTTTTCTCGACTCCACTTGACGTTACTAGAGGAAATCCGTATTCTTAGTAGAAAAAAATCTCCTCCACTCAACGTCACTCAAAAAATTTCCTGTCACGAGGAAAGGAATCAACTGTCAAACTCAAGGTACGTCGCGACCTACCTTAAGGAAGAAATAAAAGAAATAATCCTACTTTAAAATTGTAATTTAAAAGAGAGAAATAAAGTTTACCTTTTAAAATTCTTAAATACCTAAATATGCCAACAATTTTTTGAGGTGGGTGCCTCTACAAGATTTACACGTTTTCCCAGTGAATGATACAAACATTACTCTTTATTTCATTTAATCAAAGATTTTTGGTTTGGAAACAGTGTTTATTATTTTAAACGAGTTATTAAAGATTTCCAGCAGTTCCTGTAATACTTGTACAATACTCCGTACGAATATCCCGAACGACGATTCATCCATAAGAATATCCTTCGAAATTTCCGGGTTGGATGGTATGACCCTCCTCCTGTCTGCATGCGTTTTTTTCTCCGACTCACTAAATATTTGTCTTCCAGTCACAATCCCGAAGATTTTGAGGTCAATAATTATATATTATTCTATGTAAACACTCTGACATGACATTTGACTGTAACTTTTCAAGTGATCATAGACTATTTTCAAAGGTTTTTTGTTAAATCTCTACTTTATATATACATCAATGACGTAATTAATGACGTTTTTCCTTGACTCAACCTCACTCGAGGAACCTTTAGTAAAAGTATATTTTTAACTAAGCATACCATTTTCGAGGATTCCTTCAATTCATTTATAAACTCACCTCGGCTAAGATAAGGTTAAGGAAGATTCGAGGAAACGTCTTAGAATATGGGTGTAAGTGAGTATATTGCGCTAGCTGGTGAGTCCTGTCCTATCCAAATAATAGTCTAATAGGGAAAGATTTTCGATGCTCATTGACTGATTACAGAACGCTTAGTTTAGTCACCGCAGTGGGTTTTACAACTCATATTGCGGTGGCGCCATTTGAGCAAATACAAATACTAAAATCAGCAGAAATTGTGTCACAACATTTCACCAAAGAACCAGCATCTACGATTTAATCGGGTGAATGAACGCACAAACATTATTTAACATACGATTCGTATTTGGGTCGTTCGTTAATTAATTATATTTTCTTTTCGTCGCGTACGACCTTGAGAATTGTTTTACTTTAATAAAAATAGTTGGAGTGTTCTTGAATACTTAATAAGACAATGTTTTATAATATTTTAATAAAAATATTAATTTATTTTTCGCCCTCGAATAATTATTAATGATTTTTTATTGCGATTAATGGCGAGACATGCATGCCATTCGCCTGATTTCAGACGATATGACTGCTTATTGACAGTAGCAAAACCAAACAACACCATGAATTACAAAGCAATGCTTGGCATTCCACTGCGCTCGCCATTCTGATACATAAGTTGTTAAGTCTCATAGTGTATATTAGCCCCTCCGGTGTCCATGTATAGACAATAGACTTTTGACAGCTCTACACAATAGTCTACACAATAGAGAATAATAGAGAGCTGTCACATAAATCTTGTCAGGGAGCCTAGTATGAGCTCCATCGACACCGGAGGGGTTAATAACTGATTTTCTTTAGACCGACGCAGTAAAGTGACTACGAAGTATCTAATGTCAAACACCTGACATTTCAAACCAAGAAACAAAAATATAAACAAGAAATAAAATTTATATACTACAAAATTACTGAACACATTTAAAACAATCCAGATCTTATTAGTTTCATTATTTTACCACAAAGTTAGAGATACGATCGATAATACATCATAAATAAACCAACTCCGATAAGTCAAAAGAAAACGATATCAGCCAATGAAAACCTATCCAATCTTAATTAAATTAATGTTTATATCACTCGACCCAACAAAGTCCTTTATTCTTCTGTTTTGTCTCTGACTCTATTGGGGATTTGTTAATTAGCTTCGAAGAAACAGGCCTCTTCATTAACTACCGCCGATGTCAATTTGATGTTTGAAATGTTGCGAGGGGACTTGAAAGATTTTGTGCTGGTTGTGCTTTGATGGAGGAGATCGATGTTTAGTAAAGATTTTACTGGAGAAATAGTACGTGGTTTTTATTTATTTATATCCTTTATTGCATCATCAGAGGAGGAGTTACAAAAAATGGTGACAATTATGCATGAAGCTTTTGAAAGAAAAAGAATGAAAATAAATGTGAGTAAGACGAAAGTTATGGTATTTGAAAGGAAAGAAGAAATGACAAAGTGCGATATTATGATAGCTAATGAACGCGTAGAACAAGTGAGTGAGTTCGTATATTTGGGCTGTGTATTTACAAGTGATGGGAAGCATGACAGTGATATCGAAAGACGTGTGAATGCAGGAAATCAAGTGAATGGTGCGCTACACTCCTTTATGGGGAGTCGAAAGGTCTCAAAAAAGGCTCGACTGGCTGTCCATGGAGGAGTGTTGGTGCCAACGCTTATGTATGGTAGTGAATGTTGGGTATGGCAAAAGAAGCATGAAAGTAAAATTAGAGCAGTAGAGATGAGGTCATTAAGGGGAATGTGTGGTGTGAGTTTGCGTGACAGAGTGCGGAATAGCGTGGTGATGAAAACTTGTGGAGTGAAAGAGAATGTAGTGACAAGAATAGACAAAGGAATGTTACGATGGTATGGTCATGTCGAGAGGATGGATGAAAGGAGAATAACCAAGCAAATATACAAGGCGAGTGTGGAAGGGAGAGTCGGTAGGAGTCGACCTCACCGTACCTACACCATCCAAATCGGTGATACCCTCAACAAGGGTCACGTCAAAAGTACCCTGAACCGACGAGAATGCATGAAGAGATTGATGAAAGTTGATGAAGTGAAAGTAATATGTCAGGATCGAGCAAAGTGGCGATCCATAGTCTCTGCCTACCCCTATGGGATACAGGCGTGACGATTATGTATGTATGTATTCTTTATTGTACACTACATAAACTTAACAAAAAAAAAACATTAAATGAGATAGCAGTACTAAAGGCGGTCGTAACGCTCGAAGCAATCTCTTACCGACTACCTTGGGATGGAAATAAGAGAAGGATAAAAGAGAGGGCAGTCAATAGTGTACTAATAGTTAGACTTATAAGAAATAAAAATACTTATATTAAGTGTTTTATAATAAAAAATAAAATAATAACAATAAAAATTTATAGATACTCCGTATATACATAAATATACATATAAACAAGTAACACAAAAACCTTACATGTTTTTTGTATGGAATAAACCAGCAATCGGTACATCGTAAAGAAAGGATTACCATCGCTCATAAGATATACCTTATATTGGGGCGCTGTAAATGTCGGTATTGTGTTCCACGTTTGTGTCTGGAGCAAATATGAGGGAAAGTTAATTTTTCGAATCTCACTTACAAGCCAATATGCACAATATTTAAATTGGTAATTGACTTAGGTTTTATTC
The DNA here is from genome assembly GCA_905220455.2 of Deilephila porcellus. Classification (NCBI taxonomy): domain Eukaryota; kingdom Metazoa; phylum Arthropoda; class Insecta; order Lepidoptera; family Sphingidae; genus Deilephila; species Deilephila porcellus. Next base: position 2,758,374 of record LR999977.1, on the reverse strand, counting down.
TTGTTTTTTATATAAGAACGCAGTATCAAATATATTAAGCCGAACCGTGACTAATGCTGTAAAAATGCATAGAGCTTGAAAATAATACAAAAAAGGTTTGAATACATAGATATATCATAGGAACAACAAACATATATTTTACAAAATTTTAAAATAAATTCAAGGGTGTAAAACAACTACCAAAGTATTTATTCCGCGAAATGCAAAACAAAATTTAAGTTATGAATGTAATTTAAAATTATACTTTTGCAGAATGACGAATGATATCCTGCTAATTGTATGCAGCCCTTAGCACGCAGTTGAGGGCTTTGCTATTTTGCCAGTGCCACCCCTACAATTATCCAGCCCCTTTAGAAATTCAAAACAATGTGTCACCTTAGTCAATGACACTCCCTTTTTATTGGCTTGTAAGCTCATAGACTATAAGAAACAGATTGCCCTCCTCACGCGTATATGCTTCGTGAAAATAGTACTTGGCTATTTTTAAGACAATATTCAGAATATTTTTGGACTAAGAATATTTACATACAGGATATATAAAGACTACAACCGAAAACGAAGCCAGGTGGTATTATTAGTGACTTCAGATAAAATGCAACAAAAAAATTGCAAAAAAAAATCCATTTTTTTTTACTGATCTTCGTATTGGGGTGATTCATGGTGTTGTTTTTTCTACTGTCCATGAGCAGTCGCATCGCTTACCATCAAGGGAATAGCATGCACTCATCACAATAAAAAAAATCTATCTTCCTTTCTATATACCAAAATGTTGTTTTTATCATTGTTGTCGATGTCCAACCATACTTTGAAAAAATCGATAAACAGCATTCTAACCGATCCACAGAGCAAAAAACTACCAAACACAAGTACAATCGAAGTCCACTTGATTTATACACACAAACTCATGAATTTTCATTTTGTAACAACCACACTGCACCTTCGCTAAGTGAATAAGAGCCCATTAATCTCTCTTGACCACGTAATGGCTCCCACACTGAGGTAACTGAAAAGAGCCATACTTACCTTTTTTGAATCGACAATAGGTTAAGATGTTTTGATATTACCGAAAAAAATAGCCACTATTGTGAAACTTCTTTCCTTTTCTCTGGGTTTGCAATAGTTTATTATGATATTTAAAACTATAGCAAAGGTATTTTATTCGCATAATGCATTCCACATATGGAAACTGCTTAAATGGCCAAAGTGGGAATTTTTTGTGAAAGTCTATGTTAAGAAATGAACTTCCCATAGTCGAAAATAGTGATGGTGATGAGTTGCATTTATCTTTCCTTTCTTGATAGTTCAAGGTTTAAGGGTTAGAAGATTCCTTAATCCTTGAGGGTAGACCCTCTGGAGCGGTATGGCAAAGATTATTAGGCATTTAATCATCTGAATGACTGAATAAACGCGACATCAAAGATTGACTTCAAGTAAGCTTTCTGCGAATATGTTTTTTGTTTACACAAGTGAAAACTGTGTAGGTGTTTGAAATACATTTTCACCACTACATTTTCATAACACTTTTATAACTCATAAGATTGTGAAAATCTTGTTTAATACTTCATAAGCTATTCGCTTTGAGTTTGGGGAAAGAAGGTGATAATATGAAAATTCACTTTCATTTTAATAATCACAACCAAATCCCGTCCCACGGAACAAATTAATAAATTTATACTTCAAACACAAAATTGATTTGGTAAAGTTTGGCTTCACCATCTTGTCATTTTATTTCTTGATAGAAAAAAATGTCACAATGTGTTGTTTTTAAAGATATTGAAAATATATTTGTATTGCAACTTTTAAGAATATGAATTTCTATAACACTAAAATTCGCGCTTGCGTGTATGTGTATCAATATGTCCCACGTGTGTTTTATAGTTTTTATTATATATGTAATAATAATTTACAAAGTCACTATAGAACTAATCAGGATATTTAATAAAAACGCATATCTTCGACGTAGTTTCCAATAGCTCATTTTAATAGATGCACCTACAAAAAAGCTACACAAAATCTCACAACTTCCCACAAAATATCACAAGTCATTTTAACAACCGACCTGAGGATTAACGATAAAACATCGCCCAAGACACCGCTAATCTAGCATTAAGCCCGTTTTCACATTAAAGAGGAAATTAACCGAAATTTATTATCAAGTTTCCATCTTTATTTCATCACGTCCCTACGACAGGCCATTACTTGAAGTGAGTCTTTAAAATTTAATTTTCAGAATGTTTACTGTCAAATAATTTTATTACCGCAGAAGGTGGCAATGGTGATTAAAATGACAAATGTACAAAGGCAACCGCTTTCCTCGAACAATTTTTGAATGAAGCAAGTTTTGCGGAATATCGTACGCTCGATGGAGTATTTGGGGCCTTCAGCAAAAGTGGGGGAAACGAGCGAGCGACGAAATTCGCTTTGTTAGTTTTCCGACCGAAATTATAAATTTTCATGTTTAGAATCAAAGCCCTATGAGAAAATTGAGTAAAATGTTCGAGAAGAATGGAGTATTATTTTGCAGTGACGCAAATTTAAAATTCTAATTACGACGCGAAGTTTTTGGCTTCAACTGAAAATAAAATATATTTTTAACGAGTTTGAAACTGTATTGTTAACGAATATTTCAAGAAATATTAATTGTAAATTTCGATGAAGTCTTTTAAAATAAGTTAAAAACAATATATTTAATAGGACAAAATAATTTATTATAACTTACACTCTAAAAAAATAATTAGAAAAGGACAACTAAAATAAATGTAATACGAAGTATATTCTACGCAATATTAATTATGGAATGTATTTGAAGTCTAATGAAAAACATATAAAAAAGCAAGGTCTTTTTAATACATTTCAGTAACAAAAACAGAACGCAAATCCTTTTTATATTTAAACAATATCAAAACACGTACCTAAACAATTGGACATCGCTAACAATTTTCATATTTGCTGAATTTTATTTTTTAATTAACCCTTTGTTTTCGCAAGTCAAAGCTGTCATGAAAATGCCTCTGATCTCTTCTGATAGCGTTTACAAGGCAATAAAGTGTACTTAAGAAATTTACATAGAAATAAAGTGATTCTGAGATAAAACGCACTTCATAAAATGAATAAGCAGGTATTGTACACCTAGCGTTTATACTCAAAGTTAAATATAAACATTATTTGTGATTTTAAATGCTATTGAATTATACAGTATCATTCGTGAGTATTTCAATTCGATTTTCGGGTTATACTCGTTGAGGTTTGCGTAAAAATTGTATGGCTTAAGTTAAATATTACATAATATTTTATTTGTATATGAGGATGTCAGGCATGCTACCTGTGAAAATGTCAATAAAGCTAGGTTATTACTCGAAAAATGCATAAGAATTATTTAGCAATGAATTTTCACTTTCCAAACAAGCAAGCCATGTGCTCGTCACGCATTTTTTCTTTATTTTAATGAATGGCGAGACGAACATGCCATTCGTCTGATGGTAAGCGATACAACCACTCATGGACAGTAGCAAAACCAAACAACACCATGAATTACAAAGCAAAGTTTGGCGTTCCACTTCGCTCGCCATTCAGAGACATAAGATGTTAAGTCTCGTTATGTCTAGCAGTTACTCTGGCTACAATGTACTTCAAACCGGAACACAACAGCGCATTTACACTGCTGTTTGGCGGGAGAAATAAACATTGCGGTGGTACCTACCAGGTGGCCTTTCACATATGAGAAAACTACCACCAGTACATACATAAGTGAGAAATCTACGCCACATTAGCTCTACCAACCTTAAGAGATGAATGAGTAAATGTATATACTTTTAATGAGACGATAAGTTGAAAGGATAAAGTAGATAGTACACAACAAGCTTAACATAATCCTATTATCCAGTAACCTACTTTTTAAATCATAGCAAAAACTGCTTCTAATGTATTTCTCTACTACTCAAATAAAAGGCTAATATTTATAAGCTATTAGCAGACGCATAATTCAACTCATAATATTAATAACAACATAGTTTATAAACCGTAAAATCCAGGGTTCATTTCGCATTTCTTGGAATCGACGTTGTAGGTGTATTATTTAATCGTCACTGGCGTCACTTTAAGACAGCCCCCGTGGCGCAGTTAGTTAGACGCCGGCTGTGAAACGAGAGGCCGCGGGTTCGATCCCCGCACCGAAACAAATGTTTGTGTGATCCACAGGTATTTGTTTCGGGTCTGGGTGTTTGTGAGACCGAAAAGTCTCTCGTAGTTTCTGATACCCACGACACAAGACTCGATCTTAGTGTGGGGTCAGAACTATGTTCTGAACCACATTGTTGGGTGTATTTTACTGAGTTTTTGGCACCCTATAGTAAGTACAGTAATGTCCAGATAGATTACCCACCGAAGCACGGTGTCTATCGCACGCCGGTCGACCAAATTAAGCCTGATTACATGTAGACCATTTTATACATTTTATTAAAGTTTGAAGATATCGTAATATATAATTTTGGTATAAAAGCTGAATTTTATATATGATGTTAAGGCAACTATTAAAAGGTGTTACCATAGTAGTTAGACACTTTTGATGTCTTTTCATCTTTCCAGACACAATGAAGCTGATAACTTTCCAAGCCACCGCGATCGGAAACTCATAATAGCTGATCATGAGATGCCTATGTCAGAGAAAATTTATAAAATGAAGAAAGTCTGGCGAACACGAGTTCTTCTTCTAATACGCACTGTACTCACAATGAACCAGAAACGCAACACACGTAGGTCACAACACACTATAACAACTCCCTAACCGCTGTGTAAGGTGGTCGCTGTCCGGACTGGTATGAATCTCCCAGCATAAACTTAAACAGCAAATGAAGTTACACGGAAAAGCGTGCTTTAAGGTCTAGTATAAAGAATGTGTTACGTCATACTTCCGATACCACCGTAAGGCGCACGTAATACTATCTTGAATTTCACCAATCCAAAAAATATCTTTACAAAGAGTCGATATTGTAGGATTCAGAAATGCATTTAACTTTCATATTTCGAGCTTAATGGTGCCCTGTGCAAGTCTGTTTGTTAGTTTTAAACAATAGGTGACCTAGTTATGATTCTCGCAGACTTCATTTATCCGTTTCCCTTTAACTGAAAAGATCTTTGACTGTGGCCGTTGGAATTCAATGTTGAACTGGTCTCTTTCAGAATAATGCTTCTATTATGTCCTATCTGTATTGTTTTATGTGTATACTGTGGTCTCGTATGGAAAATGTCTAATTCTTATTCGTAAAAATAATACGGCCTCGCATACGATGTTTTTTGTACATTTTTAAATGTAGGTATTTCTTTTACATATTTCTGTAATAAAATGTTTAAAAAAATATATTTTACTGAAAATGACATTCAATTTTATGTTTTTTATTACACGTTTATATTATATACAGCTGAACATGAACTATATTCAATATTTTCTATTTGCTTCTTGTTCTAGTGGAAAACTGACAAGCATATAGAAATTTAGCATAAAATTTGATGCCATTTGTAATATGTTTGTACCCACGTATAGCGCTGTAATATTACGGAAATGTACCAACTGAACAAGGTCCACTAATCTAAAAATAATTACATTCGCTGTTATTTTAAACGCCAACAAAAGTTCAAGAGTTTTTGGGTCGTTATCGCCTATGAAATGGCGTGTTGAACGACAATTTATAAACACACGAAAATCACCAATAATTTACAGTATTATGCCGCTAATTAAATACTGACACGAACATTTTGACTGATAATGTAATCTAACAAGAAATTATTTTTCGTGTAAAAGATTGTTTGCAGATACATTTTTGTTTATTCTTGTAACATTTAACGAGTCGATTTAACTTCCCTCTTTGATAAGAGTAATTCATGTAAAAGCCTCTAGATGTCACTATATTATATTTAATTGTTAGCGTTATTTACTCTTCATAAACAAATTTATTTATTTAAGATTAAAAATAAATTTGTAAATGTTTATTACTTGGTCTTTGTAACAGCATCAAAAGTCCAGTCTCAAGATATGTTAAAGTGCAAAAAGCGTAGTATATTAACATATCCTCTATTATTCGCAATTACAGCACCAACCTGCACTCCGAATACAAACTTGCCGATGGTGCAAAATTAAAGCGGGACTGTTTAGCCACTACTGTTGCATAGTTAACCGATTTCGGATAAATATAGTCACAAATAGCCCCTTAGCACTAAAGAAATACGTGGCATACCAAGATATCTTTAGCAGAAAAGCTTGAAGCCTATAGCAACTCAGTTGTTGCATATTGTTGAAAAAAATTGCAAGTAGCGCACCTTTTACTCACAAAAAAACTTATTTAAGGTCAAACATAGTCATGCTGCAAACGTAATTAACAAAGCCCAGCTATTCATAATTATTTTTTATAGATTCGATTTTCGCCACAAAAAAATACAAAGCCTTTTTGCATAAAAAATACAAATATATATGCGGCTAGCCATCACAGTTTACGTTTCGTGCTGATGTAACTGAAGGAAATTAATATACTAAGCAACAAAGCTAAAGTTATTTAGGTGAAAATGCTTCTCGAATTTCATGGAAAACAAGGCTTGCATGCCTCAATATGCCAAAGAAAACACCACTTGCTAGTTCGTCTAAAATAAACCGCCCTTATAAATACAATGTAGCTGGTTGCAAGATGTTTCGGATTACGTTGGTCTTGGTGGTGTTTTTCTTCACGCCCGCGCTCCTGTGAGGGTAAACGCTAAGTTTATGGCATTGTAAATATTATGGCTCGCTGCTGCAGATGATATTGAAAAGTTGTATTATTGTGCATTGAAATAAGAATAGTGGGGGGTTTTATAAGTTTGGATTTGCTTCCTGGACAGTTTTTTTATGATTTGATATATTTTAGTACTTTTTTCTTGTTATTTTTTTAACATTGTTGTATAAAATGATTAAAAGTCAGTCAGTTTCGACTAAAATTTGAATGTGCCAGATGGACAAAAGTAATTATATTGTCTAAGGGCCTCGTTCACCATCTTCAAGTAAATCGTTGATTAGGCTAATCATCAGAAAAGTCATCCGTAACATGATGTGTCGATTTCACCATGCTCCAGTAATACTAATCCTATGATTACATTACTAAGTAACTTACTGGCTACATCGTCTGCCGATTAGCGTATTTACTTAATGGTTATAATAAGGTTAAAATCTCAACCTCCTTTTTTATTTTTTAAGAAAAAAAACACGTTGACACTTTAGCGGGAGGCAGGGCGAGGAACATTTGACGCAATATTGAACGAATGATTCCTTCAATTTCTTATGTCATTCACTTAATCAGCACTTTACTTTATTTTCACTTGTGAAATCGACGAAAGATACTCTGCACATTTGCTTGTCAAATAACGTCAATCAAAAAGTAAGTAATCAACGGTTTACTTAAAGATGGTGAACGAGGCCCTTACTCAACTAAAAGTAACTGCGTAATAGCAGCATTATTTTCACCCTTGGTTCAGTTGCTTCCCCTCCAGAAATGTCACAAACTTTTTCTCTCCTCTCCAGTGAAACTCTACCCCCACTTTCCCCCTATTTTCCAAGACTCATAACGCACTTATAATACTAACCTGTAATGGTAATTGGGAGCAATAACATAATAAACGATTCGATGAAGTAGCTAATTAGCTTCCATAATTCGATGTAGATCTAGTACATAAGTTCTAAATCCTATTTGCAATCTTGACGAAATATTGTAAATGCAAACTTCCTTAAACTAAACTTGAAGCTAAAGCTAACATCGTATTACGCACTTCAAATGAAGATAAATTAATTTAACGGCTGAGCTTATTTACATAAAGTTGTCGCAGTGGGACAAAATCAGTGTCGCAAGTGTCGTTGGATGTAGACAGACTATTTTGTCAAATGTTTCTTGTCCGTTATATTACTAAATGTCCTCAATACCAAGCAAACATTTGTAGTACAGTGAACCTTATAATGAAGGAGATTATCCAATTGAGGGTCTAAGTAGATAGTTCTGTGATACCATCCTCCACGGGATTTTCAATGACCTAATGAAAACGGCCCGAATCCAGCGACTTCCTCTACCTTTGGGATTTCTGATTACTAGTAATTTAGTATATAATTATTATGTTATTATATATTATGTTTCATATATTTATTTATCTCATTTCCTAGTACTAAGATAGTATAATATTGCCGTTATAAGTTACGCACACTTAATTTACTTATTATATTATATTTATTTACACGTTTTAATTTTACCTTTTTAAATAAATGCCCACTTTTATTTATTTATTTCTTGTCGTACGATCCCTTCTATGATTTTTGGTTGTCTGGAAGAGATCGGTTATAGCGATAAGACCGCCAATTGTATACTATTTCTTTAAGTTTTCCATGTTTTACTGTCTGTACTTTGTGGTGTCAATAAAGTGTTGTGTATCTGAATCTGTAATAATACATTTTAATTCTTTATATATTAGATTATCGTAAAAAATGATTTTACTTATTTCTATTAACTAACTTCTTATTTATTCTATCATATAAACATCCTACTGCTGGAACCGTCACGTATGAAAATTTTGAGGATTTGGTTCGCTGGCGCATTGCGGCTTGTTGGAAAGGTTTTGAATAACGGTCACTAGTGAGTGAGTAAACTAGTGCCAGAATTTTCAAACCACCCGAGTAATGTCTGACATGGATTAATTAAGGCTGTCATTGCCAAATGAGAACAACCGGGGTCGACGACTGAGCTTGTTTTTTTATTAGTTTACAGTTTAATAAATGTTAAAACTTAGAAATTGAAACTTGATGTATTATTTTATATTATTGCTGACAATAACAACTTATATCTTCGATTATGAGAATTGAGCAATTGCATGTGTGTATATAAATCATAAATTTTAATGTATATGTTAACGCTGAATTATTATGTAAAAAAAGAAAAAAATATGCTTGGCCTACCAGGTAAAAAAATCGCTAAAATGATTTAAGATCTCATATTTAAAATCAACTTAAGCATCAAACGACACGCAACCAAATACTTCATTTATACAATATAATCGATGCATTTTAAAATGTTCTGTTTTGTCCAGAGTTAACGTACTGCTTCTCATTTCAAGTGTGATACCATAGGCTTATTTTCTGTTGGCAACCTTGACTGTAGAGTGAATCCATAATAAAGAGCGACTAACTTATCTCAGATGGCTCTGACGATAATCTGGCAGGCTGAAAAGTATTGTATAAATTCAAAACATCTAGTTAGTTCTTATATTCAACGACAGTAATTATTCAGATCCAGGGAAAAAGAGAAATATTTTTAGCGCTGGATTTTTATTTACTTCGCGGTCGTAATATTTCTTTTCGCTTTTCATAGTTTGTTATGTTCTGTTTGTGTGTAATATTTTTGTGTATAAGGTTTAGGTATAAAATTTTCTATGGATTCATGTTCGATTCCTAGATAGGTTTTGTTGTATAGATTTTTCTTTTAAAATAATCTGCGTGAACATTTGTAATGTTGGAAGTAAGCGAATTCATTAGTAGGTGCATCACTGAGTACATATTATTATAATAAAAGAGAAGCCGAGGATTTATTATGTTTATTCTACGTAGACAATATTTTAATTACGTATATTATTAACTATGAGTTTCTGAATACATTCGTGAATACTAAATAGATACGATACGAATACGAATTTACATATACGAATTTTTTGTCAACTTATAATTATTACAGCATTTAATTATTTTTCTCGGCATTATTAGCAAAACTACAACCTATAATAATACTTGAAAATAATCACAAAAATTGTTTGGCCCAAAAATTTCAGCCCAGTGATCAACATATCAACAGCTAATTTCCGAAAAGCGAATTGGCGGATAGTAAATAGCCGAAACGTAGAAGCAATTACACCGACTAATGACTCCAACGCCAACTTTAATATATACTAGTACTCCACTATCACGCAACTAGCAAATTGTTGGCGAGAAGTGCTTGTGATAAATTAGTAAGTTTAATTTACACTGCCCTCGGTGAAAATATGTGGCGTGAAGATAATTAGCCTCGTCAGATTAATTAGCAAGGAGTTGCAATATTAAGTGTCTGGAAAACTGATGGCCGGTGGGTTAAAACTATTTTAGGTCACGTACGCACTGATAAATTTTCTAAGGGTTCAGTTTAATTAGGTGGTGGTGATTGATTCCCTCGATTGTAGAGTAGGCCCGTGCCCTGCAGTGGGACGTATAGGGGCTGATATAGATAGATAGATAGAGATTGATTAAAGAGTTAATAGTGTAGAATGTGTCGAGGCTGTGAACAGAGCAATGAATGATTTTATAGGGAAAATTGCGTTTTATGTTTCATTCATACATGTAAAAACCCTATACGGGCCGAAGTCCGAGAAACAAGTCACTTTTTTAATTGATTTTTTAGGCAGAAGAACAGCAAACTGGTTCATAAAAAGGCTTGTTAGAATGACCTGTGCTGTCTAACTACCTTAAAAAAAGAGGTTTTAATAAGAACAACAATGGATAGAAAAAAGCAGGTAATTATTAGCTTTGCCATCCATCATATCAAGTCAGAGTAAATTCACCAAAAATAATATTTTGATACTTAAAGGATTTTGTAATGTAAAGTTTCTCTCAAGTGCAATTTCAAAATTGTACATAAACATTTTCCTAGAAAATTAATCTCAACAACAATTACAAACATTACCTTCCATTAAATTTTATACGTCCAACCTTGAACCTCGGCAATCTTCTATTAATACTCTGAGAACAGCGGACCGATAATTTGTAAAGCCATTTGTTACCCTGACGATACCATTATTTCGATGGCTTCTGTATTCAGTCCAAAATAATAGTTCCGATTGTTAGAATTACGTTATCGCAGCTCCCAGGGGTAATCTACTGTTATTTATGCCAGTTCTATGGACACTGGTTCAACGAATATTTGTCTTACAAAGTGAATTGTTAATCGGCGTAGAAATTACGTAATATGCTACCTTTGTGTATTATTTTATTTATATTTTTTAAGGTGTGGGCTTCGGTTGGACTAGGGTTTCAAAACAGCGTTATTGAAAGCCTAATGCACATGCCAAAGACTTCTCTCATAAGTGTATTCATAGATCATCGCTTTATTGCACCTCAAAGGAAAATATGACGGGACCAACATACTTGAAAATACTGCACAAAAATTTGGAAAGTACGTGGAATCCAGCAACACAGCGTGGTAGTTGGTACAATAAATCCTGAACCCTTAATCGTCACATAGGCCCATGCTCAACAATGAACTGCTTATACTAAGTATATAGATTAGTTGTACTACGGTACGATTAGAACGCTGAGGTCTCGGGTTCGAATCCCGGGTCGGGAAAAGTGATATTGGGATTTTCTTTTGATTATCATCCCGGAGTCAGGAATTTGTGCCCAATTTCGCAACAGGCTCGACCCCTATCATATCATGAGACGGAACAAATAAGGCGAAACGAGGGTGTTCTAGTAGCACCTCTACCTAACAGTTCATAAAAAAACCGGAAATTAGCACACCAAAGCCATCAGACTTCATGTCAACCAAGTACAGTGCCGTGGTGTATCGTTTGGCTAGCCTGTTATATATCGACCTAGGACACAATTATGTCGGTCTAAGCTTTGACGTGGCTTGATGATTGGTGTCATCGGTAAATGCTAGCGGACCTAATGACGTAACGTTCTCTCCGAGACACGAGATTGGAGCTTTTGACCGTTGATTGACCCCCATTCTGAATTGGCAGTCAAGTACACATGCAGTCGCTGTCCAATGTTTTCAATTTAGCAAACACTAATATGCTCACGTATTGTATACTGCTGTTTTTTTACGTCAGCTTGTTTTATAGATATTAAATTACTGCACACGATTTAAAAAAAAATGCAGTATCTATGGAAATTAATTATCTGTAAGTAAGTGTGCATGTTTACGGAAAGGATGCTTCAGAAGTTTTCTCTTGAAAAGAAAATAATATCAGCTGTATTTTTAATTCCAAAAATAATTTAACGTAGAGATATTTTAAAAAATATGCGAGTTTGTTCACACGGGATAGACAAAAAAGGGTTAAACATATAAAAAATAAGACCATCCAGGCGAAACCAGGTCGGACCGCCTCCACCCAATAAATTTAATCCTTTATAAATTATCCACGAGCAGTTATTTGGTCATTTTTCTTTCACCAATTCAAATTGATTGAATTTTTTCCATAGCGCCCCGCCTCTATTTTTTTGCTATTTCATTAAAAGTGTACGAATGACATAGATTAACGACGCCCGCCGCACAATGCAGAGAGGCCAAATTAAACAATTCCAATTTAACCGACCGGTTAGCGAGGTGAGGCGGAGGGTTAATTGCTCAACTTTTCTAATTAAAATTAACTCCCAGTAAACGTGGAAGCATCTTCGCAGCGATACGCCGTTTTGATAAATAGATAGTGTGAATACGTTAACTTGGGTAATAAATAAACGGAATATATTACAAAGACTTGCTTTTTTGTTCGGTGTTTTATTAGGCGAACGGTCGATTTTTCACAAAGGCTGGATGGAAAATACGGTATTGGTTGACCGATGACGGTAGGCCTTTAACCAAATTCACTTTGATTTTTATTCACTGTTTTATGTTGAATATTTTTAAAATGCGTGTTGGCCTCTTGATAGTACACATAATATGATATAGTGTTCACGGGTTCGAATCTCAGGGTAAAGTCTTACGTTTTATCTAACTAAACTTTGTGATGAAATCTGCATACCATAGAGGTCCGTACTAGAATTTTTGTGGTGCGTAAAGTTTGCTCAACCAAAATAAACTGTCATGGTGGACTATGGTCAAACCATATCAATCAAATCTCTCTATTATAAAGGAGTGCTATGCTGAACAATGGACTGATAATTATATATACTATTTACACACTCTAACATCGTTCACAGCTGGACATACCCCTACCATATAAACACCAACCATTCCGTTCTTAGGCCGCCCGCATTTACCTACTACCCGCCTCCTTACCGCCCCAGTTAAAAAAAACCTTTTAAAAGTCCACAAATTTAGCACCAAATTAAATTCGACAAACAACACAAACACGGTAAAAATTCTTGAGTTAAATAGTTGAAGCCGAAAGGTGGCTTTTCATTACACGAGATTAAACATCCGCGGTGGACGCAATTAGTGCGAACTGCGACCGCTGGCTTAGTAAGTTAACACCAATTTGTGGTGTCAAATGGTTCTCGAGACATGTAATCGACGAATTAAAAACCGCCTTGCGTATGACTGTAATGCACCGCGTAATTTGAGGTTATTTCTTTGAGAATATCTTGGTGGAATTAAGACTGCAAAATTGAATTGTGATAGCAACGACTGTTTTACCAATGGTTTCATTTTTAGACTGTTTCGACAATTATCGTGTCGGAATGAATATTGAATATTTTAGAGACTTTGAAACCGTGGTAACTATATCACTTGTAATACCCTTTCTAGTTGCGGCTTAAAATGCAAACACGAACTTACATCCATTAAACGTACGCTCCAACCACATTGAATAAATTAACGTACACTCTGATTTTTACGTTGTTTCTGTTGAATGGATTGAGTTGTGTTAATTAAATTCCTTATAGCCCAATCCAGAGTGATGTCACGTAAACAACTCCCATACATTACTTAATTGACTAACCCCGTTTACAACACCAAACACGGGCTTACGATTCCGCACAACCTTATTAGAAACGTACTTTACTTTAATAAATTCAATTTCCGCTACACGCTGCCACACTGCGCTTTATTTCATCTTGGATTAGGCTTAACATTCGTTACGTCAAGTTACTATTACACGTGCATTCAAAGCACACAAAACTGGGCTTTAATTAAATGCACCAAAGGCGGTAATTGCTTGCACAAACACTGTCAAGTTGATAAACTGCGCAGCGAGATAGAGGCGCTCATACAATTCGGTAAGTTTATGCGGAATGTCTAACAAATGGAAAATTTATTTACATAAAGTAAACAGTGGAATGTGTGCTTCGTTGGTTGGAATTGTTGGTCACGTCGCGTGAGTGAGTTAAGAGACTAAAATATGTGAATGTAAATCTGAATGTTGTGAGCATTGAAGTATTACAGCAGAGCGGACATCGTGTACAAAATCAGTGCGCATGTAATCAGTACCGCGGGGAAACAGTAGAGTGGGAACGAAGATAGTATTATTGGGCAGGAGCGTCAGAGATAGAAATATAAATAGCGGTACATATAAAGCTCTCATTGTTAACTGTCGAATGAAACGCAAGTGCAATTTCACATGGGAAATATTTGAGTCAAAGCCTTCACGGCGAAGACAATGCATTTCATCTGTTATGTAAACGCAATCTACGTTTGTAAGTGGTAAGGACGGGACTAGTCTTGGTTACAGTATAAATGGGTTTGGTCGACCACGGCAGTAGCTCTAATTCATTAATTTTCGTTGTTAACCCCGGCGGTGCCTGGGCCCGTCTTCTTAGTCAGCATCCTACAGTGGTTCATTGACGTACTTATTTCTAAGGCATATGCATGGATAATTATATTTTATTACAAAGAATATACCTGCCTCGGTGGCGTAGTTGTACTACGGTACGACTACAAAGCTGAGGTCTCGGGTTCGAATCCCGGGTCGGGCAAAGTGATATTGGATTTTTCTATTCATTATCAGCACGGAGTCAGGAATTTGTGCCCGATATGGCGATAGGCTCGGATCGCATCATGAGACGGAATATACAAGGCGAAATATGGGTGTTCTGGTGGCCACCTCTGCCTACCCCTTCGGGGATGAAGGCGTGAGTTTATGTATGTACCGTTACAAAAAAGTTTACAGAACATCTTCATAAACCCGTTAGACGCATAAATAAAAGCAGATATAATGATGTCGCCTCAATGGTCTTGTGGTTATAGACTATATAACTTAAGGCATTAGATACCACTTTATGAGTACTTAAACATAATTTCTACAACCCTAGAATTTACGAAAAAATTTACGTTAAGAAGGCGAAAGTAACTTCTACAAAGTAATGTTTTCCCTAGGTTTGACCACGCGACCTTCAGTTTGTCAGTTCATCAATCAATGGGACTATCTATATCTTACAGTAAAAAAACGTAGTACTATGTTCCAAGTCCTCTCAATTGTAAAGGAGTCTAAAGGGGCTAAGTAAGCGATCATGAGCTGATACAATAAACAACACAATCAACAGCGCAGTACCTTAATACCGAACTTCCTTATAGCATGCCCACCTAAAACCAAACACGACGTAATTAGAGCAAGCAAATGAAGAGAACGGTAAATATGTTTGTGTGCGGCGGACGTGTTCGGTGCCACCAACTAGACGATCATTGTGTGGCAATCAAACCGTCGGACTGCTGCTGCTAATTATGTAGCAAGAGATGTTTGTGCCAGTCGTGGTGGAGGGAATCATGGAAAGCTAGTTGATAATTGCAGGAGAACAGGCTGAAGACCGAGTAAAAGTAATTTCATGATTAAAAAAATATTGAAATTCCAAAATCTATTCTACGGGTACAACGAAGTAAGGACACAGTAAATAGTAATAAGTGTATGAAATACCTACGACTAAAAAGGATTAATCAAAAATGTTGCAGGGTTCACGAAAATAATCCGGTTTGCTCTGATTGCAGTCGCTTGCTGGTTCTGAGAGCCTCCGTAGTGCAGTGAATGGCATCGCAGCTATGGCTAAGGCTGTAGTTCACTCTCTACACTGAGACTGTTATGTGAGTGACCTACAAATATTAATTGATTCAAATCAAGGTCTTGTGCAACTAATAAGTTCTTATTGCTGCAGTCTTATTTGTTACACTATAATTTATTTTAAGACATACTTGTGTGCCAAAACGCAGATCGTAGGGCGCTTCACCTTGTAACCACAATACCAACTATGTAACCTATGTGTCACAGGTAAATAAATTATTTAATTCGATTTCAAGACACAAGGCGTAATGTATTGAAAAATCAGTACTGTGTATTGCTGTTTGTCATATTTAATGGAATTGCTAAGGGAATTACTTATTCTGCTATTGTTCCTCTTTCCATTGACTTATTAACAATCTCCTAATGTCAATAATATTAAAGTGAAGCCAATTCAGGTAGAGGTTTACTTAGTCAGCCAATTGTGGGAATAATTAATCTAATTATGATGTAATCATGTGTGCAGAAGGGCATGAAGTAATTGGCCAATTAGCGGTGTTATTTCCTACGGTCATAGGGTTAGCAAATGGCCAGAGAATTAGTTCAGCTCTTTAAAATTTACAATCGTATTCAGACATGCATGGGTTCAAATCTACAGCATATACGCCTTTTCAGAGTTATCTATGTGTATATTTATAGCTACTTTTAGCTTCAGTTGGCAGTGATGGAAAAATTTAGAATCTAGATACCTGTGGGATCTCCAAAAAAAAAAAAAATCCTAATCCCGAAAAGTTTTATTTCAGACAGAAAGCTGACTTGCTTTTTGGACAAACAACATAGCGCATTTAGCCTGTACTATTAAAAACATCTATCTCTTTTAAGGAACAGATCAAAATGTACCACAAAATATAACCAATAAAATTTCAATCAATTCCATTTTATTTCTTTTATCCCTCGTACATTAATGAATTACAAATTGGCGAGTTCATCTGCCCAGTATTCCCCATGTCAAAGTGCATTCCTTCAAAACATACTACTGCGTGGAGATACAGTGGTAGCCGATGGATCGCTCTGAATACAATTAGATTACCCGACACACGCGTACAGCTGCAATCCTATGGCTAAACAATTTTCGAGTCAGTCATCCTTATATCGAAGCCGCCCTGTCGGATATTTCGAGGAATACTGGGGATATTCGAAGTGTAAGGATAATTCAATCTGATGATTCAGTGTAACAGTACAACGTATTACTTAGTGTATCAGCTTACAACTCTGCAAATTCGTCCTTGTGACACGTGGGCAGACTAGAATCAATGTATTTTGCCTATGCAAATTCATTGCAAGACAAAGACTCCTCCAATTGGACGTTGCTTACGAATCACGATCCTCCATAACTTTGGTCCATCTCTGACCACCCACTACGATCCTAATGGTATATTATACGACGTTAACTGAGCCTATTATTCTAACACACAGAAAATATGATACATTGTGACCTATATAAGTATCTCGCGTTTCGGATTTACCTGTGTACTATATAATTATCTATACATACATACATACATAAACTCACGCCTTTATCCCCGAAGGGGAAGGAAGAGGCGATAGGGGGCGAGCCTATCGTCATATCGGGCACAAATTCCTGATTCCGGGCTGATAATGAATAGAAAAATCCAATATCACTTTGCTCGACCCGGGACTCGAACCCGAGACCTCAGCTTTGTAACCGTACCATAATACAACTACGCCACCGAGGCAATATAATTATCCATGACAAATAAATATGAAGCTATCAAAATCATACCACTTCACTCGTGTTGATTTCATAACTCGATGTTCAAGGATGTTGCGCTGTCATGTAGCAGTTTTTAAGTTAAGAGTAGGCAGTACAAGTTTGAAGTAGTTTTTGCGTGTAGCGGACCAGACATGCAAAGTTCGTAGAAAAGTTATCTTCTGGCATTTTTTTATTTATTTTGACTATGTGGTTGGTTCTTTATTTGCAATATAATCATTGAATATTTCTTTAGTATATCTGTATGCGTGTCTATTTATATATTCCCTTGATTAGTATGTGTTTATCATGCAGCTGGGCAGAAACTTTCATTCAATTTAATTCTAGAAGACGCTACGATGATCATATTAAGATCTAAATGTATAAGCGAAGCGATAGAAGGAAAAAAGAAGCTAAGTAACAATATTCTTTATTGTAAACCAGTACAAAAAACGGAAGCAAAAAAGTAAAGTTTAAGAACGCTCTCGTTCTGTTATAATGAAGCTAAAGGAATTTTAAACAAATTTTCCCAAAAACCCTTATTCTGGAATTGTTTTTTTTTTAATAGGCAATCTACATTTATTTCAGAAAATTAAAAACACAAGCAACTTTAGTGATTGAGAATTTTTGTTTACTCCAATTTTCAAAGTTTCGGCTTGCTGAAAATATTTTTTACCTTGTTGCTTTGACGTTACAACAATCACGAAAAAAGTATTTTACACAGGCGGTCTGAAAAGTTTCCGACCTCAATGTGAAGATAACAATACTCATCAATGAAAGCTAGTAAATGGAGTAACGTAATTAGCAATATTAAGTCATCATTAGCATTAATAAAATAGGCAGCTGTTTTAGTGTTTTATTTCAAGGCTCCATAAACATTTTTTTTAATAATTAATAAAAATATTTTGAGCTGGCTTGAACAAGCAAAGTATATTGACACGACGTAACAATGTATTTCTGTTGCAGTTTTTATTGTAATAATAAGAAAATCCCATCTAAGTTGAACTAATCCGCTTAAAAGATTTCAAATCTATGCTAAAAAAGCGCAAATATAAGTCGTATAAAAAATCGTCGCCATTGTACCCATTCTAGTTTCCGGCACCGATTCACGACTTACGATTCTAAACAACCTGATTCGACAGCTTAAATATTTTCGACGAACAGAATGTCGTAAAGGTTTTAACCGCCCGAAGCCACCCATCCAAGCGTTCGGAACCGCGCGAGCAAATCTAAGCTCTAAGATCCTTTTAGGTACACTTTTATTCCTTCCAAAATAAAACATTCCAGTACAGTTCACACATTTCCCGCAGTGTTTACATGGGTAAGAAGCTGAGCGGTCGGTGATACTGTCGCCTCCATTATCATAAATTGGAATTTATCGGGTTTCAAATGTCAACGCGAATGTACCGGTTCTCGTGAAAGTTTTACTCGAGGGCTACGTGTTCTGGCTTTTATTTATAATTCATTGATAACTTGATTCGGTATTTATATCGCCAATCTTTTTTCGATACGCAAGTTCAGATGTTTGTTATGAAGCTTCGTTTTATTAATCTTGGCAGATGAAATGTAATCTGTTTTTGAGATATTAGTTATGGTGAAGTTTGCGATCTAACTTTTCGTTTATTTTTTGTATGAAATACTTGTACGACAAAGAAGATAAAGACTTGACAACATCCGTTACGCAGTGGGTTAGATGCCAACTGTGAAATGAGAGGCCGCAGGTTCGATCCCCGCACCGAAACAAATGTTTGTGTGAACCACAAGTATTTGTTTCGGGTCTGGGTGTTTATGAGTCCGAAAAGTCTTACGTAGTTTCTGATACCCAGGGCACAAGACTCGATCTTAGTGTGGGGTCAGGACTATGTATGTGAAAGTTGGGTGTATTTATTATTGTATAAATTATTTCTTTATTTATTAAATTACTTATTAAAGCAAAGTAATCAATGCCATTCATTGATTAACCCAACAACTAAAGGAATCTCAATGAAATCGTAATATTTCAACCACGCCTAAATCACCGAAAATTTTACACACACTATGCACCAAATTTTCTCAAACCAAGAATCTTGTATGAACCAGATTGATCGTCGTTGAATTCAAACTGTTTGAGCGCATTGAAGCGATGACATCAAAACCGTTTGATAATATTCATTAATCTCAAATGAATATCGTCGTCACGAGTAATAGAGACCTGGAGCCCGTAGATATAATATATTCTACCTTGTAAGAGCATTACACTGCCTGCCCTCATGAATGTATGCACGACAACACTTTGTCGATCGTTTCTGAGCATAACATCTCCTGGTGCAGGCAGAGGTATTATCGGGGATTTGCAATGTTGTCTCTAGATTGCATTAATATGGGATATTTGAATGTGTTGCAGTTCATAACTAAGATCTATATTGGGAGTATTAAATTGAGATATATACCTAGTCTATATATGTGTAAAGAATAAATAAAAAGAGGTTTCAGCAAACTATTGTTCACATCTTTCATTAGAAATATATAACTAAAATCCACATGTTGTTCTGATCACAAATTGAAGTACAAGTTTTTTTTTTAATGGATGTCAGAATTTATTGAAGACTTTTTGGAGTTTTACACACACATCCGAAAAAATGCTTCTTGATCGCACAAATATTTCGTTTCGATGCGGTCACCCCTATCCCAGCTGGCGTACATTAATCAGTTGCGCTGCAAAATCTATCAAGAATCCATACAATTTTAAAATGTTTAATTATCACCGAAGAATACATACCATTTCATAAGCACGTTTTAACGTTAGTATTGCGAAAGTTAAAGTATTAGGAAAATGGACCGCGACCTTAGTGTTTCAATCACAGAAGAAATCTGCTATCTATTCAATGGAGGAAAGTAAGTTAACAATAATTTAAAGGAAGAAACCATTACTTGGTCAATGCCAAACAAGAATATTACTCAGTTAACGTTAATTATAAAGGCTTACAAAAGAAATCTTATAAGCTTCGCTTGCTATGAAATGAAAAAGGGTTGTTAGGCAACGGGGTATAATAGACGGTGTAATTCAACAAGGCAAATTCAATCAGTATAAAACGTGTCGAGAAGTTTTATCTTCTGACTTGGCTTTCATGAAACAATTATATTAATTCTAGTGTATTGTTAATAATTATATCCATGACAGCATCGGTAAATGCAATGTGGCAGATAAGGAATGCCGCCTGTGAGAGTTTGACCGTTAGTCACGAAAACCTTAGAAGTAATATAGCTGGACCACGACCCCAAGATAAACAAACGTAGGTTAGACGTCGTCAAGGAAGATACAAGTGCCAATAATCCTACAATCCAAAATGCCGAAGACTGGGCAAAATGAAGAAAAAGAACTCACAACAAAAGTGATGGTGGACTTGACTCACGCCGGGATTACCACATGGTAGAAAAAAATAAAGTTTACTTTGTTGTGATCAACGTCTTATGGCCGACAGGACCAATGAGCTACGATAAGCAGGAGATAATCACAATCAAATATACAGAGCTGAAGACTAAGCTCTGGGACTTTAATTGTGTAATCATGGTGATAATTTTTATGAGTATTACTGATATAGGTATCAAACTAGTATTTTTTTTTATTTTTATCGTGTAATTTTCAATAAGTTGAGCCACAGTATCGCTACTGAATTTGATAAAATAAAAAAGCTACCAAAATTCACAGTTTATTCTCCACTCAATTAGCGAAAGAGGTTAGCCAACCTATCGAGTTAGCACGACCCATAAAACACAATATAATATCCCCAAAATATCACGTGAAAACCAAAACAACATCAAACATAAGTCTCGCTCATAAAAGTTACGTTCCATTTTTATTCCACAGTATAACTAAGCTGCGCTGACTCCTCTCACTACCAGCTTACGACCCTACTGGGGCATCTAACGAGGTCTGAAAGTATAATTTGTCTAGCACACCCATTTAGGACCGCTAGGACGGTGCAGGAATAAAGCTGCTCCCACACTTTCCACATTTTCTGACTTTACATTGCTGGAGAAAATAATTTTACGTGGATTATGTTGAGGTTACCTTTTTCACCCTCAAGGGAGGTGTTGATGTTATAAAACCTAGTGTTTATCGTCATTTCTTAGCGAGTTACACTCAATGTTGTGTAATGGTGAAGAAAAAGGTTGTGGGATCAATATTTTTATTGAAGGTAAAGCGAATGTGTGAGTGGTTTCTGCCTTCGTCTATTTCGTTTTTCCAATTTGCTAGAATATATTATTTTAGTAATGATAGCCTATGGGTAGACAAATGGAACAGTTTTACAAATACGGTTTATGATGGCCAGAATTCAGATCCTTCTACAATATAAAATATACCATATCCGATTTTTTATATTATGTTACAGTGAAGACAATAATTTAGATTTATAGAAACCGATTTTTTAGTCAGAATTTCTTAATACCTGGATACCGACCACCGTACACGATGTGGCAACTAAATCACATGTCTTTCGTTTTCTTTTTTATTGCATTGGTCCGGCAAACGAGCAAACAGGCCACCTGATGGTAAAGTAACCACTGCCACCCATGGCAATCCACAACGCTGAATCCACAATCACGGATGTGTTGCCGGCCCATAAAAATGGGAGGAGAGAGAGGAAAAAGGATGGGAAGAGGAGTATAGGGCATTAGGCAATCTCACTCACCGAACTAAACGCAATAACAAAGCTTTCGTTTCACGTTGATTTCCTGCGTGACAGTAGTATCGCCTCAGACGAGCCTGACCATTTATGCTGGGTCATGATTGACATCAGCGTGGCTCTACCACTTCTATAAAACGGGTTCAGTGTCGGGTTCAGCTTGTGTTTATTACGTGCAGTTTTGACCAAGCCGTCATAGCTGCGTCGATTGGCATGCGTCGATCACCTCTAGTCGGCAGTTACTATATTTCGTCGTGGCATTATATAGTGATTGCCTCGGTGGCGCAGTTGTACTACGGTATAATTGCAAAGCTAAGGTTTCGAGTTCGGTTTGAATCCCGAACGGGCAAAGTGATATTGTATTTTTTCTATTCTTTATCAGCCCGAAGTCAAGAGTTTGTGCCCGATATGGCGATAGGCTCGCTCCCTATCACACGTGGGCCGGAAGATACAAGGTGAAACGTGGATGTCCTGTTGCACCTCTGCCAACCCCTTCTTGGAAAAAGGCGTGAGTTTATGTGTGGATACATATCATGTAAATATAAAGAAAGCTGCGACTTCTTTAACATTCATGTTCTTGAAGCTCCTTGTATTACCCTATTTTTAGTTTCATTAGTTAATTTTCATATGAAAATTAAATAGCAATATCGCTGGCCAACCACAATCTACTCCTAAATTAAGAAAAAAAAAACTAAGACCATTTACGTTTACAGTGTAAACATCAGAAAAGTTGTTAGCACCGCTACCCTCATCACAAAACCCTTATTACGTCATTATTTTTATCAAATACGAACACCCGTTGTAAATGTGCCGTTACATCTTATTGCCAGCTGAAGGACACGCGATACCAAGACGAGTTGCCACTCTGTAGTACAACTTCATCACGTAAATAGTGATGGCCAATTACAGACGATTACGTAATCGACGTGTAGGCTCCGTAACTGGATTAGGAAATGAAATAGCGTGGCGTGACGTCATTATTCTGAAAGAGTGGATACATTCAAATACAGTGTTTACGCGAGAAATTATTTTGAAACTGTTGGGCTATTTTAAATCGAGTTAATAAAAGTTGATTATTGATTCAACCTGTATGTTTTTAATATTCAATATTTTTCAGTTCGGTGCCAACCTTCATTTTTAGGACCAGCTATGCCCCGCGGTTTTACCCGCATAGTTCGTACCGTGATGTTCTATCTATTATATTTACGTATTTCAGATTTTTTTAACACAATAGGTCGGCCAAATGAGTTAATCAAGTCATCTGAAGGTAAGTGATCACTCCCGCCCACAAACATCCAAGACCCTTGGATCATAATTATGTTGCCGGCCATCAAATCGGAGCGGAGCGCGAAGGAAAAAGGACAGGAAGAAGATAGGGGTATTGAGCATCCAGTAGTATTTTTCTATTACAATTACATCGTAGCTATCTTTAATCAATCAACTCTACCCGCAGCACGTCATACAACGAAAACCCAAACGCTTGTTTCCATTTTTCCAGTACCGTCGCGGAATCCACGCTTTGCTTGATCACGGGTCTTGGATAAAGTTTCCAATCGAATTTCCTTTCGCACACTCCACAGAAATAGGTCAAAGGAATAGTCAAACGTAACAACGGTTGTTGTCCGCGATGCAAATTGTGTCGGCCACCTTGCACGTTATTTTTCCACGGAGTAATAATGTTCCTTTGTTTGCCTCTATTTCGCAGATGCACGATGCTATGGTTCTCGACAGACGTCGGGCGCGCTTTGGTATATTACATTTGATTTTTGTTATGATATTTTGAATGCTTTTGTCCTTGGCTGTATAAAACAACATACATACATAAACTCACGCCTTTATCCTAGAAGGGGTAGGCAGAGGCGCCACCAGGACACCCACATTTCGCCTTGTATTTTCCGTCCCATGATGTGATAGGGGGCGAGCCTATCGCCATATCGGGCACAAATTCCTGACTCCGGGCTGATAATGAATAGAAAAACCCAATATCACTTTGCCCGACCCGGGACTCGAACCCGAGACCTCAGCTTTGTAGTTGTACCGTAGTACAACTACGCCACCGAGGCAGTATAAAACAGCATAGTATTGGATAATAATAAGGACGACGGATAGTGACCGTAGTGGGAAGGTAAATGGTTATTAACGGAATATTCGATCCTAATCTAATCACTTAATCGACCTGGTGAAGGTTGCAGGAAGTCGCGGGATGCAGGCCGCCTCCAACAGGTCGATGTGGGGGTCCATGGAGTAGGCTTATGATTAGCAGTGGACTTCCTATGCCTGAATAGATAGATAGATTGGATCTTAAGCAATACAAGTATAGAATTGATAAATGCCAAGTATTTTTAATGAAAAACAGTTACTTAGCCATGTCGACATCAAAATAGAACTTCAACCAACTATTCCTTGCATTACTCCGGTCTGCTTCGCCGAATGTCAATCAACATAATATTTTAATTAAATCATCTAATGAACAGTGGTAGTCACAATTAGTATATTTCGTTACTTCACAAAAATATAAGCTTTTAAAACAAAACCGCCTGAATACAGTTCACTCGTCCAACATTCATCTCCACACGCGGTCAATATTAAAACGTCCATTTTTATTTCCGATATCCAATTTTAGGTTTCAGAACGTTGTGGACATAGGGGTCATGAAATATTGCTGGACTATCCACCAGAGATCATCCGACGTCGAGAGGCGAAAGGGTTCCTTATTTTTCACATCACTCAAAAATCCAATATAGTCTGACCTTTCTTATAAGTTGTTTGAAGTGTGATCAAGGAATTAGGTTTGGAGGAGTGTAATGTGTTTGTGAGCAATTGTTATTGGGACATATAGTTAATTTAATTTTATTTCAATGTCTAATAATGTATTTATTCTACTGAAAAGATGCTAGTGTATAGATGAAAAAGTAAATACAATATTTTAATTTACAAAGATTAATAAAATAAATATTTGTAAAACAATTTTTAAAACGGTTCGAGACAGTATGGAAATTATTTTTCCAATTTTTTTGTCTTTTGCAGTTAAAACTTGTTTTTAAAATCATACCTATAAAATGGCCAAACATTAATAATAATTATATAGAACAATATTTATAAATCTAGTAAGTATTTTTACGCTCGTATTTTTATTACCTTAATTAAAAGGCAATTATACCGATATTATACAAAAATTATCAAAACATTGTCTTCCTTCACAACATCCGCATCGTCATCCGCCTCAATTCCCACCCCAACATCAAAGATAATTTTCCAATGACAAAAATGACATATTGAGCCCTAATGTAAAGGGCGAGAATCCAATAAGTAAAGTCAGGAGTGAAGTATCCGACACTGTTCACAATGGAACACTAAATCTATTTCGAGACTGGGGCTCGCATTCCTATCACTCAAATACTCAGTGCGTTTGAATGACTACGCACGCGTTGACACAGGACATGTGAGGCAGTAAGGCAAGTACAAGCTATAAAATTGTTTTTCTTTTTATTGCGTTGATTGGTGAGACGAACATGCCATTCGCCAGATGGTAAGCGATGGTGACCGCTCATGGACAGTAGAGAACCAAACAGCACCATGAATTACAAAGCATTGCTTGGCACTCCACTGCGCTCACCATCCTGAGACAAAAGATGTTAAGTCTCAATATGTACAGTAGTTACTCTGGCTACAATATTGTGTGGTTTATCTATGAGCAAAGAAATTGACATCACTTTATACGGAATGATGATCTGGTAATCATAGCTGGACCCAAGCCGATTTCAAAATATATATTAAAAATTATTATTTGAGATTTCGCTGGACAGACATGCTATGAATTATCGTGAGTATGATAAAGATTATAAAATGAATTCTATGGGCATGAAAAGACATGAAATGACAAATAAAAAATACTTCATAAAATTTCGAAATGTATGTCACGAAAAGAACTGTGTAGGATTCCTGCCACAAAAAATGAACTAAAATGCACCAGATGCCAAGTGCGCCGCATTCTTATTTTGGCGTATAATTAATTCAAGGCACATTGAAAGATTACGCCAACGTGCGTAGTTTACGAATTGTGAAGTCTTAAGCTCAATGCCCAGGTGGAGTAATCCAATCTGTCTGCGATTTTTCGATTTGAGAGACGTGATTCCCAGCGGAATTGCTAATTTTCCGAAAGGGTTGACATCGTGGTGGTGGCCAATCGTAAGAATTGTAAGTCACTAGTTTGTGATAAATTGTCACCAAAGTTGTATCAAGTAATCAGCTATATAGATTGTTTCAAGTCTGGTTAACTGTCACTGATTTCGTGATATTTTATTACCCATCATAGTGTTATTGTAACACTGCAATGAACAACTTTTTTTCCAGCTTCAGCAATTGTTTTGTTACTCGAACATGTTAATGTCCATACCGCACCTAATAAAATTTTTAAATCACTGGTAAAATTACATCTTTACCCAAAATATTTTTTTAAGCAAAATATTCACTATATCAGCGAAGGAAATCATCGTAAGGAAACCTGCACACCGTAGCGATTTGTAAAAATATCTATGGTATGTAAAGTCCGGCAAACCGCAATAGGCCAGCGTGGTGGGGTATATGGTCTAACCTTTCTTAATCGTATAATCGATTGTAGAGGAGGCTCGTGCTCTGTAGTGGAACGTATATGGGCTGACACAGTACAGTACAGTACAGTACTGTACAAGCAAAATTTTGCGCATTACAAAAAAACAAAAAGTGCGTGCTCAGTTGTGTTGCTGCGTGATAATGAGCTACGCGTAAGGGTCGGACACGCGAGCTCGGCACGTACCGCGACACCTACGTGACGAAGAGGCCCCGCGTGGATAGCTGTCTCAAATAAAAACCCTTTTTATCCAGAAAAAATCTCGCAGGGTGCAGGTTGCCATTTAATTCCGATTTTATGTTATAACTTTGCGGGTGATGCGGTGCTTTTGTGTGGCTGGGTATGATGTATTATTAAATAAATATAATCCTACCTACAGCCCTGAATTATTGTTGAGGATATATCTGTAAGTACAAGAGACTTTTCAGTCTGACATAGTAGACTTGCTTGTCTTATGGTAATAACATAAAATATATCTACATAAACCGTTTGACTTCTTGTTTTACACGCAGCTTCTCGTTCACTGATTATGCAACTTAATCAAACTTAGGCCCTCTGATTGCATTCGCTGTAGATCCCATCTACCAAAGTTAGATATGACTATAGAATAAAATTATATCCTAATCAAATCTAGGATATACAGCACAGAACCTATGATTAAATACCATACCATTCTAGGTATCAACATAGACAAGAGCTACTTCATAAAATTGAATTTAAACAACAGCGATACATCCATCTGACTTATAAATTGAGTTAAGAAAACCCAATACAACTACATTTACATTTATCAAAACCCGAGGCGAACCATAAAGTGGCTATATGAGAACGCATTTCTTAAATTCCAAGACAGTTAACCATAAATTTGTGTGTCTACTACGGACAAGTTTAAAATAAGACCATTTAAATTGTTTTCCGCTCGCCTAGCGGTACCGCAGTCTCGCAGACTCGCGATGCAGCGAAACAAAAGGATTTCAGTGTGTCCGGATTGTTGGCAAAATATTTTCGGGCTATTTCCTAAATAAGCTTGATATATGAAATGTAAGAATTTCATTAATGATTCAAATTGTCTCGCTATCGGGTATGGTTTTCTTGGAGTATGCGAAATGCATTTTAATTTCATTTTGAAGTGGATTTTACTTGCGATATAGGTTTAGTCAATCAATTAGCATTTTTGATTGATACAGGAAACATAAATAGAAAATAAATGAACAAATACACTAAGATACAAGTATGGGAACATGAGTGTCAGAAATAACGATAGACTTTTCGGTCCCTCGTAACATATCCCAAACACCCAGACCCGAAACAAATACTTACGGTACACACAACATTTGTCTCGTGCGTCTAACCAACTGCGCAACGGAAAGCTGTCAATGAAAACCTTTTACATCCCTTGAGAACAGGATGCTAAAAGCCGAGCGCTATGGCAATGGTTCAGCAAGAAACTGGGCCGTGATACTGGTCGGAAAAAAGGAGAAAGAATGAAAGATATTCATGATAAAAGTATTATTATTCTAGAAGTTAGTATTGTTCATAATTTCAACGCTGCTGAAAAAAGGGAAGATTGTAGGACCTGTAGGAAAGTTACTAATGAAATAAAACGCAACAATTCAATGACTTTACACTTGCCATAAGATTCGATTTACGTGACACTCCAAGTATTTAGTAAATCCAATTAAACCACCAAAGGTAACCCTAAATTCAAGGTAAAAATCATGTCATTGAAATTTAATAACCAGCCTAGCGCGTGGCACCTTTTCCTGTAAACGAAGAAGGGAACATAAAAAATATGTTAAATATTTTTGTCTCATTAAAAAGATCTGAGGATCAAAGAGGTTGTTGTATATTTATAAGAAATCATTAGGGCTACAAACAACCTGTAAACAGGACAGTAACCTGTAGACAAATTTCAAAACCAGAGTAAACAAAAAATAAAATATTTTATAAAAGAAATTACACGAGTCGTCAGAACTTTATAGAAAACTTTGGAATAATTAAAGAGATGTCTGTCTATTTATGATATTTTTTCGTATCTCAATGTCTGGGCCGAGTATTGTCATTGTGTGCTATCCAAACAATATTTCTTAAATATGTTTTACTATTTACTTTTCAAGTGGATTAAGAGTAGCAATTGCGATTTCCTGGATATTGACGATGTTCGTGATCGGTGCTATAAATTGATCATTATAACCTGCTATCACACTACCCACTTTAAAAAATATTCCAGTCTGAATTGGTTTATCTTACATAATTGTCTGTCTTTAATGACATGTCATTAGTCGAAGCACTGATATAGCACTCAGATGACTATATTCATCATAGTCAGTAAGAAGATCGGCTGCAGGACAGTTATTGGACAGCTATAGCTGAATATCTTCAGCAATTTTGAAATTCTGTTTACCAAACACTATCTTTCACCCCTAATTCAATCACCAGCCTTCATAATAAAGGTCATCGCTCATCGACTTATTTTTTTTAAGCACCCAACAGTCACATACGTATTCCTGACCCCACATTAAGTTTAATTAAGTCATCTGTCGTGAGTATCAGAAACTACGAGAGACTTTTTGGTTTCACAGACACCCAGACCCGAGACAAATACTTGTGCACCTCGCAAATATTTGTCTCGGTGCGGGGTCGAACCTGCGGCTTCTAGTTCCACAACCGGCGTCTAACCAACTGCGCCACGGAGGCGGCCTGCTTAACATTCAATGAATTACCTTCTACACAAAATCCTCATTTTACATCCCAATTCAATACTGAAGTAAGTGTAAAATGCATTCAGCCAGAAGCTCTATAGGAACATATCTTTTTAGGAGTACTTCGCTAAGGCTTCGCCTGTCACTTGCAACTCATTTTGCATTTCCCTGCTGCAACCGCAATATGGACTGAACAGGAATATAAATTGGATAGATGGGATCTAAAATAAACGTGTCTGTGAGTTAAGCTGCGGGAGATACGCAGAATTTAAGTTGGCGAGCGTTTTTTACAGCGTTGGTGAAATAAAGGTTCAATAATAGCATTGCAGCCTTCGTGGCAGAGTTGATTAGACGCCACGCCGACTATGAAACGCGAGGCCGCGAGTTTGATCCCCGAATTGAGACAAATATTTGTGTGATCGATAGGTATTCGTGTCGGATCTGGATGTTTTATTTTTTAATCAATAGGCCCGGAAAACGAGTAAGCAGGTCACCTGATGGTAAGTGGTCACTTTTTTTTTTTTTTTTTTTATTGCCTTCGTAGGCAGACGAGCATGCGGCTCGCCTGATGGTAAGCGATCACCGCCGCTCATGGACCTTCGCAATGCCAGGGGTCCAGCACAACAAAGTCGCTGCCTACCGTGAGGAGAGTACTCTCTTTAAGCCTCGCTTAAAGAAGGACAGGTCATAGCGCTCAGGAAACACCGAAGCAGGGAGTTCATTCCAGAGCTTGCACGTGCGTGGTAAAAAAGAACGCTGAAAACGTACCGTTCGGGAACGGATACTTTCCAGGTGGTAGGAATGAACTCTACTGCGGTGACGGGTGGTGCGATGGTAGAATGGCGACGATGGTACCATCCTAAACAATTCCTCGGAGCACTCCCCGTGGAAGAGTCGATAGAACACGCAGATGGACCCGAAGTCTCTCCGCAGTCCCAACGGCTCCACCTTCTCCGTGAGATCGGGATTATCGACGATCCGAAGAGCGCGGCGCTGTAAGGAGTCAAATGGGTCGAGCTGGTATTTTAGGGCTCCTGCCCAGAGGTGGGAGCAGTACTCCACGTGGGGCCGGATTTGCGCTTACTTATTATTATTCACTGCCGCCGTTGTTGCCGATGTGTTGCCGGACCATCAGATTGGGAGGGGAGCGGGAAGGAAAATGTACGGGAAGAGGATGGGATTTGGGAAGAGGAAAGGTTTATTGGGCATCCAGTAATCTCACTCACCGAACGAAATGCGACGGCAAAGCTGTTATACGTCGATTTCCTGTGAGACAGTGGTCCCGCCCCGCACGAGCCTACCCATTCATGCTGAGTCATGACTGACAACAGCGTGGCTCTACCACATAGTGTTTGTGAGACAGAAAAGTCTCTCATAGTTTCTGATGCCCACGACACAAGACTCGACGTTAGTGTGGAGTCAGGACAATGTATGTGACTGTTTGGTATAATTATTAATAATAATTATAATTATTCTGAGGGTCAAAGATTACAGCTTTTTGTATACGCTTATTATTAGTAGACCTGTGAGATTGGTGCCTGTGAGCTTCCTGTAGTCATATAGGAAAGGGACAACGAGAAAGAAAAATGTGTTTGAAAAAAAAGAAGAAAAATAAATTGTATTGCCATGTTTTTTTAGCAATCTCATACTCCGAAGTAAAGGAGACAGTAATTTAGCTTTAATTACGTAAGTTTTCTATGACGCAGTGATAAAAACATAATTATATAAACTGCCTTTTAATACCGTAGACTCAACTAATTACCGAGTTACTAATTCAAGAGTTCACATCTAAAAAAAAAATTATAAATATTTTAATATAAAAACAAACAAAATGCCGCTTCTACGCATCCGTACATCGTAGATGTATAGAAAAGCCGGCGCATTCCCATTTCTAACTCTTTTCGAATGCACCTCGCTTCAGAAATGCGCTGTGTTTGACGTTTGAACAGTACGCCCCAATGACGATTAAAAGCGCTCGCGGTGACAAGACACATCCAGCGGCTGTTTATCTACGTTAATTGAATTTGATTAAAAAAATATTTAAAATAATACAAGTAACAACAAATATTTGTAGATGGCAAAAAATATGTCTTGGTGTAGGTATCGAACCAGGATCTCTCGTTTCAAAGGCAGTCTCTATCCAACTGCGCCACGGACGCAGTCGGTCATTGATTGGGAACAGCAACAACATTTTCGATTCAAAGTGGCGCAAGATTTTTTTTTATTTATAATAATTTATTTATTAGAAATTCCATTGTACAATTTTATAGATCGCTGGTTCCTAAACTAGGATATATCCTGTGTCTTAGGAAACCAGTGACT
The DNA here is from genome assembly GCA_905220455.2 of Deilephila porcellus. Taxonomy (NCBI): domain Eukaryota; kingdom Metazoa; phylum Arthropoda; class Insecta; order Lepidoptera; family Sphingidae; genus Deilephila; species Deilephila porcellus. The sequence continues at coordinate 2,726,634 of LR999977.1, read as the reverse complement.
TCACATACATTAAATCTCAGGATTTTATGAAGATTTTACAATAGTTAACAATTAAATGAATCACGGTAAAGGGAATGCGTACTGTCAAATTTTATAGCGAAAAAGCGAATGTTTTTCGCCATTTGATTTTTGACCGGAATAGGTGAATCCTTGTGTAGAATATGAAATTGATAGTTCGGTTAAACCGGCTCGAATGGCCGTAGTATTATAAAGTGTTTGCGATGAGTATAAATCAAAAACACGGATAAAATACACCAGGAGTTAAATCTGTATATTTTTTATGAAGTTAGATTTTCGAATGAAATTCTATGGCCTAAAAATTGATTCACGACACTTTTTTTTTTGTATTGTTAGTGTACTAGATATGATTTTGTTGGATAATAATTTTATGATAATTATTAATTCTTTAAAACATCAATCTCATGAAAAAAAAGCCAACAAGAAACTAAAAATACCTCAGATAATCTTGAAGCGTTAAAATACATCACCTGAATGAACAACAAACTATGAAAACAAATGGAAAATCTCCAAAATTCATTTCAATGTAATTTACGAAAACATTCAAACACGAAAGCAATAAAAGTCTAATAACCTTCTTAATAACATTAAAAAACAATTTACTGTGTACAATACAAACAATTTGCTTTTTATAATAAACAAAATTACGACGCTGTTTAGGCCAGAATCTTCAATTTTGAATGTTTAGTAAAAAATAAAATTAATTGACGTAAAATTAAGAGTCGTGATTGTATCTGATGGCGTTTAAATCCGGACTAAGGCACGAATCTTCAAACAAATTAGTCGAGTTTACGCCTTAACTAACAAAAGTTGGATTTCGTGAAAACGTTTTCTTACGGCTCAATCAGCTTCTGCTTGGACGGAAAAAATCGGGCTCTCAAGTTGGCAAGGAAAATTCGATGCATCTTAGATTTTTACCTGATATAATTTATAATTTAAGAGCAAGGGAAAGTAGCATTGAAATAAGAATCTGTTTTTTTTTTTTTTACTTATTCTGTGAGTACTCTGCATATAATGGAAGTGCAGGGCCGTCCAGAGAGAATACTGAATGGTAATGAATGATATCACTCGTAATTTGAGTTAACTACGCCAGCCTACTCCACTGCTTCTCTACGCCTTGATTATAGGAATTTCTCTATATCATATTCATAGAATCAAAACAACGTAACACGAATATAGCTTAAAGGAAAATTGAATTTAAAAAAAGTTTAACAATTATTGGGAATAATTTACTTAAGAAATAAATTATAACCCATCTCCATTGTACACGTATTTTTCATTTCTATTTGATTTTATATTAAGTATAAATTTTAACGATATTTCGAAGTAGGTTTTTATTTAAAAGAATTTGCTTTATATCGCTCTATTGTAGAAAGTTTTTTTGCGAGAGTGCCTAATGGTATATCGTGATATATTGCATTTGTACAGACATGAACGAAATCTTTTATCCTTTTTTGCTTACACAATATTAGTAAAAAAATAGGCTGCGGCCCGAAACGAATGCGATGTATGTATTGTGAAAAAAGAATACCCGAAAGAACTCTGAAATAAATAAAACACTATAAGAATAAAGATTAATCAATACACCAGCAATAGACACACAAAATTATATTTGATAATATTTTGGTAATTTATAGCATATTTACATAAGTATGACTTTTGTTTATAAATGCATATATGTTAGGGCATTTATTCCTTATATTTCACACTGGCCCCTCTTCCATTTTTTCTTATATCCATTCCACAGCCGTCTATAATAAATTGCATAAGATGAGACCGTCAATTTTTAATTTACATTATTTCTGCATATTATATTTGTATGTGTATTAGAAGGTAAATAAAATAAAAAACGTTACTAAAACCTCACTCAACTCAACTCAACATGGTCAAAGCTATCAAAAAAGGCAACTACACCTCAGGGAAATATACAAAACAGGAATCCTCAAGGGGTCTGATCAGTATGCACTCGACATATTTGCGTTGGCTAGATGGCACAAAACGATACGTCGGGGGTACGAGAGACCTATCAATGAATTTCCATAAGCGGTGTTTACAACAACGTTACTCGGGATCAACGAGACGGAATCTCTGTTGGGGATACCATATCTTAAAGGTCCCGACGTGATCGGATTTACATAATAGGCCTACTCGGCCCTGTATGTAAATTGCAAGTTTTTTCAAGATAAGTGTTAAGTGAAGGACGGATGATTGATACGAAACGAATGTGTTTAAAGATGATTTATGAGTGTAATTTTAGTTGGGATGGGTTGCAATTATGGTTGATGTAGTTTTAAAGATGTTTTTGTTCTAAAAACGTATGCGTTTGGTTTATAAGCTTTGTTTTGAGTACGATTTTAAGGTTTTAAATTCCTTATAAATTATAATCATATTATGTTTTTCTAGATTTACTATTTCTGTATTATTGGCATTCGAAAGCCGTGTACTCTTTAATAATAACTAAAGTAAATCCCCAAATTTTCTGGAATACGAAAAAATGGAAAAAAATATTGTATTCGCGAGGGTATTTAAGGCCGGTCTTAAATAATCTATCAATGGACATGGAATATGGTAGATAATTTCTTGTAGCACATAAAAATAAGAGATGTTTTTCTTTCCTAAATTTCAATGGGAGGCACTTATTACAAGCTATTTTTGAAAATTGCAAAAAAGAAAATATTTTTTAGTAAATTCGTGACGTTTCATCGCAAAGTATTTATAAAATGTAGATTGTAAAGAAATCCTAGCAGACATCCTCTTGGCATCTAGCTAGTTGTCATTTTTAATAGCCAAGTCCCTCATTAAGCTCTAGGCTTTAAGGAAGCAACTTACATTACTATATAAGCGTCTATTTAGGCTTAGACATTTAGGCTTAGTGCAACACTCACTCCACACGATGGCTTGAATGTTAGACCCAACTATTCTGCCAACGCATGAGCAAAAAAAAGCATTGGAAAGAGCAAGTTGTGCCGTAGAAGGAAACGTATGAGTCTGGGAAACGCCATTGGACAAGTACGTTGGAGTAATGTGGAAGCCAACATTGCGGCCAAAGTGTGAAGTTGGTGTAAGCTGAAGTGTGGACGCGTGCTGTTTGCGCCTACAAAAGCAAACTTTAATCATGATGCTTGAGAAATAGAGAATAGTGATGCGTTTCATAGCCATGTCAGCCCTACAGTATAGTTTATCTTTTTATTATATCCAATAGAAGTATAATGGTTTTCATAAATTTCGTTGATAAAAAAAATGATAAATAGATTAATAAAATAACATGCAAAGGAATAGAATTTCGATCATATTTGTACGCAAATAAAAAGGTTAGATCAATATGAACATTTAAATGATTATATTAGCTTTAAATATCAACAATGACTACTTGCGTCAGACTAACAACATTTGCGTGAAAATATGAAACGTATTCTCATAGCAAGAATCATCTCGGCACGAATCTAACTTCATTTGCTGAAAGCAGTTTGCTCCCCAGAAACATTTATACAAGAACTTAAGTTACCGCAGCTAGAAAACAATATAACAAAATATCTTGTTTTATGTATCTCGCGTGTGTTTTATTTTAATCCTTGCTTTGAATCCTTGGCAGAAATCTCCGTCTCGAGACAAATAAAAATGGTTTTAAAACTAAGACACATATTTATTTTCCGTGAAATGGAAAATGTTCTTGTTACAATTAATTTGTGCTTATTGTTAATTTTATAAAATGGATTGATTTAGTGTCGATAAATAGTACTTTCATGCACAAGCTCACGTCCATATCTCGCTTGTTTAGACAGAAGTGACATCGGTATTTACTACATTACCTTGAACCTGATACTAAATACCAATTCAGCCACATAATATTTTGTCTCCAATTAGATTATACAAAAACTCAACACTAAACAGCGATACAATTTAACCTCAAGATAAAACTCAAAAAGAAGTTTCAAAATAATGATGTCTAGATGCCACTTAAAAGTATGGATCCCCAATCATACCTTGACAAGTATAACAACTTTTATTGAAAGAAACACTTACGATAGTTATCATACATTAAAACACCTTATAATATAGTTGTCAACTACAAAACCATCAATTTTATATAAAAAAGTCTAGTTACTAATTCAGTAGCTTTCGTCTGGACGGGTTGTCAATAAGTCAAACAGTAATTGTTGGGTGTCGAGCCACCATAAGGATTTATATATGCTATTGTATATTATGCTAGCCCTAATGTCCTAAGTTTAAATTAGGGCTTGTATGTATTATTTATGAAACAGACAGGTCTAATTTTCCATTGTCTGTTGCGAAGTTAGATAATTTTCTAATTATCTAACTTTAAGGCTGTTTCGGACTTTGTTTCAAATTGACATAGATCCTGAATGAAGGGTGACATTGATGTATTTAAATATATAAATAAATAAATACACCCAACAGTCACATACATAGTCCTGACCCCACTCTAAGATCGAGTCTTGCGTCGTGGGTATCAGAAGCTACGAGAGACTTTTCGGTCTCACAAACACCCAGACTCGAAACAAATACCTGTAGATCACACAAATATTTGTTTCGGTGGGGGGATCGAACCCGCGGCCTCTCGTTTCACAGGCGGCGTCTAACCAACTGCGCCACGGAGGCTGCCAATGTATTTATATAATTTATGTAAATGTTTCCTTCGTATCAGGTTACTGGACATTGTAATTTTTTTTATTGCATAGGTCCGGCAAACGAGCCAACACCTGATGGTAATTGATCACTGCCGCCCACGAACATCCACATCGCTTAGATAGATGTGTTGCCGGCCTTTGAAATCAGGAAGAAAAAGCATGGGATTTGGGAAGAAGAAAGGTTTATTGGGCATCCAGTAATCTCACTCACCGGTCGAAACGCGACAGCAAAGTTGTCGCTTCACTTCGCCTTTCTGTGAGACAGTGGTACCACCCCAGACGAATCTGCCCATTCATGCTGAGTCATGAGTGCCAACAGCGTGGCTCTACCACATATAATTGTAGCTGAATATTCTTCACCAAATATAATTGTGGTTTGGCGGAAACTAAATTTAAATCTTCTCATGACTGTTACACTATATTTGACTATACAACTATCCGGTTAACGTCAACTATAGTGTTAGGATTTCGATTAAATGACTTCAATCGGAATCTCAACAAACAATCGGAAAATGCTACAAGTTCTTTTGCGACCAAATCTGAAAATGCCGGAAACAGACAAAGCAATCAATATTTCAAGAGGTTAAAACGTTTGTTATTTGCGAATACTTTTCGTGTTTTATTGGAAACATCACAATTAACATTAGTCTCGTAAATCATTAAAAAGCTGGGCATCTATATTTATTACTCATACATACATAATATATAAACTCACGCTTTTTTCCCATAAAAATTCCTGACTCCGGGGTGATAATTAATAAAAAAATCCAATATCAAATTGCCCGACCCGAGACTCGGACTCGAGACCTCAGCTTTGCAACTATACCGTAGTACAACTGCGCCACTGAGGCAGTGTCATTACTCAGAACTTATCAATTATCATTGCATCAGGTTGATAACCTGACCTCTACAAAGGACAAATCAACCGTCAAACCAACTGATGGTCTCGATAATATGTTTTTCTATGCATAATCGATCAGCACCCAAAAGTCGATGTCAAATAGCTCAGTACAAACAGCGTGACATGTGTAACATAATTATGATGAATTGGCTAGCAAAGACCTCGGCTGCGGTTGTAAAGCGAGTAATTAATCAACATCATTAAACCTACGCTTATCCATACCTACTCCATAGTTTTCATTTCCCTCACCTGTATGAGTTTAGTTTTTATTTAATTAAAAAGTTTGTGCGTTTGAACGGAGCTCATATTAAATTTACATTTCTTCACGCGGGGAAAGTTTTGATGCTTAATTTCTTAGCAAGCGAGGTTTTTGGTGATGTGTTTTGTTAATGTTTAGGTGATGATGAAGGTAACAATGACAGCAGTGGTTATGATGAAGACGACTCAGCTATTAACAATCGGATTAATTATAATATTATAATAGATGATGTAAATGAAAAGGAAGAATGAGATAAGGGTGACCCAAAGGAGAAAATTACAAAGACTCAATTTGTATTTAATATCTAGTCAAAAAATATATAAATGAAGACGAATATTTGACTGGAAATCGAAAAAAGGCATTTGTTAGCTGATAAATTCTCTGTGATAAGCTTCAAACTTAGCTGCTGAAATTTCAGAGATCATTTATGAATTAGACTTAACAATTTTAGTACCACTTAACAACAAGCAAAACTCCAAGCTGGAATAATGATAATTGCAGTTGCAGCATCCTATGTAATACCTTGTTATACGGTCTCCGTGCTATCTTCATACTACGAATCCTCACTTGAAATTTTAACTTAAATATAATTCATTTCAAAGTTACATGGAATTAAGACTTTAAAATCACAATATTTTATTCAAAATTTAATGATCGCAATAAAACATAATCAAATCTTTCTACAATAATTTTGTTACGTGTTAAGGTTGGCTATTAAAATAGACGATAGTTTTACGCCAGTGGACCAATTAAATAAGCAATTTCTTTGCCGTAATGGCATAGAAAAGGTCTTTTTAACTGACTGTTAATTTACGGCTGTACAAATAGTTACATAAATACCAAATAATAAATGTTTCAGACCAACTTCGCGTGTTTAGGAAATCCTTGAACTTTTTTTTCAAACTATTAAACTACAATACTGTATAGCTCAGATTTTTTTAAATTTAATCGATACGTAGAGTTATTTGCTTGTTTATGAAGTTCACAAAGTAAATATGATAAAAAACGTTTTTACATTAGTCACATCCGTAACAATACTAAATAAGTCTAAAACACTTTCCACTTTGTATTAAAATATGTACAAATAAAAATATTAATGAGACCAAATTCAACACAAATTTACTCAAAATAAAAATATCCAAACGTTTGTCTACTTAATAAAAACACGACACTAATTTTTTTTCAAAGGTTAGAAATGTATGACACGTTTAAACAGAACGATATCCCCAGCTCAGCGCTGAACCGTTCAGGAGACAGACTATTTCGTTTACGATCATACGAATTTTAGTTTCGTTACATGCTACTTTATATCTGATGTTAGGTTCGCTGAACTGGTAACTCATAGTACTAAGGCTCAAAGAGAAGGTTAACATAAAATAAGGTATTTACACATTTCTAAGAATGAGTGCAGCTTGAGGATACCTACGTATCAAAAATATTAATTCATGCTCTCTCAATTATCGTACCACCCTAATGCATCTACGGTTCTTTATTTTATAGGTTTGTAAGTGTGTTGTATATTACAAAGAATATATATTATAATTATGTAATCTTTTAATTTGATTTACATACCTGAATCAAAGAACCATATTGGTGTTTATAGGTAAGCTACAGCTAGCAATGTAAGTCGGTCAGTTTCAGTAGTTGCATTTCACCTCAAAAGGAACTGAGTTGTCCTCAAAATTCCGCCATCAATTTCAATAAAACTTTTAACATTATATTCATTGCCTTCTCTTTTCTTGTCTAGAGCGATAGATGTACTAAATCAATGAACAGTGTTTTTGCTTCCTCAATTACTAGTACAATTTTCAGTACAAATACGTATGCAACAACTGCTACTCCTCGCACTACAAGAACCTCAAGCATCTCAACCGCGAATATCATTCTTGTTAACGCTTAATTCCTCAGCGCGAGTCTAACAAGCAAGAAAAAACTATACGAAACAATAAAACCGTCTTGCAATTTAAAACGTGTACCGCTCCGTTGCTACAGTGGGGTTTATGCTCAGCTAAATTTATGCCACGTCACAGTATTACCTCTTGAATATTCATTATATTCGCACCACGTTATACTTACAATGTCGGCTGGAACACCGGGCACGTATGGCAGATACCCGATTGTTGTTGTATTCTGCACCTTCATGTAAATCATCGTTTCATTTGAATTGTTTTCTTGGTATGTTGATCGGAATGGCAATATCTAGGCCAATTATATTTCACTTGTCGTTGGGTTCGGAGAGAAAATCAGCTGTTGAGACGTTTGCATATTTTATGATTCAATGTGTATTACGAAATGCTTTATAGTTAATGGATTGATTTCGAGACAAATGTAATTAGAGACTGACTGCCTCGGTGGCGTAGTTGTACTACGGTATGATTTCAAAGTGATATTGGATTTTTCTATTCATTATCAGCCCGGAGTCAGGAATTTGTGTCCGATATGGCGATAGGCTCGCCCCCTATCACATCATGGGTCGGCTCATATTAGTCGAAATGTGGGTGTCCTGGTAGCATCTCTGCCAATCACTTCTGGGAAAAGTTGTTTATATACATATGTATATATAATTAGAGACTGCGAGCACCTTTGACTTATAATGCATATACAAGTATTTGATTCTCTAAAGATTTATAATATTGACAAGATCTAAAACAAAATCAAGCCAGCTTAGGATAATGCTACAGATAAGAAGAGGCTATTTTTACCTGGCTTTGATGTATTTTCCAAACGCAAATAAGTCTTAATCTCCTTAACTTATCTACTTCCATAACTACAGAAAATTGGTTCGCCTTTTTGGCTCAATGAATTCGTTAAAAAGATCAAAATTTGTAATATATTTAAACAGTATTGTTATTCGACTTTTTTATATTTAGGTACATTGGAATCATTCTTACCATTGCTAAAATTATGATCATCGAGTTTGTAAAAATAGTGAATTCTTGATTTATTCGTAGTCCAAAGGGCAACAAGTTAAACGAACAGAAGTGGTTGTTACCATATATCTGCAGCAATGTAAAGCAACATAATTATTCTTATAATGCTTATTATAAACTTCGGGGACGGCATCATGACCTTCAGGAGAATCCTTCTTTTGGTTGTTCATGTCGTGCAACGTATTTTAGTCTGGCTTCCATAAAAATAAATGTTAATTCTTACATTGGTTTAGATAAATATTTACGGCTTTAGTAAAACACGCTAAAAACTAACCATACTTTTATACTTTTGTTGCACTTTGCTTTACTATAAAATAGATGAGGGTTTTTTATTTGGCTATGACAGCTGGACTTTAAACTTAAGACAAATTGGACTCTTAAAGACGCAATGTTTCTAAACACTTGATGATTGTTTCTGTCCGAGCAATTGACAAACTTGGCTCACAGTAGGTATATGCAATAGTGGGAGTATGATGGAATATTATTTAGTCAATCTCCTAAAAAAAATATCCTTCCGATAACTCACGACCTGGACCTATTTTTTTATTTGGTCAATTCCGACTCAGGGTCACGTCACGCCAATACAAAAATATCAAAAAAATGCATTGTACCAAACAAGCTAGAGCCCAACAAACCAAACCAAAATGGAATTTTAAATTTGTAATTGGCAACACGCGCTGTAACCTATAAATCGGTGTGGACGTCCGAAACAACGGTTTACGTATTACCTCGTCAACAAGCAGTAATAACGAGGAATTTATAAATATGAAATCGTTTATTTTTTATTACCCGCTGAGCGTTTTATGTAGTCAATTAACAGCTAAAAGGCTTAAATATCGGAACGACCGCGCAGAGGCCAAGTGTTAGCTGGACTTCAAGGGATTTATATTGTAGTATTTTGAAGACAGCAATAATAATTATTGGTTGTATTTAAAAAAAAAAGCTCAGCAATGGATCAAAAACTACTAATTGGTCACGTAGTATAAGTTTAAGGTCTTTGAAAGGTAAGATCCTGAAGTTTTGAATTCCTAAAACAACCAGTCCTAGACCATTGTGAATACATTATATAAGCTTTTTACAGCTGTACAGTTAATCACCAACAACGGTAAAACGGTTTAACAGTAAATATTACTTATTGAATTAATATTAGTTTTTTATAGTTCGTACACAGAAAAGTGCGGTTATATGGTGTAGTAACTTACGGCTTTTAACGTATATTTATGGCACATGTTATAAAAAACCCGACTGTATATCGTTGTAATAACGAATATTAATTAGCACACAATGCTTCATCATTACAGGTAATTAAAAACAAAACACGCATTATCCAACCTTACGTTGGGAAAAAGCACGTGCGGCCAAATAATTGGATCCGATTTAATTTATAATTTCGATCAATTTTTTTAATCGACTAATTAAGCTTAAATTAGTAAGGTATGAGCCAATGTCTTCAATTTTACAATTTCAAATAAAAGTAACCAAAAGGAGAGTTGCCATAGTTTTTAATCAAAACTTAAACAATACGAAAAGTATGCTCGGACCGGTTCTGAGCAGACACTTGTGCAAGTAGGTCGAGTATTACACGTTGTGCCAAATCTACGTGCGCGATTATGCACTATTCAATATTACCGTCATAATAAGGCAGTTTGAATGCCGGGAATGGTTTTTGAGTTCTGTCTTTTGTTAACTTCGTGACGAAAGTACTTTGCTAAGACTGAAGGTCGTTTAAACCAAACATAAATTTAGATTTCGTCAGTTTCAGTGCTACATGGCTGAAAAGTGTTTACAATGGCTTTTTTTTTTCAAAGTGAAGAAGTCGTGAACACAGGCACACGGCTTTATAAATTATACCCAAAAATCTACATGTCATTTGTATTGGAAGTTTGTACTTCCAATGGGAGACTAACGCAAAACCTCCGAGAAGACAATAACTTTATTCGCCAATTTAACATATAAAATATTTAATCCACCGCACAAAACTACCATCAACGTTGCATCACATATTCACACATCTTCACAAATCCATTACTAGCAACAAAAACTCAAACCTTATCGCCCATTACTCTTGGCCGCCAGTGCATAAAGCGCGGGCCCAGCCACATCGCGGTTACGACAGACGCATTATGAAAGATGTACAATACAAAATGGCGCAAATAGAAAACAAAGACGTGCCGCATCCAGCCCCACTTCGCTCGCATTGTGATACGTCGCGGCTTAATGTGTCCGCGTATGGACAATGCCTACGATATTTACGAATGCCGCCTCGTCTGCATTTTTATGTACACTTGCTTTCAGTGGGGTATTCAGCTGCGTTCTTATTGCCTATTTTATCTCGGAATGTGGTACTTTGTTGGATGTTGCCATTAGTGTGGTTATATCATCGTCTTCTACAGCATATCTAGAATGAATATACTGCACTGCATAAGCTTATTTTGGGTCATGGAACTAAAACGTCTCTCGTAGGTTCAATTGCTGTGAATATTTATATCTTTATAATATGGTCGATTATCATTTTGCAAAAGTAACAGATTAATTGTGTAAACTTATTTTCCGGTTTGATTGTCCCCTATTAAGCTGGAATAGCTTAGTTAGGGACTGCGGTCTCAAAAATTTCAACAAAGCATTTGCTTCCAACCAAAATCCACACAATTTTCACTATAAAAATACGAAGCTCTAACGAAGCGAGATGTGAGCAAAATTTCTTGTGTGTAAATCCTAGTTTGGAAGACCTCAACAATACAATCCTTTATCAAGAAAGCAATTGACTTAACTAAGCCACGGTGGTTCTAACAACCGTCATTTGTAAAATTTACCGTTGTACATGAAGAAGATAATAGCCCCGCAAAAGGTAATGTATGGCGCCATTAGACATTTGTTTCGTGGTCCGCGTGCCAAACGTTGAGATTCAACGGTGACAAAAAATGCGATAGTTCGGAGTGGGGTTTTGTAAAGGAACTAAAGCTGTGCCATCTGGATATTGAACTATCGTTTGTGTAGTGTGATTATGTCAGGTGTTAAATGAATATTTAAAACTCTTGTAATTACAATGATTACATTTTGTCGAGTCTTTGGACTAGTCCAAAGACTACCAACACCCTCATAAGAGGGACGCTTATAACTAGGAATATGAACATACTCAAATATTTCTGAAAACAGAAACATCGAGTTTTTTTACCAGTCCGCTTCGCGTGGAATGCATATTATAATAACAAACTTTATAACATTTCACAAATCAAATCTCAGGGTATTATTACCGAACATCCAAGACATTTTTTTCTATAATTAATAATAATAAATAAATACACCCAACAGTCACATACATAGTCCTGACCCTACACTAAGATCGAGTCTTGTGTCGTGGGTATCAGGAACTACGAGAGACTTTTCGGTCTCACAAACACCCAGACCCGAAACAAATACTTGTGGTTCACACAAACATTTGTCTCGGTGCGGGGATCGAACCCGCGGCCTCTCGTTTCACAGCCGGCAATTATATCATGACGAATGTGCTAACCCCAGAATGTCGTATATTTAATGTGTCAAGAATACGCTACAACCATCATTCCATTTTACATTATCCAATTCAATCCCAACATCATGGCCAAATAAATATTTCTAACATTACTAGCCCTAATAATTATGAAAATGACGAACCGAAGCCCAAATATCGAAGTAATACGCGGGACAAGGGGATGAGGGTGACCTTCGTGCCGCGTGGGAAAGACCATACGTCTGGTCCTGTTATTTAAATTATTCAAGGGAAAAATCGGTAGCGTTTTGCGGGTTTTTATTGGAATTACTCGTATAATCGTTTTCGTGTTGGTGATTGTTCGTTTTGTTTGATTTTTTGTTTATTGATATGTTTATGTGAAATATAAACGTAGATATAGATTCCAGTGTCTAAGATTGGATGCTGATATATTAACTATTGTTTTTAATATAAAATAGCCTTTGTGAAAGCATTTATAGTACTAAATAAGGAACATTATTCTCAGGATTTGATGAGAAAATTCAACCAAGTTAGAACAAGTAATGATAAAAAATATCACCAACGTCGATAGTGAACAAAATAGTGTTCAAAATCAAAATAGTAAATAAAAGTAGGTACTTTAGTTACAAAACCCAATCTTATTCGTATTACTCCCATATTGAAACTATTAATTCATTTTGTGGTGAAACGCTTTTACGTGATAAATATTTTGATGTTATGCAAACTACACGCCTGGTTAATGTGTGACCATTTATATTATAAGTTGCTTAGCTCCGAAATTTTAATAGCGCAGTCTAAAGCATAGTTTTGATAGACATGGGTCATTGCATTATGGTTTTAAACCTCGCGTGTACATTTACATTGAGTTCTTCTATTGTTTATAAGGCCCTGCTTATAATATTGGTACTACGTCAATAATATTATATTACCTTTGGAAGACTAAAAAGGTAGTGGAGCATTTTAAGCTGTCCTACTAAAATCAAAATATTCATTATTCAAATAGTCTTTCACAATCTTTTGAATCGTTAATTACTGCTACCACCGCTTCGGAACGTGTTGTAGCTGTGCAGAAGAAACGGCGCAAAAAACTCCCTCAGCAAGACGAATTGTCTTCTTTTTTTTAAAAGTCATTTATAATTACATATAACAGTGATCACAAATGTTAATAGACGTAATATACAAATATACAAGTACACTTTTCCATAAGAAGTCGGTATTTCTTCATCCATAAGATACCAAATTAATTCCAGTACTAATCAATAAAGGTTGTATTAATTATAATATTTAGTATTCTAAATTAAATAATTATCAAGAAAAATACGCTTCGTAATAAATTAATTATATAGAAATAATATTCTATACAGACATAATGCAATGAGACAACAAACGTTAGCGCTTTTACACAAGCCATTGTCATGTGTGACAATATATAAATTAAAAGAGATGTAATAATTGCACAACATACATATTTCAAATTACTGAGGATTTATCCTCCCCGGCTGCGATGTTCAACGTAATACCCATAAAATTAAAATCAATCCCGTGTTTGTTTAATATGAACGAGAGAAACTTGTTTTATCGGGTCCCGACTGAATTTCGATACACGGTTTCAACGGATATCATGTTGTTTACGCGAAAACTTTTGATTACAGCAACCAGCAGTTATGGATACGAACAAACGGACCGATATTTTGTCATCTAATATACGAGGGGACTCGTAATATCTGCAAAACCCCTTTTATTGGAAATCAAAACTTTCCTCTCAGTCGGATTGTGATAGGATAAATTTTAGATAAAAAATTCAATGATTTGTTTTTGTTTTTATATTACTTTTGTATGTTATGAGGGATGCTGGGTGCGATATAAAATTGTTTTATGTGAATAACGTGAGATTTATATATAAATGTTTTTTGTTTTTATGGAGCCCACAAAGAACATGGATTTAAAATATTTTTTTAGGAATTTGATTGACTAAAAGCCTACTTGACAGTGGGCGGGACTAGATGCACACGAATCTTGCATGTTTATGAGTAACAAATCAAGTATTCTGTACATCTGGGACAACCATTATTTGTTAGTCTTTGTAGGTTTTAAGCATGAAAGGTTATGGTATTGCCTTTATTGAAATATTTATCAGTGAGTGGATCCATATTAGTCCAATGATGAAAATAAAACACTTAAATATAACATTTCAAAATAAGATTTTATAAGGCTTAATGATCTCAGCCATTGAAATACATATGAATTAAGTATGAGTCTTACAAAGACGTTAAATTGAAGATAACCAAAAGAGTATGAAATAAATTACATTCACGCGAAGGATTTCGCAATAAATAATTCATACACGTTTAACAAACATCCGGTGAAATTGAAAATTTTCCTCAACACGATGAAGTTTTATTTTCTTATGAAATTAAAAGAAAATTTACTGGTTTTAATGTTTTGAAATCAAGAATCATGTATTTTGTAATGATCATTTAGATTTCAATAAATATGCATGCATTTTTCGAAGAAAATGATGGGTATGAATGAATTCTGTTTTTGCGATCATTATTTGTGCAACAAGTATCATATAAAAGAATTATGAGATCCCGCCAAATTTTTATTGTAATCTACACAGTCAATATTTATAAATAGTAATGCTCCATTTTTCTTCATAAATATTATCTAAAGAAATTACGTAGACCATAAAAAAGACAACATATCTGGTTATGAAGTCATTAACAAATCTAGACAGTTGTGAAAGTAAATAACAATAAAACCAGACTATAGAAAACAATATTGGTTTCAAATTAAAATCAATTTTCTAATCTTCTGCTTACAAAGCAAATCATTAGTGAAACCGACACCCGAGCAATATTGGTCTAAAGATCGCCTCTAAACCTTCGGTCAATTCCAACTGGTGCGGCGCATCGCGTCGCGTTAAACCGGAATAAATTCAGCTAACTTCTGCCGAGTGGCATTAAGGATTTAAAACTTGGAATAGAAAATTATGTTTTTAATATTTATATTTGTATAAGATTTTCTTCGTGCTTTAGGTTTATTTTTTTATAGGGACTAGATAATGATATATACTATTGGTGCTAATAAAAACGAGATCCAGTGTAATAAATAAAGAGGTTTTTCCACGCCTTGAGAAAATATTTAGCAAGTACACAAACAATTGTCTGCCAGTTAAATATTTTGCACGTAATATAGAATCTGTGGGTATAAACAGTTACTCGCCTACTGCGAATCGGTTCCTTTTCACAATAAATGAGTGGAGATTTTAATTCATGAAATAGAATGTATTCTATTATAATTAAGAATAATTTAATTGTATTTCTTTTGTTATACATAGGTAGCTCAAAAAAATCTGTATACTAACATCAATATTTACTACTGTGCTTAGCTTTTCATATACTTACGTAAAAGCGCACCAATTCCACCAAATCATCGCTATAAAACAGGAAAAAATTCATAAAGTAATTTAATTTTTAAAAATTAATATAAACAAAATTTTGTTCGCTAAAAGGCCATTTAAATTTTTAAAGCGTTAAACACGTACGCCTTTGAAAGTAGGCGCAGAGGAGACTTCTTTTTAAAATAAAATTACTAACTTGGCGCCCTGACGGAGTCTTTATTCAGCGCAGTTCAGCGTATTTCGTTTACCGCCGGCTATTACGGACGAAAGCCTGTATTTAAGATTTAATTCGCCAATGTTTGCTGGTGGTATAATTTTATTGCGGTCGAGACTTCCGCCCGGCTATTAACATGACAAACGCACAGAGGGTAGCAACCCTTGCGCGAATTATTTAGATTTGGAAGACATCTGTCTTTAATATGTTGTTGGAAAGCATCGTTAAAAATTTGCCGCTTTTGTTTATTCGTGAAAGGAGTACTGTTACACTTGCCGTTTGTAAAGCCATTATAGTGTTAATATAGACAACATTAAATTCGAAAAACCCGTTTAAAATCAACGGGTTTTAGTATTTTTATAAAATAAAAATAAGTAAAATATAGTATTATTATAGTATAGTAATAAATATATATTTTGATAGTAATATAATATAGTATTTTTATAAAATAAAATAATTAAAATAGCAAATAGCTCACAAAATAATAAAGGTATTCGTTGCGTAGGTTCGTTCGTAGGTATGCGTTGCCAGCCTTCGAGTACGCAACAGAAACGATACCGTGAGTAGAATTTCCTACCCTTAGATAATGTAACACACAACAGAATATAAAAAGCCTAGATTTTACGGTGGCGTAGTTGTACTACGGTAGGATTACAAAGCTGAGGTCTCGGGTTCGAATCCCGGGTCGAGCAAATTGATATTGGATTTTTCTATTTCTTATCAGCCCGGAGTCAGAAATTTGCGCCCGATATGGCGATAGGCTCGCCCCTGTCACATCTTAGGATGGAATATACGAAGCGAAACGTGGGTGTCATGGTGGTGCTTCTGCCTACCCCTTCTGGGATAAAGGCGTTAGTTTATGTATGTATGTATAGAAGTAGATTTTACGATACTTTGATGTGATATTGATACCACCTCACAATATACGTCATTTCACACTTGTAGAAACAAAAAAAGCTGCATCACTACTGCATCGTTTTTTTTTTTATGTAGTTCCCAATTATTATCCAGGTTTGAGACTTAAAAATGATAATATATTTATGAAATTCCTTAAACTGTAATTGATGGGAGTTGTTTTAGCTAAGCATTCTCCCTCAAACATCACAATAAAAAAACATAATCAACAACAGTAAAATATATAGAACAATTAACATCGCCATTAAACAAGAGATTTTCCCTCACGATCCAATATCGATGAACGTCGCTCAATAATTACCGGATGCTTCAATAAAACAACAGAACATAAACGCAGTATTAAAAGCTTATACGTAAACATTGGGAACGTGTTGTCAATCTGTCTGTCACTTTGTGCGTTTGATGTAATGGATTCTGAAAATACGTACTGCGTGTTGTTTCAATCACTTCCATTGGTGGTCGATTGGTTTTTGTGTTTATTTACATAAAGTCCCGGATTTGTTTTGAAGGTAAATGCAAATTGACTTGTCAGATAAATGATAAAATAATTATAATGTAGGAAATGCCTACTTACTTTTGAGTTTATTTTATTGTACGTGGTATTGTGATTTAAATATTTGTGGGATCCACAGGTATTTGTTTCGGTCTGGGTGTTCGTGAGACTGAAAAGTCTCTCGAAGTTTCTGATACACACGACACAAGACTTGCATCTAAGGGTAGAGTCAGAACTATGTATGCGACTGTTGAGTGTATTTTTTTTTTCAATTTTACCAAATCCAAATTATTTGATATGGAGGTATTTTTTGAATCCATTATATTTTTACGTATATTAAATATTATAGTGTCGAGAAGTTGGCTGATAAAGATCCGTTTAAATCTAACTACCTTAATAGATAGTTACTATAACTAGCTTAAAAGTTACTTGAGTTATAGATTTATGTTTAAAAATCATAAGAATGTTGACTTTCTCGTAGTAGCAGCTTAAACATGATCCGTATAATGTTTGATGTTCGATGACACAACTGCGAGACACTCAGAGAGTATTTAGTCTGAGGCGAGACATGGGTTAGAAAATGTTTTATTTCACAATGAAAATAATCAGTACTAATGACACCTAAATCGCAGTAAGTATAAAAATAACGTTAACCGTAACATAAGCGCAACCAGCAACCTCATTTGTGAAATCGATCAGGCAAATTCCCGAATAATTCTACAACAATTACGGCCTCTTTAAATGTAAATCACCGTCTAAAAGTGATACAAGTTTGTTAGGCTTTGCACGAAGTTGGAGCTAAGTCCCGTTTCATTAATCTAAAGAAACCGATACCTCGGAGACAAGTGGCTTTCGCGAGATTTTGTGAGCCAAAGCATTAATTTTGAAGTTTTATTACATGATCCTATTCGTTATGGGCTTAGGTTTTGAAGAATCGTTAATTCCAATTGCTCTATTTTTTTAAACTGGTGAGTCGGTATGTTAAATGATAAGTAAATACAGTAATATAATATATTGTTACCAATATTTATTCAAAAAACATAGCTGTAGAATAATGAGAAACTTTTGTGTTATGATGTGTATTATGGGTGGCCCAGAAAGGAATGGGCTTATTAAAAATTCATAGTTAATTCTATTCTACGCTACGCTGTGAATTCTACCCTGTGTAATACGTAGTGAGGTGATTCTGGTGACTCCTAAACTCGGAGCATGTCAACGCGTACAAGTTCTTCCAATCGCGTGCGCCGACTCTCACATCCTTTCGACGTTAGATTCTACTTAGGTTGAGTTTTCGGTGTTGATACTGCTATTATAAATCTGATACTTTATTGAATAATCTTTGCGCTTAAGCGTTGACGGGTTTTGCGTAAGACCAAATTTCAGTCTATAAAGCCTTCGCACATTTCAATACAATCGATTGCTTTGAAAAAAAGCGCAGATTTAAAATATGCATTGATCGCTAGTAAAGTGATTTATGTTTAAAAATGCAAAACCATCCGAGTACATTCGTCCCGCGGGGCTTGCTCAATGCGTTACCAAATAATAGCCACTCAAAAATTGCATTTCTTTCAGGGCCATCATATATAATGTAACTACAAGCATTGTTGGATTAGGTATTGTGATAAACTCGCATTCATTATTATTTCGGGTGTTAATTAATAAAACAAATGACAGGCTGATGACGGTCAGCCGCGTCGTTAGCGCTAAGCGTGGCGAGTATTGGTAACAATAGAAGAAAATCTTGATGGAAGGCTATGTCCAGCAATGGACTCTGACGGAAGACGATAAATCTGTTGTGGCCAACAAAGCCCCTCAACCCAAAATATCGTATATTTTTTTACATACATAAACTCACGCCTTTATCCCCGAAGGGGTTGGCCGAGGCGCCACCAGGACACCCAGATTTTGCCTTGCATGTTCCGTCCCATTATGTGATAGGGGGCGAGCCTATCGCCATATCGGGCACAAATTCCTGACTCCG
This sequence comes from Deilephila porcellus, assembly GCA_905220455.2. Classification (NCBI taxonomy): domain Eukaryota; kingdom Metazoa; phylum Arthropoda; class Insecta; order Lepidoptera; family Sphingidae; genus Deilephila; species Deilephila porcellus. The sequence continues at coordinate 2,707,381 of LR999977.1, read as the reverse complement.
GGCTGCTAATGAATTATAAAACTACGCCACCGAGGCAGTATATTTTTTAGTAAACATTTAACCCAAAAATTAGAAAGCGCAAGAACTACCGGACACAAACATTAGTCTGACAATATGTGAAAATGAAATCCCGCATATTATATTGTAGGGATCCAATAACGGCCCACGGGAAACATCTGCGAGTGGAAATTTATTACGTACTTACGCAACATCCCGTGGTGTTACTCGGATATCGCAATATCGGAACTAGCGCAAATTATTTCTTAAAGACTTTAGCGAAAAAATCAGATTTACCAAGTCGAAATGTTATAGATGTCTTGAAATATGAATAGTAACAGAAAGGCAGGGCTTTATGAATGCAAAATGAGTTATAGTTAATTACATATCAATAACTATTTAGTTGGCTGAAGAATTAAATCTGTAACTATCGTATACAACATGATTTTTCTGTCTCCTTTTTATATATAATAAAAATTGTTATTTGTTATTTATAATAAAAATTATATATTATTATGATAACTATTTTAGCCATATCGACTTGGCCTATCCCTGATATTTCAAATATTCTCACATGGTATAGTAACTACGTCAATTACTTTTAAAAAAATATATTTTTTTTTCCTACCTTCCTTCATATAGCTAAGAAACTTTAACGCCATTACACAATATTATTCAAACAATTTACATTGTTGAAATCACCATTCATAATCACATTGTATTCCACACACAAACCTAAAACCAGAACCGCAATCAATGAACAGACCAAAACTCACATCCAACGTTTAACCTAAAACCATAACAGCATACACCAATCAAAAAGCGAAATAAGAGACAACGTACAAACAGAACTCAAGATCGTTTTATTGGAAGACAACCGCAGTTTTCTTTGGAGCAGACGTCTAGAACGATTTTACATAAAAAGTCACTTACGCTAAGTCGGCTTATCGACAAATCTGCGTTCCACATCGCGACTGCACTGTAAATTGTTTCAGCTTGTATTTTTTCGGTTCTACTCGTAGAGTGATGTTTTCGGATATCGTGAAGAGATTGTCTTGAAGACATTACGTGCGAGTGAAGATTATGTTTGGGAAATTAATAATCGTTTAAGGATTTATGGAATAATTTTTGCGTTTACTGATGTAAAATATCGAAGAAATATTTTAAGTGTTTTTTTATGTAATCCTATATCTAACACTTTAATGAAATTATTTATCACGTTTTTATTATGTTTATTCTTAGAACAATTTCAGCATCAAATATATTGATCATTGTACGAATTTGCACAATAAGGACTTGAACACCACATATTATATTGCTATTAAAATAACGCATTCTTTTCAAGAACGTCTCCACTTTACTAATTGGTGCAGTGACAAATACTACAATTAAATACAGTATGCACTTTACAATTGAAGTCTCTTTCATCGGACACCGCAATACAACAAAAGAACGGGCAATAAAACTAATAAGACAGCTGACAAATGAAACGATTTTAATTAGCACCGTGGCCTACCGTCCGTTCCTCTACCGACCTAATCTCTTAAATGGCTGTTAAAAAGATTAATAGAAAGGGTAGTCAGGCCATCGTTGCGTATTTAGTGCCCTTAAGGGCTGTATGTTGCAACCCATTGTCCTTTCTGATTTAACAGTTACACACGATTGGGCATCGCGTGGACCCAATGATCATTGATACGGCTTTTAGAAGATATTTACTTGAATTGCAGATTTAAGGAGAGGGTCAGTGATTTGGGTTCTTTTTTAATTCAAATTCAAATTCAAATTATTTATTTAATACAGGTACAGAGTTAAAAAGTAACATTTACAGCGGTCCCCGCACTAGGCGCACCTGAATCGCGGGAAACCAAAACGATTTACATTTGTAAGAAATTAACCTGATCGGTAATAATTATGGTTAATAACAAAAACATAATAAAGATATATCTAATGTTTACATTTTGAAATATATGTTATTACATTTACCTATATGAGATCCAGTATAACAATTAATAAAATAAGTACATATTATATATGTATACATGCACACACATAAATATATATACTTATATATATTTATATATATACATACATACACAGATACATACACGTACATACATACAACTATAAATTATAAGAGGGAAGGTTACTGTTGAGGGCTTAAGAGTAGTTCTGTAGATTCATAATTTAGGGATAATAAGTACTTTTTTAATTTGTGTTTAATTTCTTGATTAGAGAGGTTTCGTAAAGAACATGACGAGTTAATTTTTTTGTATATGTATGGAAAGGAGAAGTGGCTAAAACGTCTGGCAAATGATGTGTTTATTTTGGGCAGCTTTATATTCATGGTACGAGAATACTTTGAATTATAAAAGTCAGGGGAGTTTCTGAATATGTAGTTAAATTTTAAAACGACGCAAGAGATGTATAACTGTCGGACAGTTAGCGCCTGGGCTTCCTGATATAGGAGGTGTGTTGGGAACCGAAAATCTTTGTTAAGCATTACTTTGATGACAGACCTTTGAGCTCTTTCAATCAGTATGTGTCACTCTTCTTTGTAAAAGTAACTGCAGAGAAAATTAGAATGACTTCGAATTCTTAAATCATCAACAATGCCAATTGCCAAATAAAAAAATAAAATTGTAAGAGTAGGTACCTACAACCTTTTTTATGATCGTTTAAATGTTTTTAGCAACAGATTATAACTGGCCGTCAATAAAGCGGCGAATGGTTTTTAAAATGGGAACAACGTTTTTTGTGGCTGAATAAAGCAAGCTGGCAACTTTATCGTGCTTCAGCAGCGCCGACCGCTGAAATTTTTTTAAAAAATATTTTGAAATATAAGGGAATAGGGGCTTTGTTGTATTATGTAAGTTGCGTACTCCTTGAATGGAAACTAAAATTTCATTTATTTTTATCTCGTAATATAAATACCGAACGTGCCATAGTGGACTTTATTACCCACTACATTTAATAAATACTTTTTTATTTTACCAACTTTAATAGTAGCGCTTCAGGGATATAGTTTATTTAAGTATAAAAAATAATCTAAAATAGCGTGTTCCAGTGATCTAAAATCTATTTAACCTATAAGTTGTAAAAATAGTTGTATTATTTAACAAGACAGTTATAAAACTTACAGTCCAGTCGATAGATAAATATTTCGATAAGCACACAGCACATTGGCACTTAATCACAACCTCACATAACACAGAATCGGTTGAACACTTATTACATCACTAAATTTATATACATTTATATACCGAATTTATTACAACACCGCAATAAAGAGTTTACATCGAATGTTTGAAAACAAAACACATATCACGACTCGCAAATGGGTGATCTCAATTGAGCAAGTGGAAGATAAATGAAGCAATTTGAAGTCGAGTTATTTTGTTCAACATCTATAGTATTACATACTGAAGCTGTTGTGTGTATGTGAAATGTTGGGAATTCAAGGTCATTGCTGAGAATTCGTTACTACAGGGAAAGCTGCGGGAGTAGTAATATCCGTATGGGATTTCATTTTTAATTTCTAATATGGTTCAGGATTACGCCATTTTTTCGGCATCAAAGACAAAATAAACACGTATAAAATGAATAATAAACATTTACAATATTAATGTTGTTGACCTTAGATACAGACATTGTTTAACGATAACATTAGTCAGAATGCATATTATGGAATGCCGATAGCGCAAATTTACAAAAATGAAATGTATTTTCAATCAGTTCTAAGAACAATTTAGATTAATGTTTTGTTTGTATATAGCCATAATTATCCTTTGAAATACTTTGTTGCACTATTCGTTTCTTCTTTATTGCAGTCGTCAACTTAAAGTACTTAAATTGGTATTCGCAGATTCACCCACTTTACAATCCCGATATATTCCAGTTCCAATATTGATGGAAACGTTTGAGGATTGCTCTGAAATAAGCAGATGACGGCTTCAAACTCAATGATAAACAGGGCTCGTGATCACTGCATTTGTGTGTGACTGAATTACGAATGAAGTATGACCTCATTTAGTGGGGATATATCGAATCGTAAACACATTGGCAAGATACAGAATTGTGGGAAACTATTTATCGGATATTAGGTATACCTTTTACGTAGAACCAATATTCTCAGAACTCAATAATTCTTTAAGCTTTTGGTCAATGTAATGGACTGACAGACATATTGTGTTATTCAGATATACTTCTTTGAAAATTGGTAAGAAATAGAAATCACTTTGAAGTAACAAGGTATGATGCTGATAATAATATTCATATAATTTGTTAATAAAAACAATCAAACAACTCTTTAACAGTCTTAAAAATCTATTCACAAATTTAATTAAATTGTAATTCTTTCCTTATTTTTAAAAGGAAAAATGGTCACAAGTACGTCCGCGAAATGTCAACTACAATTGAATTAATCAAAGGGACCCTTCGTCGAAACCCATAAAATGTATTGTAATAAAAAAGTAACAGCCCTGGTCAGATGTAGGGATGGCACATAAGGGGAATCTGAGGTACAATGGCGGAGGTCACCTAAGGTCACGCTTAATACACTCGCCAAAATGTTGTATCACTCTCTAAGGACGCTTGCTTTACCTGGTAACTATTTCTACTATATTATATTTTACACTCGGGGACACGAAAAGGTACCGTTAATATTTATTCTCGTATAAACATGATTACAGCAAAGTTAAATTTTATTATGCGTTGCTTGTTAGGCAGTGACACCAAGGCAATTTAGGCAGTTAGGTGAACAAGTTAGCGTTAGTTTGCTGGTCCACGTGTTAACTCCATAGTGTTACATTGACATTTTATAAGTGTAAAGCGATGTTGCAGGCCGGCAGAACGAATTCGACAGACTACGGGCGGGATGGGATGCCGACGAATCGTTTGGAGTTGCAAAGTATCGGTAAGTATTAATTATGAGTAGCGCTCAGCATAACGGCTATGTGTTGTGAAACTAAAATTATTTCGAATGTCAAGGTATCATTTGTGAACAGTCTGCAATTTTTATTTAATTATTGTATAAGTAATCTTATTATCAGTTAACTCTAATATCAGGATAATTTTTTGTAAAATTTAAAAGGTTGCAGTATTTAAAAGAAGTCCCAACAGCAAAGGAGTTTCATACAAATATTAGCGAAGAATATTTACGCGAGACTTATTTAAGAAGAATTAATTTTCTTCTGCCTTGCACAGCTTGGTTAAGCTCGAACTGAAAAATGTATGAAGCAAGGTTATGCAAACTGTTATGAGTTTAATTGCTATTTCCCTTGAGTAATAATGCAATGAGGTTTTATTCTGTCGGCAGTATTTAAGTGGATTGGAAGGGCTTTATTTAAATTTGTCTTTAATGTATTATCTTGGAGATAGAGAAATTGCGGTTTTGATGATCGAGATCAAATAGGTTTTGTTTAATTAATTATTGGTTTAGTGCAGGTTGATGGTCAATGCGCATTGATAATTAACTTTGTGAATGTAAGAACCTACATCAGTTTAGCAATATGCACATTACAATTTTTCAGAGATTGTTAGGCTTGTAATCTGCCATATGGCTGGAATCGATAGTCCAAAAATTTTTGTTAAATTACTAAGAATACTAAGACAAATATGTCGTTTGCATAATTTAAAGCTGCATGCCTGCCTATTGACAGGAATACCCAAAGTTTATCAAAATTATACTAGTACTACAATATCCTCTCCTTTCGACAGCTTCCATGGCTTAGTTGGTTAGACGCCGGCTGTGAAACGTGAGGCCGCGGGTTTGATCTCCGTACCGAGACAAATGTTTCTGAGGCCCACAAATGTTTGCCTTGGATCTGGGTGTTAGTGGGACTGAAAAGTCTCTCGTACTTTCTGATACCCACGACACAAAACTTAAATTGATCTTAAAGTTGGGTCAGAACAATGTATGTGACTGTTGGGTGTATTTATATATTTATTTTACATCCAAAGATGAAACTTTTATTTTCACTCAGATCTGTAAGATTAAGAAAGTAACGCACGACAAAGGAAAACATTTGAGTATAAAAAAATATTTATACTCCCCGTTATTACCTACACCACAAAAACAAACCACTCTTTTCAATTCACACACCGTGTTATTAAACTTATTCCATTACACGTCAGCAGTAATTAATTTTGAATGCAATTAAACTCAATTTATATTAATAGTATACAATTTTGTGGCCGCCATTGTAACTAGATGGCGAAATGAATGTCGCCTCTGGGACCATAAATCCTTAAATATTAAAACTGGTACAGTGACCATAGATGTTGCGAAGTGAAATAATGAAGGCATTTTAGTGTTTCAAAAGGGTTCCAGATTTTAACGTTGTTTTTAAACGTGCGGTTTTTACGACGTTTTCCATTGATAGCGGACGGAGTTGCCGGTTATTACTTGTTTAAAGAAGTTTCGTAGTAAATTTTCTCCATTAAAGTTGAGTAACTCGCCTCATTAGGTTAATGACTTATAAGTTGCAGTCATTATGTTTTTCCGTCAAGCCCTTTACTACGGAGTAGCAATTGTCACCTTAAGTTAGAAACTAACAGAGGTGGCTTGGAAACTTTAATACTACACTGGCCATCTTTGTAACCTCTTTACGATTAATAATACGATTTTTATACATGTTTTCAGAAGATTTTGCATCTGGTTTCCCTAATGATGTTAATTCTCTAAACAATTATTATTTTGCGGACAAATTACATCTTTTGAAAATGCGATGTGATATTTGGTGGATTAGGATTAATTCTAGGATATATTAATAATAAGACTGTGCGATTTATACTGTCAAACTAGTCAGACGATTACACAGTCATAAGGAGGTAACACAGTACCCTGGACAAAAAGGTGATTACCCTTAAACTAAAAAAAAAATTGACAAAAGCCCACGCGGTTGTCGAAAGCTAAAATTCTCTCATAAACTAAAAGGCATGGTCTAATAGAAGGTCGTTTGGGTATTAGTATGCCCTTTACTTCTATTACAATACATGTCCTTATCCCACGCTCAATATTATGTTTCAAAAATGTGACCTTTATTTCACAGTACATTAATTATAAATCGTTGAGGGTGGGAGGTAATAATTTATACGATCTTTGAAATTCACCTTCAGGTTTTCTATACTAATAAGTTGTTCGGAGTAAAGATGAGCGTATCCACAAGAATTTTAATTAGTGAAACATAACACTAACAATAATTCATTGGATATTCTAAGAATTTCTCATTAATTTTTCTAAAAAATCATAAGCCCTAATAAAAATATATTAAATCTTTTCAATAAAAATATATTTTCTAATACAATAATAGTAAATCTCCCATGCTAATTACGTTACGGCCGCAACATTTTTGTTCGCAATAAAAGAAAATGATACTTCGTTTAAATCTCAAAGGATCTTGGCAACATAATTTCTTCAGTATGAAAAACGTAAAGAATCAAAGAAGGGTCCCGGTAAATTATGTTTATTGCTGGAAATCTTATTCGAATCCGAAACTCGAAGATCTGTTGGGGAAAATAAAAATGTATTACAGATGGTATACTGAAAACCATTTTTTTAACACACTTTTGGGACCAATTATTGCTTTCTAGATGTATCTTGAAATAATATTGGATTACAATTTTAGTTGTAGATTGGGAATCGCATAGTTTGTCGACTATCTCAATTACAGTGTTGACTTTCACAGACGATGGCTATAACCTTTACTTTCACAGTTGATCAGACACTTATAAGTTAATATAAAATAACTACAAAGACAAGATTAAACGACAAGTTATAAATAATTAATACTTAATAAATAAATACGCCCAACAGCCATTACACTTAGTACAATATTTACATACATAGTCCTGACCCAACATTAAGATCAATTAGGTTATTATAATCGCTTCGGAATATAAAGAATAAAATCAAACTTTATATTGGGAAATAAAATTTTCATCTCTGAACAACCTCATTTTTCCAGAGATACCATTTAATTAAGGGTAGAAATTATTTTATGAAATTTCATAGCAAATATTTAAAGAACTAACAAAACTTCACCGCACTATTCACTGCAAATAAATTGGAGAATCAGTTTAAACTGCTATTTATATTGGTTTTTTTTTCGTCGGCCTTCTGTGTATCAGTTTTTGTGTCACAATATCTTGTGGTTTAAAACTTTATCATCGTAAACAGGCGTCTCATAACCTGCCCAAATTTAATCGTCAAATTGTGCGTAAAATAGATGTTATCCCTAGAACCATTGTCTGCTTTATTGGAACCTTAAATTAAAATAAAAAACTTTTTAAGAGGGCTTCAATGAATTTATTTATATCAATAAATTGAAAATAAAAGCTTTAACTGGTGTTTAAAATTTTATTTATTTCTTCATAAAGTATTTCAAAATTTATTTAAACTGTGCCAATTAATTTTATATTTTATTTTTAGTCTCTGCAGCGTTCCGTAGCAAATCTGGGTGTTGAAAGACCGAAAACTCTGTAGATTCATCTACCTTCGTATTAAGATTTGTATCTTAGGGTAGGGTATTTTTGTGTCATACATAGGATTATTCTTACATTCCGGTAGGTGAGATGACACTAGCACTATCTATATTTTTTTAAGCTCGTTCTCGAATTTGGTTAGGGTTCTATAGTTATGGCAGGCGCCAACAGTCTGGTCAAGAACAATTTTAAGGGTTTTTGGTTAAAAAACTGGTGGTTACCCGTGAACGTTCGGGAAACTCTTGTTATTATTTAAATAACGCCCAGCGTCTTCGACCCTTTGACCGCTTAATAACATTGATTTAGAAAACGTGTCGCCAAGGCAGCAAGCAGACGAGCGCGAAGAGAGCGCAGATAATTCTTGAGGGTCTGAGAAACCCCACATGACTATGGTGTAACTTTTTTGGACGTGGTTCATGGAAGGTTGAATCGTTTAATTCGCTTACAGTTATTTATGCAATTTACTTAGTATAACATGCTTAATATTTTAAATTTAAATGGAAGAGCAACGATATCTCCATCTTTGGTTATTGTCTAATTGCTCAGTGCTCAAACAAGGAGATACTATTGTCGTACAGAAAATCGACGTGACGCTTTGATGTCGCATGCCATTTGGTCCGTGAGAATGGCGAGGTATTGTAATCCCTTCCTCCTGTAAGGAAATTGTCTAAACCGTTTGAAGCCAAACGTTTCATATCGAGAGTTGCGAGAACCTTCGATACATGAATGGTAAAGTTTGAAATTCAAATAGAGCAGTTTTGTTCTGAATTTTAATATAGCCAGAACTTTCCTTTTTTTCATTCTATCACGACCTTTTTTCAACCTCAAATGACTATAACAATGCCCACACAGTTTTTTCGTGTATTATATTTGCAAGAGTATGAGGGCGTCGGAAACTTTTCAGACATGCGTTAATACATCTCAAACTTATTTAATTATCTCCTACAAAAACTACATGAACAAAATAAAACATTTCTAGGAAAGATAAAGAGAGCCGCGTTATTCGTGGAGTTTTCCCCGAAACATACAACGTAAGCAGAAAAGCAATAAAGGGATATTAAAGTACCACAACTCGTTTATGACAGTGCAGGATAATGCGCGACATCAGTCATCCCGCCTCCGCTAAACAAGAGGAAAATTCAATCTGGCTCGCGGCGCGCCGTTTCAGTGCGTAACGTTTTCACGCTAAACCCTATTAGAGCGTGTTAGCGTCACGCTTCGGCGGGCTACAAACGAACTTGTAAACAACGCACTCGCCTTTGCAACGCTTTCTGAACGATTTTAAGCCTTAATTATACGGAATGAATATTCATTGCAGATTTTATTACACTCCGAGGACTCGTTGAGATCAAACTATTTTCAGGTCTAGACCAGAACAAACGGTTACAGTGTAATGTAAATCATAAATATTACGTAACGTTATATAACTGAGCCGGAAAGTTGCACACCGAAATGGGACAACTTGTTCAAATGGGAATATCATTTAAACGACTTTAAAGTTAACATTATGGCAATAAAAGTTTTGTGCAATCGAAATAATGATGCTTGCAACGGACGAATATTTATTTTTTAAATAATTGAGTGATACTTCGCACGTTTATACCGGGTATATCAAGACTGCGACCGAAAACGAAGCCAGGTGGTAGTTTTAGTGGTTACAAACACGATGCAAATAAAAATTTCGCCAAAACAGTGACAGACTGTTTTTAGAATTTTTTAAAAATCATCGTGTTTGGGTGGTAAATACCTAGTTTTTGCGAAAATTCTTATTTAAACCCTTACGTACCATTGCGTGTTTAAAAATAAAGAGGTGTACATATTTATTTTAGGAAAACTATGTATATATCACCCAAATACGACGATTAGGAAAAAATTACAAAAAAAAAGATGTCGATTTTTTTTTGGCAAAATTTTTACTTGCATTGTGTCTGAAGTCACTAATACTACCACCTGGCTTCGTTTTCGGTTGCGGTCTTGATATACCCTGTATATAACTTTTTATGTTTTTAATAATACTAATATCCACCTTGTAATTATTTTGTTACCCCTTGTAATTATTTGTGATTTCGTAGACTTCTTACATCTGAGAAATTATTTTAAAATTTTATGCAATATGTCATCAGATGATGACCACCGTTTTGTAACAGTCACAGTTTGATGACACACAAAAAAAATTAAAAGTTACAAATGTGTTAATAAATGCGCGAATTTTTTTTTTTTTTTTTTTTTTTTTTTTAAACTGGCACGGCATAGTGACTGCATTGCACCTGATGGTAAGTGCTAATGCCGTCCAGATAGAGTATCGAATGGTATCAGACGGTAGTCTCATACCATTCGACACAATCATGCCGGCCCGCTGAGATGCCTCTTCACGCTACGGCGGAAGGACCCAGGATTATAGGAAGGAGGGAACACGTGCGGTGGCAAACCGTTCCACAGCTTGACTGTACGGCAGAAAAAAGAATTAGAGAACCTTTTGGTTCGCGCCGAAATGGATTGAACAGTCAAGCTATGGCTCCGCAAGCCAGCACGCGTGGTTCTGTTAAGGAAAGGAGAGGAGGGGATTAAATTGAACAATTCCTCAGAGCATTCGCCATGATACAGACGGTAGAACACGCTTAGAGAGGCGACATCCCTCCGTAACTGTAGCGACTCTAAGTTGCCCGTAATGTCTGCATCATTCACAATGCGGATGGCCCGCCGCTGCAATCCATCCAAGGCATCGAGCAAGTACTGGGCGGATCCATCCCAGAGGTGCGAACAGTATTCCATACCCGGCCGAACCTGCGCTTTATACAAGCGGTAGAGTAATAATATAGTAGTGCTTTTTCTTTACTGCAGAATATTTAAAACATAAATTGTGTCGAAAATATTCATTAATTCCATTCCAGTCAATTTTATGCCAAACGAAATAGGTGGCCGAGCTTTGAAGGAAATTTTAGTTCGGCGCAAACACTATGAATAATAATTAGGTCGCCAAAACCGCCTTTTAGGCAACGGCTTGACGCGGCGCGCTGATTTTTGTCTGCCTCACAGACTAAGTCGGAATTTTTTTCACAATTCGCCGTGACAACCAGGGAGGGGAATAATCCAACTTTAATGAATACATGTGACGAGGCTGTTCTACCAGGATTGCGATTTTAAAGGCGTAGCTCCTGGGGAATAAGAATTTCATATTTTAATTTCAATGAACGTGTTACGGATGTAAAAATGCGTGGATGTTGAGGTGGCAAATATATGGAGTAGTTAATAGCTATTCAGGACAGCTGTGGGCAGACCATATAAGTGGGTAACTGTGGGTGCAGACGTTTTTAAGAGGGGAAATCTTGGCTTGGCAAAGGTCGTGTAGAACGTCTTTAGGTTAATGATTTAATTGAATTTAAATAAATAAATAATTAAATACACCCAACAGTCACATATATAGTCCTGACCCCACACTAAGATCGAGTCTTGTGTCGTGGGTATCAGGAACTACGAGAGGCTTTTCGGTCTCACAAACACCCAGACCCGAAACAAATACCTGTGGTTCACACAAATATTTGTTTCGGTGCGGGGATCGAACCCGCGGTCTCTCGTTTCACAGCCGGTGTCTAACCAACTGCGCCACGGAGGCTGTCATTGATTAAATATTTTTGTTTTTAGAGTAACTGAAAATAGTTGAGGGAATTTGGCATGTCATTGGAGATGCTAAGTCTCAATAGATACCACCGCCTGGTCTATTTGTACTGTCAAAGAGTAGTGTGTAAGCATAGCTGTGTTAAGGTTCGAAGGTTGAAAAAAGTGTGGTTCTTATTAATCAACATGCGTGAAGCTAACAATCAAGAGAACAACCCACTCTTCTCATGATTTTTGATAAAATAAAGCCTCTTTCCTATAGCCTGACTCTAGTATTCGATTGACGGCTTGAAATTATGCTAACGATGATCCACACAAACCACCCACCACCACCACCCGTTAGTCATAGCTTTATTAAATTTTAATCGCAAACTATCTGCACAAAAGAAGATAAACGTCCAGCACTTTACAATACTGTTCCGCGCTCATCAATCTTCCAGCGATAAAGATACTCAACAAAGTTAAATTTACTCGTTTCTTAACTTTAACTTGAAATGGTAAAATACACAAACACTGCAGGCGGTTTGCGGATGCCGAAGACAAACTTCCTTTGAGGTTCCGTGAGTGCAAAATACTTGGGACCTTTCAAACGGGAATCTTGTTAACCAACTAAAAGATAGTTAAAAGTGTGATGAAAGCTGCTGCGATGAAAGGATGCGGGTTTTTTTAAATCTGGCTACGAAAAGCGGAGACTTAGCTAGCTTAAATAGCTGAATGAAGCTGAAGTGAAGTGATGGACTTTCAGATCGTCCTTTTGTTTTAAGATTATAATCATTGGACCTATTGGATCGACTTCATTGATCCGTATTGAACAAGTAGGTACAAATCTTGTTGCAAAGTAAATACTTCTACAAAACAGGAACTTCAAAATTAAATTATATTTAACATGGGGCATGCAAATAACTCGCTCAGTGAAGTAACACTATCCAATTTAAAATACAAATTGTTTTTTTAAGTTTACTTTAGATCGAAATACCGAGTATAGAAAGATGCATAACTGCAAAATATCATTTTTCACTCCAAGCCAATTTAACGAGGGTTTCAACCCCGATGCAATACATAACGCCTACATTTACAGAACTAAGTAATGTGTGATGGATGATGGCAGCGCCGCTTCCGTGGGCAGTGCGGTTCACCCCATCTAATTAGACTCGAATCTATCATTTCCAAGTGTCTGCCAGGGCTTATTATATCAAATGGCGGCTACTTAAAGTCCGCCCGGTTTCTAACTTCAGTGCGGCCAGTCACGTCAACTTGGAAGATCTAGACATAATCCGGTTTATTAAAGCCTCTAGATAGTCTTATTGAAGCGTTTGTAAAACGTAGGAAATTTAAATGATTTTCGTAGAAAAACTTGATAGTTTGAATTGAGTTATGGTTTACGAATTTCTTGCTGGCATATGGGGTTTTTAACTAGGTAAAAATGTTATGCTCTTTTTATGGTATCCCGGATTAGGTCCCGGGCTCCCAAATCAGCGTCAAAATCTAAGTCAGCGTGCCATCAGCTACCGTGGTTATTCGGTAACCGCCATGCGCATTACACGCAAATTATTTCAGGAGTAAGCAGAGCTGGTAAAAAAGGCAATATACTCTACATTCTAATTGTTTCAATTTTTTGAAGACTTAGCTACCTTCAGATTTGTGATTAAAACTGTAGTACTTCCTGTAGGCTTTGGCATCATTCCTCATCTTAATAATTAACCACATCGCACAGAGCAAGGTAAGGTTTAGATTCGATACGATTTAGATTCGTCAAATAAAAAATAACTAATAAATTCAGAAATAACCGATGGAATTGAGTACAAAAATTTATTAAACACATTTCTATGCACGACATCATGCAAAATACATATTAACTTTTTCCACACTTCTTAAAATCTTTTAATGAAACTCGAGGCCAAGTAGCAAACATTATTTATATATTTTCTTTGTAGCAGGCCTTAATGAAAACATAATCAAAAAAGTTTAAAAGCTTCTATAGAGTTTTAACTAATGAAAAATGTCTGCCAACGCTATTTTCTCGTTCTATTTTTTAGTTCACAATAATTTATAGACTCGCTGCGTAGGTGCTTTGATAAAATATGGTGGCATGAATTATTTTAAATAGTCATCTAATTGGACAGCAAATGTAAATATGTGTTTTACCTCAAGTGATAAAATTCTAAATGTCAATGAGAACAATACTCTTATGTTTGACCTTTCTTTAAAAAATAGTAAATATTTCCTTAAGTTTCCATCAATATAATATCGGTAAATGTCACAAAAGTCGCTAAGGATTACAATTTTGTGCCTTAAATATTGAAAGAGAAAAGTTTCATGTCATGAAATATGTATAATATTCTGGCGAAGTGTAGGCGCATTCGTCTCTCTTCGGGAGAGGCGTAGGAGAAATAAATTTAATTAATTCTTTAATTCCAACCATATTACACATTAATCCACCGAAAAATATAAATTCGTGCTTATTTTCTGATATCGGTGCAGTTAATTCTACCAATGATAACGCTGTTCAATTTTGTTTTAATTTTAAATGCGTATCGTTTGTCATAATTTCACAATGGAGCATAATTTATTTTGTTAGCGTTTCCGTATATTTTGCAAAGGTAAATTTATTCAGTATTCGTGTGCGGAAGTCATCGTCATCAGTATGTTGTATCAGTCTCGAGTCATGCAGTTTGATTTCACCAGTCAATGCTATTACAAGAAATGAAATAAAACCATTCTCACCAGTACAAATAACTGCAATTGATATTTTTGTATAAAAATCCCACGTAGAATTAACCCAGGATATGAACTTTTCAACTTAATATACTAGTGAACAGAATTTTCATAAAAATAAAGGTGTAATCTTAGAAGATCTAGTGGTAAGATTTTCGCATCCTTCGTACATTAACATCGAGCATAGAGCATATCGCAAGTATTTTTTTTATCGCATTGGATGACGAGCATGCCATTCGCCTAATGGTAAGCGATACGACCGCACATGGACAGTGGTAAAACCAACCATAATGAATTACAAAGTAATGCTTGGCATTCCACTTCGCTTGCCATTTTGAGACATAAGATGTGAAGTCTCATTATGTCCAGTAGTTACTCTGGCTACAATGTCCTTCACACCGGAACACAACAGAGCATTTACACTGCTGTTTGGCGGAAGAAATAGACATTGTGGTGGTACTAACCCAGGCGGCCTTTCACATACACATGAGAGAGCTACCACCAGTAAAATTTTGTCCTGTTCCGGGATCAGCCTGGGCATATTAAGTTTTTAACAGGCCAGCATATTTGTGTCGACACGAGAGAGATAGTCATAAATGTTTCTCGACATTTGATATATCATTTGGATCGCACTGCACTAATTTGGTATATAAAACATCTTTGAAACCTTTATAACAACATTGCCATCAAGTTTGTATACTACTCGTATTTTGACATTTCACCTGCTTTACAAAACCAGTTTCTAAAATTATATTCCATCCTTGCTTATAGTTAATAAAATCCCCAAGAATGTCTGCGAATGAAGCCTCATTCCTTATCCATTTGTTCGACCATTCTGTTCAACAAGACTGATCTACAAACCAAACCACATCAGAATTCTCCCAGACCGTATTTCACATCCTTCAAATAATAAACACCACATAAGTGTATATTTCAATGTAATCCTTGCAAGATACGTCGATGCTAACCGACTTGAGTTGATTCTGTGTGATCGATCAAACGGACGGGCACCGTTGAACTAATAGCTATTCATTTACCATAGTCTCGTGTAGAACGTACCTACTGCAGTTGTATTGATATTGATGGACTTTTGCTGCTATGTCCAACGGAGCTTACTTCTATTGCCGGAACGTGAGGATTTGGCTAAATCAAGTGGATTGCGCGGGTTATTTCGACTGAATCTGTGGGGTAATCTCGGAATGGACGCGGTCTGCTCGAGTGCTCTTGTTTGTGTTAAAATTTACTTAGGATTGTGACTTTTTGGCTTTTTTTATCTAGAACATGACTAATTATAATTGATTGAACGTATGCTACGTCACTATATTCATAGTACAGTTGGTAGAAAATAATAATACATCCAATATTCTCATCCAAAGTCATTCGTAACTATAGGCAACATCGAAGATATTTCACCTAATATGAAAGTAAGATGGGTGTTTTTTTGTGTAGATCCGGCCAAAGAGCAAATTCTTTGATTTGAGTTATTACTGCTGCCCATTAAATTCTACACAGTTGGACATTAGATGCTTTGACTCACAATACAGTGGACTACAGGAAGACATAATATTATTATCACAAAAGCGACAGTTATCATTTTCCATCTGGTGAATAGCGTTGTTCTGTATAAAGTAAAATAAAGCCCAGGTGTATGGACAGCACAGCGTCTGCCTGCACACCTTTTGTGAATAAACAGAAAAAACCGAAACAAACTGGTGTACGTTGCTTCGTTGCACGTTTCCGAATTTGTAACGTGAACACGCCGCCGGAATGGAAAGCAGTACCAATATATTCTTACATTTGGAATATTTCCTTTTCGACTAACAAAATATTTTCTTTTAGTAGATAGTTTTGTATGTTTATTTCGCATTCTGATACAGTTCGATAGTGTTAACAGTGTGTAACAGAAACATAAATGATTCATTTATTGTATAATATTTTTCTTTATTCAATAAATAAAATAAAAATAGATTAATTTTGATAAATCATTTACTTTTAAATTAACAGGATTGAGTAAATCTTTTAAGTCGAACACGAAAATGCATTAGAGCAGGCCATCATATTTGTGTCAAATGACGAGACATAAATAATTTGTCAATAACTCGACGGCATATTTTTTATTTTATTATTTTGAACTTCGAGACGAACAGATATTCATCCGATGGTAAATGAGACACGTGTCCATAAACACGACCAACAATAGTTAGTATTTTAAGCACAGTATAGACTGCACTCCACCCATATTCCCAAGATATTAGACGTAAAGTCTTTTAATACCCAGAAAACATTCGCTGTATAGATATAACCATAAGTAACTAACAAAATTGCATCCGCCCTCTTGCATACCTACACAATTTCAATCTATTACTTTACCTAAACTTTCTATCAAAATTGAATACGTGCAGACATTCCAATTCACACATATAAAAACGAATGCATTATCACAAATGAAACCGAACAGTTTTCGGCACATAGGTATCTCTTAATTGCAGTTTGAATGCCGAAACTTAGTGGCTTACTGGCAAAGCGTTAATTGCCAAAGGTAGTTAGCTACATCTAACAAAGTTGTTCGGCTCAAAACTTTAAACTCTTGATTAACTGCCTTGTTATGAGTTCCCGGGTCCTTAATTATGATAGCAGCTTAAATTTTTTTTGGTTAGTGTACGTGTCATGTGAACTTTACCGATGTCTAGTTTAAACATTGAGGTGTGGCAGTGTGAGGATATTACAAACAAAATTTGCTCGCGTAGCGTCCACGTGGGGAATACGCGAAGGAAGTATAGAAGAACGACATTGACAAAAAGGTTATCTTAAGGTTTTATTATTTTACTTTAAATATATCCTTCATTTCGACAGCCTCCGGGGCGCAGTTAGTTAGACGCCGCCTGTGAAACTAGAGGCCGCGGGTTCGACCCCCGCACGGAAATAAATATTTGTGTGATCTACAGGGTCTGGGTGTTTGTGAGACCGAAAAGTCTCTCGTAGTTCCTGATAGCCACGACACAAGATTCGATCTTAGTGTGGGGTCAGGACTATGTATGTGACTGTTGGGTGTATTTATTTATTTATCTTTTGTATTGTATTTTATTTATTTACCCACTAAATTATTAAAGTTTTTGATACACATAACACAGCATTTCTACCTAATTAGAATTACGACGAATACCGTCAGTCTTCAGCGTTATCAGAATTAACTGCGATCCGGTAGTTTCTGTTACAAACAATTTGTTCACGTTGCCCACTACAGCATTTGTATATCATAATCTCGAGAGTGATACACAGCTTACGATCGGAATGAATTGAACTGAAAGTGGACTCAAACGTTAACTCATAATAATCTACCAATTTTCGAAATTGCATTGCATGTTGTGATTAGCTGCACGTAAATGAAATAACATGAGGATATTTTTAATGTTGTGTTTTTTACGTATGAATTAAAAAATATATGAAATTCTTCAAATTACGGTTAATTAAAAACGTTGTAAGTGAACCCAGCTATTGCGTACTTGAGATATCTACATAAGAATTTGAAATGCAGATTAAGTCTTGCAACCCACATTAGACCAGCACGGTAAAGTATGCCGCCTTACCTCTTTTAAGTGATATTAATTAAAAATATGACATCATTATTTAATTATTAATTCTTGAATTTGTTGAGACTGCCTCGGTGGCGTAGTTGTATTACGGTACGGTTACAAAGCTGAGGTCTCGGGTTCGAGTCCCGGGTCGGGCAAAGTGATATTGGATTTTGCTATTCATTATCAGTCCGGAGTCAGGAATTTGTGCCCGATATCACATCGTGGGACGGAACATACAAGGCGAAACGTGGTGGCACCTCTGCCTACCCCTTCGCGGATAAAGGCGTGAGTTTATGTATGTATGTATGAATTTGTTTAAAAAAGCTTAGCTATTAATGTGTCTAATATCCCGTTATTTACATTATACCTAATTATTTTTTCGGATTTGGTCGCTAGATTAAATACACGACACGCATTCTGAAAACATGTGACATACATATGTATAACGTCTTAGAACCCTCGTCAAGAAGGAGATGACTGAATAAACCTTAAACTTTCCATAGGCACTTGTCACAATGAAATGGGATTTGAATTTACTTACCCCGCCCCGAAGAATGCTAAATTTGACACATACGAGACATTCGCTAAATCGTCTACAAAAAGATCTTTTGCGTGTTGTATGGAGACATGATGCATATAGGATAATGGGTTTTTAATAAAGTAAAATAACATAAAAATATATTTAGTAAATATATTTTTATGGTGGTGGACTATATGGCCTAACCACTCTCAATCGATTCCCTCGATTGTAGAGTAGGCCCGTGCCCTGCAGTGGGACGTATATGGGCTGATATAGATATAGATATAGATATAGATATTAATTAAAAACACAATTACTTACAATTATAATCGAAATTATAACTAAGTATGATCCAGCCTATTGTAGTTAATTTAATTGTCACTTTTGTTTCATTTATTTTAATCCATCTCGTGAATTATAGTCAGATTATTTAACTTCTGACCTGTGCCTAGTTTAAAGCATCACCGAATTGAACAGGCCAATAACTGAATCTATCATATAAAAACCAATAAATACATGCATCGATTTTGTTCTATTTTTTTTTGTTCGTGACACCTCGGCATAGTTTTCAAATACCAATTCAGCAATCGCTTCAACTAAACCATATTTTTCTTTACTACGCGTATCAATTTTATTGCTAACAGATCTGTTGTTAGTGATAGTTTTTATACTGGATTAAGGATTAAATAGGACACTTAAAAAATATACACTTAATTGATGTTCATTTATATCACATTAAGTTAAAATGAAAATAATAATTAATCTAATTATTTATCAATTATCTCTAATCAGTATACACTCATTCTTTATATTACTGCACTTATCATTGTAACAGCTAAGGAACTTTGAGAAAAAGCAAGTTAAAACGTAGAGACAGCAAGTTTACAAGTTACAATAATTGATCCCTACAAGAAAACAAATAAATTAAAACTTTCACTTTATAAACTTATTTCCACTAATCACCCACCTTAAACTACACACCCACTCTATACACCTATAAACACCCAACTATATTTTAATGAAAACTTTATTTCCCACTCACATTAAGCTGGCATGTTAAGTGTAATTTAAAATGGGAGAAAGTCTCTTCAGACGTAAGGTTTTGTTTACTTAGTCTGCGAGACAGAAGCTTGAGTATACCTGTGTAAACTTGAATTATTGTGCCAATATTAGTGGAAGAAAGATAGCTGAAAAAGAAAAGTGTCAGACCCGACACAAAACAAGTCCGATAATGATGTTTTGCGAAGAGATCGGTAATTGAAAACAATGCCTTTTTTAATTTAAGATTTTATTCACTTGAATTAATATTAACGTTCGCATAGTAATAAATCAACTGAATCTAATATTACTGGATTTGTACCACATTTAAACAATACCACAATTGAATAAATTAACAATTAAAAATAATATCGTTGACCATAGATTCGACAGTTAAAGTCACCTCAACGATTCCAATCCCAGCATTCCCCCATAAACACTTAATAAATTAAATAAAATTTACATCGCATAATCCGATCATCAATCAAACAAATCTTTCACTTACAGCGACGCAAGCGGTACCGCGGCGCAGCACGCGTATCCACACGAGATCGGCTCAAGTTCCCTCGCAAAGATGATTAATGTGAACGCAAAATGTGATAAGAAAGTTTGCAACAAGCCCATAATGTTTACGCCATTAATATTTAGCAAGTTTTCGCGGTCGGGCGCTGGGACTCGTATTATTTGTCGTTTTACAATTTGCTTTACGATATATTAATGTTTTGAGGTTAAATCGTTTCATTGGGGAAAACGTTTTGTTGTTTTACTGGATAACCTTTACTCTTTGCTATGTATTAGCTTTGGCAGACATAATCTAGAAACTATAAGTTAAGAATAAGTTATCCCTTTCAATATTATGTTCAGTTCAAAAGGGAGTCGCATGCCTGTCAGCGATTTCTTCATATGGACTGGAGCGCCTTTATATGGACTGGACCTTTGAATACAAGTGTTATAGTGAAAACGTTATGAGTAAAAGAGTAGTATCCATGTTCGTAACTTATCTATATCAGGTCATATACATCTCACTGTAGGACAAAAACCATTTTAATGTGATCGTGTTTCTGTCTTTATTCCAACACAATTTGAATAATTTGTAACTAGACAATGCTAATTTACTATTTAATGGTGAAACAAATTTAATTCAACTACCCAATAATAACATATTCTGTAAATCAATATCCGACATTACAATAAATGTTGCAAATATGAATACATTTAAAAATATAATTACAATAAATCTGATCCAGCGAGCTGGTTATGCAGACGCACGAGCGTGGTTTGATGGAGAGCCGCTTTGTATTGACGTTCACCGTTTTTTACATTCACAGTGGCTTTTGTAGTAAAAGAATAAACTGATTTATCGTCTCATATTTTATTGTGCTGAATAAAACCGCGAAATAACAGATTCCAAAAAAGAAATATGACGTGTATATCGAGGTGGCAGCTGATAGGATAGTGTATGGTATAACAATGATGGCTACAGATCATTAGTCAATAAAGGGCTGAAAAGCCTTTGTATTGTTCATAATGTGTTACTTATAACTGATTATGAAAGACGCTGTACTGAATAGCCTTCATAGTTATTTTTCACGCAATATTGGAATAATAAAATCGTGAACCGTTTATTTAGAATCAGATTTTCAGTTCAGCCCCTGTATATTTTCCATATTTTTTAATGCCGTCGTAGGCAGGTGAGTTCCAATTCCGGTTCTATTATTTGGCGAGATTGAGATCGACTATTCGACAAGTTCGTCGCTATAAAGAATTAAGTGGGTCGAGCTGGTATGGGCACCTGCCCAGAAGTGAAAGCAGTTACTCCACTTGGGGCTGGATTTGCGCTTTATAGAACACCAACCTATGACCCGACGTGGAGAACCACTTGGTTGTGTTCAGGATACTCAAATTCTTGCTCGCCAGTTTAGCTTTATTCTCGAAATCACTCCTAATCTCGACTAATAATAACATCACATATACAGGGTATCTCAAGACCGCGACCGAAAACGAAGCCAGGTGGTAGTATTAGTGACTTTAGACACAACGCAACTAAAAATTTCGCAAAAAAGAAACGTCAACTTTTTTTTACTTATCGTCGTATTTGGGTGATAAATACATAGTTTGCCTAAAATTATGATGTCCACCTTTTTATTTTTTAAGACGCAACGGTACGGTAGGGTTTAAATTACTATTTTCGCAATAACTAGTTATTTACTACGCAAACACAATGATTTTTAAAAAATTGCAAAAAGAAATCTGTCGCTTATTTTGCAAAATTTTTATTTGCAGTGTGTCTATAACCACTAAAACTACCACCCGGCTTCGTTTTCGGTAGCGGTCTTGATATACCCGGTATACTTATTACAACAACATTTTATAAATTAATTTAAATCTAATAATTACCAATAATCGCTCATCCTAAACGGAAGTATCGTTAAAATTTATATTTCCCTCATTTGAAGTAGCTAACAATTCTTCTCATATCAACATGGTAGGTGGGCGTGCGACCACTCCATCCATCACACAAACTCGATGCAGTCAAACTATCAAATGCACTTAGCTACTGTATAGGAGATTGATTATTTCCCTGTATTTGCTGCAAATGCTTTTTTTTTAAACTCGCGTGGCGTTGCTGTTTGAGTGGGAATATTTTTATTAATAATCTTTGCGCTTGGAATCATAAAAGGTTTGATTGGGAAAAAAGTTTATACCTTTAGCATGCACTGATAAATTGGATCTTTCATCTTGGATATAAATCTGATTTTGCTTTGCGCGATAATTAATAATGATGATGATCTATTGGCTTTATGATTCTGGTCTATATTTTTTTGATTAAAATCCCTTTTTCCAGTCCTCTTATGCAAACTAAAACAGTTTTATCACCATCATTAATATTAAGTTCAATGGTACGATTTAACGTTGCTACTGCTCGCAAAATGATATTACGTCACAATTTGAGAAGGGTGTCTCCTCAAGGCGTGTTTGCTTTACTGCCGACAAGCTAAGACAGGCACGGTACTCTAAAACCAAACATTTGAAATTCTATCCCAGCCAACGCAATCCTGTACAACTCCACTAAATGCCGTCGAAATTCAAAACGTTCGCGTGTAAGACAATGCGGGAGCAGTAGGTCAACTCTTGTGAAGTTTAAACACGTCGCGATTTCATCTACTTTAACTATGCGTAACATATTTTGGTGTTTTTTATAGAAAAGGTTTGGGTTGTGTTTTATTCAAATATTTATCAGTCAAAAATCTTTAGTGAGTAACTAATTAATCCAGAAAAAAAGAGAATAGAAAACCCAACACAAACGGTATTCCTACCTAAGAATAGCTTCAAGTTTCCACAGCTCCCAACCACATACGCTTCAATAACAAATGAAAACAAAATACCAGCAATAAATAAAAATGCAATTCTGCACCACAAAGTGTGTCTGGAGCCCGAAGTGCGGACTCTTTTCAACTGAAAGAATACAGAAAAGAAACTAATGACATTATTCCATTGTTCGACACTGAACTGTGACAGAGGCAAGAGCGTTAATATAAACGTGCCTATTTACCCCGTGCAAACAAAACATCTTGCCTAAGCTTGAATAAATTTGTTTAAGATATTTCAGAGAGGGTTGCGATGGCGCTAAGCGAATGAAAAATGGTGCCCCAGCGACGTAATAAAGTCTCCGCCAATCGATTGAAAGAAAATACGGGCTGGAGTAAAAGGCTGGATTCGAAGAAGCACCATTGTTTCAAAGTTTCGGAATGGATGGACCGCGCAATGTGGGAAGCTGGTGAAAATCTGGCGCAATTATTTTTGAAATATTAGTAACTGATACATACAGATGAGGCTAATTATTACAATGTAAAAATTCATTTAAGAATTTCAACACGAAAAAATTAAAGATAAGATAGATAAAGAAAAAAAAACTTTAGTTCAGAAAGGGAAAAATTAACACAATAAATAATTCATTAAAATATAAACTAGATTAACTAAGTCAATAAGAAGGACACATGGAAAGTCAATTTAAAAATGACTAGCATGGACGGTTAGATGGACGGGTAGAAGATCAGAATGCGTTGGTTATATTTGAGATCTGTAAATAGAAGCTCAGATTTGATATATCGTGGTGTTAAAGCGATTCATATTTTATGACACATGCAACACGAGCCATCGGATTGACAATATTTTTTATTGATGAAGATATTTGTAGAAAAGAAATACATGACTGGAAAAATCTAGATGAACCCATGTATTTAATGGAGTGTCAACTTTGTGAAGGTTTGAAGAAGATTGTAGGATATCATTTAATGCATACCATTTTTAACTGGTCGCTATAAGTACCTACAATATTTTCAACCATAGACATCCAATAGGTTCAAATAATGACAGTGAAAGTTTTGAAAACGAATTTATTCAGCAACGAACAAAGATTCAACACCGATAAAAAGACACTCATAAATTAATTACGAAATGCAAGAAAATCCAGATTTATTTAAAATTAGCATCCATTAAAGTTAATTAGAATTGGGCTTCAATAAATGTAAACTACGATGGACCTCCGTAGAACTTTATCGGCACCGCCCAAATTAATTTGCATAACATGAATTTTTGACAAGTCTCCATTAAAAACGGTTGACTTGTGTGAAAAACGTCGAACAAAAGTTATTACTGCGTTAATGGATGTACAACGTCGAGCCGCACTAAAGACTTTATTGCTTTTTGTGTGAATCTGTGAGGGGAATCACGTTGTCCGGCAGATGTTGCTGTTACGTTTAGGAATTAAGTGAAGTTACAGTTTTGTCGTCGCGTTTCGTTGGTTGAATGCCAGAGGCCACCAAAAACATACATTTCTCCCCTCCATCTCTCTATTTCAAGTTAGCTTTCAACGGCTTACAATGTACCAGTACATCAACAAAATTTTAGCATTTATATCATAATCGTTGTCACTAGTGGGTAGTCAATTTTTTATTTTTATTGCAATGAATGGCGAGAAGAGCATGCTATTCGCCTGATGGTAAGCGATACGACCGCTCATGGACAGTAGCAAAACCAAATAACACCATGCATTACAAGGCAATGCTTGGTATTCCACTGCACTCGCTATCCTGACATAAGATGTTAAGTCTCAATATGTCCAGTAGTTACTCTGGTTACAATGTCCTTGAAACCGGAACACAAGAGTGAATTTACATTGCTATTTGGCGGGAGAAATTTGGTTGCCACTGCATATACCGTCGGGTGTGATATAGTCATATTGTTGGAATAATAATCAGTATTAAAGACGGAAAAACATAGATTATAAAATATTGAGGGTAATTATAGAGGGTCACTTAACAAAAGGTTAGCTACTTGCTCGTTTGTCGATAGCTATAAAGAAAATATAGTGAGATATTTTTGTTACGTTCGAGAATAAAACGAGAGCGGGTCAAGGTTTTATCATTAAATAGAAAGACCTAGCAAAGACGAATCTTTGTATAAACAGAGCTTTGTAAAAACATCTGTAGATGACACATCTGAAGATAGTTCTTTGGTACACGACACTCTTTTAAAATTATGATTCATAATGCTTCGTTGAAGTGGTTTTAAATATGAAATTGAACCTATTCGGAATGGCAAAGTATTTTAAAATTGCGTAATAGGTCTCTTAGCAGTGTATTGTGGGCTATACATTGTAATTTCCTGGGTTCGAATCCTAAATTAGGTAATCCAACGAACGTAATCTATTGAGTTCCACTTATATTTTAACATAAATAAGCTCGGCGAACTTTGAGGGACACAAAATAAGTTTATGAATGTATGTATGGATTTTTTTTCATAATTCTAATTATAATATAAAAACATTTCTACGCTTAATTCATTAAATACTAACCACCTAAATTTAGTAAATACTGCATTCCGAAAAATCGCACTACATACTGCCGTAAATAGTTCCAAACTCATGAAAATAGGGTAATCCCCATCAAGGATACGTTTATAAAGATACCCATTAATACAAATGTAATGCTTTGCAGTAATCCAACAGGGAGCCTCCCAAGGCATCCCGACTCCACGTCTAATCTTATTTTAATAACGTATTATTACGTAATTTTGTATTCGAGTGTAAGGAGGCGATAAGCTAAATCAACAGCGTCTCATTTCGGATGCAAAACTTGGCTACATTTACAAAAGTTACACCAATAATATACTTAAGCCACTTTAAGAGTTCATATTTTGTGAGTCGAAATGAAAATACTTACCGAGTTCGGTGAAGTTAATGAGAATTGGCTGATGTGTAAAAGTTTCAAACAAAAATGGGCTTACAACTATACGAAAAGTTGTTCACAAATTCTGATTGTTAATATTAAATTATTTTCTTTTAGAAAAAAAATAGTTGTTTGGAAAATGATTTCTTTATATTGTATTGATGAAGGAAAATTGAATGTGGCTTTGTTTTAATATTGGTTGCCGTTGTTATAAAATATTTATCCTGGTAGATGTCACGTTAAAATCGTTTTGATAATTTTTGATCTCGGAATATCCACAATTATTTTCCGTCCAAATTTAGACAAATTTTAAAATAGCTATGCAAAGAAATCAGACAGTCCTAAAAGTCTTCTAAACATGTCTTCTATGTAATGTAGCCTATACGTAACCTCTACTCAAAACTTTTCCTGCTATATGGATTATCAAATAGCTACAACGAACAAATAAACACAAATAAGCCCACAAGCCGCGTAATAAGAAGGTAATTAATTTACGACAACAGCCAACGCGACTATAAACACTGAATAATTAACAAAACGCATGAATGTAAACACAAAAATGTACATATTGCGTGACCATATTAATCAGTATTCATATTTAATTATACGTGTTTTAAATATTTTCCAGTGTGACGTCATCAATCATGTGTGGGTGCAACTTTGTTTATTCGTTTTAGGTAACTCGTTCGTGGGTTCATAGGTCAATGATTGAAAGACTTTTCGTTCTTATATTTATAATTTCGCTTTTATAACTATTTATTGCGTTGGCAAAACAGAGTATACTGATTCTTCGTTTCGTTTCTCTCAGCCATATTAAATATAAATTATTCGTATTAAAATATATCTTGCAAATCATAACAAGTTATTAATGAACTGCACTGATTTTTAACCAACTTGTAATTTTTGTAATAATCACTACATTGTAAACTGGTTTTGAAAAGAGCAACACTAGAGTTTCTTGCCCGTTCTTCTCTAGTGAAAACCGCTTTCCGAACCGGGAAGTAGTTCAAAAAATGACTGAATCTAAACAATGTTGAACATTTTAATGGATTCAATAAATTATTTTCATTTCATTTTAATTTTTCAATGCTATAGTTAAATTCTGGTTAGCAATAGAGACTAGACAGTTTTTTTACAGAGCCGGCAAACAAGTAAACAGTTCACTTGAAGGTAAATGATTTTCACCGTCTATCAAGATGTACAATACGTGGACTACTCGTATAAGCGCTTTGCTGACCGCTCAAAACGGGCGAGGGTAAGGAAGGAAAAAGAAGGAAAGCGGTGTTGAGCCTCCGACAATCTCACTTGCCGAACGAAACAGAACTGTAAAGTCCTCGCTTCAAGTTGGTTCTTTGTGTGACAGAGCACCGGTGGAGCCGGTCATTCCTACAGTAAACCATGATAACAGCCGTATGACTCGACTTTTCAAAACTAAATTTTATTACAGATTTATAAGAGGCCGTGGGTGGGATCTCCGCAACGAGACAAATGTTTGAGAGGCCAGCAAATATTTGTCACGGGTCTGGGTGTCTTTTGGGAACGAAAAGTATCTCATAGTTTCTGATACCCACGACACAAGACCACATTGTTCTTAATGTGGGGTCAAAACTACATATATGACTGTTGGGTGTATTTATTTATTTCCTAAAAATCTTGTTTGATTTCTTACACATTAAAAGACTAAATCAAAAACTTAATGAAGGTAGATCTCACATAAATAATGAATTAAATAGAGAAATACCCATTTAACTTGACTGGACTGAATTAACATATTGCGAGGAGGGAGTAAAGGAAAAAACCAAAGCATAATGCTAATTTATTAATAACGGCTGCAGCTCGGGTTAAGAGCTTTTAATGTTAAAAAATATTAATCCTGAAAGATATTTTACATCTGAATGTGATTTTTTCAACTTCATAATATTTTATTTGGGTTCTGCTGCACATGGTTTCTGTTTTTATATTACATAGTATTATATTATGTTATTTCGGATATTAACAAAATCTAATTTGTTTGATGATGAAAAACTTATTTTAGTTAAGTTAGTTTAGATAAGTTTCGTAATTGTATTAAAATTTAAGGATATGAGTGACGTTACAATCATCTGGAGTGAAATGTGATAAATGACTCAAAACATACATGAAAATACGAAAAAACAAAGTTGGGTAACATACTTGGGACTTTTCCTTTCAAACCCAACAATTTAAGTATTTTAATATTAAATGTGTTAAAGGTATTATTAACACAAAGGGCACGGAGTTAGTATCTAGTTTAATTTAGGGCTCGATGTTAAGTTTCTGTCCAAAACAGAATCCTGTAATATAATATATTTGCTGTTGTAATTATTATACAAGAATTTGCCTGTGGTTTTGTTGATTCTCATGTTTTTGTAAACCAGAATATTTTAGACTCCGTCTGGCTGCGTCCGGGTGCGAATACTTTTTGACGGGGAAACCTTTTTTGCAGTATTTTTCATTAATGTTCTACTTTTATTTCATTAATGCTGTAATGTTATATAGAAATTATTATATAACCTATCCAACACATACATAAATTTTCGATTCAAACCAGTAGTTGCTGAGTTTGGCACTTTCAAGCAAACAATCATTAATATAACATACTAATTCTTCAGTTGTATACAGTATAGATTTTTGTTTATTGTCAATTAGTTCAAAACCTCACGGTACTGTAATACTGAGCCGCTTTTTAATCTATTACATTTTTTCAATACGTTTGCAGTCGGATTATGTGTTGTAGACATAATAAGGTATTCAGAATGTTAGAAAGAAAAAAGATTTTTTTTTTGATGAAGCGACAAGTGAAATAATATATTCATAAGCATGGCGTATAAAACGATACTGGAATAGTTGATAGAGCGTAAGGTATTATAACTGGTTAGGTCAGCAGGCATAAAGACTCGAATGAATAGCTTCTCAATGGAGAAATCTTATGTTACGATGGGAAGTATGTATCGATAAATAGAAATGAAATTCGTTGAGATCAATTTATAGGTTAATAAAATTATTTTTCGTGAGTATTCGGATACGAAATGGATAATGTTTTATTTACCAGCAATATCAATGTCACATTGCACTAATTGTAAGGTCAAGAAAGGACCACATTCCAAAATAAAACTGTTATAAATTACACCCCAAATTTGACTCAAAACGGAGAAACAGTAGGTATAATACATTACTGGTTAAACAAGAAACCAACTATCACGATGACAAGTAAACGTTCAATGAACTAGCAAAACCTGCCAAATATGCGCAGACTGCCTAGGAGCCATTAATTCTTCCCCAATGTTATTCGAGTCCACTTATATCAGTTACATTACTTGCTTTTAACTTCTGGAGTTCACGCCCATTCCGTGTCAGGCCGCCCTGTAATGACCGCTACGCTGTTACCATTATTCAAGTCGGTCTCTTAAAACTATTATTTTGAAATGGATATTGGTACATGCTTGCTTGCTATTATGAAAGTTTAGGGTTATTTTCTTGTTAGTTCTTGAAGTCTTAGTTTTAAAGGAAGGCGATTTTCATTGTAATTCAGTGCTGTTTTTTAACTAATGATTTTAAAATTTGGTATTCATTTGTTGATTCTTTGGTGTTATAAATTCAATTCTAATAATTCGCCTTAATTCATTTGAGATTTTTTATAGAACTCGACACTAAGCGGGTGGTGATGTTAGAAATTAGCTCGGGATAAGAGCAGATAAAAAGGATTAAAATATGACTTACAGAAAAATACAAAGGGTCACATTGTAGGATTTATTATTATATTTTTTATACTCTAGCGCTCTGATTTGATTTAATTACTGACGTTAACATTTCGAAAAAGCATTCATTCATTTTTTAGAATGTAATCTATCCCATAAAATTATTAAATTCTGGTCAGCGCCACACATAACGTGACCCAATAAAACCACGAACACAAACTGATATTCAACTTTTTCTTTTACATCGAGCAAAATAGACTTTAACCCCTTAACCATAAGATTTTCATTCGCAAGTCACGACCTTCCGATCGTCAAATTTTTTAACGACTGTAAAATAATGCATTATTATTTTCTACAACGTTGAATTTTGTGGACCATGAATTTATAATTGCATCTAGGTAAGGCGAAATAAATTTTTAATCAGCTACACTGAATCAATTGATTTTTTTTGTTATAACTTTTAAAATTGCCCACGGCGATAAGCTCTGAGACTTGGCTAAGTTCTTTCTTCAATTTAATACTTTGAAATTACAATCAGACTTCAGAGGAACGACATAAAACAATTTCAGATTTGTTATGAATTGTAAATGAGTCACTACTTTCGAAATTAAAATTGTAACTTCTTAGAGCACTGTGTTTGCATTATGATACAATTTGTGACTTACAAAAAATCTGTTTAAAATTTATAACAATACTGAACTTTATAATAGAATTACAAAGTCGAAAGACCAAGAAGGCATGACAAATTTGTATAAGAAATTTTGTAAAACGGGCCTTTAAAATTATTATTATAGAAATACGATGTGTATTTTTTGGCATATGATCAACGGGTTGGTTTAAACGAGTTGTATCAATTATCAAACAATATCAGGGGAATCGAGAACCAATAATTCTACATCGTTGTGGGTGTGGAATGTTTATGAACAGCTTTCACCTATTACCGGGTAAACTGGTTCTTCGTTTTCTTCCACATACTATTAATTTATTGCGCTAAATCTTTCAGATCCCAATATAAATTTTATTTATTCTTTTCAATACCACTTTTGAGTGATAATAATAGATTAATTATTAATAGCGCCATATATGAGACAATATGCAGAAGTAATCTCTGCCGCCCATAAAAAAATCTAGCAGAATTTTCAACTTGTAATTAAATCTTCTGTTCTTTTTAACAATTCTATAGACTTGGAAACGACGCTGATGAAAAGTGATTTCCGTGGTTCGTAAGAGGAAAAAATTGCTGCCCATGTCAGTTTATCTAGATAATGATGATGAAATAATCTATACATATAATAAAAATGTAAATGGTCGATGTCTGTACATGGAAGATATTTAAGAAATTTCAACGCGGGGGGTCTTTATAACAGCAACAGAATCCAAAACAATTTTTTTTAGAATTTTTGTCTGTCTGTCTGTCTGTATGTTTGCTTGCGCATCACGCAAAATCTACTGCACCAAATGAGATGCGGTTTTCACAGTTGTATTGCTGCAGGTTCAACTTAAAAACTGGTATATATTGCATTTGCATACAGGGTGTTTCTTTTTGTTTGCTTGCACATTACTCAAAAACTACCGCACGAAATGACATGCAGTTTTCACAGTTATATAGGTGCAAGTCCAACTTAAAAACTGGTATATATTTCATTTACATACAGGATGTTTCTATTTATTTACTTGCGCATTACGCAAAAACTACCGCACGAAATGCGATGCAGATTTCATATTTATATTGGTGTAGGTTTAACTTAAAAGCTGGTATATGTTGCATTTACATACAGGATGTTTCTTTTTGTTTGCTTGCACATCACTCAAAAACTACCGCACGTAATGAGAAGCACGTTTCACAGTTGTATTGCTGCAGGTTCAACTTTAAAGCTGGTATATGTTGCATTTACATACAGGATGTTTCTTTCTGTTTGCTTGCACATTACTCAAAAACTACCGCACGAAATGACATGCAGTTTTCACAGTTATATAGGTGCAAGTCCAACTTAAAAACTGGTATATATTTCATTTACATACAGGATGTTTCTATTTATTTACTTGCGCATTACGCAAAAACTACCGCACGAAATGCGATGCAGATTTCATATTTATATTGGTGCAGGAACAACTTAAAAAGTGGTATATGTCTTATTTACATATAGGGTGTTTCTTTGTATTATGGAAGATAAACGAGAAAAACTAATATGGGGGGCCCGTATAACCGTAATAAAAACAATGATTTTTAGAATTTCTGTCTGTTTGTCTGTGCGGTTGTGCGCTATGAACTCAAAAACGCTTTAACGGGTTTCGATGAAATTTATACCAAATAAAGTTCATCACGCTGACGAAGTTTGCGGGCAGAAGCTAGTATATTATAATATTTCATTATAATTAAACTTTACAAATCCTGCTGACAGAATAATGTTCATAAATGAAATATACAAAGATGGCAACGCTCCAGCAACGTCTGTAAGAATTTCTTGCCAAACTTTTAAACCTTTACCTTAGTCGTTCGAAACTAATATTTAGAATCCTTAACTGAAGTACATCAAATTTTTGATTCGATAAGGCGGGCTTTAATAAAACGTCAGAAAACTTAAACGTTAACTTATCTCGTTAAAACTTTGTAAGTGAATAATAAAATAGCCTCGTTTGGGGCGACATGGTTCGATTGCAAAGTAATCACTGTTGGGACTTCCCATTTCGCTTATTTCAGTTTGTTGAGCCATCGCGTCGGATCGGATGCGCTGCCGTGTGGGAATCAATCTGTTTAATTATCTTCATTTTTAATAAATTATCATGCTCAGGCGTTTCTAATTTATTTTATATGTAGCGAAATTTATTTTCTTATTTAAAGCAGAGGTTTATTTTGACGTGGGTAAATTAAGAAACAAATTGTAATAGGGTTGAACAAATAGAACAAGACTTCGAAGAAATCTTAGAACACTTTCAGGTCAATTTTTAACCACATCTTCAATAATAAACACATGGAATCAATCATAAGATTATATTGATGTCTGGATCAAATTCGCGGCCTCTGATATAATTGTTAGGTCCTCATCCACTGTATCACGGAACATTTTACATGCCTTCAATGATTAATTAACGGATTTAACAACCACATTCATACGCAGTTCAAAATATACTGACAGCAGCTTCTAAAAACATTAGTTCACCGTTATACAGATTCATAGCACTCCGAAGTTCTCTAAAAACATTTTTTTTGCCTTTTGATAGTAAGTAACAAAAATATCACTTTACTCAAATGGGATTTTAATGATGTTAGTAAATTTGTTTTCACGTAGTATGGGTCAGTTTTAGAAAGTAAAGTAAACCATATTCATGTTATTTTAATTTTGTTCCACAACTTTGGCGCATCGTTAGTACGGATTCATGAAATGTGTACACGGTTAAAAAGAAAGAAATTTGGAATCCCGTTCGGGCATGATTTGAAGTCAGAATATCAATTTTTGTTCATAGTCTTTAACAAAGTATGTATCGTGTTGTAATACTGACATTTCTTTGGAACAGCTTTGACGAAAAAGGGGCAAAATGAATTCTCCACAACACCATACTCTATCTCGATAGCACATTTCTCAACCCTTACAAAAATAGGTGCTTCCTCACGGCAAAAAATATTTAGTACTTTCAAATTAACATTTGATCATGACCATAAGTAGCTAAATCAATTGCTATACATATATTGCTAGCCAGTAGTCACTGATGTTATTGATCCAACATCTACCACAGATATAATATCTGAGGATCATGAAGTAAAATGTAAGAAAACGAAAATACAATTAATTAGGGTAGAAAATTCTACACTTGGAAATAGAACATTTAAACCAAACAAATTAAAAAAAAATTGCTTTAATAAAAAACATATTGTATATTTATCAGAGATTTAAAAACAAACATCGGTAGCTTCATTTAAAGACAATTTTAACACTCTAATGAAATAATATTTGAACATAATATCTAAACAATGTAATAATACCTTCTTAATGTTTATTAATTTTAGTAAATGGCATCAACAAGAAAGTATATCACCTAACTTTCAGGAATAATTAATCGACTATCTAGTAATACGTTTTTGTTAGTTATTTAGTTATATTAATCTCATGTTAGTATCTTGGGATTAAAATCGACTACGGCATTGTGAATGACAATAAGCTTACCAAGAGGCAAGCCTATTGTCGTCGGAAAGATCCTGTTTTGGAAAATAAGTTCAGCGAACTTATGACACCTCTGTCTACACATTTGGGGCATACAGGTGTGATTGTATTCAAAAATAATAAAACAATACCCAATAAACATACCGCTAACAAACATAGCCATGTGAACTCAGTACCCGATTTGAAGCTAACTTTATCGGTCAACCCAAAGGAATAAATTCCCAACAAGCAGAATAAACCCATAAAAAAAATAATTCCGAATTGAAACTTGAGAAAGAGCCAGTCATTGGGAGCTAATATGAGCGAGGGCACTTGCTGAGATTGAAGTCTTAGGCTCTCGTGTGGCAATCGGAAGCTTTCGAGAACCGACATATTTAGCTCGCGCTGTTCGGATCCGCGTGACGTAAGTATCGCTGAGGTTTCTGTTATGCTCTGTCTATTGATTTGTAAGCGTTTTAGATTTAACTGTTTAAGATAGAAATATATAGTTTTATATTTTTTATTTTTAGGTTTTTGTTAATATTGTAGAAATATTTTGTTTTTCTTTAAGATATTTGGGTGCTGTTTTTTTTTGGCCAAATTAACGTCCAATATATTTGTCAAATGCTTTGCATTGCATTACTTATATTTAGCAAACCTAGTGCGAGTTTTCCAACTATTATGTGTCTTCGATTTAAAAGTGTTTCTAACATTTATATAATTAATGAATTAATTGATTAAAAGATTTAAAAATAATATGTCGACTGTGATCTAAAATTAGAATAACCTTTTCGAAACAGAAAAACAATGAATCGAGTGGTTTGCCGCACTCCATTAAAAAGACATAAACGTTTTATAAGCCATGGGGTATTTTATTGACATAATCTCATTTTTTCCTCTCTATAAACATTTATCCGGGTAATAAATGACGAATAGGAATCCTTTTACCCTTCTTTGATACGCTCTGTTCCCCGTTATTGACATTGTAATCTCGCGGGTGTTTATGTGGTTTACAGACATTTAAACCTAAGATATTCAAAGTAATCCTATGAGATGGTTTTGAAGTTTACGAAAGTGAAAATTATATTATCGTGTCCTAATTTAGTTACTTGAAAGAAAGGTGATAAAAAAGGAGTATATTTAAGAGATTGATAATAAAATATACAGTAAAATCATGTTACGGTAGGTAGATAGTGTGTATGAGTAGATACCAGATACCTATCTTATCAACGGTAGAAAGAGGAGCTTAATAGCGCTTCCTCTTGCACAAAAAAAAGGTTGTGGAGTTTTATATTAAGCTGCCCACTTGAGAAATTTTGTCGAAGAACTTCGCCTTCCGTAAGTCTCGAGAAATTTCCTGTCCCTTCTAAAAGGTCACAATACTATCCAAATACCACGTTATTCAACATTGCTATTTTCGTAATACTGTAAAACTACAAAAACAATCCTTATCCCTTGAAATAAAAATTACATTTGAAACAGACTAAGTCAGTAATTTTTTCAAATCTCTAAGACATGGCTCTATTATAAGACATAGCCTTAATAATAGAGCCCTAAATATTCATAGTAATAAGACATCCTACGCAAATAGAAATCAAAGTACAGATGTACATCAAAAGCCATGTCGGACTAGTCCGCTGGCACAGCGCGACCCTTCGTAATATGGCTTATTGACTGATCCGAGTTATTTAATAAGGTCAATATTAAGTTCACACAGGACTATTTCCATTAATCTGTCTGAACTTCGGAATCGGACCTTGGATATTAAATTTGGCCTTTGGATAAAATATTTTTTTGTTGATGAATGGTAAAGATTTCAAGGATGACGTAAATAGTTAAGGCTGTGTTACAAAACTTCAATTATATTTCATTTTGTACTATTTCCAAAAGAAAGACATGTTCCTTAGAATATGGGTGTAAGCTGAACAATAGCTAAGTTATTGTTTGAAACTATGAGTGTCAGCCCATATACGTCCCACTGCATGGTATGGGCCTCCTTTACAATCAAGAGTACGGTTGAGGGGGTTATTAATGTTTGAACATAAGCATTAATTTTCATCCTGAAATCTGAGATATGTGATTGTTGCTCTGAGTTAGCGACAAATCATAGAAAGCTTTTAAATCTATAGATGATAGTAATAATCCAAAACCTACAATAGAGATTAAAATAATGCTAACAAGTTAGACTCGCAACATTGAAATCACCATCAAAACTACTTTGAATCCTTATTCGAAGCATATTTTAACCAGAACACAGGTAAGTTTCACATATTATTTAGTTCTGTCACGTTCGCATTACAGATTCCGTTTGAGTTTCGTCTTAAGTACGTCACAGAAAGAGTTCGACACTTGATCCCGACTTAAACTTTCAACTATGACATCTGAGTTGAGTGATACGTTTTTTATGGCCTATAAAAATATATGTTTTCTGATTGATGAATCTTTTTGACCAAGATCTGCGTATTTTATAACATAGTTGGTCTAAATGCCATACTCAGAGATATTTAATGACAATTAAATCATTACTTGGTGTGGATTTTATGAAGAGACTCTATACTAACGAACAATTTTATTGACATTTAACGTCCCTGAGTGGGGCCGTAAGGTTGTCGTTTTTGCATATGATCTTAGAAATGTGTTACCTGACTTGATGAGCAATAATCGCGACTCATGTATAAATTCCTACCAAATGTTATAACGTTTTTGGGGATGATTTTTACTTGTTCACTTTAAAGGTGATGAATGAATTTTGATAAAACATTGACAGTGATGTAAGCTATACATCAGAAAAATGAAAACTTAAAAAGTAATTGGTAATGCTTTATTTATTGCCTCCGGACGAAGCAAGCTCTGTATACAACAGTTTAAGACGAGTATACGTGCGTATCAGGTCTTGGAAAGTGTAGGATGCAGAGAAATCGGTTGAGCCATCGACAATCGTATTCGCCAGTGGAAGCCGACATCGAAATTGTTAGATTGTGTCGGTTTTCAGTGAAACGTTGTTAGCACTCCAATCAAGCCAGTCCTTTCTTGCTATAGCCTTAACTAGACGTGATCTCTTACCAACTTGATTAATTTTCCTTTCAGCTGTGTTGTGCATTATGGACAGCGCTTAATGCTAATTGACTTCTTAAATTATCTATCGTGTTTTAGCTAGAAATTTGTATTTTTACCTATCATTAACAGCGAAGAAACATTATCACCAAAAATATCACACTTATTGAAGATAATTTCTCCTATAGTTACTTAAAGTTACTTGTAAAAGCCGGGTCGGTTACACGCCAAGGGAATATCCACGAACACCGAACATGACTAAAACCAAGCACACATGGATACTTAATATAATTTTTATAACACACGTCCTCTTAGATAAAATTCAGCACTTAATATGGTCTAACTTCGCAGACGCAATTTCTAACAAACACCCACTAAATACTTTGAGCTCGGTCGTTCATTAAAGTTTCTCGCCAAGTCCTCAGGACAACGGTGACGAGATGGGGAAAAAAACATTTTTTCCAGTATTATAAATACGTTAAGCAACCAAACTCGACAAAGTTTAAGATTTATACTCGCTATTAATTATTTTGCGAGCCCGGAGACGTAAAGCTATTATTTTGTAGACGCAAAGTGAAATCCGACGCTGGTAACAGCCTCCCGTTGTAAATTTATTAAAGTGACAACAATTATGTGAAATTTATAAGGTATTACGTTTTGAAAGAAATTAACGGTTTAGTTGTACACACTTTTGTTGTGTTTTGTAATCACTTTCTTGAGGTTTTTTTTTGTAGTATTCAAATGCTCACTGTTTTCTATTAGCGTCTTTGCCTCTTAGGATTATTTTTTAATCGTCAAATAAATTATATTGTTGCTATCCAAATGTTTAAAATATTAGTCCTATTAAAGTAATTTTATTATGATAAAAACAAGCCGTGCTGATGTTTGTTGAAGTTTGAATGTTTTACAATTTAGTGAACAAGAAATTCCGAAAACTATAGAGCCTAAAGGTTTGAAATTTGGCAAAGAGTAGGCATCCGTAGAGAAATTACTTTAGACAAATCCAATCCATTATAGGGTGGTAAGATTATGAAAGACCTATTTTTGGAGATAGACATAAAAGAAAATACTAAAGTAATTATAATTTGCAAACATTCGATTAAGTTTAGTAATTCTATTTGATACTACTTTTCAATATCTCAAAAATTTTGTTAAATAAAATTTGTTTCAACAGTGATTGAATTTCAAAATATTGACATTAATCATTTATTATTTTTACATTGTAATATACTTATAATTCTTTTAAATTTTTTTACATTCTAGACGAATAATATTTTAGAAGCATTTCAACTATCATGACGAGTAACAAGATCTTACTATGAATTACTAACACACAACCAAAGTGACACACCCAAACCAAACACGTAGTAATGTGGTCACAACATTCCAACTTCGTAAGTTTAGCTCTAAATACTATAACTCGAAATGAATAGTATTTTATTAAGATACAAAATATTGTTTTTTAACGGAATAACTTACATTTGACGTTATCATTTACATGATGAATGTTCTTCTACTTAACATGAAGGAAAGTGATAATAATTTTCGAGACATTAACACCCAAAAAATCCTGTCATAACTCTTCTTAATACATCATTTTGGACTTTGAATACTTAAGGTAAGAAGACAAAAAACGACAGAAAACCAAGCAACAAAGGACTTTGTATTTCCCGTCACATTTCTGCACGAATCAGCCCAAAAATCAAGCAACTCCAATTAACAGCTACAACCATTTACAGGACCACAAACAACGCTGTAAAACAATGCAAAAAACTGTCCGTTCAAACATTATGCGTACATGGCACACGTCGGGAAAAAAATCGCTACTGCATATCGGGTGCTGCTATAAATTGCCGACGATATCTGGATACTAATTGGTGCAGCACCGAACGAACTGATGGATCGAGTGGGATCCACACATGGGCCCAGTAATTGGTATTAGCTTAAAATAGGTCAATACGTCTTTGTTGCGGAATCTTTTTGGCGGTTTGAAATTGGTCTGGTTTCAAGATTGTTTGGAAAGTTGGCTTTAGGATTATTGACTTTTGGTTTTCGTTTTTTAACCGATTTCAAAATGGAGGAGGTTCTCAATTCGTTAGAATCTTTTTTTTAACGTATTTTCACCGATTACTCGAAGACGCCTGAACTGATTTGGAAAAATTTCTTTTGTTTCAAAGCGTGACCACTTCACAGATGGTCCCATAAATAACTGATCAAGATCTGATGAATATCTTCGGACCTGGAGAGTAAGACTCAAAATTGAGTAGGATTCCAAAGGTTATTTTTGCATTAGGTTTAGTATACAAGTTATTAATGGTCAATGTTAACGAGCATATTCTCTATTTGTCATCGCATAAGTGTTGTATTGCTTTCGTTCAAAGCAATCTATAATTGTAAGGTTTAGAGAAATGTTACCGAAGATAATATAAGTTCACTGCAGTACTATTTTGGCTATATGGCAGCATGAGCTGTAGTAGGTGATTTATACTACTTGCATAATTTATTACGAATACAGTTTTTTGATGGACTGTAGTATGTCTTAATTATTCACACGGAATCGAGATTTTGGAGGATCTTACATAGTTGTCATGGTAAATTGGTACCTTAATAGTTCACAAATTTTATTGATTTTAATGTTAATTGGTTTTCAGCATGATTAGAAAGTAAAGCAAGCATTATTTTATTTACTAGCCATTTGACAGCCTGTTCTCATTCCACCGTAGGAGATGTCTTTTCAAGATTCCACTATGCATCTGCTACCCATTACTTGACCCAATTATCAGTCTGTTGTATTGGATGGATATAACACCATCAGATCGATTACAACCTTGGTATTTCTGCCTCCTTGAACTCAGTCTACAAACCTTTTTATTAAATTTTGCAGTTATTGCTCCGAATGCATTTGCCGTACAACGTTGCCGCTCCTGTTTCCACAGCGATCGCTGCGCAAACATAGATTCCGACTAAAACCATTTAAACAAACAGAATAACAACCGAAAGTCCATTAAACGTGAACAGTGTGCGACTCATAATTACTTTACGTGAGCTGAAGTGTGAATAAATGGGAATTATTTAATTACGCAGGCCCGTGCGGCTCGCGTTTCGAATGTCGCGGCTTGAGTAGTTTCAGCAAATTTCGTTGAGTTTTGTGGGTCGAGTGCTTTTGCATGTTGCACGTTAGTAGGGTTTTAACAAAATGGATGCCGCAGCGGTCGTAAATCTTAAAATGGCGGGCCTGGGCTGCAGTTGCCGGCAAGTCTTGTGAAACAAATTGTGATTGATCGTTTGCGACTGTGATATGATATATGCAATGTGTCTCGCTGTTTTGAATAATTGTTTCGTATGATTGTTTGTTTGTGTGATTTAATTTGTCATGGTTAAGTGGTGGTGGAGCTGGAAAATGCTCAAAATTTGTGTTTGTTTGCAATAAACGATATAGTTTGCTTTGCTCAAAACTAATACTAAAACAGATTGCGTTACTGTTGCATTCTATTACAAAATTATATAATAAAAGTAGCTATGTTAATAAAAAAACTATCGAAATTTATCATAATACAATAATAATACGATATAAGATGTGCAGCTATAAATCGAAGAAACATTCGAATGAGTTACCACTCCCTATTTCCCTATATCATTCGCGAAGATCTAACATTATCCTATAATAGTGGAAGTCCATGAGCAGTATTGAGGAATTACCCATAAATAATTAATTTGTATCGACTACTCATTTATCAGGCCATCTATCATATTATAGAAGATGTTTCAAGAAAATATCATACAGTTTCCTTAAAGGCATGAAACTCAATGATGATACGTCAAGTGTGCTGGATGTTCATGAGCGATGGTAACTTCCGTAAAATGACCTATATGCATGTTTGCCTCCTATAGATTATAATTCACATACATACATACATTTCACGCCTTTTTCCCAGAAGGGGTAGGCAAAGGTGCAACCAGGACATCCATGTGTCGCCTTACGTGTTCCGTTCTAGGATTTGAAAGGGGGAAATCTATCGCTATTTCGGGCACAAATATCTGACTCTGGGCTGATAACATATATAAAAATCCAACATCACTTTGCTCGACCCGGGATTCGTACCCGAGACCTTAGCGTAATAATCATACCGTAGTACAACTACGCCACCGAGGCAGTCATATCATAATTTATCAGAAAATTTAACTGTCAAAAGTAGTAAAATTTATGAAAGGTTTTTTACAAAAAGCCATTTTAAACCATAATCCATTAATTATAGTAATGAAGACATCCAGCATCTGTGATCTAAGTAATGATATGAAGCTGATAATACGGTTTAATATCAAAGATGTGCTTAATTTGAAAGCTGTCAATTTCCATTATGCCATTTACTTCAAAGTTATCAATATGATAAAATATAATTATGTTTGAAGTATGATTTAAATTAATTCAAATTGATAGGCTGACAGAGCATAAAGCATGATAATAGTAGATTTAAGTATGAATATAGATGAAAAGAATGGTCTTTAAAACCATTTATATAATTGAATTCTATTGTGCATTTCATGTCGAAGTTTTTTTAAACAGCTAAATGACTACGCTGCACCTGAAGATCAGAATATTTTTACATTTATTAATTATTTTATTAATATACATTAAATTATCTATTTTTCGCCAAGAGAAACACACCCTGCTATTTTTATTACATACGTTTATAATATTATTAATAAATAATCCAACTAAATAGATGTTGAATTTTATAATCTCTTGAATGTATGTCATTCTTTTCACACACAAGATAAAATTGCAACTCGCAATACAACTACAAATCTTGGCAAATATTTCCAGCGCACAATACATCAATGAGAAAAAAAGCTAAACAAGAATCGTGCACCGTAAAATTGTATTTTAAATCATACAGCAAACTGAAAGTCACGGCTCACCGGCCACGAATCTGTTGGTCCGCGCCGCGGCCGATACATCACACTGGAATGACAAACAGTTGTGTTTTTGCGCGTTTCGCTTCGTTAAACCCTGTGTGTTCGCACTCGCGTTCTTCACGTTCGCTTTTTAATTGAGCTCTCGTTTTCGCATTTCGTAAGTAGCTCGCGAATTTGTTACTTTACTTCGTACATAGTTGATTTCACTTCGTTTTTTATGAGGCAGTGGTAATATCCTAGTAAAGCTAACTTAGTCATTCTGTGGAGATTATTTAACGAGCCACAGAATGATTCTACTACTTCATTATAGTTTTTATTTTCCTGAATTTCAAAACAATAATTAATAATATGTTAATTAAAAATAATAGATTAAGTTACTTAACTAAAACATGATTATATCAGTGATTTAATCCATCCAAAGGTTGACTAGAAGAGATCGCAGGTAGCGATGAGGCCGCCAATCGCAACATTGACTTTAACTTTTAAGTGATTTAATTGTTACTGTGTTATTCTCTTTTATTTTGTTGTACAATAAAGTATGTAAACTAAAATAAAACAGATAAATCTCACTTTGTTCTTCGTTACATTTTTGTGCAGATCTTACTTAGAATTTATGCATATGCCCTAACACTAAAATTAAAACTATTATAATTAACCTACCGCAACAAGTGACTGCCAAGGTGTGAAAATTCCGAATAAGCATCCCTTTGGCGATGCATTAATTGCCCCAAAACGCCAACTGAAAACTGTTTCGCGTCTTTTCACAATTTCAAAGGCGTGACGCGCTCTTTGACGGCGTCCTAAACATGGGGCCGGGTTGGGCGCATGGTTCCAGCTAAAAGCAGATTACAATCAGTAATTAAAACGTAGGTGCAATCATGGCGCTGCGCTGCCTGTGGGATTCCGGTGACACACTGGTTTGAGGGACTGATGATTATTTTATATTTAATTATTAAGTAATTTATTTATGGTATATACGGCCTGACACCTCTCAATCGTACTCTCGATTGTAGAAGAGACCCGTGTACTGCATTAGGATGTATATGGATTAATACCGATAAAGTTTTTATGGTAATTACGACATTGATGAATGTAATAATAAATGGCTTTAAAAAAGAGACAAAGCAAAAAGAGGCAGGTCGTGGTGCTAAGGGAGTTTCATGCGCAGTTTCTTCATCACAGCTTCAACACGATCCGAAGCGGTGGTAGCAATAATTAATGATTTCAAAGATCTCTTGAAAAACTATTTAAATAAAAAAATATTTTGATTTGATTATGATATTGTTTAATGTATTAATTTATGATTGTCGACGATCAAGTATCAACAGAATAGATTATTTCTTAGCAACAAAAAAATCCTTCCCGTATCCCATACCTTAATCAATATGACTATAGCAATTTTGTGGAATAATTTGACTTGTAACTTCAGAACTCCCAGTGGGTAAATTGGGTCCCATATCAAGGGTCAATTGTATGTTAAAAGAAGACACAGTCCTGTTTTGCTCGCTGTAAAACTCTACATATGTAGGCTAGGAAATTACACAGTCATGAATTTGATAGTCCATGAATTTATGTTACAATAAAATTTCCATTCGAACAACAATGTTGCTTTTAATAATCCGTTTCATCGGATATGTCATCAATGTAATTGCGTTCTAAAATACAATATATTGTGAATGTTTTTATTGGTTTAAAAACCCTTCGATCAATTGATAGATTACATGCATGTTCCGAACATTGTGACTAGTTCAATTTGTGACAGGGAGACAAACGAGCAAACTGTTACCTAATGGGTAGTGATCGTCACCATGCACTATATTTGAATTGACTTTAAAAAAAAGGCAAGGGAAAGAGAAATGGAAAAATAAAGGGGGAATATTCTTAAGTCTCTGATGATTCCACCCATCAAACATATTTATTAAGTACCAAACAACACTTACGTTACGTTACTTTCCTGTGAGATATCGCTCACAAAACCCTCACAAATCGATCTATTTGAATACGATAGCCTAAATTAACTTCTGCAAAGATCTACTATTAGATTACATACCTTATATCCTTTTCTACTGTAATAATCGGCATTTACAATTGTAATTAAACATAACAAATAGCTAAGTTTATTTAATAACTCGCTACTTCCAATAACTTAGCTGTTTTGTTGCCAGTTCTCAAAGCCAGTGTGTGCTCCACCTAAGCAGATGCC
This sequence comes from Deilephila porcellus, assembly GCA_905220455.2. Taxonomy (NCBI): domain Eukaryota; kingdom Metazoa; phylum Arthropoda; class Insecta; order Lepidoptera; family Sphingidae; genus Deilephila; species Deilephila porcellus. Next base: position 2,663,181 of record LR999977.1, on the reverse strand, counting down.
AGCACGTTGCGAGAGGAAGCTTCGGGCGACACTTTTAGTGCCATGAAAGCCGATATTCCGACAAAGGGGTTGTACATTACGTTTTTTGGAAACATGAAAGGGCTGTAAGCGCGAAAAATAAAGTGCTCGACTTCATAGGATATTAGCTTAAATGGGTTTGGAGACTTAACAGTTCACTAAGTATTACATTATGGAAAATTTCGACACATTTTTATATAATTTTAATTTTATCAATCCAGAGGGATTTCTAAGAGCTCACACCCGAAAAAATATAACGTATTTTAACATGTTGATGTTGATGGATTCAAAATGGATACTAAGGAATAGAATTATATTTTATTTAGAGTCTCCCGACACTGATCCAGTTCCCCTTCTAAAGTAGAAAGACTGTAAAGAAGCAAGCCTAGCGTAGTCTATTAGACTTCACACACCTCCGAACTTCTTACGAAGAACTAAAAATCTCAGGTTTCCATGCGATATTTCACTTTATCATCATGAATACTAAACAACTTTGAAAATTTTGGAAGTTATATGCCTCACGGTATAATCTGAAACCTCCATCGTCGTACGCAGTTTGTTTGTCGAACCTGAAACCTGTTACACTTGTGTAAGACAACAAGGGAGATGCACATCTTGTACAATAATTTCTAACGAAGCAAATATGAATATCCTACCACAGCAATACTATCACTATATCTATATCTATACATTTTTACAATTATAAAAATCTCCAAGATTCAAATGATAGTTTGCAAAAACGTCATGGTAAATACTGCAACCATTGGTTTCAAAGCATAGAGAAACAACAAAACTAGTAAGTAAAGTCAAGACTGAGAGCACCCAGAATTATATTGTGAAACATCCACGTACCAATAGCGAATGTTACAAAAATTCATTCCATTTTTACATCCAACAAAATAGCGTCGTAAAATTTGAAATACGTTTTCTAAAACATGAGTCTGCATCCTCATATAAATCCGGTTGAAACAGCACATTTAGCCCGTGATGTGACCTAAAACACGTCGCAGTCTATTTTATATGCCAATCAATCGCGAGATTCCCGGAGGATACGCGGTGCACTCCTCATTGATTAAATCGACGTATTTATTTTTTGAGCATATTTATGCTATGTGTTTTCGATCCGTATATATGTGGCCTAGATAGATATTGATGCTGGATTTACATTCCATATTATGTTAGGGGTTATGATTATGTTTATGAAGTTGGCTCTGTGCAACATTATTTATGACAGAGGTATAGAACCAGATGGATCAGTTGAAACGCAAGAGAATGAGTAGGCAAGCGGACTCTGGCATTCAGATGGAATAACGGAATAACGTATGATAGAACAAAGAAGAGAAGGTAAAGATTGTTTAGACTCAGTTGATGGGTGTCCGATCAAGAGATACAATTTTTAAGTATAAAGCTTCTAAAGTAGCTTTATAGCTGCCTCCCTTTCATTACGGAGATCGACGGTACAATACAAACTTGGTCTTCCTTCAACCTGGGCCTAATATAAGCCGTCTTTACTAAAATTTTGAATAAGAAGTCTTGAATTGAAATAAAATCCAAGAGAAAATTCTGACCCAATGTTGTCGCACCCCTCTACTCTGTCTACCTGTTTATTTATGGCACCGTGATCATTATAAATATACATACATACATACATAAACTCACGCCTTTATCTACGAAGGGGTAGGCAGAGGCGTCACTAGGGCACCCACATTTCGCCTTGCATGTTCTGTCCCACGATGTGATAGGGGGCGAGCCTATCGCCATATCGGGCAAAAATTCCTGACTCCGGGCTTATAATGAATCGAAAAATCCAATATCACTTTACCCGACCACCCAACTGCCAGGGACTCGAACCCGAGACCTCAGCTTTGTAACCGTACCGTAATACAACTACGCCACCGAGGCAGTCACTAATTGAAATATAAAACAATATTACAACTATGTGTTCAAATATTTAGCCAGGAATAAAACAAAACACATTTCCAACCCACATCGATTATGACTAAACAACATATTCCTTTATACCTTGTTGCACCAGTCTAACTATACGATAAGACAGATAACTTAGCCATTAGGCTAAGAGCTAGACATGTGTAATGACTTACTGTATTTATTTATACGCAATATTTTAATCTTCACGAGTTGAATTTTTATGTGTTTTATATTGTTATTGTCCATAGTTTTATTTGCCTTGATTTCTGTATGTTTTGTTTAATCAATTTCAGTGTGTTCTTCACCTACAATAGACCCATTGCTGACCATAAGCCTTCTTGAAGGAATTGGTTAATTATGAAATATGGAATGTAGTATGTAAATTAAACTAATATTTTGCACGCCTTGAATTAAAACCTTATTATTTTTTTCATTTCTGCTTTGTGTTATTGAGGTTTTTTTTCTATAGTTATCATTACCAAAACGTTTGGCTTTTCTTTCATTTTAAGTTGTTAATAGAAAAAAAATAGAAATTCGTTTTCAAATGTCTATGTTTAATATTCAGAGATATTACATATTTACAGCTAATAGAATTGGCGCTGTATCTAGCCGGAAATATTATCCCCGGAAGCAATTAGCAACCTACTCTAAAATTGCAATTCATGTTTTGATAGTCAGTTTTTTTATCCAGCTCATCTTCATATAAAATTATATATTTATCCTTATTTTTATTGCTTTTTGTTATTTTTCCTACTTATTAAGTATGTGATAAGCGGCTTATTTATTTTTATAATTATTACGAATATTCGCCCCAATGACAATAATGCTGCTCTGTTCTCTTTATAAAAAAAAATCGTCTAAAAATATAGACTTACTTGGATGGTCTCGTTGTAGTGTTGACTTCATAATGGCGTTATATCTGTAAAATGTCCATAAGAATGTCATGTCCACAAGAATTAAAATACCTTATGAAGATGGAGAATTAGCGTTGAAGATAAAACGTATATTAAGTTGCGGTGGTCAATTATTTATACTAAAAATGTCATTTACTTGAGAGGCTAATGAACCATCCTACTTTAAAATCATGTCATTAATGTTTTAATTGTTTTATTGTTTTACTTAATCGATCTAGACAACCAAACCATTTTTCCATTTTTATCATTCACAAACATCTACCCAACAAATTCCTGTCAAAATAAATTTCCCCATTTGAGTTTTGCGGTGTGACAATCATAATTTCACGATCGAACATTTTCAAAACAAACAGCGTTAACAAATAAATATGATTTTAATTCAATTTGATAAGTCACGGTGGGCACGCAACTGAGTTATCTGCGCAAATCATTTGCGGTGGTGCGGTCCAACTACATTCAGTTCTATTATTGGACGCGTGACCGCTTACGTTCAAATCCCTGAAACCATCAATGATAACTGTGTTAATCAGCCAATTGCAATTGTTTGTACATATAGTAATTACGCCGCGTCAGCTTGATTAGTTGTTTCACATTATTTATTTACATTGTCACGCGGATCAGTCCAATGAATTAATGTTTCGGATAGCAGGCTTAGCTGGATTGTTGGATTGTAATGAGTCTGTTAAGATTGATACGTTTCCTGTATTTGATGAAGCTGAAATTTGTAGCAATTAATACACCCAGTTCCACATAATTAACACTCAATTAGAACAAAATCTTGAAATATGGATGACTACTAAAGACTTAGTTTCTACAACACCTATACTTAACGTGACAAAAAGTACCGGACAATAACTTTGGGAAAACGGAATACTTTTTTCTTTTAACAATCAAGAAAGAAAGGATTTCTGTTTTTATAGCCTTTTTAAAGACCGATAGATGGTTCTTCATGGGCAATTTGTCAGTATACAAAAAAAACCGTATTTTTGAGTTAAACCATTTGCCATTCCAGGAAGGTCTAGGTTTAAGTAGGTAAATATCCTCCAATCAGAGTTGAAAAATACAAATAAAGTAAATATACCTCATTACAAAATGATACCAAGATCTCGTCACACCAACATACAGCTCCATGACAATTAAGTCTGAGTCACACTTGCATCGTAAATAATTGAGCAGGCGCCCACAGAGACCGGGCGAGCTTCCCAAATGGAGTGTGATTCTTGCTCCTTCAATACAACGTGATGATTGTAACTTTTTAGTCACTGGTCTGCCTTCCCTGTGGTGCTGTAAAGGGCAATGGAACATCTGACTTTTCAAGATAAGAGATTTGTTTATAAAAGTAACCTCTAATAACCTTGTATTGTCAGCTTTGAAAATTATGGGGGCAATATTGACTTGTATCAATATTGCTTTTAAATTAAAATCAGTGTTAGCAAAATAGTATCAATAATCCAGATTCGTAGTAAGAATAAAAAATACTCCAACTTGGTATTATTATTGATAATATAAATTTTATTCCAATAAAGTAATTTTATACATTTCGAGATGAATGGATCTCCGTGTAATAAACAGTTGTTTATAGATGAGTATTTATGCATGTAAAATTCAAGTTTGTGAGTGGCTACCTGCGCTACAGAATTTAATGTTTTGTGAGGAGACTATTTAATAAAATCGTTAACTATGTGACGCTGATAAAAATTAACTAAGACATAAGATGTTAAGTCTCATTATGTCCAGTAGTTACTCTGGTTACAATGTCCTTCAAACCGGAACACAACAGTGCATTTACACTGCTGTTAGGCAGACGAAATAGACATTGCGGTAGTACTTACCAGGGCGGCCTCTCACATATGAGAGAGCTACCACCAGTAAAAATGTTTCCTGTTCCATTATAGAAATAGACATTACGGTGGAAAATTAACTATTTAAATCACAGAAAGCTGCTTATAAATGTGTCGTATATAATGGATATAGTGGTCGATTTATGAGCAGAACAGCCCATGAATAACCCATTGTGAAGTTTTCCTCACAGACTTTCCTTAATTAATGTAATGGAGACGACGGCATAAAAAGGTGTCGGTTTATATGAGAATTTTATTTTGATGAAAGATATGTTTTATGACTTTTGATAGGAATTTTCCTTAGTAGCAGACGATGTGTAAATTCTTAATGTAGAAGTAGGGTGGTATAAGGTAACGGAGACGTGAAATTGACATTGCTATTTTGAGCCGACATTTATTTAATTTATTTTGTGGTTTCATGTTTATTTTTATCACGATGAGGTAACACATATGCCGACAAAATTGTTCCTATATAAGATATATCCAGATTGCGACTGAAAACGAAGCCAGGTGCTAGTATAAGTGACTTGACACAATGAACTAAAAATTTCGCAAGAAAAAAAAAGGTCAACTTTTGGATTTTTTTACTCATTGTCGTATTTTGGTATAAAGTTGCTTTTAGATAAATTAAGAATTAAAGAATAGCGTTAAATGCAACATGATTGACTTTTATTACTGGTTTGAAAATCGCGGATCATGTTATTATTACGAATAGATGCTGCTTTGAAATAAAAGTGATAGGTTGTTGGGACCATTTCAGTAAACAGTATCATGATAATCAGCCCTTAGCAATCGATTGCTGGGCTTTTCCAACAACAGTAAAGTAAATAAAAATGCTTGGAGGTGGTCCATAATTGGACTCCTGTGTCCTGTCTCTAAAAATTATAATAATAATAATTTGGAAATATATTTGCCAGCACTAATAATTATAAGTCTCTCTTAATTATACTAAGGAATATAGCAGCTAATAATCTACAAAAGGACATACAGGAATGCTACAATAACACAAGCATGTTAGAACCACTCCGTCGAACAAAGGAGTACACTTTGTTACGGATGGAAGTTTTTTCTTACAAAACCTGACCCTTTTTGCATGAGTGCTGGTGTGTATTGTACGTCTAGATTGTTTTGATAATATAGTTTCAAGGCTGGGGAAAGAAATTTTAATTTGTTTAGCGTGGAAGGATTGGGTTGGGAATTTTATTATATATATTTACAAGGTAACTTTTTATATTCAAAAACAATGATATTTTCAAAAGTTATGATTTTTTGACAAGGGCGTTGTATTTTAAAGAATTCCTTAACACAATAGTGACATATTGTGTGGAAATATGCTACTTTAGAGTGTTATCAGAGTCTTACCGATACACCTTCTAAATATCGAAGCGACGCTATTTTATGAATAGATTTTCAAATATTTTAATCGCCGGCTTGCGTTTCTTATTAGTAAACCAATGACTAATACTAATCAGAATATTCCGCGCCGGAATTTGTTTCTATCTAACTAAATAATTTTGGAACGTCAATCCTAAAACATTTGACGGCTGCAACTCATCGCACAACCGGAATTAAAACAACAACAGTAAAAACAGTCCACCTAAACTCTAAACAAGTTAAAACAATTCACGAAACAAAAGCCCGCTTGACTTCAGCAGTAAACCTAAAATAGTTGAGACAGTTTTATATTTCCATTAACGTTATCTTTAAATTGAACCTGTTCCGCAAACAGAAAGAGATTTGCATTGTAACCTTCATAAAACCGTGTACGTCTGCAACATTCCCAAAAGGTTAGTTAAAAAACGCGCCACGTCCGCCCGGATTTTTAGTGATGAAACAAACTCGGCCAATTCAATCTGAATTCACTGCCCCAAAGGTTCGACGATACCTTTGCATGGTACAATCGGATCGAGCCGCCCGTTCGGTCTATCTGCTGCTGTGATTGTTATTGCATCTAGTCGATTCTATTTTCTTTCTGCAGGTTCCTATTGTTGCTTTTTTGGACAGTTTGCTTTGACACATAGTGCGGTGCTTGTGTTTCGGGACAAAAAGTTGGATCAAATTTATTGGCAATGTTTGCGTGTTTTGTAGTGGGGACTTGTTAAGCTACGTTTGTGTATACGTGATTCGGGAAATCGAAAGTTTATTTCAAACGAATTAAAAGAGTTGTCGAGTTGAAAGGCTATACTATCATGTCGATGTCGAACATGGCCAAAGGTTGTTTAACATTTATATATATACTTTTATAAATTCTTAAAGCTGGTGGAATCTTGAAAAACCTTGACGACTATATGAAATTTACTTAATATTTTACCACTGCACAAGGAGCCAAAGAATTCCATCCCTACCATGGATGGCTGTCCTCAACTGTAGTTCAGCGAAATTTTACTCGGCATACAAGATTTCTGTGAAACCACCCTTCTTTTGCGGTGATTCCGACACCGACAACAACCAGAAACTTCCAAGAATAGAGCTTAAACAATTTTCTAAAGCAGGCTAGGCATCAACCGTTCCTTTAAAATTGTGTGTGATCATTGGCATCGGTCAGTACTTGCCATTTGGTAGGTCGTCTGCATGTCAACGTCTTGTTTTGTACAAAAATATGATTATCTTGGAAACTTACTTTGAAAAAGTTCCTAAGATAAATTATGTATATTAATACGATAAAACACAAGTATGAATTTAATATCAAAACGCGGGCGGGTACAGTTTTGCGCTGGAAAATCATGAGCATGATTCCAGGAATAGAAGCAATCCTACTAATATTATAAAGGCGAAAGTTTGTATGTTTGTTACTTCTTCACGCTCAAACGGCTGGACCAATTTTGTTGAAATTTGGTATGGAGCCAGCTAATACTCTGGATTAACGTATAGGCTATTTTATCCCGAAAAATGAAGAATTCCCGTGGGATGAGCAATGTATCTTCCCGCTCAAACGAATGGTCCAATTTTAATGAAATTTAGTATGAAGGTAGCCAATACGGGTTACAGAGCCCCGATTAACGTATACCCTATTTTTATATAAAAAAGTAACGTCCCCATGGGATGAGCAAAGTATTCAAATATGTATATTTGCTACTTTTTCAAATTCAAAGGGATGGGATTGAATAGAATATAGGGGGATAAGTGACATAAAAGCACTGGATTTCGTGGCTTGAGTCATGGAACAGAATGAGGCTGGAGAAGAAGGGATGTAACCGGAGAATCGGTATAAAAGGCGACAGTCACGTTGAGTTTGAATATAAAACAGTTGGTACGCGACATAATATATATTTCATGTGGCCAGGACTCAAAAAGTACCTGCACTCGGCATAGCCGTGTCAAGCCGCTAGTATATTATTATTTTTTATATTGGTGACTCAAATATATTCTAAAATATTATTTATTAAAGTAAATCTACCTAGTATATGATTTAAGGCGTTTGATACACTTAATACTAAGCTAACACCTACCCTTTAATTAAAAAGTTAAGAATTATCAAACCCTACGCGAAAACAAATATTTATTAATAGAAGATTATATTTTAAAACGTTAGTTTATTCAATAAGTACGGACGAGGCAGCACTCAATCCTTCAGAAAAAAAATCCAATTTTCGATAGACCATTTTTAACAACAGCTTACAAAGTACATCCAGCTATTAAACCGAACAAATCGTACACATGACAATAACACACAAGTGATGAATAAAAGTCCGCGGAACAATATCACAGATCCGAAAATGCCATCAATAATTCAGCCAGTTAGCCGCGATCTTGTTCGACTGATTTAAAACCGAATACATCGCATCACCGACGGAATACAGAATTAGCCAAAATAAAAATAGTTTTGAATTTTCCGTTTCAACCCATCAATAAACAGAGCCAGTGGTCGTTACAAGCCGATTTGCGATAAAAAATATTTTATAGCGTTCATATGTTTGGAACGGTATGCAAAAACGTGTTGTTGGTACGTTTTTTGAATTCGGTAATGCTGTTTAGCTGCGTTTGCGAACGGCGTGGATGTGAGGGGATCACGATATTCAGATGGAGATTGGTAATATTAATGTCAAAACGAATGTAAAAGATTTTAGTTGGATTAATTTGTAAGACTAAACGGCGAATATTATGTTCATTCTTCATACCTCATTTATTTTAAATATAATTACAATATTTAAGTTAATTTCCTTTATCTTTGTCATCGTGTGACATAGGATTACTGATCACAATGCCCTGAAGGCTTCCTTAAGTCAGTACTAAAAATTTGGAACTCAAATGATGATCAACTCTTTTTTATTATTGAGTCATAAAACCATATTATTTAAATATTAGGTACCTTAGTCTAATTTCAAAATAAAAAGCGCCTTGTTAGGCAGTTTTTTATTGTTGCTAAAGAGATACGTGACGTGGCTACATATTAAAAATGTAATTAAGTAATCTTTACGACGTAAAATTTTATTTAACCACTTTAAGCTTGTAACTTTTACAGCTAATCAAGTATGGATGATACACAAAACGCAATATAATAATCTGCTTATCTTTATCTATATATATCTTTAGCCACAGCAAGTCCACTGCTGATCATAGGTTTATACATAATATGCTTAGTACATTTTTATTGTTATCCAAATGGCGTACAGGCAAGCGAAGTGTCGGGAGCCCGCCCACAAAGTGGACGGACGACCTGATTAAGGTTGCAGGAAGTCACTGGATGCAAGCCGCTTTCAATAGGTCAATGTGGAGAACCTTGGGGGAGGCTGGAGAACCTTGTGGCTGGAGAGAGTGAAAGAGAAATAGCTAGTGAATGAGAAATGGCTATACAACATTTAACTTAGAAATAGTAGAGACGCTAATAATATCAGCTTGTTAAGCTTCTGGGTCAGATCTGCTTTTATAAACATCTTGTAGTTAATCCATAAAGATAATAAGGACATTGTTTGATATCACGATCAACGACAGTAAACCTGGCGTATGATGTAGTATCACCACGCTCAGTGCTAGAGTACAAGGCTGAATATTACTATCCTTTTCAAAGACAAAGGTCGTGCTACTCCATCGCAATCATGAAACGCTACATATGCAACAAACACTAATTTAATCACAAAATTCCCAGCAACAAAAGAGAAAACATCATCACAACTAAACGAGCAAACCGCCAGCAATTAAGCGGGGAGAATCCACGGAACACAATTCACAAACAGGCCGCACGTAAGTAATAATATTAAAACAGTTAACAGGACTAGGGCCACATAAATCCACAGAGTAAAAACGTGAAGCAACACAATGTCCACGTAATCTCGTTAGCGACGCGCTAGGCGAGATACAGATTGAGAGCGCCCTTCTGAATTATTGATGAGTGCTCTCTGTACCGTCGACCGCTCTGCTTGTGATATAGTAATGACTTCGAAATTTTTTATGCGTCACATGAGATGCCCGAGTTGTTCCGTCAGACGTTTTAATGAATTTCAAATTAATTTTCAGTCGGCTTCGGGCCTGTTAGTGATTTTTATGTTGATAGTGAATGTGTAGTGTAGTTTATTTTAGGTTAGTCTTGGTAAGATCATACATAATTTGATTGGTGGATTGATTTGTATCATACAAATTTGATGTGATGTGGCAGATTTGAAGTTACGTTTCGTTCTAATATTATGTTGTTTTCTCTTCTACTCCTCTGCTAGGTCTATAATGCTACAAGATCCACGGTTTTAAAGGTCCTCATTAATAAATTTAGATTGGCAGTTAGTAAAACACGGCTCTTGGTATAACTAACCCAGCTTAATTGAAATGCAAGAGACGGCATGCAGATTTAGTCCGTGACTTTAAAATTCTGTCACTACTACCAGCATTCCACTTAGTCAAAACAAAGCCTTTTTCATAATCTAGATTATTTCCCTAACCTAGGGTAAGGAATGTACCCTTAATCTAGGGTAGCTGGGTGGAACCTTAGTATAGCTTAATGTCTAAGGCTATAGAGCTAAACAAAACGTTGAGGAATTAAACATATTATCCTACACACAAAAGGACAAACGAATGTCTAACGTGTTTCTAAAAAGTTGTCGAGAATCTTTATTCAGCATCAGCTTATTCAATCATAACACAGTTCCGGTATTGAAGAATTAAACTTTTATATAAAAATGCTCCACTGCACGATCGGAAACTACTAAAATTCATTCGATAACTTTCCCGCTCGCCTTTATTTACAAAATCTGACGTAGATAAACAGAAGAAAGTTTGAAAATTAAATCATTTTTCCGAGTTGTAGCATCTGCTAACAACTGGCTGCAGATATTTTATACCCTTGGAATGGAATTGAACGTTATTTCTAGATGATATATCTTTTAAGTGTTGAATTTATGGGAAATAGCATTATTCTCAGCTGTTGCGGTTTCTGAGAATCGTAAAATTTAGTTTTCTCTATGGTATTTTTCAACCAAAAGTATTTAAGGGACTTCAAAAATAATGCAATGTCTAGGTTAGCCACTTTTATGATTTGTTGTTTGGTAAAAAGTTTATTTTAAATATAATTTACTTTAAAAAGATTAATTTCCAGAGCAAAAGAATACCAATTCGTGTATAATGTTGTAATTTTGTCTTGGAATGGTAATATTCTCCTAGAATGTTAGTTATGAATAGTTTCCGATTGTCTAATAGTAGCAATACAAACAAATATTAGTGTATTCGTAAATACTTGGATAAAAATAAATAGAGTATTAACAGCTGCCTTAAAAAACTCATGGATAGCCTGTCGATGGATATAGATTGGAGTGGATGGCAAGCTGTTACCATTAATGACACACATCTACGTTCCGCACTTCATTGGAACGGTGACAACCCACGCGAACGATTTTTCAGCGGAGCAACCTACGTGTGACCCGTATCAGGTAAATGCTTGGAGATCCAAGTTATTAATAATAGGGGCTTTGGTGTTTTCGAAAGACTTACTCTTAAAGAACATATTAAGATTAGTAGATTCAAGCACGGTATTATGTATTTATGAGTGTCAGTATAAGAACAAAACAAATGTATTACGCCTTATACTGCTCTTTCTTTCTTCTATTTATATATCTATACCATGGTTGCCTGCAAGAAATTACCTAGTTAGATAAGCGGCGATTTGCAAGTAGTATTCATGTAGAGTTTAATTTATGTTGGTCGTATTTATGGAATATGATTATTGATTATGTTTGTTTTTCTTTTTGATTATTTAATTTAATTAAAATATTTAATTTTGTTTTGTTAATCTTACATAATTATTTTTACGCTAAGTATGATTGTTCTTAACAAAACAAACGAATAGGTTGAACTGTACGTTTGCGTTGGAAAATATAAGTATATATAAAAAAAAACTAATTGATAAAAGATTTTATTTATTGTGTAATTTTTTAATTTTATCTCTGAATATTGCAAAAAAATATTATGTAAATAATTACACGCTCACTGACTGAATAGGATAAGATGTGATTTTAATCGTTTCGATTAATATCTAAATAAACGTATCCCATAATACAATAATACATTATAACTGCGTTTAACTTGACAAAACTTTTTTCTGTGCCGAACTTTTAACAAAATTATTTACTTCGCCGATACTTTAAAGAATCTTTATCATTTAATCTAATTGATTTGGCAAACATTCTCAAGTTAGCAGTCTCCTCACAAAAAACATCGTTTACCTTATAAAAGTTATTTGTATAATAGCAGGGAAAATACTTAAAGTAATTACCTCTGGCCGGGATCTTGGAAATACTGTTTCCTTTTACGAGTTTGCTCTTCTAAATAAAATATATACGATTTTGTGTTGTTAGTTTAAAAGATGGAACGCTGAAGCGTCGGATCGCTTTTGATTTACAAATATTTTAGTATCTTAAAAACGTTTTTGGTTTCAAAATCTTTTTGTTGTCTTATTTATATTGGCGTAGACAGGTTTAGACTGGTTGCGATTTGGTTAGTTGAACAAAGGTCACTTAGACAAGCTTGGTCAAATTTGGACATACGATTGTATATACAGGTTATATGAGGACCGCGACCGAAAACGAAGCCAGGTGGTAGTATTAGCGACTTCAGACACAACGAAAGTAAAAATTTCGCAAAAAAAAAAACGACTACTTTTTTTTTGTAATTTTTACTTATCGTCGTATTTGGGTGAGTTATCCTAAAATAAAGTATTAGTTTTTCTAAAATAAAGATATACACATCTTCATTTTTAACTTAAATGGTACGTAAGGGTTTAAATTAGTATTTTCACAAAAACTAGGTATTTACCACCCAAACAAGATGATTTAAAAAAAAAATCTAAAATAATATTATCTGCCACTGTTTTGGTGAAATTTTTATTTGCATCGTGTTTGTAACCACTAAAACTACCACCTGACTTCGTTTTCGGTCGCAGTCTTGATATACCCAGTATATTATTTGTCGTCATCAAGTTGATTTTTAAAAGCGGAATGCCAACGCCACCTTTAGGCGTTCAAAACAATCTTTGTGACATTGTGACTAGAGATTATCCGCAGCGTGCCGGTCTGGAAGGCCGGAGACACTGACATACCCCTTTCACCCCTTTCGGCCTCCCCCGGGGTACCAAAAGGGGAGCTTAATAGCTTTTACTCTTGGACAAAAAAAAGTGGCTAGAGATGTCAGGAGCTTCATAAAAAAGAATGTGAGGAACATCTCAACGATCTGTGAGCTAGCAGAAACGTTTGTTGGGTTCAAGAGAACTAATAGCATCATCTGAAAATAGTTCTGTGTGCGCGTGGAATATGATTGTGATTAAGTACGTACCTACGAATTGATCCGACATTTCCCCACATTCGCCCACGATACTACGTAAGATCAAGTTAATCAAGATAATTTCTGCCTTCTATTAAAAAAACCCTGACACTAACACTACGACGTGTACGTGTAGATTGATTAATACCCGCTATCATGTTTGAAGCCTGATCTAATTTGACGGCATTTGAAACAAACAGATGGATATGAGGGAATGAGTTCAGGACAAATGACGATCACGGATTGTGGATGTCGGTTAGACACGTAATGGATGCAATTATCAGCCTGTCCGAAACAATTCCAATGAAATGCAGATTACTATTCAACGGTTTCTTTTCTACAGGGTAGAATTGAACGCGGATTGGAATATTTAATTGAAAAATGCAATGATAAAAATAAACGGAGCAATTATAAATGGAAATATTGATGCAAGGATTGGTGTTGGTTCGAAAATTAAAAAATGTTTATGAAGTGTCAGACTGTAATGGTGCAACATCTATCTTACAATTATCGATAACCTACAGAATGGCACTGTTTATATTATTATATAAATATTGTTTATTAGATGCAAGAAATTCAGGGCATGGTAATTAAATAGCTGATCCAAAAAAAATTGCATAAGCATTAATTGATTATTTAGCGTGAAGATAAATAATCTGGGTTTCCCAGAACTAGACGATAAACTGGCCTATTAACACTTTGCCCGACCATGGATTCGAATCCAAGACCCAAGATCTGTAGTCGTACCGTAGTACAACTACGCCACCAAGCCAGTCCTATGCCACCGAGGCAGTCCGAGTTGATCAATAAATAATTTATAAATTCTTCTTTGAGGAATTCGATCATATTTCTTGAAAAATACACTTGTTTTGATATAATTTGGTTTGTAATTCTTAAGCTTATCTATCTAACATTTCAAAACGTCAATTAAAATAATAAATTATGGATATCACTGGTCACAATGCTACAAAGTGTTGGTCAAAGTAGATTCTTTTTAACGTTTACTAGAATAGCTATATCTTGAAAACTATTTGGGATAGGGCTATATTTTTTTGTTTTTGCTGTGCCGCCATAGTTTGGTCTATCACCCGTTACCAGTTTATCGTCTTGTTCTGGAACAACAACACCAAATGCGTGGTGGCCTGTTGGTAACGGACCAGACGCGGCTGCCTACATGTTCACGGTGGTCGCGGGTTCAAATCCCAGGGCACACCTCTAACTTTTCGGAGTCATGTGTGTATTGATAGTCAATCACCACGCACTCTAACGGTGAAGGAAAACATCGTGAGGAAACCTGCATAATGTAGCGATTTTAAAGAATTTCTACAGTATGTAAGTCCGCCAACCCTCACTAGGCCAGCGTGGTCGACTATATGACCTAACCACTCTCAATCGATTCTCTCGATTGCAGAGTAGGCTCGTGCCCAGCAGTGGGACATATGTGGGCTGATACATATCTGGAACACCCTGTATATATTGCCTTACTGTTCAAACAATTAATTACACGCGGAATGCTTTCACTATAGGTAATATAATATTCAATAATCTACTATCGCAATTGACAATTGATTAGTCTTGCATCACCGCACGCAGGGTGACAATAATTAATTACATGTACTTATGCAATGACTAATACTAGCTGTTATTAAATTTTAGAAAACGGAAGAAACCATTTTTTTGTTTTATTATTATCTCATTCAGTATGTAGTATGTTCAGTTATATGGAGACTTTATTGCTTAATTTTACTTTCAGGCGTGAAAAACGGACTATACTTGCCTTTCCTATATGATTCATTTTGCTCACTTCGAGAAATAAATATTATAAGAAAGTAATAATACGTTGCCGTTCTTAATATAAAAATTAGGGCATAAATATATTATGAGTTATTTTATTTAAAAGTAAAATTAGTGCAGTTGAGTTTTATTTGCGTTTGATGAAAGTATACGAATCGAAAGTAATAGATCAGGACTTAGGATGGGCCAAAATAGAGATGCTACGTCTCTGTCCACCCCTTAGAAACGAAGGCGTGATAGTCATGAATATAAACAAATTACCAATACACCAATCATCACAGGGCAATATTCAAAAACCATCCACATTATTTTTGGATAACGGTAAAGAAAATTACGAGCTCAACCAGATTACCAGAAAAGGCACGTCCAGCGTCAAATCTAACAGGATAGTGGTCGAGGCATGAGCGTGTGACGTTAACGCTATAATGGCTTCAGATGTTATCGCGTAATGTCGGCACAAATTGAGCTTCCTCGCAATTAGCCAGCGTAATGGTCCCGGAGTGGATTATTTCGGATGCAGGTGGGTTGTGTCTTAAGAGCTATCCTCTTGTTTTGGGTGTGACATTATGTAATGGGAGTATTTGTAGAACCCTTTCTCTGATCATATTGTCATAATCATGATATTATGTAAGATATACATACATAGACTCACGCTTTTATCCCAGAAGGGATAGGCAGATAGGCAGAGGCGCCACCGGGATATCCACATTTCGCCTTGTATGTTACATCCTACGATGTGATAGGGGGCAAACCTATCGCCATATCGGGCACAAATTCCTAACTCCGGGCTGATAATGAATAGAAAAATCTAACAAATATCGAATCTTTCATTGTGCATCCAGTTCCGGAAAAGCCGGCATAATTTTCTTGACCAGCGACAGATAACCTACTTTACTCATTTGGCTTTCTATCTGGACAGCCTCTACCTAGATATAGTTAAATCAGATTGATGCACAAGGGTATAAAAAATATGATTATGCCTTAATAATAAACGTAGGTAAGTTTATTTCAGAAATAGGAAAAAGACACAAATCAAAAGTTTGCCTCGGATAAAAATCCACACTAAAATGTCACACTATGTTCCACTAATACCGTATGTGACGACGGAGCTCGTGTTATACCGAGTTTATTAATATAACGACCTTCATATGTTTCTTTCTAAAAACATAACATTCCAGTAGTGCTATATGATATTGATGGTTGAGCGTAAGAATTTTAATATCAACTTTCTAATACAATATGTGAAAATTAACATTTTTCCATTATAAATCTGTCACCATGTTTCTCCTATTAGAGATTTACTTTAATAAAAATGACTGTATCTTATTCCGCACGTCTTAGGCTATCAGTTTGCTCTGTCTCCACATATTAGACAATATTTTTATTCAATTTCATTAGGATCGGTATCGAGACTAAGTCATGAAAAGGTTGCACACAAATCTGATTGAAAATTTACTTTATTCAAAGATAATCCTCTGGTATTACGAGTATAATTTAAATATGACTTCTGGCGTATGACCGCCACGGCTGGCTCGGACTTAGTCTAATCTGTAGGTCCAATTTTCGACGACTTTTTTCAACATTTGTGGCCGTATATCGGCAATAATGCGGCGAATGTTGTCCTCCAAGTGGTCAATCGTTTCGGGCTTATCGGCGTAGAATAGCGACTTCACATATCCCCACAATAGTCTAGCGGCGGTAAATCGCACGATCTTGGAGGCTAATTCACGGGTCCGAAACTTGAAACGTTGTGCGAAAACGTTTCATAGTTAATCGAATTAATTGCACTGATGGACCGATGTTGACCGTAAAATGGTCGTAAAGCGCTATACATTTCGAACAGAACCATGATTTTCAAAATAAATTTGTACAATTTGTTGTTGTTCAGGCATCAGTCTACTCATGATGAAATGTCAAACTAAACTAAACATAAATCACTTAGCAGCTGACAAAATGGCCGCCAGTTAAAAAAGTGTTGCCAGCAAAAGTTTATACCTCTATAAAAAACACCCTTTACTTCTAGGACCGTCGTATGCAGAGCCATTTTTGAAGGTACCAACGTTTTGACACGACAACGTGAATACAACCCTTTGATTACTGATAAATATTAGACTGAGTATCCGCCGACAAAATAACTAGCCGCTAGCTCTTGCCAGTCGTCGCGATTATGACGTGTTCTCCACCATCCTGTACGAAGATTTGTATCCGATTTGATCCGAATATCCTACCACCAACTAAAATCTATACATATCTACATAGCGTTCTGTAAAGCTTGTTTATTACTCCGATGCCGGATAATTAACCTCATTAGCGGTTACCTGCAGATTCTGATTAAAATTTGTAATCACGTACACGAGCGCCGTACCGTTCTTCCAGTATCGTATATTATAAAAAGTAATATAATTACAGGTTATTTGATATTAATTGAAGGAAAAATACGTGGAAAAATATGTATTGAAGTAAACGCTGTTTTAGTAATCGGAAATAAATTTTTGTTTGTGTGACGCATATTTTTTATACTGACATGACATGGCTATACTGATTGAAATAATACTAACACGGGGCGGACCCGTAACCACGAAAGCTGTAAAGCAATCGAAACGTCGGGAAGTTGAAAAATGTAACAATTAAACCAATTAACATCCGTAAAAAATAGTTTTATTTCAATGTGTAACATTTGCGTAAATCTAAGAAACCATTATGGCTATACCGTTCCCTATGGCAGTTGCTATATCTTCTATGTAACAGACAGTTGTGAGACTTCACGGTTAATATTTATTGACGAGTTTTATATTACTAACAGGTTTTTTTTTTATATTTTGGACCTTCTGTATCTGTATCAGCCCACATACGTCTCAATCTAGTGCATGGGTTTCCTCTACAATCAAGAGTACGATTGAGACGGGTTAGACCATATAGTCTTACCGTAGAAATTCTTCCAAATCGCCACGGTATGCTGTTTTCCTCACGATTTTTTCCTTCACTGTTATACTCGTAGTGCGTGGTGATTGACTATCAAAACGCACATGACTCTGAAAAGTTAGAGGTGTGCCCTGGGATTTAAACTCGCGACCACCGTGAACATGTCGGCAGTCGCGACTAGTCCGTTGCCAACAGGCCACCACGCACTTACTTGGACCTTGCGACTACTAAACCTAGGCCAACTCTCATATCCTCCTAAACCTACGGAAATAAAGACACAACCAGCTACCATATCAAACCCAAACACACCTTCTTGTAGATTCTTAGTCTTTACAACTAAAGCCTTTTTCATAGAAAATTAAAAATCCCTATTATTTTATTTATCGAATGTTTTGTCCCCTTAGAACTACTTTTGAATTCAGTTTGAGCGAAGAAGACAAAATATTCGATAGGTAAAATAGGTTTTAAAACTTTCTATGAATAAGGCGGCAAGTCTGTTAACACAAGTCTTAACAGGCATTAAAATCAACATCAGCACTGCAACTTCTCTCAACAATAAGCGCAAATAAAACGTACCGTATTATGCACCCCTCAAACTTACTCTCAGTTTACTCAGCCCCGCTTCATAAGGCGAGTCAGCAAAAACGAAACAGTCAAGTTTCCGCCCCGGTAATTAATAAATAATCTGTACTCCCAAGTTGCGATCATTTCGACGAAAGTTGCCCTAATTACCTCTTAATCTGCCGTTGATCGGGAACGATTTGCTAGTTAATTAATTTTATTCTTAATTCGGGCTTTTGGATGGCGTTTGATTAATTGATTGAATTTTAATCAGTCCTGTCGGTTTTGGTTTCTTTGAGTTTGTTGTTCTTGTCTTAGAGGGTCTTCTTTGGAATATTTTTGTTTTTTAAAAAAATCATTTATTAAAATTACGGTAATGAGAGTGTATGAGCAACTGCACACCCAACTGGATAGATCAGTTCATGATGTATTTATTTATTATTTATTTATTTATTCTTAACTGCACATAAAAAAGGAAATAAAAAACACTTAAAGATATTACAGATTAACAAAAAAAGTACAGATGGCGGTCTTATCGCTCTAGGCGATTTCTTACAGACAACCTTAGGATGGATATAAGAAAAGGAAAACAAGAGAGGGCAGTCTAGAATTTAAAGGATACAAGCACTAATAAAATAAAAAAGGATAAAATTAAGAAGAAAAAAAATAATTATTATTATAAACAACTTATTTATATTAATGTATAAAAAATATATACATAAACATATACACATGTGTGTGATGTGTGAATTTTTAAATTAATTCTACAAATTGTTTTGGTCTAAACTTGAATATCAGGAGAATTGACGATACAATTGAAACTGATAAACGATTAAACCTCTCGTATTTTGGTAATTGCAGTACTTTATGAATTAAGTATCCACCAAGGACAATTAGTTACCCTCACAACAATGGCGGATTTTACATCTCCTTTGCGGTCGCTGTCTAAGCGACATGAAATTCCTACCAAAAGCACTTGTTGGTAGCATTTACTAGAAATATATCTACCACCTTTTAAACCATGGTCACTTCCACCAAACACTAATCATCACATAGACTACCTTCTAAAAATAACATTAACAAAACACATAGGATTCGATCGAGACAAAGTTTTTTATGCGGAAGCCGAAGTTCAGACAGGATTCCTTAATTAAACTTATAAACTTGATACGGCTGTTACATTAACTAAATGAGATGGTTTTATCAAAGGCCCTACAGTCGGGGAATTTTCCGTTTGCTTTCACTGCGCCCCGCTCACATGAAGACGTGACTTGTGAAAGATGTAATTAAACAATTTTCGCATCACGTGCATTTTATTTTAATATATCACTAATTAGAAATGTTATAAGATGGATATAAATATGTAGGAAATTGATATGACTATTAATAACACAAATGGAGAAGAAAATCTATTTTGAAGCCTTAAAAAGACAGTGCTCAAAGCCACACTCAATATAGTTTGGATTTCAATGTAATACGTGACTAGCGTTGTATATGTATAAAAAATCAAATTTTCGGTACCATACCTCAACTCGAAACAAATATTTGTCGATCACAAAAACATTTGTTAGCACGTTACGAGAACACAACTTGCGACATGTTAATGTAACTTCGGCTTTTCCTCCAATAGGTCATGAAAACTGTTATATTAATGTGACTTCCTATAAAGATGATGATAAACATAAAAGACTTTGAAACATTCAATATTTTGTTCTATCAACTTATAACGTAGCACAAATTCATAATAATATGTAGGTATTCATGTATTCATAGCACTTGATTCTTTAGAAAAAGTGCTGATCACGATATCAATAAAGAAAGGTTCTGTGTAAACATCCTTTTTTCGTGTAAAGAGCGGACGCGAACCTCTGATATATGCAAGTTTTTGGGATCAATTGTTTTTCTGAGACGTAGCAGTTATAATAAAGCCTTACTCCTACCTGCTGATTTCCAGTTTTTTTTATATGTAAAATTCGTTTTTATGCGTAAAAAAGTCCAGGAACTTCTCTCGGAGAAAAGAACTGGCAACTAACGACCCTGATTCCAATGAAATATTTTTTTTTCTGAGGTATTCAGAGATGTCACTTATGCCATTCACATTGTCAGGCTTATAAATGTATCTTAAGATGATACAAAACAAAAAAATATAACTTTGGATATTTAATCGACTAGCCAATATAAAAGAAATATTTCATAAATATCTCAGACGCAGCTCAGCAATAAACAATTATGATTCCAGACAAGTCCTAGAGAGCACACAAGAATCCCTGTGTTTACTCGAATTCCGACCTCGGTAAATATTCGGCCGGCTTTTTTCCAACGTGTGTAGTGACGTGGAAACAGGACAAAAGACTTTGGGTTCAATTCAAAGGATAATCAAATAGTTTACGGTCGAGAAACATTTTCGTTGGGTACTTTTAGAGTCGCAGGTTTATTTATACTCACAATACTTCGTGAAGGTTCTCTCTTTGACAGATCATTTGTGGCAAATGAAATGGGCATGCACTGAAGTTTTACATCTGCGAAACAACGCCGAAAGCCTTTTGTAACATATGGTAGGGTTAAAGGGTTGATGTTATGAGTTCTGGTGAAATATTTACAATAAGGCCCCGATATAGGGAAATTGTGTTGTAGCAAATGACTGTGATTTTATGTCGGGAGAAATGCCTTGGGGAAATGGGTTTTTCTTTATCGCACTCTTGAATCTATGAAGGGTTAAGTCATTTTGTGAGAGAATTTTTAAATATTGTAAGTTTATTTTTCAAATTAAATTAAATTATTATGATAGAAAATTATGTAATTTATTATTCAATTGTCTGTTTTCGTTGCGTAGTGAAAACCTACAATTTGGCAGTTCAGTCCTGATCCAGCGGAAGCGCTTGCTTAAACTCAAGTATCGCTTATCAGAAATTAGAAAGTCATGTTGTCGTTACGTAGGCGGCTCTTGAAACGCATATATATTAAAATAATAATGAGCATTCCTGGGAATCACTCTAAAAATAATCTAAATTCAAATCGAAATCCATCCGCTGATTCGAACAACATTGTACTATTCAAATTCAGAATCGCATCCGGCTAACCAATCCAAACAATCTTGCATAAACCACCTGATCAGTATAGAGGATGATAACCCGGCTAAAATTAGCAGACACTAGTACGTGCTGAATCGTACACACCAACGTCCCATTACCAGGATACATGCATGAATGGAACTAACAAATACAAACAATTGTACATAGCAGTATTACCATCTTTATTAGTCGGGAGTCTGCGTAATTTGTATGGGAGCTGGCTCTCATATTTCCCGCCTGGCTTTATTTAGGCAGGCTTCATTAGCATAATACTGCATTACCGGACGCGCAGTTTCGCTGTCCCGTACGCCTCGACCGTATTTCTGTCTAAGTAGCTGCTCGGTTTTTGGGAACTTTAGTTCAACGATTAGTGTATTGCTTTTTTTCATTTAAAATGGGTAGAATTACTCTGAACAATATTTTGTGGAAATCTTTGAGTTTTAAAAAGCTTTATTCAATAATTTCATAAGATATGAATCAATAAATCCTCCCTTTTCCATATTTTTATCATTTTCCAGGCTTAAATGCATGCAAACAAAGCACCTAATTTTCACGACGCGTGAAATGTTTTTAGACGACTTTAGCCGTTTTTGTTTTGCTTTAAAAAAGGTTGATAATTTATTTATTTATTATATTCTTTATTTTACACAATACATGTAACAATTTAAAGAGACAATAAAACAACATGGTACAAATTGCGGTCTTATTGCACTAGGGCAATCTCTACCAGACAACCATTGGATGGATTTATAAGAAGGAGAAAGAAAGGGCAGATTCTAAATCTAATCTTCGCCATTTTGAACCACAACAATTTCTCTACTGAACACAAGCCGTCCACAACAACTCCCAAAGTGAATTTGCGAAGGGCAACAACATTTATAAACAACCTAGTTATGTATGAAAGCTGGTAAACCGAAGTCGTCGGAATTATAGAAAAATAAAATTAAAAATATAATATACTTGCATGTTTAAATTAGTCTTTTTATGCATTTTATTAATCGTGACAAAAACAAATTAACGATTAAGCTATTCGAAATAATAGGCTAACAATATTGGCGCAATTCGTATAATTATGAAGAATGTCGCATGTCGTCGCCTTATTACCGAGTACCGACGACAATAATTACCTATGCTAAATTTTATCGCTCCGCCATTTTCTCATTCTTCAAGGTTTAATTTTTATATGTACTTCAGCGAATTTTATAAAACTTGTTAGCTGTGAGTCGGAGCAGCTCGAAGGGTTTCGTACAGAAATAAAACCAATATTGGTAGAACCGCACGCTTCATAGAGTTTTTGGCGTCGTGTGCTGTGAACTATCCAAAGTTCGATTGCCAAGTCGGGCACAACACTTCATATTTCAACTTGACATATCTCATATTAATAACATGGACTGAAATTGTGTCTAGCATGACAGCAGCAGGGTTCAACGCCTATTATTTTTGTACGGAAGTAAAGACAAACATCCAAGAACGGCACTACAAGCAAGCACATCTCTCCCTTGTTGGAACACATGTGTGAGATTTCTTTTTTTTTGGGTATGTCTTGGCTTTAGTTGCATTTGGCTACAGTGAATGGCTGGAAATGGAATGGCTTTGCTCTCGCAAATATAAGCAATATAACATACCTACATACATAAACTCACGCCTTTATCCCCGAAGGGGTAGGCAGAGGCGCCACCAGGACACCCACATTTCGCCTTGTATGTTCCGTCCCACGATGTGATAGGGGGCGAGCCTATCGCCATATCGGGCACAAATTCCTCACTCCGGGCTGATAATGAACAGAAAAATCCAATATCACTTTGCCCGACCTGGGACTCGAACCTGACACCTCAGCTTTGTAGTCGTACCGTAGTACAACTACGCCACCGAGGCAGTCAGTAAGAAATATATTTAAGGCATTATTTTGACATGTAATTATATTACGACAATATTTTATGTAATAAGTTCATGAAAGAAAATATACTGTAATTTTAAATAATTTAGTTTAAGTCTGATATATTTAAGAAAATAGTTTAAAAAGGCAAACTTTTACAGATAGTATTAACTTTACGGTTCAAAAGATCTTGTGGATATAGAATAACTAGATTTAACAAACTCACAAGTAAAAATATCGGAGTCTTAAAGTTTAGATTCTTCTTTATGTTTACGGAATCCTGAATGTGATTTTATGTTCAGCAATAAATGCTAACATTCCGGCGCGACTTTATTGTTCCAAATGGCTGAATACATTCGATAAGTTTTGAAATAATGCACTTTTAATAAAATAAATTGGAGTGAACAATAATTCCAGCAAGTCGATGTGGAGATCCTGGAAAACCAGGTTTATGGTCAGCAATGCACTTTCTCCAGCTGAGGAAGAGGCAGAGAGAAACAATAAAGGGTAAAAACTTCAGCAGAAAAGAAAAGAAAAAAAAAGAAGACAGTTCGTGTTGCTGAGGAAGTTTCTTGCGCCGTTTCTTCTTCACAGCTACAACACGTTCCGAAGCGGTGGTAGCAGGAATTAACGATTCAAAAGATGTTGTAAAAGACTACTTGAATAAAGAATATTTTGATTTGATTTGAGCAGTCACACTCAACTGTAATGTGGTGGTAAGAAATCCGTATCCAGTAGGAAAGCGGCCAACATTCATCATGGCGGAATACCCATCATAGTGATCTTAAGTGTTCCGATTGTCGAGTATACAGTTCAATCCGTATATATTCAGTTTCAACCAAAGCGACACAAATATGTCGAACAGTAAAAGATAGCTCTAATTAAATTGCATCATGAGCATAGCGGTCACTGTCGTAACAATTCTAAGTTGATATAAAACCGCTCTCTTTCCAATCCAATTAATTTAAAAACATCAACTTCGAACCAAGAAGACCTCGACAAGTAATCAATAAGTCTTTATTCGAGCGAGCCAAAGTTTGGAGGAAGTTGTTTGGCGTAATCACGGGATGTGTCAGGAATACCGCGGCGTTCCCAGTCTTTACCCGGGAATTCGGTCACACATATTAGAGGCTACGATGTAATTTCAAGAAGTTTTTATACGCTTTGGTGTCTGTGTCATGTGAAGATGTTAATATGCATTCAACAGGTTTTCGAGACTATTACATTATGTAATTAAAGGGATGGAACTGATTGGTTTTTTAAAAGTCAATTTGAATTCCTACCTTCAGAAATGGTTATATTTCCATGTGGAAGGCTTATGTCTCTGATAAGCCGCTGTCAGCATCATCCGGTCTGCACGTGTTAAAAAAATAGGATAAGCATTTCATAGAATATACATAAGAGATAAAATTGCAAGATTCCAAGCAAAGCAGATTCCACACGATCTAAAATGAGTAAGGAAAAATAATTATTGTAGTTAGTACATAAATATTTTGCAACAATTAAGTAGAATCTAGAACCAACCTGCACTAGGCCAGCGAGGTGGACTATATGGCCTAACCACTCTCAATCGATTCTCTCGATTGTAGAGTAGGCCCGTGCCCTGCAGTGGGAAGTATATGGGCTGATATATATATAGATAGATAAGTAGAATGTTGTAATTTTCTGTAATATGCGTGGGAGAAGATGTAGAAGATTACGTGGTGATTATAATATATTAGTGATTTTCCTTGGGCCCATCGTATGGCCGCCACACACGTAATGATTTATGTAATTGTGAAAGTCTGAGTTTGCACCAGTATACTGAAACATGTGTGGGCAAATAACTGCGTAAACTTCGTTTCAATTTTCGATTCGAGGCTGATGAATAAATCACTTATCAATTTTACCTGTTGAGATTTTATATATTTGAGACAGCCTGACATTTTATTTTTACACAGCCAATCTCTTTCCTAATTGTGCCGATATATAACCTTCTAGGTCAGCCACGCTCGCACAGTGAACATTGTACATAATAATTCATTAAAAGACATTCATATGGCGAATGAAAAACCAATAAACGAAGTAAATAAATCCGCTTCTAACTTTTCCAATATCTGCTCCTATGGGATTAATTCATATCCTGATACCATAAGTTACAAGCTTGTATGAAAGTTTTATCCGTTCTGACGTTAATGGCCTGGTTCGCGTTTGCCTTGATTTGGTCTTATGTAACTTTGTGTTATAAAATGTGGAGCTGTGTTAGCCTCGGTGGATTTATAGCTCCTTCTGGCTCATATTCTTGGTTACATATTTAATAAATTGCATGGTTATTTGTTTTATTTTTAGCGAATATTTGTGGAGACAAAAGCTGCCGATTTGAGCGTAATAAAAAATATTTGCGCTTTAAAAATGTAACACGTTTATAAGGTACCAAAGACTAGATATTTTTAAGCATCAAACTATCTTGATTTATATTCTGGATCAAAAGCCATGTCACTTAAGCTCAATAGTATTGAAGAAACGTTCTAATAACGATAGTAGTGATACTGCGACAACCTTTTGCGTCAACCAATTATAGTTAAAACTCATTTCTGTTGCGCAGTTATATTTAAATCGGGACATATGTATGTTTGTTTTGCACTAAACCTGAATCAGTGAGGCGTAAACTAACTAAAACCTTATTTCTAATAGACCTTGATGAAACTACCTAGAGGGAACTATCTATTATAAAATTATTATTGTAGACACAATACAGCTTGTGGTTATAGTATTTAAATTGCTCTATTTTTTAAATTGTTATACTATTGAAATTGTTTTGTTTCATATTATTGCTGTTCTGTTGTTTTTTTTTTGTTCGTAATACCGTTTATATTTTTTTTTATAATCTCTTTATTTTGTACGTTTCATATTTTACATTTTTATATACATATATTAAAAAAAAACAATATACATATAAAATATATAAAATACATATAACCATTTGGTGGCGAGGCTCAAGACCCAAGCCTCCGGTGGTTAGGGATCCAAAGTGAGGAACCTCCTCACTTTATTTTTTATAATTATTTCTCTTTATTTATTATACAATTTTTTTTCATTTTTACATATATAATAAAAATTAAAATACATATAAAAATATAAAAAAAGAGAGATTAACCCAACAGTGGCGAGGCTCGAGACCCAAGCCACCGGTGGTTAGGACCCCAAAGTGAGGAACCTCCTCACTATACGTGCCGTGTCAAGCAATACTGCCTTCTGAATCTGGCTCATTACCCAACGGCCCATTGAGAGCCTCTGGAGATGTTGGTCGAGGCTCTTTGGTATCAATCCATGTGCAGAAACAACAATCGGGACAATAATTGTTGAGTCGACATCCCACAATTCAGTAACCTCGTGTGCCAAATCTAAATATTTTGTCAATTTATCTTTTTCTGCTTTAACGAGGTTATCATCATGCGGAATGGTGACGTCAACAAGTATTGCCCGGCGCGCCAATCGATCTATTATCACAATATCAGGCTTATTGGCAACAATAGTCCTGTCTGTGATAACAGACCGATCCCAATACAGCGTAGCATGACCATTTTCAAGAACTGGTTGGGGAACATACTGGTAATATGGCACTTCAGGAGTCACAAGTCCATACCGAAGAGCAATTTGCTGATGTATGATCTTGGCTACTAGATTGTGTCTATGCAAATACTCGCCGTTAGCAAGATACGAACAACCGGAGATAACATGCCTGATGGACTCGCCTGGACGGTGGCATGCCCGACAGATGTCGACGGTACCGTCCTTCAGGATGTATTTCCTATAGTTGTTCGTCTTAATAACTTCGTCCATAATTGCAAAGACAAAACCCTCAGTTTCCCCAAAGAGATTACCGAAACGTAGCCAAGACACAGACGCTAATCGGTCCACATCAGGCCCATGGAGAGCCCGATAGAACCGACCATGCAGCTCTTTGCCCTTCCATATTTCCTCGCGATCCTTAATGCCCATCACCAGAGGTTTCCGCCAGTTCTCATTCGCCAAAGAGAGCGGGGTAAATCCTTTATCTACCATGACTACAACCCCATGCATATCCACGTCGCTGTTAAGAAAATAATCCCTGAGATTGCACACCTCGCGATTATGCAGGTCCTTAGCATTAAGCATACCTCGGCCCCCACATCTCCGCGGGATGTACAATCTCATTACTGACGAACGTGGATGGTGCATACGATGTGCAGTCAGTAGAGTTCGGACTTTACGATCCAGGGCGTCCAATTCGGTCTGAGTCCATCTAAGTATGCCGAAAGAGTACATGAGTGCAGGCATAACCCAACCGTTGAAAGCGCGAATCTTGTTTCCACCTGACAGAAAACTATTAAGTACTTTTGTCAAGCGGCTAAAGAAACGCTCTTTCAACGATTGTTTTACGTCTACACCCATAATACCCAGAGCCTCAGGCATACCCAGATATTTATAGGTTTCCATCTCAGAGAGAGATCTGAGTCTTACAGTCTCTGAAACTTGTATGTCGTCAGAGACCGCAACCTCTCCTCGCTTGACATGGATAACCGCACATTTATTTACACCAAATTCCATATTGATTGATTTGCTAAATATTTCAGTTATTTTTAACAACTCAATCAATTCAGATTGTTTTGATGCAAATAACTTGAGATCATCCATGTAAAGTAAGTGAGATATAGGCTCAGTCCCTCTCCGTAGACGGTAGCCTAACCCTGAATCCAACAACAGAGTACTGAGGGGATTCAGGGCCATGCAAAACCATAGTGGACTCAGACTGTCACCCTGGAATATACCCCGCCTGATTGCAATCGGTTCATCACAATCCGAAGGACTCACCTGGAAGGAAGCACCTGGATATTTAAGGACAGTGGTCCACTGTCCCATACATACCTCAAGGAAGGTGCATAACTTTGTATCAATTTTATACAAATTAAGCACCCTCATGAGCCATGTATGGGGCACCGAATCATATGCCTTTTTGTAGTCAATCCAGGCAGCTGATAAATTCCTTCGGTTGTGACGAACCTGTTGGCAAATGGTCATGTCGATGAGAAGGAGCTCCTTTGTACCACGGGACCCACTCTTATTTATTTATTTATTATTATTTATTTTATTCTTTTTGTACACTAAATAAATCTTAATAACTAAACGAATATTTAATATTAAAGTACAAATGGCGGTCGTATCGCTCGAGGCAATCTCTTACCGACTACCATGGGATGGACATAAGAGAAGGAAAAACATAGGGCAGTCTTAAGTGTACTTTTACAATAAAGCTTGAATGATAAAAATAGGACAAAAAATGAAAATATTTTAGCTTGATAGATAAAATTTATACAAATATTATATTATAAGAGTATATAAACACGTAAAATAAGAACATATATTAAATAAAACCATATACATGGATATAATTAAAAAAAAAATACACATACAGATAGACAAATACGTACATTTATATACACACACATGTGCACATTGCACACATTTATTTAAATGCATAATCAATCAATGCACTAGTGTGGTTGATAAAGAGACAAGTAGTGTTCTTTGACCATACTTTTAAACGACAACAGTGTTCGTGCCCGTCTCACTGCATCAGGGAGAGTATTCCATAATCGGACCGCTTGGACTGCGAAAGATTTGTCCAAAAAGATCGTAGAGTGCACGGGCATTATTAACTTCAGGTTCTCCGACGATCTTAAGGATCTCGAATGCGAGTCATGAAGAAATATAAAACGATCTTTAAGATAAGAAGGAGTGAGAGGATTAAACAAGATGTTGTAAAGAAGAAAAAGAATATGAGTATTCCGACGAAGTCGTATGGGTAACCACTTGAGCTTTACACGAAACTCGGAAACATGGTCATATTTGCGAAGACCAAATATGAACCGAATGCAAAAATTTTGGAGACGCTCAAGTTTATTAAGTTGGTCCTCGGTGAGATCGATATAGCTGACATCGGCATAATCAAGGATGGGGAGAAGAAGTGTTTGAGCAAGTGAAATCTTCGTGGTAACGGGTAGGAAATTGTGTAATCGTCGCAGGGACCGCGCTGAAGCAAACAACTTTCTACTTACTTCACGAAGCTGCGGGCCCCAGGAGAGAGATTTGTCCAAATACAAACCTAAGGTTTTAACAGTATCACTGTATGGGATTGGGATACCATCGCAGTAGATAGAGGAAATCTGATCCCAATCTAATTTTGTAATCATCCTGGGGCTACCGACAACAATGACCTGTGTTTTGGAAGGATTAACCTTCAACCCTCTTACAACCTGTTTGGCCGGAAAAAAGAATTTTATTAGTTGTGATATGGCAGGTAATTTTGGATCTGATTATGGAAGTTAAAATTTTATAAATAGTGGGAAGACATGTAATGGGTCTATAATTTTTAGGATCCGTGGTACAACCGGATTTAAAGAGCAGATGAGTGACACCTGTTGTCATAAATGTTGGAAGGGATCCTCTCTCAAGCGCATCCTGGAACTGTATTGCCAATCTAGCATGCGAACTTGGAAACCATTTCAACCAAAAATTGTGCAGACCGTCCGGACCCGGAGACTTCCAATTTTGCGTTGGACGAATCGCAGCCAGAACATCCTCTGAGCTGATTGAAATGGTTTCCATAGTCGGTAAAGCCTCGCAGGCTTGATTAACAACACTAAACCAGGCGGCTTCTGTGTGGGAAACAGGCGACGCCCAGATATTGGCCCAGTACTCACGCATTTCGCGGGCAATGGGCAGTCGCCCATCCATCACACTTTGTGGAGAACTCTCCCAACATCTATAAACCCTCTTTTGGTCACTTTGGAACATACGATTCTGTTGAAATCGATCCCATCGCTTCCTGTAGCGGCGAATGCGATTCGCCCACGCATAGACTTTTTGTTTAAAGAAGTCTATGCGTTCTGTGACGCAAAGCCTGTAATCCCGGGGACTTGTGTTGGTCCCAGAAAAAGCCTGCGTCACAAAACGCATAACCCTCGGTCTATTGTTTCCTTCTCTAAACGAAACTAGCTTGCCGATGAGAGTTCGAGCCCTGTTGATACGGTCCTCGATCCTACGCTGCCAGGCAGGCACAGTCGCAACACCTCGAGTGGCTCTGTATTCATTTGGGAATGTTATATTAGCCACTCGACATGCTGCAACGGCCGCGCAGTAAAGAATCGAATGCGTATCAACAAGATCACGACTGGACTCCAAGTACGTAGGCAACATGGAGTCCAAAGCTCCCACCAGCGCTAAATTTCGTCTATGCGTTGGCAAACGCGGCAAACGTGGTCAACAAGACGCCGATAAAGATACAAATTCCGAAATCGCACGTTCCAAAGCCCCTCTCAGGCACTGTTCGTCTTGGGGACTTACGTTGTCGTCCAAATTGTCCGCCAGCTCGATATCCGCAACAGGTGTGGATGTTGAGTCTGCTACTGGACCTCTGCTGACGGGCGTCACATTGACACCCTGGACAACACATAAATCTGTGCGTAACCGCTCAAGTGCTTCATCATCCAACAACTTACGTCGCTGAATAAATCGCACTTGATCCGACAATCGTTGGGATGATACAACAACCGTTGGTTCAAAAGCCTGAAACAGAGACAGCATTTTAACACGATACGCTGTAAGGTGAGTTCCTCCCTTTGTTGCCCCAAAGTAGGCCCGCATGACATTTTCATTGATTTCTCGAGTCCATCTCATGCGGCGCACTACTCCACCGGTAGCGGGGACCGTAGATGGAACACTCTGTCCCACTGGTCCCAAGCCCACCGCTGGAGGGGGTCGTCCTCTTCGTCGCGCAGGTCTTAGTGGCGGCGGGGACGACTGAAGCTCGTCGCGCTGGCTCGACGCGTCAATGTTCGGCGTCACTTCGAACACGTCCGAAGCTGACGCCCACGACGCGGAGCTCGACGAGCTGGGAGATGTTTTGCGTGCGTTACGTTGTCTGGTTGTTTTCCTGATCATCTCATCGGCGTAAAATTATATTTTATAATTTTTTTTTGACGTGTGACATTGTCATAAATTGTTGTCCTTTATTCATGGTGTTTATTTATTCTATTTAGAACTGTTTCTTCGGTAAAACATTATATTGGTATAAAAATTAAATGATTGGGTCCAATAATTGATTAAAACTGTGTAAATATTTCGTTAAATAGTAAAAATCTGAGAGAAAACAATTTTGCCAGAGACGATCTTTAGTGTTATAATTATTATATATTATTATAATTATTATTATTATTGTCATTCAGTTGCTTGTTTTATTTTTATTTATATTATTTCATTATTAAAAGGTGCTCTAATTGTTAATTATTTGTCGAGACTTGTTATTAGCGATATGTTTACTGTATATTTTAGTTTTACATACATTTGTCTTAGCCTGTACGGTTTCCTAAAAATAAATAAATAATAATAATTTAAAAAATCATAGCCACGAGAATCACTTCACTGACGTCCAGATTCAACTAAATGAAAGCTAATGAATCGACATAAGATAGATCCAGCTATATTACCCCATCCAACACCACATCAAATCCAAAAGGCAACAACTCCAGTGTCGGTAGGCACCAAAAATGTCACCCGTCAAAATACAAGCCGAAACTGAATTTGGCGGTGGAACTCACCTAATTTCCAGCTCCAATGAGCACGTCTAACATTTCACAGCTCTATTTAGCCAGCGGGCCTAATTATCATAATGCAACAGTGCGACGCGCGACGATTTTGATTACATTGCCCGCCGTCCTGGTGAATGCTAATACGATGTGCATGCGGGATTGTCAAGCTATTGCTCCCAGTTCATTTTCTCTTTCACTGCTATCATTTAAGAATGCAGCTTTGGGAGTTAATTTCCTTTGAGGAGGGAGAGTGGTTTGTTGGATTTTTTGTGCTAAAGGTGTTATGATAATAATAAGATAAGATAATGTAATATCTTCACTTTACAGAACGGTGCGTGCCGATCATGAAAGGCATTTGTGAAAGGAAATTGTTTCTAGAATTGTTGTCCTATCGTTATAAGTCAGTGGTTTTACGAGTAAATAGCGCTAATTAAAATTTAACCTAAAATCGACTTTATGACTATTATGGATCAAAGCGATTACTGCGTCGGTATTAGGTTTTCATTATTCATAAAATTGATATATTTTTATATAATCTAAAAACAACATGAGCTGTGTAAATCTATTTGTTCTTATGGCTTCATAATTGACCTGTGATTTTAAATGAATTCACTATTTAATATGAAAGCTATTTAATATTTTTTTATACTCTACCTTACAAACCTTATTTTACGTTCATCCGCACATTTTTACTTCTAAATCTCTGCTCCTGCGTCCGTGTGTGTCATTTCACGGCCTCCAAAACAATGATCTCTGTATATGTGATTAGACGCCGGGAAACCATTTCCCCGTCCCTAAACACACTAATAGGAGTTTATTTAATAGTCTGACGTAACCGTTGAGTATCAGCGTTATTACGGCGAAATTACAGCGGTAATTTTAATTTCGCCTTCGCAGTCCAACTTGCTACGTACGCGTGATATTATTGTTAGAATAATCTTAAAGCGTGATGTGCTAATTATTCTGATCGGTGTTTATAATTTTCATGAGTGCAAATTAATATATCTGAAAATAGCGTCGGAACTTTTACGGTATGATTCAAGTATAATATATTCTTACTTATGTTAAAAATTAAAGAACCTTAGGGTGACTAAAGAAAATAATATGAACGATGCTTATCTGCATTGGATTACTAGGAGCAAAAAACAAAATAGATAAAGCTTTCTGATAGTTTTTCTAACATCACATATGCATTCTTATTTTATTCTTACATACTCAAAGATCAATAAAGTTGACATACAATTATTATAACCTGCAATAAAATATAAATCGTTTAAAAATTTCATATTCCATTTAAAATACGTTAAAAAAACAAGACAGAAGCAAATAAAACAACTATAAACTACCAAAAGATTATTAATTATCTAACCATCAACACTGTATTATTGAAACCTACTAAATAGCACCGTCCTTCATCAGTATTGTAGTTAGTGTCTGTATATAAAATAATAATAAAAAAACTACTCACCTACGTCCCACATCTCTAGAGTCAGCGTCGAAGTTATTCGGAGCACTACACAACACTCACGAGATTGTCCACGATACAACAAACATCGAGTCTAGCGTTCGCAAGCGACATGATACTACCGACTCAGGAAGAAAGCAAATTGTATGCAACAACCATCTGGTTTGGTATTACATATAACTTATAAAGTAATAAAACCATACATACTTATTCCTGATCTCGTATTAAAATACAATTCTTGTGTCGTGGGTATCGGAATCTACAACAGAATTTTTGACTTTCACAAATACCCAGACCCGAATCAAATATTTGTCGATCACACTAAAATTTATAACATAACAACTCCCAAGAGTCCCACATCCTTATATTCAGCGTCCAAGTGAGTTGGAGCACAATACTTTCATGAAATTGTCCACGACACAAGGCGAACATCGAGCGCAGTTGTGAGCACGCGCCATGCTACTATAGGCACTGCGATACTACCTACAGACTTAGGAAAAATGCTCCAGTTAAGGCAAACAATGATAAAACTACCCTCAATAATATTTGTAAAGTATTTTTATAAATATCTACCTTAGATTTAGAAAACATTTGCATATGATTAACAAAACAATATCTTTACCAGCTTCTTACCAACTGATTACAAAATACAAATACTCATTACTCGTACACCAAAACAAAACAATACAAAAACAAATCTAGTTTCATATGAATGTAGCATATAAAAACAAACAAAAGTAGGAAAGCAAACAGTGTCATTTGGCTCGGAACATAAAATCTAAAATGAAATTGAATAAGCGATATTACGTTCATTCCGGCAGGTGCAACATTTAGTGACAATGGAAGTGCAAATGAGGTCAAAAGTTGTCGCTGATGCCGGGTCCACAGCGCTGCAAAGCGCTTAAATGTTGCTCGTGAGGAATTAGCTGCAGCGCTGGATGTGGTCGTTTACGCTTGATTGCATTTGACACGCTTCAACTGAAACTGTGAGTGAGTTATGTTGTCCTGGTATCGATATTTAGACTTCAGAATTATTGTTGTGTAAATTTGTTGATGAGTTTTGGATTATCATTCATTTTATTTTTAATTTTTATACTTTTTTTTCTATTTGGCATAATTAATAAGATTAATTAAGTATATATTTTGTTAATATTCTAAAATATATTCCATTGTAAGCCTACTATTAATCATAATTATTAGTTAGTGCTTTAAAAAAATACGATTGAAACAATCTTTAAACCGCTTTGTATGCCTTTTTTAATTTGAATGGAATGATTTTAATAGGGTTTTAAATACTCTGCAATATTGGTTAGAAGACAGAAAGACAATAAACCAAATTATTTCAATAAATAAATTTTCTAAAAATAATTTTAACAAGACTGCCTCCGTGGCGTAGTTGTATTACGGTACGGTTACAAAGCTGAGGTCTCGGGTTCGAGTCCCGGGTCGGGCAAAGTGATATTGGATTTTTCTATTCATTATCAGTCCAGAGTCAGGTATGTGTGCCCGATATGGCGATAGCTCGCCCCCTATCACATCGTGGGACGGAACATACAAGGCGAAATGTGGGTGTCCTGGTGGCGCCTCTGCCTGCCCCTTCGGTGATAAAGGCGTGAGTTTATGTATGTATGATTTTTAACAATCCTACATCCTAGTATCACATCCATTCTCCGTACATTCACTACACTGTAGACTATACGTCACGCTTGTAATTAAATGACTCGTGCGGACAACTCCGGGCGCAAGTTTCTATACCACTGTGCATATTATCTGCAGTTGTGTGCGCTGTAATATACGCTGCAAACTGTTCTGTTGAAAGTGTTACTATGACTTCATTACGTTAACGTGACAGCTTCAACGGGATGATGAATTGATAGTAATTGTTTATGAAAACGACCCGAGGTCAAGGCCCGATGACGTGAGAAGTGAAAGTCGTGTTAGTACGAATATATTGTTCAATTTGTATTTTTATATTTCCTGTGGTGGGTTAAACAAGACGTAATATAAGGTTAACCTATATCAGCCTTATTCATAGACAGTTTTAAAACCCATTTTAGTAATCGCATGTTTGTCCCTTTCGAACGACTTTAGAACTCAGTTTAAGCGAAGAAGACAAAACATTCGATAGCTAAAGCAGGTTTTATTTTTGTCTATGAATAAGGCCATATGAATATAAAATCATCATACAATTTATTGCTAGAAGCCCATTGATATTTCTATATCAGCCCATATACGTCCCACTGCAGGGCACGGGCCTACTCTACAATCGAGAGAATCGATTGAGAGTGGTTAGGCCATTATTGATATTTAAGTCCCAGATTTTTCCCTCCTTTTTCTAAACTTCTCTTCATATTCACCAGAAGTCGATCTCTAATTGGCGACAGTGATCATTTAAGACCACAAACATAGATGAAGAGATGAGATGATTCTGTAGAATTGCTTGAGGAGGACTATGTTCAGTAATCAACTTTTTCTCTTCTTCTCAGTGCGGGGATCGAACCCTTGACCTCTCGTTTCACAGCCGGCGTCTAACCAACTGTGCCACAGAGGCTGTCTGGAGTGATAATTATGATGAGATGTAAAGAACTTCTGTTCATTTCAAATCGCAATTTAGCATAATGCCTTGGAAATTGGGTTGGTCCTATTTAGAGGCTTGATTAAGTTTTAAAAGGAACCATACTCAAATACTCTTTCAATCTGCATAAATCCTTTATAGAATTAACCATGAGAATAATAGCGGCCCACACATACTGTCCCTGCGAGAGTACATAGTACCTCCATTACTGGCCTTCGTATGGAAGCTATTAAAGGCCCCTGCTTTTCAATACACGTGCTCACCATACTGTGTTTAAAATATTGCACATAGCGATTTCTGTTTTTAATTTTGTAAAACGATTTAAGGTGTAATTTTATAACCAGTCCTCTGGCTAGCCACAAAATATTTGGTAGCAGAGCTTACACATTTAGATTTATAATTTATTTAATTGGTATGGGGACTTCACGTACATGTATATTAAATTATGGTGAATCGTGGTAAAAACTCAGTTACTTGAAGTAAACATATCATCATCATTATCATCATCATCATCAGCCCGTTGCAGTCCACTGCTGGACATAGGCCTCTCCCAAGGTACGCCACAGAGCCCGGTCTGCTGCTTTACGCATCCAGACGCTGCCAGTAAACATAATTATGTATGAATACAACTTTTTTAAACTTCTAATTGTCATTGATATTGTCTTTGTAAATCTTGAAGTCATGAATGTGATTTTGATAGTCTCATGCACAAACAACAAAGTAAAATAAATATTAATAAATAACTGCACTTCGCCACAAAGGAATACAATACAGCAGTTGCTATCAGACGAAACCGTAGCAGGAAAATGTTTACGCTATCTATCGACCATTCGAAAATGGTATAACGGCCGACAAAACAAGTCGTCCACAAATACACCCAGCAAAAAATCAAACCCGCGTGTGTCATTCGAAATATTTTTATGCCTTTAGCGGAGGGGCGAAAAAATGTTTCAGTTTGTGGAATAAAAGAGGCCAGAGTGCGGGCCGCAGGCTGTGCAGAGATGCCAATCGGTGACGTCACATTCTCCAAATTTAGGACACGGCATTCCGCTACGATGACGCGAATTAGACGACGGATGCCGTGTGCGATTGAATACACGACAATGATCGAATTATGTCATGCTAATTGCCTTTGGTTATTGCGATGGAACCGTTTCCCGTTCGGTTGCTTCAATTTGATTTGAGAGATTCCAGCATTAATAATTTATATATTCGCGATGTGATTTTATTATTAGGACATCATTAATTTCTTCAATAAATACTAAAAACTAAATTAAAAACCAAAGTATTTTTAATAATATCTTGTCAATGATAATTGTAAATTATAACAACTTAAGCAGCTGTAACTACATTTACAGTGACGAATATAAAGCAAAATATAACCTTGTACTTAAATTGTTGTTAATCTAGAGTTTACTGTAACTTCATAACCGTAATATATTACAAAATAGTCGACCAACATCGACACAGCAACAAAGTGCCCAAGACTTTTCAAGATAGTCAGGAATTTTTTGCATTCAGTGTTCATACTAAAACTACTTTTTTATCCCCAAATAACCCAGTAAAGTATTCTAAAAACACGACGGAACCTGCCTTACCCTTCACAAGTAAGTAAAATGCCCAAATTCAATTTACTAAATTAAAAGAACACGGAAATTTTCTGCGACACAGCGAAAGTGTTACGTTGTGAATAATAAATTGTCTTCGCTTGTTACAACGATAAGAAAGATATTATAAATAGATTATAATTGAATTAGTTTTTTATAATGCTTGTAAATAATGTTTGTGTCAACTGTAAAGTAATTCTTAAATTTGCCCAGATTTCATTTTTTATGAATGGAAAAGTAATATTGAAACGATAATTAATCCAGCTACTCTTAATTACCTATTCTTTGATAATAATTAATAATAGGTTGCCAATAAATATACCTAATTATTTATTTCCGTGGTGCATTGATACAAAATAACAGGGTCATTAAAAATGCTGATACTATTTTTCCTTTTTAAGAAAATATAAAATATTGCATATTATCCATCGTTTAATTAATACATCGCAATAATCTTAGCAAAGTATCTTACAAAAGCCTTGAATATTCAATATAATATGAAGCCTCTAAGTCTAGACGAAAGTCAATATTTTAGTTAAAGTTTTTTTGTAACACATTTAGTCGATGTTTCTCATAAAACATTTCTCAAATTCTGGCTCAAACCTTGAGTATTTTCCGAGAATACCATTCACAGCATACCTTCAACATATAGCCTTCAAAAGTCAACTCTAAAATTCTACCTCCTATTAAAACCCTCAAGAAGTCTAACCACATTCGTCTTCAAGTCAAATAATGTTTGTCTTCAAGCTATTTTCTTATTTACCCTTAGCTAAATAGACAGCTACAATGTCGCGACGTTAAACAATGAAACATTGGAACTGCGCTCGGAGTTTCCTTCAAACTAAAAATTCACCTAAAATGTTTACGTTGTTTTCTTTGGTCCTTCACTTTAAAATACGTGTAGACGTTTACTTTCTGGCGAGAAAAAGGTTGTTGGATATAAATCAGGGATGGATTGCAGTGGTATTAGCTGATATGGGGGTCGGTTGTTTTATTACCTTGCATAAAATCATTAAGATTTTGAAATTAAACTTCTTAATAGAGAAATATAACAAAAGAAAGCATTATTTCTTCAGATATTATCCTAAGCAGTTATGCTTTAGCCCCGATGTACTACCTAATGCGTCAGTGTCTTGACATCCAAGTATTTTGATCTAAGTAATGGCATTTACTCTAAATGTTGTGTACTTCACCTTTTATGTCGTCATTGTCTAGCGTATCATTAACGGCTGACCTCAAGTCCGTTTTAGCCTTAATGGTTTTAGTAGCTTCTTTTAATTTACAATTATCTAAATATTCTGCACAAAATCACTTATATTGGCCATCAAACGCTGCTTCTGTATCATCATCAATACTTTCCATTACCCTACCTTCATTGCCTACGTCCAAGTCCATCCCGCATTCCGGTCCTGGCACCGAGGGGTAATATCGCGAAGCTCAATAAATTCTCCCGCAGATGCGATCTATGTGCTCTGTACCTTGGGCTTACTAAAGTGCATTAAGCTCACAGAAATTGCGGGTTACTGACGTATCCTACGGGATGTGATACGCGACAATTTCAGACGTTTATCGAAGCTTTAAGCTTTCATATTGGTAAGTCGGCATAATCAATGCTGGTAACGGAGCTTTTAATGGAGGTTCCATTCGCAGGATTCGTTTGGGCTTATACTTGGAGTAGTGTCAGAGGTATTAAATTGTTTATTTGTTTCCTTATTTCCGATACGTACCAAATATTGCACTCTAAATAATTTGAATTACATTAAGTGCACTGAAGTAAAATACATTCATCACGCTAAAAAAGATCTTTGCGAAAATCTTAATCTTAAAAATACAATTCTATGTATAACATGATATTGAAACAATCTTTTTGAGCTTCCTCTGTCTTTTTTCCCTTTTCTTTTCTAATAACCAATTTCCCTAATATCCAATAAGTGGCCTTTAACCATATTAAAATTATATTAATCGGAGCACTCTCATACCCAGTACACTTAGCAACAAAAACACTTAAATAAAACAAAATTTTATATTACTTTCTTTTCACTCGTAGCTCCGTCGACTCAGAAGGCTGTTTGCAGCCGTTTCTCTGTTTTAATTAAACTGCTCTTAAAAGGTCCACTTATTATGAAGACAACTGCGTATTCGATATAATCTCTTAATGGACACTAACTCTTTACGCTCAAAGGCGTTGATTTTATTATTCACTTTCATTAATTCTATGCGGAGATAACATACTTATGTTTATGTTCTAGTGATTCTATTTTGTCAATTAGGTTTTTGTTTGTGTGCCTGTGACCTAGTTTGTGAAACGATTGAATTACATACATACATACATAAACTCACGCCTTTATCCCCGAAGGGTTAGGCAGAGGCGCCACTAGGACACCCACATTTCGCCTTGCATGTTCCGTCCCATAGGGGGCGAGCCTATCGCCATATCGGGCACAAATTCCTGACTCCGGGCTGAAAATGAATAGAAAAATCCAATATCACTTTGCCCGACCCGGGATTTGAACCCGAGACCTCAGCTTTGTAACCGTACCGTAATACAACTACGCCACCGAGGCAGTCGATTGAATTAAGGCGATAGAATATTTTAAGGTCGAATTGTACCTACCTAAGGATCTAAATTGATCGAGTGGATGTTTTAAACCCTAAACTAAGCGTAACAACACCCAAAGGTTTCGACAAAATAGATGTTCGAAGGAACTCTATGAAGTAGATCAACTACAGAATTATTTATTTATCATCAATGTATTTCGTCTTAATATAATAGTATCAATGTATTTAGTCTAGAGGCGTGTATAAATAAATTTATACTTGCACAAATTGGCACACTAAAACTAAAATATCGAAGTATCGGAGCACTCGTTGTATCTCTGTCTACACCTCTGGGAATACAGCAATGTTGTTACGTTTATAATAGCAACGCGTCTCCACTAATGTTCTTGAACGTTTTAAAACATAATTCTTTGTTATCACAGCTGTACTTTACAAGCCTTTCGTAACGCTCCACATGAATTTTTGATACATTATTTTACGCAGAATTCGCGAAAAAACCATGCAAATACATTTTGGAGTAATATAAAATACAATATTTGAAATTCCAGTAAGGTACGCCCGTGTTATGTCTTTATACTGTCTCGGTTACCTTACATGAAGGTTTATTGAACGATAAATCGTTGCTTACTCCGCGTGAAGTTAAAAACTTTTGCTCCAAACATATTGTTATTAAATTGTGTGATGTGAAACAATGCAATTTTGGGCTTGGTGTAAAGGACAGTTTAAATAATTTTATATTAATTTTTGGTTTAATTCTACCTATTTTGCTTTTCGAAGTCACATGTGGTTTGGACTTAAATATGTAAAAT
This sequence comes from Deilephila porcellus, assembly GCA_905220455.2. Taxonomy (NCBI): domain Eukaryota; kingdom Metazoa; phylum Arthropoda; class Insecta; order Lepidoptera; family Sphingidae; genus Deilephila; species Deilephila porcellus. Next base: position 2,621,892 of record LR999977.1, on the reverse strand, counting down.
ACATAATTATTCTTTTAACAATAATAGAATATTGTAATAATACTGTTGTTTAATTTAATTTACAACAAAATTAATATGCAAGTATTTATTATAATCACTAAAGGCCTGCAGGTACAAATATACATAATCTAAATGATGATTAAAATCTAATCTGAAACAAGATAAAAACACGGAATACGCCGCACAAACACATATTATACCGAACGTACATTCCACAAAGCTTGAGAATTCACCGCAAACCGCTAAGCTCAGCTCTATTAATAAACAGAAAATCCAATATTCAAAGTGAAAATCGAAATAGAATTGAATCCACGCTGTTAAGAGGACATGGGCACGTTGATTGACAAGGGTTGCTCGTCTCCACTACGAACATGTTCGCAAATGAATAAAGAATGACGGCCTTACCTTTAAGCGAGAGACAGAATTCTCGATAATTTCCACTATTGTGGACAACGTTCTGTCGGTGTGACATGGTTTAAATCTCGTTTATATTGCTCGTATTTGTGTATGCTTTCTGATGTGTATGTTTTTTTTTTTTCCTAGCCTATACTGTCCCACTGCAGGGCAAAGGCCTCCCTATCCTTCTTCCACCCGTCTCTATCCAAAGCTTTCTTCCACCAGTTGGTATCAAAATGGTCCAAGTCATCTCTCCACCTCCTGCGCGGCCTACCACGAGATCTTTTAAAGTTTTGTGGAGTCCATGCGGTAGCAGTTCTAGCCCACAGCTCGTCTGACATACGACAGACGTGACCTGCCCAGTCCCACTTTAATTTGGCAGTTTGTTGCCCAACGTCCACGATTTTTGTTCTGGTGCGCAAATCTCTGTTTCTTATGCGGTCACATAATTTTACGCCCAGGATGCTGCGCTCCATAGCCCGCTGGCAAACCCCGAGTTCGGACTTTTGCACTTTAGTCAAAGACCAGGTCTGAGAGCCATATGTAAGGACGGGAATAACGCACACGTCCATGAGTTTCCATGAGTGTGACATAATATATTTATTTATTTATTAATCATTTATTGCTCAAAAAGAAACATTTACAGTAAGTAAACGGCATAATAATGATACAAGAGGCGGCCATATCACAATAGGCGATTTCTTACAGGCAACCTTTGGATGGATATATAAATAGGAAAATGAGAGATGAAGAATGATCCTTAATTTTCTATCTAAATAATAAATAAATACATCCAACATTCATATACATATATAGTCCTGACCCCATCCTTAGATAGAGTCTTGTCTCGTGGGTATCAGGAACTATGAGAGAGATTTTTCGGTCTCACAAACACCCAGACCCGAAACAAATACTTGTGGTTCACACAAACATTCGTCTCGGTGCGGAAATCGAACCCGCGGCCTCTCGTTTCTCAGCCGGCGTGTTACCAACTGCGCCACGGAGGCTGCCGAATCTTATTAAAAAGGTATAATAATATTCTTTGTATTACAAAGTATTTTATACGAAAAAAGTCTTCATCTTCTCTTTGGCACCTCTAACAATTCCCTAAAAACCCACACGATGCTAAACTTTAAAGCCCATTCCCACATAACTCGTGATTACATTTTGATTTGTCACATGTTACTTCGCGCTGCGGCTGAAGCTAATTGGTGTAGGAGCAGCGCTCCTCTCGGCCACATTACGCGACGTAATCCGCTTAGTGGCCAACAGTTTTACGATCACGAGAATCTACGGTTCGCACCCGAAAATAGAATTTAACTTGAGGCTTGGCGGGTGATTTTACTTTTGCTTCTTTATATTTTTCTTTATTTTTATAAGTAGTAAGGATTTGCTGTTGTCAGTTTAGCCTGCGACATTATGGACTAGTTGGTTTTCTGCTGTGTTTTGTGCGTTGTGAGCTGACCCATATGACCATTTCACAGGATACCGACGAAGTAACATAATTATTGTCGCTTTTTGTTAGATTAGTAAGACTGCTTGAAGCCTAAGTCTTTAGATTCTCTTTTTAGCTCTCCCTTTTTTCATCAATTTGCAAAAACATGTGGCGTATTGAGATCCCTATGTACTATGAGGTTTTTAAATGTGTTTGTGATTATTTACTGTCGCCATAATATTTTTGACAAAGTGTTAGGATTTGAAAAGTCAGGGTTTGAAAGAAAGAAAGAAAGAAAGAAAGAAAGAAAGAAAGAAAGAAAGAAAGAAAGAAAGAAAGAAAGAAAGAAAGAAAGAAAGAAAGAAAGAAAGAAAGAAAGAAAGAAAGAAAGAAAGAAAGAAAGAAAGAAAGAAAGAAAGAAAGAAAGAAAGAAAGAAAGAAAGAAAGAAAGAAAGAAAGAAAGAAAGAAAGAAAGAAAGAAAGAAAGAAAGAAAGAAAGAAAGAAAGAAAGAAAGAAAGAAAGAAAGAAAAACTGTTTATTTGTCACAAGCGAAACAAAATATTTTGAAATATTTTGTTTTGTAGTGTCAGGAATTTGAGTGTTTAAAATGAAAGTGTGGGTTTTACGAGACTTGACAAGCTATTATACACGAAATATATTTGGACCTATTATGGTAAAATGCAAAATATGTGCGCCATATATCACGTAAACCTGTAGAGTGATAAATTACTGTATATAAATATTATATTTTTGTATTTTAAAAATCAACTTACGAGAAATACAGTCTCTACAATACAAAGTTCAAACCGTTGTAAATATATGTACATAAATATACGATACAAGTGCAAGAACCGAGGCGGGAACGATCCAGTCTTCGCTGCCGAATCAGCGCCGCTTGTTGCCGAGCGCAAACTGTCGGCTTAAACTAAAAAGGCACTAAATCCGATTTATCTCCAGCAAAATATATTATTTTAACTCTAAATATAAAATTGTATTAATATATCTGAAAATAAAAATTCCATTTTCATTTAGCCGGTAAATAATATAAAATGACTCCTACTGGTTTCAATTTAAAAACCGAAGCCCAGTGCGAACACTGCCATTCAAACTTCGTCGAGACATTTTAACGTCACTTCTTTTAATTTCAAAGCTTATTAGCGCAAAAGAACGGCCCTTCAGAAACAATTAACATCTAATCTTCCGACATCGGACTCCAAGGTTACTTTTTTAATTATTTTTAAAGGGGTCTTTTTATAAATTCAAAGAAATAAACTCTCGGCAACATAACGTTATTTCCTGCGAGACCGATGAGAGTCCGGCTCGACGGAAATGAGTGTTCCCTCCACCCTTTTATCGCCGGGTAATCGTGATAGAACATGGTCCGTTGCTGCGAAAGATTTCCTACGTATTTACATCGTTAAAGCTAATGCTGGAAAGGGATAGATGTACACAGAACGTAATTTGTGGGAACAAGACGGTTGTAAGGTCAAAGCAAAATATAGAGATGGTTATGAAAACGAAAATATTTTTTTGGTAGAAAGCAGGTTTCAGGATGCCTTATTGGAAATAAAGGTCTTTGAACTGAGTTATTTGGGGTTCTAATATTTTTTATGAGCTTTTTATAGGTGTATTTGAGCATAAAATGTTTCGAATACTCCGAAAGTCCCGCCAAATAGTCAAAATAAATCTGTTTTTATCTGTTGCCTTTGTAATAATACTCTTTTTATTACACACGACAGTGTGCCAGTAAAGGGCTGTTATAATTCTTGTTTAACAACGTAAATTCCTTATATTGCTCATTATTTACAAAAAATTGATAGAAATTGCAAGTTTTTCAAAGTAAAAAAAAAACAATGGAATTGAACCAATTACTAAACTCGTAAAGCCTTATACCTGCACCCCGATCTCCAAACAAACAATACTCAACCCAACAACAATACGTTAATAATGAAAACTGTCACCCGCTGAAAAACCCCTCAAGAAACTCGACGAAAATTAAAAGAGAAACGCAAACACTCCCGCAGGTGCGTGTTGAATTTATATTCTTTTTACAATGAAATTGCGTATTATGTCTCATTTCGCGATATGACAGTAAATTTGCACTTCATAAGCGTTAAATTGGTCATTAGCCCGAGGCACCCTCCCGTGTCAAATAAGGGCGGCAATAAACTGTGAAATATTTACGGAGTTTTCGTTTTGCTGTATTATTTCTTAAGGCGAGTTTGGGATTATCTTTGTGTGTAAGGTACATTTTGTGGGTGATTAAATGATTTTCAGGTGGAGTGATGGGAAAATCGCATCCTGGGTTGTCATCACTAAATAGAATGTTGGCTGGCCTTTTTTACAAGCTGACAATAATGTTTTATAAAAATTAGCCTCCGTGGCGCAGTTGGTTAGACGCCGGCTGTGAAACGAGAGGCCACGGGTTCGATCCCCGCACCGAAACAAATATTTATGTGATCCACAGGTATTTGTTTCGGGGCTGGGTGTTTGTGTGACCGAAAAGTCTCTCGTAGTTCCTGATACCCACGACACAAGACTCGATCTTAGTGTGGGGTCAGGACTATGTATGTGACTGTTGGGTGTATTTATTTATTAATTTCAGTATTGTGGTCTTCTAGCCCTTTTACTTTCAATATTAAATTCCGTATTATAAAATAGCGTTTCAATATTGGATTTGTTCCAGATTATTACAATAACGATATCTTAAGCATTTTAATATTGGTTTCAGTAATTTGGGTATCACAGCATCTAAATGCTTAAGGTTTATATAACGATTTTTTTTTACAGAAATTACAACGGCTATAATATTATTAAAAAAAAATAACAGTCAATATTATATAGATCTTAAAATTAATAGACAAAATAACGAACGAAGGCAAATAAAGCAATAAATACAGCATAACCAATGAAACGCAGATAAATATTATTACAATCAAAAAAGTCTTCAAAAATTTTGTTAATAAAAATATATTACTCAAAGAAATATTTTTAATTGTTCCCACCGGACAACACATTTTACGCAGATTACAAGCAACAATAAACCGTCACTCATTGTCTCATCTTTAGAAAACGGTTTTTTTCAAGACACGATGGGTAAATTATCTCGCGGATGTCCCGTTTTACAGCGTTTTTATTACTGCCATTTTTGCGTTCGTAAGGACGATTCCTTTGTTGGATAAATGTTATTTTTCAGGAGTACCGCTTGTGTTTATTGTCGTAATTAAGTTGTCTTATTAGAGCGTGTAAATTGAAGTTTCATTTTTGAAGATTAGGAGACAGTTTTATGTAATTAATGGATTAAGGTTTTTGGGGAAAATTGTTGCTCTGTTTATATTACATGGACCGTTTCGAGAAGTATTTGTCGTGTTAGTCCTGTTGGATACGAGGAAATTTTATTCATGGTGACACGCAAATTTGTTCAGTATTTATTGGGATTATTTTTTGCCTTAATAAATAACACGTAGGGAAATGTCCCTAATGATCACAAGATTTTAATATATTGTAATAATAAAACTAAAAAATATACAAATAAGACGATGATTCCGAATTTGCAGTAAATGATATTTCTATCTTTATCTTATTCTACACACCCATGCAGACAGTGCACGGGCATCATTCCATACAATATAAGAAAATTATGAATTTAACCTCTTTTGGTTTTTGCAATTGCAAATTCTATTATATATTATATAATAAACAGATATTCAGTAACTATTACAAACCAAATAAAACATAATATCAACAAAGCATAGTATAACAAAAGCCTATCACATCACTGAGCCACACTGACCCAGAGCGACGTAATTATCTTCATTACACAATCAGTTACAATGCGCCTGATGTTCAACTCTATTAATAAAGTTGCCGAGTGTAAAAATGAAATGTTCGTAATGAGCTCACGTTGAATATCAATCGACATTCGGATTATTGGCAATTAAATTGTTCAGTACGTGTGCTTCAATGCTCATTTATTCCGATATGTATTTTTTTTTTTACTGGTAGGTCTGTTACATGTGAGAGGCCGTCTGGGTAGGTATCACCGCAATATCTATTTCTCTCGACAAACAGCAGTGTTAATGCACTGTTGTGTTTCGGTTTGAAGGACATTGTAGCCAGAGTAACTACTGGACATATCGAGATTTAACATCTTATGTCTCAGGATGGCGTGCGCAGTAGAATTCCGAGCATTGCTTTGTAATTCATGGTGTATTATTAACGAAATTATAAGACAGACAAACACGTCGCTTGTTCGATGGGACGCCTGCTTAAATTGAAGCAACAACACTCAGACTTTATTATGAAACACTGCATGGCATTGAACTGTGCAAGTCATTTTAAAATATTAGGTGTTAAGTCTATTAACAATAAAGTAATACAAGCTACATTGTCCTTCAAGCCGGACTATAACTTTATTGTATCTGAAAATATGAAACGCCTTTAGATATAGTTCAAATATTTGTTATTCTCTACAATAACCAGAAAATCCAGCACAAAACCATACAAGCGGCGTGTTATTTCAACTTTTTGTTAGGGCCGCAGTAAAAGCACTCAGTGATCGCGTCTAAACCCCAAAAACGCGGCGAAAGATGTGCCTACACGTCGCGCACTCGTTACTTGCCGAATTTACATAGCGAGCGTCGATCTCGATACCTTTTATTCAAATCGAATCACATCGCCAGCGATAAAATGCGCGTATACCCGACGTAGATGTGTTTTGTACGGGAGCCGGCAATGATTGCTGCTTCTGAGTGGAAAAAATGCTTTCCGATTTAATTAAAGATGCTTCTTATTTATATTTTATAACAATTATTTTAACTATTGAGAGATCGATTGAGAGGGGTTTTGTTATAGTCCACTACACTGGCTTAGATGATTTCCTTCACTGTCAAAGCGTGTGGGAATTGACTATCAATACACACATGACTCTCAAAAGTCAGAGGTATGCCGTGAGATTTAAACGCAGGACCACCGTGTCTGCAGTCGAGTCTGGTTTGTCACCAACAGGCCACCAAGTATTTCATATTATTCTATTAATGTAAAAATGTTCAATTTATTGCCTCGATGGCGTAGTTGTATTACAGTACGGCTACAAAGCTGAGGTCTCGGGTTCGAGTCCCGGGTCGGGCAAAGTGATATTGGATTTTTCTTTTCATTATCGCTCCGGAGTCAGGAATTTGTGCGATAGGCTCGCCCCCTATCACATCGTGGGACGGAACATACAAGGCGAAATGTGGGTGTCCTGGTGGCGCCTCTGCCTACCCCTTCGGGGATAAATGCGTGAGTTTATGTATGTATGTATGTTCAATTTATTAAATTCCTAATGACGCTGCAAGTGAAATGACTATCTCCGCAACAATCATACACCGGGAACGTTCGTACAGATTTCGCGTGTCAACAGTGTTTATTCGATCCGCTGAAATGAGTGCGATGTGTGCCTTGCGGATATATCGCATTGTATCTCGTTAACAGATTCGATTGTTTTTTATTATAGCGATTGTTATACTCTTTTGTATTATCGTAAATGTCATACGTTCGATGTAGGTGTAAAAAATATTTTAGTGTCATTATTTACTGCTCATTTACTCTCTCATATTTGAAAGGTCGTCCGGGTAGGTACCACCGCAATGTCTATTTGTCTAGCGTATATTTTAGTTTAATTATTTAAAAAAATATGCATTCAAATAAAATACAAAACAACCTTGGTCCAAGCGCTATTGAAGTGCTATCTGTAAATATTGCAAATCACCCTAAAAATTCAATAAATAAACAAGTCATAGTGGTAGGTCTCTCATATGTGAGAGGCCGCCTGGGTAGGTATCACCGCAATGTCTAATTCTCCCGCCAAACAGCAGTGTTATTGCACTGTTGTGTTCCGGTTTGAAGGACATTGTAGCCAGAGTAACTACTGGACATATCGAGACTTAACAGCTTATGTCTCAGGATGGCGAGCGCAATGGAATGCCAAGCATTGCCTTGTAACTCATGGTGTTGTTTGGTTTTGTTACTGTCCATGAGCGGTCGTATCGCTTACCATCAGGCGAATGACAGGCTCGTTTCGTCATTCATTGCAATAAAAAAAAATAAAAAAAAAGTCATCTCAAAACCTGGTCCCGAGTATCAAAGCTGAACACGACTCGACGCACCAGTTAAATTGTCGTGTGATTGCATCGCTGCGTAACATTTCACTTACTGACGATATTTCAGCAGCTTTCAGCGCTGTATTCCGCTTTACACGGCATTCAGCGACACTTGGCGCACCGGTTCGTATTTCGTAACTTTTCCTAGAAGGAGGGTGGTTAAACCTATTGCCCTTGAAATATTTGGGTTGGAATGTTTGAAAGTTATCTTGACTAGTGATACAGTGAACTTTGTTAAGTCAAAAGATATCTGACGAGAAATACATTTGTAGTATTCTTATTAGAAGTATGTTTTTTTCTAGAATATATGTATAATTTTCCTAATCTTAAATCATGCACGTGGCAATAACAATATACTTCGAAAAAAAATATCGAAGTGACACACTGAGTGAACATTCCAATTTGCCAATTCCCTCGTACACCGTCTGTTGGATTTCTTCTCTTTAGTTTGTTTATTCATCTGTAACCGTGATTAGTACACGTCACGGGAGTCCCGATGTTCGACGATAGAAATCAGTATAGGATGTAGGTCAGCTGCAACCAGGCCAACCATCCCGCGGGATAGAAAATAAAACAATTGCCGCTTGCAACTTGCAAAAGCTATTGCGGTATAAATTACCGTTATTTGTAAGGTACGAGAGAAATGTGACGTCATTGCGACAAGATATCTTTCTGATTAAATTCTTTAGTGGTGTAAATATTAATATTCTGTAATGGGATCAGCAGTGACTGATCATTTGTTGGAAAGTGAGTTCTGTACAAAATGGGTATCTTGTTTCAGCCAAATATGTCATCATACTTACGGTGGCATGCTTAGTTGTTTTCCACGCTATTCTTACAGGACCCGAAATTGCATGATCGAAAAATAAACATTAGTCCAGCAATTTGTTCTACAGTTTTGTAGTGCGGCAAAAATATGATTTAATTAATAAATACTTAATTAAGTTGCTGCGGCAATGCATAATATATAAAATGAATTAATTCATAAATACAGTAATCAATTTCAACATGGTGATGTAATTTACATTTACGTAGTGGTTCTAAAACCTAATCAATACACACGGCCCAATAACACCAATCGCCAACGTTAAGCATTAAACATCTCACAACATTCATAAAACCTTTCATCCGTGAAAGCTGAAAACGGAAATCAAAACAACTCCAACTGAAAGGCCAATCAAAGAGCACACTTTGTTATTCAATCCAACTGCTTTCAGGAAAAAAAAGTCTGCAGATTCGAAAAGGGTCATTCAAGAGCTAAGAAAACGTTTCATATCAACTCGAAATAGAGTGTGCATAAACGCAACGTCACTGCAAACACCGCAAGACGCACTCATACAAATTGTACACTCCACTTAGTCGTCCTCTTTCTTGCTGTGCCAGGGTAATCGGAGGCAATCTAGCTTTGCTCATGGACCCGGCCGTGGATTTCAACGGATCCCGTCGAGATGCGCAGATAAAGCGCTTCTCGATTTATGTACCGCGACGTTTTTTTTATCCTGGTGCGTCGAAGTGACTTACCAGAAACAATGCTGATATGGAATAGACCATCAACTCCTGCTAATGGCCAATATAATTTCGGGGTATTTAAATGCTTCCTCTAACTGCGCCGAAAGTATCCGGGTCTTTCCTTAACCTGACTCGACAAAGTGACCACCTGACGGTAAGTGGCTTGTCAAAATGAGTGCCGATTTACAAAAGACCATTAACTCTTAACAATCAATACAATTATGTCTGACTATCTAATTGCTGTTTTCCTGCGATAGATAAACATAAAATTGTAAGGAGGGGACACATTAACAAACTGTTCCACAAATCAATAGTGCGACAAAGACAAGAGTTGCTGAACCTTCTATTTTTTTTAATTGTGGCTTAATAATGCATTTGCTGTTCGTTCAATTCGGATAATCAAATTTTCAGGTCTTTGATGGCCTAATTAATAATTGAAGCAATTGATAATTCAGAATCAACGTGATTAGAACGCAGCTTACGCTTAATCTAGTACGAATTGGTTAGTACTGTTCTATAATTTGATTCATGTTATTGTGATAGGAGAAATTGTTGGCCGAACATTGACTCACCTCAAGCGATGTACAGAAGGTACCACGTATTATTAAATAGAGAGATAAAAAGCAAACAATGAATTTTAAATTAAAAAGGTCTGTATGAGATACGGGTTTTATTTTTGTTAGTGGTAAATTTATAAAAGAATTATTATTAACAATAAAAAGTCCAAACGACAAAGACATATCAGAAGTAATAAATAAAACTATATACCTCCAGTGTAAAATTAAAAACGGTTACAAAAAATATTGATTTACCCTTTCATATTATACGAGTATTAAGTATAAAAACATGGGTAGGTACATTATATTTTGTTTACTTATTGTAAGAGAACGAATCATTCTTATAATTTATTTCTTCGAATAATTGAGATTTATCGTGACTAAGCTGTATTGGCTCATAGTATATTACGAGTACCTAACATAGTACACAAGTTCAGAGTAAGCGCAGAAAGTGTACTTAATCAAAAACACTTCTCCACCATCTCCTATTCCACAAAATTATGTAGTTTTACGCACAAAATAACATCATTAAACTAACTTTGAAATATTTCAGCCTTCGCTTCAAAGAGAAAAGTTTACAAAGATCCGGTTAAATAGATTCAATAGCGAAAACAATAAAAGAAGCGATATCTCAACGATATTCCTTCGACTAACATTTGCACAACACAGGCGTAAGTAACTTTATCCATGAAAATTTCAAAGCTCCTTTGCAGTTAAAATCTTCAGCGTCAAACAGAGCCTTTCCAATCATTTCATGTTTGAAGTTGCATCTCAAACGGCGATAGCAAAGACCTTTTTTTTAAATGGCGCAACTCTAGAGAGAAGTTGTTTAGGAGCTGAAAATGGGTAGTGTGACGTCATCTTGAACATATATTCAACAGGTTTAATTATGAATGAAAAATATATATTTTTGGAATTTACGAAAAATTAATCTTACTGCATATGGAGTAAGTATTAAGATAAGTATGAGATATCAAATGTTATTATAACTAACACGCTCTGCCTCCGTTATTCATATGTATGTGGGATATTTGTATGATCTGATTTTAATAATTTTTTTTGTTATTCCTGGACTTAACAGCAATTTACCAGAATTCCGATATAACATTAAAATCTATCATTTGCATTCCGCACGTAGACATCGTGCATTCAAGAGATGCCAAACCTTATAATTATCCTTAGTACCAGGGACCAATGATAAAAGCAGCAACATTTCATGTTATGGTAGAATATCGAATAAACTACACGTGTCTAGAGTTTTAATACAGTTATTCAATACAAAATATTTTTATCTTTTTTTCTTTCCTACCAATCTGGCTCCTTAACACCCATAAACACATTGAGTAGTCGCGCTCATTGACAGCTCCTTGCCTCCTACGTACGAATGCTCTTTTCGAAATGAAAAGAAAACACTACGATGCTTCCCAGTATAAATTCTTGGCACTCGGCAAAATTGAAAAGTCCACTGAGTAGAAGCTGCCGTTTGGGTGGAAGGCACAATCTCGCATTGTTTACGCTCTCATGCTCTTAAGACGTGAATGAACGTTAAGTCGGTAAGGAAATGAGCGTTACATTTTAAATTTTTGAAGATATTGAGTCAAATTTATATCATACATATTGTCATAGGGTTTGTTAATGTTTAGACATTGATCATGACTGGTTTGTAATAAAGAATATTATTATTCATTTATTGGAGTCGTAAATAATTGATGCTAATAAAAACATTATACAAGCTGAAGGTTCTATGCACTGTTTTAGAAATCAATTTGCTTTGTAATATAGCTTTGAAAGCATGTACGTCAATTTACCAAAACGAAGACAGCCACTTACAAGCGTTGCCATAACGAAATCCAGTTTGACTGTTTCCAAGACATTTCCCGGTACGAATAAGGAAACAGGAAACTGACTAAATTGGTATCTAATAATAAGGATATAATAAGAAAAGATTCCATCACAACGTTGCGACTGGCCCTCCTGCCGTACGGGAAATTGAATTTGAAACTTGGGTCGTTTTTGATGGGGACAACATGGACATTTTGTCGGTCATACTGATGTAAGTACACTTAGAGGGTTATTCGAGGCAATATCGGATTTGCCCTTAATACCGCCGGTTACGGACAGAGTTCTCAATTTTTGCAATTTCAATTTACCTCGCTGATCTTTTTGGACGGAAATTAGATATTGTGTTAACAATTTTATCGCCAGCGGGATTTTTAATTTATTTTTTGTTTAGATGTTAAACAATTTTTTATTTAGTTGGTCGAATGATTACTTTTGATACCAATAGGATTGAATGACGTCGAAAATCAGTGTAAAGCGCTAAGTTTGTTGTTAATAATCTCGAGAACCATTGAACCGATAAAGTCTTGAAGGCTGTAAGATTTTAATTATTGAAAAACTTAATTACATACCCGTGTTCTGGAAAGAGGACTGTAGCCGGAGTTAATATAAATATGTTTCGTAACCGTAATAACAGGCAGTTTTTTAAGTATGGAAATTGTTATAACTGCGAAAAATGCCACAGTCATCAATATTAATTAAACGTACGATTTGACATAACATTAATCAAGTATTTGTCCATACCGCTGCTAATAATACAGTCCATACTAAGTGGGCAATAAATCTGCCAATACATCTGAGTTAATAAACATTTCTATTCATGATCGTAAGCCATCGCTTCCAGCACGCAGATTTACTCAAAGCCTGGCTGTTGAGCGTGATGCCGATTTTGTCACGTGCCGTGGGCGTGCTTTGTCACCGCCACGCTAAATAAACGTGTTTACCGTGCTATGAATTAATCATAACCAGACGCGGCGTCAGATGGGTAACAGGGGCACCAACCCACGACAGAACTTAAGGGAACTCGTTAATTTTGGGAATATTGTACCTATAACACATGGAACGATAAATATACTTGATAGAGTACAGACTATCTACCCAAAATTGGCCGTTGCTGAGTACGAGCTGCCTCTAAAACCTAGAGCTCGATTGACCATAAATATAATTAATAATAAAATAATAATGCTTGCACCGTGAACTGAAGTGGCAATTAATATACAAAACATGTACATGCCTATATTTTTACTTCTATCTAAATCTCCTCGTAAAATTTAGCATATGAGTTGCCCGAGTTTGGTATCATGGTTGGATTAGGAGCAATCTACGTGGGACTAATGTATCCTATAGGTCAACTGTTTCTGGAAAATAGATGAGAGCTAATCTTTTAGATACTTATCTTTTTGAGAATTTCGCATCCACACACCCACCACTGCAACTTCGGTCATCCAGGATTAACAGTGGTACGCCAAGAATTGGCACCGAGCTTATGTATTATTGAATAATAAATAAATATTAATAGATATACATAGTCCTTACATCCTTATAATATGTCATGGGTGTCAGAAACTACGAGAGACTTTTAGGTCTTACAAACGCGCAGACCCGAAACAAATATGTGTGATTTAACGAAAAATTTGCGGACATCGAACCCGCGGCTGCTCGTGTCGCAGCTGGCGTCTTACCAACTGCGTCACGGAGACTGCCATGTAAAAATATTTTACCCCCATTAATTTGGCCTCGCGCCGCCACTGCACAACGCTTAGCGCGCGGTGCGGAAGCCGTGCGTCGCTAGCCTTATTGTTATTTGTTACCGCACTCGGTTATGGATGTCATTGGTCTTCTGGGGATTTCAGTGTTATGTTGGCTGCATTTTTTTAGTAATGTTTGTTTACGTAGCTGCAAATGTTTTGATGTTTTGAAGTGCTTAACAGGTCGCGAGTCACTGAGGGAAGTTTTGCAAGTAGTTTGCTGGTTGTTGGATATTTCTTTCTGCCTTGATAGCGTATAAATTAAACCGTGGTGGTAGATCCAACTTCAAAAAACAGTAGATTCTCAATTCGGCTGTATGTTGTTTTTATTTATTTCTTTATTTATCCTTTTTATCAAATTTAGGAGTAAAATATATATTAATAAAAGTCAAATGGCGGCCTTATCACACCAGGCAATTTCGTTCGAGCAACCACGGGACGAGTTTAGTAGTAAATCATGCGAGACCGAACCCTTAAGAATTAGTCTAAAAAATAAACAAAATCATTTATGAGCATGAATTAATTAGTTCTATAATTAAATTACTGCCGAACTCAGAGATATTTAATGTCAATGAAGTCATTACTTAGTGTAGATTTTACAAAGAGAATCTATACTAAAGAACGATTTAATTGACATTAAACGTCTCTGAGTGTGGCCGTTAGAGTCGAACTGTATATTGAGCATAGTACTCTTAGAATCAGAAGTGGAAATCTATACATAATATAATAAATTTGTAACCGATCAATGTCTGTACATGGAAGATAAATGAGAAAAACTAATATAGGGGTCTGTATTAACGTAATAGAAACCAAAACAATGATTTTTAGTTTTTTTGTCTGTTTGTCTGTGTGGTTGTGCGTGATGAACTCAGAAACGGCTTAACAGATTTCGACGAAATTTTGTATGGAGGTAGCTAACACCCTGGATTAACACTTAGGCTACTTTTTATCCCGAAAAATATAGTGTTCTTGTGGGATGAGGAAGGTATTCCGATATATTTGTTACTTTTTTATACTCAAAGGGATGGGATAGGACTGGATTACATGCCTTGAGTGAGAATGAGACGGGACGGGATGGGAAAAACCAAATAATCTATACATATATAATATATTTTTTTAAATAAAATTAATCACTTAGACGAAATTTGCGGGCAGAAGCTAGTTGTAAATAAATTAGTTAATATCCCTTTTACTACTTTTTATCAACAATATTTATTTTCACTTTTTTCACAACTGTCAACAAAAACCAACGTCGGCCACGAGACGTGCCCACATTTATAGTTGCCAATTGATTTGTACTCTTGTTTTACCCCAGAAATAACTTCCAACTACTACATATTCCTCTAACAGTACCTTAACACTGCTATAATCAGTGAGCTCATAAATTACGATTCTTAGAATATGTGATAGGGTTTGATATTGTCAGTACATCGCCCTAACACAGACTATTGAAAGGATTTCGACGTCAGTTACCACTGTTTGCTTCTATATTCTCGTGTAAATTTTCGTTTGAAGAACAATGTAAGGTGGCTTTACTCTTCACAAAAGGGGTATATTTGAAATCTTACTTGATTATGAAGTGTTTATATTAGAACTAAGGCTTTTAAAATATTACAAACAATGATGGATTTTTTGAAAAAATATTTGTATTTTTTTTAAAACGACGCAGTTTAACGCCAATTAAACAGCTGTGGATATCGATCATTTAATCGCGCTCTACTATAAAATTTAGTTCGTTTTACATGGCTGGTTAACTAAATATCAAATCTGTGATACTGTAAGCTTAACGCGAAATGAACATACAATTCCCTTTATGTCATTACTGTTCGACTTCCAAAGCCTCTACATATACTTTATGTACTTCATATGTTTAGGAAAGCTAGTATTACCAGCCTGTCAATAGATTACGCCGCTAGTCAATTTAAACTTAATTACCTGTCAACCCTCATTCGCGATTGTCTAAAGATACCCAAGGTTTGATTGAAACAATCTTGGCGTAATATTCATGCATCTCAGAAGCTGGCAGAAGCCAGGAGTAATGTATTCAACAGAACCAATCTGGGTTTAAATTATTTTACATAATATCGTTGGTGGGGATATATTGAATTTCCAACTGGAGTAGTTGGACGGGGCCCTGTTCAAACATAGTTTTATACGACGCGGTGGGTTTGTGAAAATTCACACGTGATTCCACCACTCATAAGTGGTTTACAACTTGCAACTGGATTTGAGAGTTTCGTGCCAAGTGTTCCGTGCCTTACGAAACACTGAATTTAATGGATGGCGTATGAGTTATATGATTACCGATGATGAAAATTAAAAAAAAACGCGTGTGTGTCCTTGTGTGCGCACGTAAGAAGTTATAATTTTAAGTTAAAGTCACTTATTTTTACAATGGCTTATCATTCACCATCATAATAATATATGATTTGAAATCACATACACCATGTGATATATAAACGATTTTTTTTTCTCCACTGTTATTAACTAGTTCCAATTCTGACTCTTCAAATTACAAACATCAAGGTATGCAATAAACTATGTTATTTAATATGTATTTGTTTCATAGACTAACAATGTTATGTCTGAAGTCCAACAACACTTAAAGTCTACGACTGCGTTCATTACTATAAATAACGAGATAACATATTTTTAGACAATTGTCAATAATTTATTCTCATCCTAAAATTTCTACAAACAGTTTCAAACCCTTTCAATTTAAAAACCAAGTTAATTGATTCAGTCTTACATCAATGAAATCATAAAATAAATTCACTCATTAATAATCAATTATTCGCAACACAATCTTGAACGTCCGGCAATCAGAGAACGCAAAAACCCGACCGAGTTAAAAAGGCATTAAAACTGACTGCGAACTCTTGATTATACTCGCCTTTAAATTAAGCCGGAGAGTTACAGGTGTTGAATATTTAAAAAGGTTAAAGAATAGGGGGCTTATTGGGTTGAGGAGGAAAGTCGGGAATTTTTCTAATCACGTTTCGTCGATATGCGTCAGGTTTTAGAGTAATTCGCCTGGTATCGTTCGCAAGATTAAGTGCCTGCGCTTCGGATTTGAGAATATTCCGAATTGAAAGCTTAACGATAATCGGATTGACGGGGACAATGTAATGTCTTTAGGATTTTTTTCTTACAATAAGCGTCGAATTAAGTGATGATGTAATGGATGGAGATAACGGTTTTGTGTTCTTGTTGGAATTACTGTTGGTATGTACTAAGGTTTTAGGAATAAGATAATTTGGATTATGTGATGGAGTGGTACTTTAGTTTCTATGATAGTATTTCAATTTCACTCAAGATTTGGTGTTTATGGAACGATTGGTTTAATTTTTATTGTGTGCTTGTGTATCTAAATACACCGAACTGTCTCACATACAGTGCTGTCCCTAAATTAAAATACCTTAAGAGATAAATGTTGTATTATATACTCACAATCGTGGCCTATCAGTGAGATCAGAGAAATACATATACGTTATGTAGTAAGGTGCTTTATTAATATAAACACAATTAACCACATATTTGTAAATTAATGATTTTAAATATAATATATTAATATTATAAATTCCAAATTGTTTCGGCACCTAGTTTAATTAAGTTAAATTAACAAAGTTCGAGCACTCAACCTAGCCTAAAAGCGTGGCAGTAGGTCAAAACGAGTCATAATAAATGCAGTAAGTAAAACACGTAATTTAATTAGAGAAAAGCAATTTCACCGTAATAAGCCAAATGCGCAATTAACCCTCTATGATACATATATTCCGAAATGATTAAGTCAGTTAATATGTCAGGGGCTTAGCATGTATGAAGCGTAACTTGCCCAAACTATGTTGCATTTCAAATATTAAAGCAGGGGTATTATTACGTTTGTTTAATTTCAGAAATAAAAGAAATTTAAAATATTAAAATCATAGTTTTGTGCTTACTTGTCATTGATAGTCCCTAACATTATTCCGTAGACACTCTTTGTAGACATTGTTCGTAGCGCACTACGTAGCGGACGTTCGTAGCTATCTTCGTAGATGGCCGTAGCACTCTTGGTATAAGATAAAGTAAGATCATTTTTCTAAGATAATATAGCATTAAGTATTTTTCAATTCTAGCACAGCATAGTGACTGCGCTGCACCTGATCGTAAGCGCAAATGCCGTCCAGACTCGAATGACGTCAGGATGGTCCCATGCCATTCGATACAATCATGCCGTAAAGATGCTTCTTTACGGTACGGCGGAAGGACCCAGGATTATAGGAATGATGGAACACGTGTAACGACAAACCATTCCACGGCTTGACGGAAAGCACAGCAAAAAATTGGCGGACGTATAAGTTCGGGCAGAGATGGTTTGAACCGTCAAGCTATGGCTCCGGACGCCAGCACGCGTAATTTTGTTAAAAAAAGGAGAGGACGGGATCAAATTGAATAATTTCTCAGAGCATTCCCCATGATACAGACGGTATGACACGCTTAGAGAGGCTTGTATGCTCTGTTGTTTCCCCACGCTTCATTTGATGTCACCCAAATTACTTGTACCCTGAAAAATATTCCTAAATATCTACCCAATCCAATGCACATTTACAAAATATATTAAAAATTTAGCGAACAATTTGCGGTTGGGTGAATGTTAAAAATGTTACAATATTTTCGTTTAATTATCTCTTGTGAGTTCAGGCCTCGCACGATAATAAGCAGTTGTATTTATTTTTGTTTCATTCTAGTACGTGTATTTGAGAAACACATGCGTGTATAGTTGTCGGGGTTTGTTGTTTTGATGCTAAAGACGCGTTATACGTGATGTTTTTGATATTTTCAAAGTTATTGATATATTTGGTAAATAGTGCTATAATGGAAAAAAAGCATAATATTTTTGAATGAGATGCAGCTCCACAGTAGTTATTTATAATAAATTGTGAGCTGTAAGGTATTGGTTCGATGTCTTGGCCAGGTGATTTTTCAAATAACCTTTAGAAGAACTTAAAGGGCTTGGGTAGTAACAACAAAAAATAGAAATTACAGTGCCTGCAAATAAAACTGAGAAAGATAATAAAATTATTCGTCTCGTGCCGCTCGCGGACCGCAGCGACCGCGCCGGCATGATAAACTGCACTTTCCCGATCCTATTGATACAGCTCATGTCTATTTCTCCCACCAAACAGTTGTAAATGCACTGTTTTGTTCCGTTGTAGCCTGAACACAACAACTGACATTGTAGCCAGAGTAACTACTGGACGTAATGAGACTTAACATCATAATATGTCTCAGGATGCCGAGCGCAGTAAAATGCCAAGCTTTGTAATGATGTTGTTTGGTTAAGCTACTGTCTATAAGCTGTCGTATCGCTCACCATGGCATTGCGAATGTCATGCTCGTCACATTTATCGCAATAAAAAAAGGCGACGTTCACGATTTCAGCATGACCGAACTCTTACGAGCCCATTTTATTAAATTACTTGTTTTGTTTGTACATAAACAAGTAAGCCTTCATGTTCGCGACGGTAATGAAATCCCTAGAATATTTACTGTACACTTGATTTCTTAGTGTCTTGTGGATTTTCTTGGCAGTTTTTCTTTTGTGCTTTTTATATGCGAATTTTTATGTTTGTTGACACTTTCATATTTTTTCTGTGTTGCGACTTGCACTTTACTAGGTTTATTTTTTTATAAGTATTGAAATTTTACTTGTTTTTTTTTCGTATAAATAACGCATATCAATAAAAAAATATTTAACATACAATCTAACTTACAAATAATTACATACATGACATGGCTTAATATTTACGACTAAGACATAAAGTTACATGGAGAACAATATTTTAGATCGTGAGGAATATAAATTAGTAACTTTTGATATGATTCTATCAAATGGTATTAACGATAGCTCGAATAGTAACGTTTTAGACATTGCATTTTACGACCCTAACTCCTCACAACCTAAATCGATATTGTATGCTAACGCAACAATGTGTTTAAAACAAACATTTCCTTTTTTTAATCTGTGAAATTCATGTTAATAATCGTGTCCCTCCATTCTCTATTTCTAATCTGTGATGTTCGCAAAAAAGGCGTGTTCAAAAGTCAACGTAAGTAAGTTACATGAAACCTTTCGCTATCATTTATCATGCAAATGGAACTTATCGAGTGATGGATTGTCCGCCGTCGCAAGTTTTACTCGAATCCTCACATCTCCAAATTGCTGGTGATATACGTAATACCATTTTTAATGTATGGGTATTTGTGTGGTAGAGTCAAGTTAAACCATATAATATAAATAATAGTTTTAAAAAAACTAAGCTAGGGTGATTGAGGATAAGTAGGTAATTGTTTTTGGCACCCTCATGCTTTGTTACAATAAAATGAATTAGTAAATAGAGTGAAATACTCTATTTTCTAATCTAAAACTCATCAATTATTTTTAGTTGGGTTTTTTACTAAAGCATTTTTTTTTAGTTTTTTATACTATTATTTATTTTATTTCATAAAAATACGACCAACGACGTCTGTCTTATCAAAGGAACGCAGATGCACGCTAATTACTCCATTTTTTTAAATTAAATTTTTAACTTTCTTGTAACTGTTTGCGCAATCCACAATGATTATTTTTCCAATATTGTAATGATTACTGCTAAAGCAATAGGCTTAGCGAAGCTATCATATATTTTAAGTCCTTATGGTAGATTCAAACCCACATGCCATGGGTTTGTATCCGAAATATACTTCTAACTCACCTTCAAAACCTTTTTATCAAATATCGAGAAATTTTTGTTCAAAATTTGAAATCGTATATAATTGTGTATAAATTTACGAACTATACGTGTCTGGCTCGAAAAAACTAAAGTCTTAACCATCTAACGTAGACTTAATATCACTCGAAACATAATATTATCATATCGTAACAGCTGAAAAGCGTTCCAAGAAACTTAGCAACAGGAAATTTACAAATCCATTTAAGTTACGAGGAAATTACCAAGACAGTCCGTTTAAGACAGCAAACATCAACCCATCAAATACTTAACATCAATAGAAACCTTAAACCATACAAACTATAGAACACAGAATTGAAAATCAGAATCAATTTGCCGCGGAATCAAGCGGTTCTGTTGTTATAGTAACAAACAGACAAGTCAATTACATAAACACAGCTGAGTTTCCATTTGTTGTAGTTGGCAGATACTCGCCTGTATTCGGGATAGGTAGAGAAGTAGAATAAATAAATAGTACTTAGAAAATGGCCTAACATGCAAATAGTAGGGGTTTCAAACTGCAATAAGCAATACTTTACCTCTAAAAGGGCCTTAGTCAAAAAAGTACTAAGTTTCGTACTATAGTTAATCAGGACATATTGTAATGAATCGAAATAAACCAAAACTCGCATCTTTAATAAAAGCGGCTTAAAAAACAAAATGACTTTTACTTCATTATTAAATCGGTGTGTGCATAAAAATAATCATATTTTTTCCAAACCTTAAAAGTTAGTAAAAGTTTCGTGTATTATCCTTACTTATTGAATAACAAAATATACTTATAATAGTGGCAATTATTTATCGGATTAAAGAATATAAAAAATATAATAAATTATGTTAAATCCTTATGCGACTATGAAAAAAAGCGACAATCGGGTTTAGTGGCTTGAATTTCACGACTTGATTTATAATTGCACCTTTCCTTTTTGAGATCTATGTTTTAGCTGCCTATGTCCAGTTGTAGACTAAACTTATGATGACAAATTAAGTTCATGATGACAAATGACTGAACCCTTCGGGAATCCCGGTGTTGTCAGATAACTTTTGACAATGAAGAACAATTGTAGAAGAATGCGCAACGTCATCAAATTATTGACAGCGAGCCCAGAATGAGCTTTTGGACACCCGAAGGAATATGATGACAAATAAATAATTATTCCTACTAGTCACACACATAGTCCTGACTACCGCACTACGACAAAACTCTTGTGTCATTGACATCACAGAAAAAGAAATCGTTTCGGTCTCAACACTTCCGAAACATATTTTCCCACAAATATATATATTTTATTGCATTTGCAGGCTGACTCTCATAGACCTTCGTACTGCAAGGGTCTAGCACAACCAGGTCGCTGCCTACCTTAAGCCTCGCCTAAAGAAAATTGATTCTGGGTACGAAAACCAGCCCACGGCGTGTCAACCTACTGCCACGGTAACTGTCAAAATGACGATAATTATGCTCATGATGATTTTAATCATCGATATTTTTTCCATAACAATAAAAAAGATGCTCATGATGATTTAAAACATCGATATTTTTTCCATAACAACAAAAAAGATGTTTAAGAAAATCTAATGAAAAATGGACACAGAACATATTTTCTGAGAGAAAATTCGAACCAGGAAGGTTCCCAGCTTATAGCCGCTATCAGGGGATAAAACAGCTGGATAAGTTTTCAGGACGCCGTAATGGATACAAATTAATTGCTTTCGCGACGGCGAGTACAAATTTGACTCTCTGAAAAGGACTGTATTGAATTGTTCATTAGTTAGCGGCGACAGGGATATTAATTTTGTATTTTCGCTGCTAAAATGTACGTAAGTTGTAAAGGTTTTACTGAAAATTCGCGAAATATTAAAATCTGTTGGTTTTTTGTTGGGAAAACTGTTAAGTTCATGCTCAGTCGTTTTTTGTCACCATAGTTTTTATTTCTACGAAGTTCTGACGACCAAAAGAATAATTCATGAGTAACGATATTAGAAAAAAAATATATTGATTGTAAACCTCCTTGAGTAAAAGATCTTATAATACATTTGTATTCTTAATGTAATATTTTTCATATTTTTTTATATTTGAGGGATACTAAATAATTATTATATTATTGCCAGTTATTCTTGCGCAGTGGCATATTAATAAGACTGACTGATCACAAAAGCATAAACCAGACGCCAGATAAACCATTACCGAGTTGTAACTTTGATGCCAACTGCAGTAAATATATTAAATTACTCGCCCTTATCAAGTGCTTCGACTGTTAGCAACCAACTGTTACTGTAAGTGGCAGAGTGACTCTGTAATCGGCTGTAGTAAGAATGGGCCGTCTCGACAGCGGCAGTACCATTGGCACACAAAAAAAAGTAAAATATAATAATTAAAACAAAATTTATTATTTTTTTCTAAAAATTAAATTATATCAAAATCATCAATTACCTATAACATTATACATGAAACAGCATATTTGTTTTTAAAACTAGCAATCCTTCCTCGCTTCACTCGGGGTATTGTAGTGTATAGCCTTTTGTAAAAAAATATCTAGCTGATAGTATAATTTACTGTATTACTAAGCAGTTAACGGAAATACATACAGACGCGCAATACGACTGATAGAGGTTTTATTATTATTATAATAGCCTAAAAGATCCCACTGTTGGGCAAAGGCTTCACCAAAGACAAACAAACCAAGCATTTCGTTTCGCTGGACTAATAATAATAAACATTATGACCGTTTTTTAAAAAAATAAAAAATAATCCCTCATAAATCTCTATTTAGAGCAATTTTCATAGTTGATAGATGTATTTACCAAATAATATTGTGTTGCTTGTAATTACAGATTGCCTTTCGTTTGGATAAAGAAGTTTCAAAGGTACTACCTGCCCTTGTTTTCTTCTATCTCTAATTAGTTACGTGGTGTAAATACCAAGTCGACTAGAAATCGCGACATTATAACGTGAATTCACCATTTATTTTTCATGTAGTATTTCTGGCAGGATATTCGTATAATGGTCTCTAAGATTTACGCGAGTGTTACATTGAAATAAAACGAATTTTTACGGATTTTATCGCGGATTATTTTTTTTACATTTTTAACTTCACGACGTTTAGATTACTTTACAGGATATTCGTATCTCTTTCAGAAAACTCGTCATGTAGAGATTTAGGGTTGATATGTAATTATTAAGCTTGGAGCACGTTGATGTTATAACGCAATTACAAAGCGCAATGCTTTTATTAAAAATAATCGTAATATCGAATTACGAAATTCATGATAACAAATTATACAAGAAACTAATAACCTTAGGCTTATTTTATCTAAAATAATTCAATAATCTCATATTGCCCTATAAAGGCATGTAAAATTTCCATAAAGAATTCGAGGATCCGTGTTAAGGGCGACGGAACGCACTCGCGCACTCTCAAGGTATGTAAAAAGGGCGATACGACAAGCCTTTCTGATTTTATTGAGTGTAAAGGAAAAGATTGGAATTCACCAAGCACGGCGCTTCGTTCGGTCTTACAAGTTTAATTCCAACGCTGCAGATATGTGACATTGTACTTTTTTATTCCGGCACTGCAAAGTGACTGCACTGCAATGCACTTGATGTAAGGGCACCTGTAAGCGCAATGCCGTTAATTTAGAGCATCGAATGGCATCAGACGTTGGTGTCATGCCATTCGCTACAATTATACTGGCCTTCTCAGCTGCTTTTTCACGCTACGGCGGAAGGACCCAAGATTATCAGGGAGCGAACACGTGTGACGGCAAACCATTCCACATCTTGACAATGCACCAAAAAAAGAATTAGCAGGACTACGTGGAGTGGACTTAATGGTAAGTCCTACCCCTATGGGATACATGCGTGACTTTTTTGTATATGTGTATGTATAGAGCCCACTTGAATTCAGAAGGATGTACTAATTTTGACGTTTAAGACAAATAAATATAGCACTTAGCAGCTAAAGAAATATATTCAAATACAGGTGCATTCTGCGCGCGGATCACATTAAACCGTCTCGGTTTCTACGACTCGCAATGCGCGGAAAGTAAAGCCACTTTGGTTAAGAATGTCTACCTGTTTTGTCTAGTAGCTTCAAACGTAAGACTAGTATTGCTTGTTGAAAGGTTGAAATTCTCCCTGTAAAATATACCTTATAGCCTTTTTCGATCAAAAGACTATCCAAAACCAAAATATGTTTATATTTGGAACCAGTAGATCTTAAGATTAAAATATATTAATACAGATTGTAAGCCCGTTTCGTAAATTCTATTCATAATTAGTACGAGACTGGATAATATTTAGAAAGATGGATCAAACAAGTACCTGGTAAAACTGTATGTTAAGCCATACTGAAATATAATCAGGTTTAAACATAAATAATAATTTAATAATACACCAATAAATTTATGATTTTCATGCATATGCCTCGTGACTTAAACCATCTACGAGTATTCAATGTCACTTTAAGTAACGACACATCAAAATCACCTCCCAATCAATATCCGTCATAAATCGTAATATTTTGAATATGATTCTTAAAACACAATACACTTGTATCTCTTTTAAATTTAAAAAAAATCTGAATATTTTTTGAACGGCCTATTACTCGTGATGTAACACAACAAAACGAAACGAAATACTAAAATAAATCAGGAAATTCACATTCAATCCTCATTACTTATAGCCTTTATCCTAACACTAGCGTCAATACATCTTCACATCCACACCCTTCATCTTCATCCACACCTAATGAAGACGATATTAACCAAATAAATTCCCCATTAACCAAGATGTTACATTCCCTCTCACCCACCGCATTTGTTAATGACGAATTGGTTATTTATCTGAATAATTCCGGAGAAGTGGAACATTTCCGCATCGGGTTTACGAGTGAGGTGTTCAATATATCTGGTGGATGCGAACGGAATAGTTAATCTCCTATAAATAGTTGAGGCGACGCCAGACCCCGCTCAGCTAATACTTGTAACCGTTTTAAATAGTTTACGTTGCTCGCGAATTTATCACGTAAATTGCGTAAATACTCTAGTACTGGATGATGCCACGGCTCTATGTATAAAGTTTAGAGATAATATTTAATTTTGTGTTTAAGTTTTCATAGCATAATACGCGGAAAGGAGGATGTGGAATGACAGTGTGATCTTTGTACTGAAATAATTGTGTGTGTCAACATGTGCCTCAGTGGCGTAGTTGTACTACGGTACGGTTACAAAGCCAAGGTCTCGGGTTCGAATTCCGGGTCAGGCGAGTGATATTGGATTTTCTATTTATTATCAGTCTGGAGTCAGGAATTTGTGCCCGATATAGCGATAGGCTCGCTCCCTATTATATCGTGGGACGGAAATTACAAGGCGAAATGTCCTGGTAGTCTCTGCCTATCCCTTCTGGGGAAAAGGCGTGAGTTTATGTACATCAACAAATATTTGAAAGTGGTGGAAAAAATATATTCGAATAATCTTAGCGTTTAGTATAGACCATAAAAGCATGATTTGCATGTATTTATTTAAATCAGTTTTAATTATAAACGCGCACTGAATGTAATAATATTCAGCATTGTGAAGCTTCACAACTTAGCAACAAGTACAAAAGTTTGCATCTGTAATGCGCTATAAAAACGAAACATATTTTTATTCCACAAGTTCTTTTCCGTCCATTGAAATGTACTTAACTATCACGCGCAGAGCACTCATTAAAACCACTTAGTAAAAATACAAAGCACTCAAGAATAAAATCCAGATAAATTAGATACAGCACAATTACTTAAACATTAACAAAGTGGCCGCGTTGAAACCTGTTAAAACATCATTGAACAATTCAATATTCATAAAAAGAGAATTAAACATACCGTTGGGTAGTAACAAAGTCTCTTTAAAATGTCGTTGGATGCGATTTAAAATTCTCGACGCAAAAAACCCCCTGCCATTTTAGCTTTGACAAAACGCTTCTCCGCCGGCTGCCTTTCCCTTTAGCTCATTCCTGCAATATATGGGCATACATTTGGCATGGCTAAATTAATTAATATTTGAATTATATAGATTTTTCTTAATGTGACATTTTATGGTTTGTTGTATCGTTAGGTTTCGTTTGAGTGTTACGATAGGCTTCAGGATCTAATGGTAGAAAAAATGTGATAGGTACTATTGTAATGAAGTAGGAATTCAGTACATTATACAGATATAAGACCCGAAGTTATGGTTTTTTGCCTTATTTTTTTTTGCGATGATTGTAAGCGATTTGTAACCATCGCCTGATGGTAAGCGACCGTTCATGGACAGTAATTCTTAATTTATCATTTAAGTCTCAATATGTCCAATACTTTGGCTATGATGTCCTTCAAACCGGAAAACAATAGTGCATTTACACTGCTGTTTGGCGGGGGAAATAGACATTGCGGCAATACATACCCCGGCGGCCACACATACGAGAGACCTACCAACATTTAGTTTTGAATAAGCCGGCATATTCGTGGCAACAGGTCAGACGTAACCATGCCTCACTGTCAGTTAATACTGCAATAACTATAATTTGCGTTATAGTCACTTTCATACTAAAATGCATAAAAATATCAAAATAAAAAACTTCAAAAAAGTAATTGACGAAATATCCATTTCGCTCGACGTAATCCTTGCCCGTATATGCCCATCGGACTTACTTTGGACATACATTCAATTACTTGTACGTTGAGTGTCAAAGAGCTTTCAGTGTCGTGTGTCGTATAATCCTCATAGCTAAACGGTTCTGTCGTTTGGCTTTTAAATTTTTTTATAATACAGCCTTTTGAATATTTACCCAGTGTAAAATTTTGTTCATAGGTGCTGGCTCGACGTTTTGTAATACGTGTTGCTCTATTACCGGGTTTGTGTGAATAATTTCTGCACTTCGTGTTGATTTATGTCGGGTTATTTTGTTGGAGAGTTTTAGTGATTAAATCTGTGGGATTTAATTGTATTACATAGGGAATGTGTACTTCTTTTTTTTTACTTCGTATCAGAAGTTTTTCTGATACCTATATTGTTGTGTTTATTAATTCTTTACATGATATGGCGGAGGATTTAAATGGGAATAAAATTCTATGAGTCACAGAAATGTTATGTCCGATGAACATATTGATTTGGTAGATGTCTCTAGGGTACCATTCATAATGATTTTGTAACTTTCTCAAGTTTAAATTAATTTATGTTAATAACGACACAAAAAAATTAAAGAAACTCCACCATTTCGTCTCTATTTATCCCCAGCCTGTTTAACCTTTATCAATATTCATTATTACAGACCAAAAGAGCTTACAAATAGCTAATTAAGTCGTCCTTTGGCCTTACTTCATTCGCAGAAGACACGAAAACAAATTACACCTCAATTACAATAAATCAAGACTCCGCCGCATAATAAATTCAAATCCAACCATCAATTAACGAAACGATTGCCATCCTAACGGGCGGTGAGTGTTACTCATAAAACACGTCATAAAGGAGCGGTTCTTGTTGAATCATCGAGAATTCAGAACTTGAGATGTTGTACCAGAGGGGACAGAATGTGTGACAAAAAGAGCGGTACTGTTTATTTCTCTATCACTCCTACCCAAAAGACACGATCACAATCGGTTATGCTACTCCTGAAGGCCAGGATCGATGGTTAATTGCTTTTTATTTTCATCGAGTACAGAAGCTTAGCGAGTCTCTGGGAATATCCAAGATGTTTTCAACCAGCAAAGTAATTAATGAAATGGTAAATCGAGGCCTGTGTTCGGCACTGGAATACCTGTGACTCAGAAAGAGAGAGATTAAACGAATAGCAGTTGAAAATAAACCTATTATCTAATTCCCTCCATGTCAAATTCGTGTCATCTTACAAAGATAAATCATCTTCTCTCTTTCTCTGAGTTTCCGCATTCCTAGTTGGTACAATCACAATGCGCGCAGTTTTTGTTCAACATGTCTGCTCTACATACACTTCGATCTTATTATATCAACGCACCACTTGTTGATTCAGTCAGGTTTATTCATGAGCCATGTGAAAGTGCAGAATTCGAATGGGTCCAAGTAACAAGGGTGAAGGGAACGGCTGACGTAACCGCAGGACCAAATAAGATCCCGTTTGAGTTGGGACTTTTAATATTAGAGTGACGTCGTTTCGGGTGTGTTGGTACGTTTGACAGAAGCGCTCGCAGATATGATATAGGTTCCTGAGGTGATTTTATTGATGTCGGAATATTTTCCTTCGTTATTTGATTTGGTGTTGTGATAGATGATTACGTGACAGCGTTACTATATTTTCTTTATTTATTAAAAGATTATAATGAAATAAGATTTCTCTTTTTATCAGTATTTTTTTTTATCTTAATAGAACATTTTATGCTGGCGGCCTTATTCGTAGACAAATTTCTATTTTAGATATCGAGTGTTTTGTCTCCTTCGCTCAAACTGAATTCTAAAATCGTTCGAAAGGGACGAAACATTCAATAACAAATATATATTTTAAACCTGTCTATGAACAAGGCCGTAGTTGTATACTAGTACATATATTAATTAAATAAGTCCATTATTATGTCGACCGGTAAGATAATATAATGATTTCTCACAAAAAGTCACATACATTCTACTAATTAGTAATTTATTATTGGTACGTACATATTTTTTAGATAGAGCAACTTTGTAGCCAAATGTAGAAAACAGTAAATATTTGCTAAAATAGAAAGTTGTCTCAATGAAAATCAGAGTAAAGTAATCGTTCTGTATTATTTGCGCTTATTCAAAAACCAGTCACGCTAATTATAGTGTAGGTAGTTATGCAGACCGTACCCGTTATATCATCTATATAGCTAGTAATACCTATGTAAACTACTAATAAATAATATAATACTTAATATAATAAAATTAATATAAATATTACAACGAATATCTTGTAAATAGAAAGTAAGTACTATGTGTATTGACTTGTCATAAGAGCTATTTAATTGCCTACGTGACCAATAAACGAATTTCATTTCATTTCAAACATGGAGTAGATAATGGAATCTTCCACGACTCATCATCACCTCCTTTTGCTACGTTAGCAATGCGCTAAAGGGGTTTGGTGTGTTCCTCGTGAGATTCCGAAGTCCTCAATTTGTGCTGAAGGTCGTCATGGGTTTTAGCCGGTAGAAATCTGGCATATCTCGTATACCAACCCTAATGTATACAGCAATCCAAGAGGATTTTCCCCATGTTTTTTTTTTATTGCGTTGAATAGCGAGACGAGCATGCTACCCCGCCTGATGGTAAACGATACGACCGCTCATGGACAGCAGCAAAACCAAACAAAACCATGATTTACATTACATGAATGCTTGGCTTTGCTTTGCGCTCGCCATGTTGAGACATAAGATGTTAAGTCTCAATATGTCCAGTAGTTACTCTGGCTACAATGTCCTTCAAACCGGAACACAACAGCGCATTAAAAAATATATACAATACATAGACAATAATGAGCACTCACCTTCTTCATTACCCATGAAAAGTATTTCCAATATTATAGTCGTCCATCATATCAGTGAAATCCAACTGCCAGCCATTGGCGTTGTACAATCGATATGCATTGGTTTCTCGCAAAATGCACAATGCGTTAATTATTCATTATTCAGCTACCTTTTAAATATTCCGCTAATGGGACATGGGGATATACATTACTGTTTCCATTTTAATGGCCGACCAATATTTACTTCGTGTTAAGGCAATAGGTTTATGATTCATTAAATAATTTATATTTGAATGCCTCGTATCGTTTATCAATAGGCGGTTTAAGGAGTTGGTTTTTGAAATGTAAGACTGTTCGATTAGAACGTAAGGAAAATATTTATATATTGAAATAACTATTTTTTACAAACTATATTGTAAGCATTTTATTGCAGATTTATTTTATTTTTTTACTACTTATACTGAAGTATTAGTCATTCGCTCAGTGACTGTTACAATTAACTACTCTTATGTTAAAGTAGTAAGCCAGGATCAACAGTGGCACGCATTTTAATGACACCGAACATTGAAGCTCAGAGAATCTCCGGGAATGTGCAACTTATCTTTAACGCAACGAAATCAATCATAAAGTTAATAGGACGAGTTTGAAATATTTTGTCCACTTCCCTCCGTAACAAAGTGGGTGGCAAAACAATGAACAAAAGAGGTAAATACCTCGAATAAAGAATTGTTCTATACATTAATGAATACAATCATTCAAATGTTCTTAACATGTGTAAAAACATAATATTCTGCCTTCCGCAAGCGAGTCGCTAGTACCTAACACTGACTGAACTAGTGCGCATTAAAGAACTAACACACACGTCCAGTAGAATATGAAGGAAATAAAGGCATATTTTTTTCCATTTCCACCGCTCTCCTAAGAAGGAACACAAACAGCGTTCCAGCTCAGCAAACACAATTGTACATTAAACAGTATGAAATCACATTAACTAACAAACAAACGCAGCAACTTCCACGGAATAAGTGTAAGTTAACTATAGTGAAGTATGTTTGTAAAAAGTTGTTTTCCACTTCGTTACAGTCATTCGAGTCACGTCCCTGTCATGAATGTTCCTTCTCGGAATAGGTCTTTATTACATAAATATATTAGGATAGTCTTGGGTGGTGTCACTGTTGAGTGCATCTTGAGATCTTTACTTGAGAACTTACCTTTTGAGTTTTTAGAAATTCATAATAGCATAGCGATAAATTGAATTAATCGCGTTCACCAGCAAATTAAAACTGTCTCGCGGCAATTGTACAGCACTTATGAATACATTTAGTGAATTGGAGTCACTTTATTGTATCAGTGTAAATAAAAAACCGATCGCAACCGATCCTGTGGAATTTATACACTGGTCCCTTTAAATACTGGAATAATAAACGCATTACAAGCATTTAAAGATGATTTAACTTATGATTCCATCAACCGAATAAAACACGAAGTAATCTAAATTGAAGTTGATGATAAGCGCAATGCAGTCCTTTTTCAACTCTCGGAAGGTTTGATGTTAAGCTGGCGATCGTAAGATAACCCAATTATTTTACGTAAAATCCTCTTTCCTGCACATCGACGAGTCAGTAAATCAAATGAAAAATCCGTCGACACCCATTACAGGATTAAACTTACAAAAGTAATTATATTTTAAATGAGATTTTTATTTGGCATCCCTCTGCAAGGACACCTCATTATGCGAGCGTGTTCCAATTAACGAAGTCCTTTTAATCATGCAATTATTTCTACATAAAAGTGAAGTGTAGTGGTTCCGGATATTTTTTTGGGAAGTATGCTAGAATGAAGCTGTTTATGATAAGTTAATCCACCCAAATTGGAGTTTATAGCAATATCGGATGGCCTGGATTCGAGCCATTGAAGGTTACTTTTAATAATTCTAAAAGTGTGTGTAGTCCACAAAATGTGCCTAATGATGGTGTTATGGATAATGTAGCCGGTGTATCGGTGAGCATAGGGCGTAGGTTCTCACGCTTATGACACTGCTGCCCTTCATCAGTTTGTCTATTGGGTACGTCATCTTTCTTTATTGTTACTGTTTTCTTTTGTTTGTTTTTTTATTCTTCTTCTGTACTATTGCTGTATTTTTTGTAATCGTGTCAATAAAAATACTTTCTGTCTTTCTCATCTCTGTGATGATCATTCAACCTTTTATCACCAAAACCTCATCTGTAATCTTGCAACGGGAACTTTCAGCAGATAAATGACTTGGGCCTGGGAAGATATTAGTTTGAGCTCCTTTTATTCGCTTTCATTGTGTTATATAAAACACATATTCCAACTCTAAAATCTCGTAAGCCCATTAAATATTAAAGCGCAATTAATTTATAGATAAAGCCGAGAGAAAAACCCATTTGTCGAGATTTCTTTAAAAGATTAAGTAATAAATTACAGAGTAGTTCTTGCACTCTTTTCTGGCGCGATTAACCAACGGACCTAATGATACCTGATTTATTGGGTTTCACCACAACAAGATACTGGGAGCTATTCTTTGTAATTTCGAGTATCGGATTTTCAGGTCCATTTCGGTTCGTTGCTTTTAGTGAAAGATTTACAGGCTTTGTTTTAATGGAAACAAAAATAATTTACTTCGGAGATAATTTAGGTGTGATTTAAGGTGAATTTAACAGGGATCGGTAACTTAAATTGGGTCATTTATCATATATTGCGAAAAACGAACTCATATTTCATGAATATTATTAATCTAGCGGTATGGCGCAAAAGTCATGAACCGTGAAGTTCGGTTTTTCGTTAAAAACAAATCAGGCAATATTTTTCAATAAATTAATTGGAATATAATTATGTTCTTGCATAACCACTGGTTAGGACTGGAAACGCCGCCTAGGTAGGTACCACCGCAATGTCTATTTCTCCCGCCAAACAGCAGTGTAAATGCACTGGTGTATTCCGGTTTGAAAGACATTGTAGCCACTGGATATAATATTGAGACTTAATATCTTATGTCTCAGTATGGCGAGCGCAGTGGAATGCCAAGCAATTCTTTGTAATTCATGGTGTTTGGTTTTCTACTGTCCATGAGCGATTTTATCACTTACCATCAGGCGAATGGCATGCTCATCTCGCCATTCAACGGAATAAAAAAAAATACTCACAATTTATGTAGAAATTGGAGAAATCTTTTGAAGAAGAAATGAATGCAAGTTTAAATTTACAAATGAAAATAATAAATTAAGTACTATAAAATGTATTTAAAATATATTTATTAATAGCTAAAGAAACGATATCATACAAACTAAACTTCGTCCTCAGTAAATGCAAATATTATTCATCGTTGATAAACCTCAGACCGACCATATCCTCCATTCAAACTTACGCTGAATTTATGCTTCCACCAACTACGCCAATTCATTCTTCACGAACAGTGTTAGTAAAATACTTTCTTGATACGCTATCTAATAAGGCGAGTTAGTCACCGAGAGGCTCGCCAGACAGAACGGCAGTGACGAGATTATGTTGTCCTGGATATTACTTGTCAAAGGTTTATCCCGAAAGGCCTCGCTTAATACTGCGATTTTGGACGAAGCCATGAAGTGAGCGGTTTGAATGAGGCGTGAGGTGAAGATGGATAGAAGGGGGATTTTTTTATTGCGTTGAGTGGCGAGATGAGCATGCCATTCGCCTGATGGTAAGCGATATGACCGCTCATGGATAGTAGAAAACAAAGCATTGCTTGGCATTCCACTGCGCTCGCCACCTGAGGCATATGATGTTAAGTCTCAATATGTGATCATCTCAGTATCTCATCGTCCTTTAAACCGAAACACAACAGTGCATTTACGCTGCTGTTTGGCGAGAGAAATAGACATGGCGGGAGAATTATTTTATCGAATGATAAAAGGTAATCAATGCAGGTAACTGCAGTAACAACCCTACGCTATTATTAAAATATACCATCAAGCTATTCTAAAGTATAATTGCACAACGTTATAGTTCATCGTGAGTTAATGCGAGAGGCTTTATGAATATAAGCGGTTAGTCTGTTTCTGTCTCCAAAATGCAGGGTGTAACTATTGTGTTCCTATTTGAAGAAGTTATAAACGATTATATCTCTAGAAGAAGAGTTTAATTATATCGTTTGTACAGTATGCCATGTGCTCCAGTACACAAGCTTTATCATCACGTAGGTGACCTGCTCATCTTAACATTCTCACAAGTAAATAAAACATCAGGTAATCTTTGCATTTTTTGATCACATATTATGTACAAAGGAAAAAAATGTTGCAATTTTAAGTCAATAAACTGAGACGAACTGTTTAACTTAAAACTAAAACAATATTGGAAGAAAACAAACCGCTTAGATCCGCGAAGTGTTTAGTAAAAACACACTTTAATTTCCTGTTGCTTTTGTCACTGAGCTCCAATGTCTCTCGGCTCGAAATAATGGACGCATAAAAATAAAATTTTATTACTCACCGCAATATAAATAGGAGAATACAGTAAA
Organism: Deilephila porcellus; assembly: GCA_905220455.2. Classification (NCBI taxonomy): domain Eukaryota; kingdom Metazoa; phylum Arthropoda; class Insecta; order Lepidoptera; family Sphingidae; genus Deilephila; species Deilephila porcellus. The sequence continues at coordinate 2,587,530 of LR999977.1, read as the reverse complement.
AAAGCTTTTTTCCTTTATGTACCGAACTTGGCTAAATGGCCTAAACGTAATGTTTAAGAGTTACCTGAAATCATGGCATTGTTTCTGTTCCAATATGACTATTTGAGTCCTTAAGAGTTGTTCGTACATAAACAATGTCGTAATGTTCCTTTTTATTTTTCGTTCGTACTCAATTATATATTGTTTTATGTCGATGCAATGGTTATAATAAGTACTGGATATTTTTGGGAGGACTATGTTGAGCGGTGAACAATGTGTAGTCAATGATGAAATAGGTGATGCCATCATGAAATAGTTACATAGAATTATCCATAATTGCATTGTGCTAAAAGGAATCGTAAGTTTCTGGACGTAACACATTGAGCAATAAAAAGCTTGAATTTTAAATTTAAAATATACCATTAGTATGGCTGTAACGGTTATGATGTTATGTAATAAAACATTGGTAGTTGCAACGCAATTAAAATGTTGTTTCGTAAAACAAAAAAAAAATCGTACTAAATACGGAAAATCACACTATGTAGTGCACAATCCACGCAAGCATGTAGTTTCACAGTTTGCTTACTTTTGTTTAAAAAAAATCGACACGATATTATTTAACCATTACGGACCACTATACATATTCATCACTCACCAGGGCACTTATATACTTATGCATCACTCACACACTAGTCTCACTAGGGCTCCCCATTGAAAATCAGCGCTGCAGTGTTGCTTTTGCCATACTGCAGCATGAAACTGAATGGGAGGCCCATTGTAGGCGCAACAATTGTTTAGATTTATAGTGGTTTCTTAGATTTACGCGAATGACATTGCAATAAAACTATTTTTTACGGATTTTATCGCGATCGACCAGATCCAATGTAACCACATTCCCACACCAGCAAAAAAGCGATTTCAAAACTGACATTTTGAGTTCCCGCGTACTTAGTAGCCCCGACTCGCAAGCTGGCGCGATATCTTACGTTCTCAGCTGAAATATGAACGGCGGTCTCGTCGGGTGTTCTCGGCGAATTTGTTTTGGTTACGCGCTTAACATTGTTTGTGGTTAAGTTAAAATGCAAGCTTCATCACCGCGGAGACGCTATATTTTTCTCATGCTCCGCGAGTCCTGATTTACTGGCTGGATGTTGATGAAAAATTTGACGGTTAGAGGTTTTAAGCTGGGATGTATGTGAATACGTGATGTGTTGTACTTGTGTTGTTTTGTGTAGGCAATTTGGATTGAAAGGTTTACCAAATGGCTCGTAATTTTATACAAGTAGGAAATGTATTTGTTGACTGCCTCGGTGGCGCAGTTGTACCTCGATATGATTGCAAAGTGATATTGGACTTTTCTATTCAGTATCAGCCCGGAGTCAGGAATTTGTGCCCGATATGGCAATAGGCTCGCACCCAATCACATTATGAGACGGAAAATACAAGGCAAAATGTGGAAGTCCTGGTTGCACCTCTGTCTAGCCTTTCTGGGAAAAAGACGTGAGTTTGTGTATGTATGTATGTAAATATAATTGTAATAATAAGTTTAAAAGGTATTAAAAGACTTACAATAGTTGCTGCCTAGTCTTTAATGTATTTATTGATATTTTGAATGATAAGTACCTTTATGTCCTCTGGAACCTCGGTAAGTACCAATTCCTTCAGAATCAAATATGGTTAGTGGATACAATTCGTTGTTCATAGTTAATATTAAATTCACGATAGTAAAATACACATCAATATTAAATCAGAAAATTGCCTAGTGTCCGCCATAAGACATTCACTACACAAAAATATCGCCAAACAGAAGACATACATACATACATAAACTCACGCCTTTATCCTAGAAGGGGTAGGCGGAGCGCCACCAGGACACCCACATTTCGCCTTGTATGTTCCGTCCCATGATGTGATAGGGGGCGACCCTATCGCCATATCAGGCACAAATTCCTGACTCCGGGCTGATAATAAATAGAAAAACCCAATATCACTTTGCCCGACCCGGGATACGAACTCGAGACCTCAGCTTTGTAGTCGTACCGTAGTATAACTACGCCACCGAGGCAGTCCAAACAGAAGAATCACACAATAACAATTATTTACGCTCTCCATACCCAATATCAAGATAACTCGATTAACGATTGTTTGCAAATAAAATGCAGCAGATAAAACCCCAACTAACGGGAGGTTTACATTCAATTAACAAACAAGGTGGAGAACTACGCAAGTACAAATTGTTACCGGTATTTACACTTTGACTGCAGTTATTTGCTGTAACATTGGAGCAGGTAGATGCGATTTTTGTATCGGATTGTTGTGTACCTTGGCTTCGGTTTGTTCGTAGTGTGTGTATTTGGAAGTTTTTAATTTGGTGAGCAGCAATGGGGTTACTTGAAGACTTACTTTTTAATTGGGAGATACTACTAAATGGTTTCTAAGATTTACGCGAATGTTACACATTATAAAACAAATGCCAGAAGACCAGCGATTATATTATATCGGCACACGCTGACCTGTTTTTGTGACGAGCATTTCATTTTATTTCAAAGAGATGTTGGATTTTTCTATTCATTATCAGCCCGGAGTCAGGAATTTGTGCCCGATATGGCGATAGGCTCGCCCCCTATCACATCATGGGACGGAACATACAAGGCGAAATGTGGGTGTCCTGGTGGCGCCTCTGCCTAGCCCTTCTGGGATAAAGGCGTGAGTTTATGTATGTATGTATCTTAATAAACTATTTTTGCGTTTTATTGCTGATATTCGATCCGCCTACATTTGCCTATTATCATGTACTAAACGACGACTACAAGCACATTTAGTTCAATGGTAACAATTAGTATTGCATGCTTTCACTTTGAATACAACCAAATAGAATAAAAATTGTCGTATGTATTCCTAACTTGCGAGCCCCTCCTTATACTTTCCTTGTAATCGCTTGACATGCAAGGGAAACATTTGACTAAATAGCTTGTTTTCCTGATGTCGTGTTGTTTACACATACATTCGTTTTTTAAATTCCTTTTTAACCTTCGACTTCAAACTGAATAGCCTAGACGATGGAGATTAACCTTTGCATAATTTTGAAGTGAGGATATCAACGCGAAACTTGTCTGTTATGATCAGAACTTTTGAGAACAGCATCGAGTTAATTAAATTCAAATTTCGAGTAATGTCATAAACTATGCAAATAGTTTAAATAATAAATAAATACGACCAACAGTCACATACATAGGCCCACATTAAGATCAATTAAGTCTTGCGTCGTGGGTATCAGAAGCTACGAGAGACTTTTCGGTCTCACAAACACCCAGACCAGAGACAAATACTTGCGGGCCTCACAACCATTTGTCTCGGTGCGGGGATCCAACCTGCAGCCGTGTTTGTGTTTTAGGTCAAATAAAAATAATATAATATTATTATCATCTAAAATCTTGACCCCGTTTCTACCGTGGAGGGAACCACAATGCTATCGCGTGTACTGTGAGTTGTGTGCCCCAAGAGCGATCTTCTATTGAAAGCATGCTATAAACATATTCATAGTGTCATTTTACAACGCTCCTGGTGGCCTCTAAGTATAAATACAAATGTATACATATTTGAATGCATGTTCTATACATTCAAATGTTACTTTGAGGAAGGATTTTCAGTCGAGATCTGAATTTCTGCTTAGGGGATCGAACCTATGTTCATTGTAGCAACAGAAAAAAAACACGAACTACACATTAATACAGGTAATATTTGAAGGCATGCACCTTGAAAGTATTTTAGAGGTGTTAAAGCATTAATATTTAAATTATTTAGTTTCATTTTAGACCACGTATTTAATGGGCAAAGTTGCTTCACTTAACCCAAATTTTGTCAAACAAAAAGGAGGTGTAAACCAAAAATAACTTCATTGACCTTTCACCATAAGTCGCTAACTGTAACATCATCCGAAATAAGATTACATATATACCAATATTTTATTTTATTTGCTTTATATACTAAAATGTATACAGGCGGACTTAATGCCAGAGGCATTCTATTACAGTCTACCTTTGGGTGAAGCAGAAATGGAGCAAAGCAGGTTTATGCAAAATTAAGATGACCAAGAATATAAAAAAATAAAATCAACATTATTTAAAAAAATATACAAACTTAAAAATATATATACACATTGAAATAAAACTATTTTTACGGATTTTATCGCGATTTGGTTTAATTTTTACATTTTTTAACTTCCCGACGTTTCGATTGATAAAATCCGTAAAAATAGTTTTATTTCAATGTGTAACATTCGCGTAAATCTAAGAAACCATTAATATATATACAATTATACATACATATATATAATAGTATACATACATATACAATACGCATCCGACAAGAAAAAATAGACAAAAGAAAAGTCATATTGCTTGTACAATTCACCGCGAATTGACGTCACGTTAACGAGTGAGGGATTTACAAGATCCAACACAAACGACACACGAGAGACTGGATGCGATGTCGGTGACCGATCATGGCCAACTAGATCCTTCTGTGTAGAACATGAGCAAAATATGCGAGTATAAAGACATTGCAATAGGTGTGGTTAAAGTTTTCATTTTTATTATATCGCGGAATTGTAACTGCGCTGCACCTGGTGGTAAGCGCAAATGCCGTCCAGACAGTATCAAATGGCATCAGACGTCGGTACAATACCATTCGATACAATGATGCCCTCTGAGATGTTTCTTCACACTACGGCATTTTTTAATTAACTAAAACTCTTTTTCGTAACAAAGCTTCACAACTATCGTGACCAAAACTCACGTAGACTTGATTTCCGCACCTAGAATTCGAATGTGGACCTCTTTGTTCATAGTCATACATATTCATACATACAGTTGCACAAAAAACCGCCCAAGTCAATGATGAAACGTCAGATTGTTTTATGATTATAGTATACGTCTGTTGATACTTAATAGTGATACTTTTCGTTTCTATGGCAGCTCTACCAATGCTTGGAGTATTTTATATAATATATGAAAACCCTTGGGAGAGAACTATGTTTCTATGGCTCATGGTAATGATGAAACAACACTTCTTATAAACCTACATATCAAGAAATAAATACCTCCAAAATAAAATATAATTACGTACTAAATACAATACCATGACCGGAATCACACATCTCCATTGGTAAACTTACATTTTGCCCCCCGGCACACACATTCATCAACAAAAAGTTATTTACAGAAGTATTCTAAAGTTGCTTCGCACGACAAAATTGTGGTTCGCAGCGAACATTTAAAGCATTGTCAGGAGTATACAACACAGATGTTTCCTGTGATACCGCCGTACTTGTGACTGGAAAGTTTGCACGAATTTGGACTTTGAGCGTGAAATTTGACAGTACATGTTTATAGTAAAACAGTTTGGGATACAAGTATTTATGCTCTGGAGGTTCCTCATTCACCTCATTGCTCACGAGGCGTAAGTGTAAAATGTGTTTTGTGTTTGATTTCATGGTCTTTACTAATGGACCGCCTCGTGACCACCGAAAGTTAAGAAATGTAAAAATTAAACCGATTCCGCGATAAAATCCGTAAAAAATAGTTTTATTTCACTTTATTAATGTCAGTCATTATTTTATTCAAATTTGAAGATTTTCATTCATATTGTCAGGGGCTGCATTTTGTTCCTGGCGCGGTAATAGGTACAATGTATTTATGTTATTGCGAACTAATTCCCTATTCACGATTATGAGAATGTACTATTATGTGGTTGTCTTAGATGTTGTCCTAATACATACCGGGTATATCAAGAATGCGACTGAAAACGAAGCAAGGTGGTAGTTTTAGTGATTACAGACACAATGCAATTAAATATTTCGCGAAGCAAGTGGCTGTTCTTTTTTGCAATCTTTTTAAATATCATCTAGTTTGGATGGTAAATACCTAGTTTTTGATGAAATTATAATTTAAACGCTTTCGTACCATTTTGTCTTTAAAAATAAAAAGGTGCACATTATTATTCTATTTATTTTATGTACACGTATTTACCACGCAAATAATACGATAAGCCAAAAATGACAAAAAAATTGTCGCGGTTTTTAGCAAAAAGTTTTTAGTTGCTTTGTGTCTGAAATCACTAGTACTACACCCTGGCATCGTTTTCGGTCGCAGTCTTGATATACCCTGTATAATTAGTTGTCTGCAATGACTTAGGTTTCCGCAAATCATCAATCTACTTATTTACCATTGTACAAGAATATTATTATTATTGAATATTAATATTATTTTAAAGCCCGGGTGTATCTACAGTGGTTACCCACGATACAAGCTCAGCTTAGTGTGGGAACTATGTATCACTACTGCAGCAGCAAATAGATCGCAATACGCGTAAAATATTACATTCTAAGTACAGTTGCGTAATTGATGTAAGCTGTGTAAAAAAAATATGGTAACAATTATGTTCATGTTAATTCATAGAAAATTATCACAACCTGACAAGGAAATAAGCTTAGCGAATCCAGGCTTGAAACTAAATTGGTTGCACTCGTGCATCTGATTCTACCACGGAACACAAGTGTGAGCAGTTTCTTCTTACTAACATGCATATGTGTATTCATAGCTAATTACTGCTCGCTCGACGATGAAGGTAAACACTGAACGCTGTGCGCCAACCTGCATACCCGAGAGTTCTTTGCAGGAATTTCAAACGCAGACAGCTCAAAATCCTTCTTATAATCCTTTGTGTACATGTAGCCTTGCGTTTTTATTTTTTGTAATTGCACGCTTAGTGTTCGCCAGATTTTTGTTGTCAAATGTAAGGAATTTTGTGTTTGAACAGTAGTATCACAAAAAATATGTAAAATATGGATGCTGAAAAGAGAATTACAAGTACCTTTTTATTTTTATATCAACTAATATCCATTGCGGTATTTATAATATTAGAACTAAGTTTTAGGAACTACAAAAATATTTCTTTTCACAAACACCCAGTCTCGAAAGAAACATCATTTTTGATCATCCAAACCAACATTTGTATGGCTGTGTGAATTAAACCAAGGTTGGTTTAATTTCACTGATAAACTCCAAAGCGTTTTATCAACCAACCATATGGTGGTAGGTCTTTCATTCGTGTCTATTTCTCCCGCAACAGCAGTGTAAATCCACTGTTGTGTTTCGGTTTGAAGGACATTGTAGCCAGAGTAACTACTGAACATACTGAGACTTAACATCTTATATCTCAGTATGGCGACCGCAGTAGAATGCCGAGCATTATTCTGTAATTCATGATGTTACGTCCATGAGCGGTGGTATCGCTTACCATCAGGCGAATGACAAGCTCGGCCCGCTATTCATTGCAATAAACCTTCTAAAATCCCAATTTTAAATCTAAAAGCGCCATCTTTGCTATATCAAAGAGCCTTGAACACTTTTTTTACCTATCTAAACATTTGACCCCGGTTCGCTGCATAATCGCGGATTGCACTCAAATACCGCTGACACGAACCTTGCGAGGCCTTCGGACTACTTTTAACGATGTCATTACATCGGCCTATACCTTCCAATGCTTGCGAAACTTCCTCTCGGATTGATTGGGAATACTGGTGTTGATTTATTTTTAAGTGTGTGGATATAAAATAATACACATTTTTTATTGCTTATGGGCAGCGGTTACATCATCTGCAGGTAACGGAAAATCACTGGTGAAAAAAAAAACGTTCTCTTTATTAACCATCGGTTAAATAACTCCCTTTCTTGTAATTAGCTATTAGTAATAGTGTATTTATATACTTAGATATTTCGTTATTCAAAATAAGAGTCTCGGAAGACTGCCTCGGTGGCGTAGTTGTACTATGGTACGATTACAAAGCTGAGGTCTCGGGTTCGAATCCCGGGTCGGTCCAAGTGGTATTGGATTTTCCTATTCATTATCAGCCCGGAGTCAGGAATTTGTACACGATATGGCGGTAGGCGTGCCCCCTATCACATCATGGGTCATCATGCCTACCTCTTTTGGGTTAAAAGCGTGGGTTTATGTATGTATGTAAAATAAGAGTAAGTATTCCGAAACTTATGTTGTTTCAAAAGTAACTTAGTTTTAATAACCACAAAGCTCTTGCATATAACTGAACCAATTCAACCCTCATAACAATACGTTCTAACTTAATCAATGCAATGAGTCGGCAAAATATTTACAAAACAAATATACGCAGACATTTAACACGAAATTAGTAAAGTTGGGGGGTTAATAACCTATAGTATGGCCCGCCACAGTCGCTCCGTTATGGCAGTTCTATGGGTAAAGTTTTCGCATTACGCCACGTAAGGTATGCTGTACCGATGTACTCCGGTATAAATTGCGGTTAACATCAAGTCGGTTATTTACGATCTTTTCGCGGTGTAGACAGGAATTTGTTTCTGGCTATGTCTTTACTTCTGTACTCTGTGTCTTGTGTCAGCCTCCGTGGCGCAGTTAAACATGGGAGGCTGCGGGTTCGATCCCCGCACGAAAACATGTATGTGTGATCCACAGGTATTTGTTTTGGGTCTGAATGTTTGTAAAACTGAAAAGACTCACGTAGTTTGATACCCACGATAGAAGACTTATTGGTCTTAATGTGGGGTCTGGACTATGTATATGACTTTAGGGTGTATTTATTTATTATTAATTATTTTATTAAAGGACAATGTTAAATTGACAGCCTCTGTGGTGCAGTTTGTAATCCGACAGTGACAGGCAAGTGCGAGTGTTGTAAGTAAAAAGTCTCTAATAGTTGTATTACCCACGATACAAGAGTTGGTATCTCACTACAGGGTCTGGATTATTTCTTTTATTTGCTTATATTTATTTAATCGTAGGTCATACAAATGTATTTTAAGGTGGGGATCGAACTTGCGAGGTCTCAGCCAACCGCGTCACAAAGGTTATGTTTATACTATAATTTTATTCATTTATCCCCTAAAAATCTCCAAACACATAAATTAATAGTGCCGCCATATAACCTAGTACGAAACAGTCGTACCAAACCCACCTCGCGATCGCTCAAGCACATAATCCACTCAGGTATTTAGCACAAAGAGAGAGTTATACCAGTCCGCTAGGGGCTCGCGACCCGAACGCACTTACCGACCACTATACTAGTACACAGCTTTCAACTTAAAGTCACGAGGCCCCGCGGGATACGATACATGGTATGTTTTATTAAAACTTCTACGCTATTACCTTGTGTTAATGTTGTTTACACTTGTTTGGTAGAAGGCTGCAATGGGGCTGAAGTTAATGCGCTATAGACAGAATGCCCATCAGAAAATGTTACCTCTTTCGGTCAACGTATTTGTATATGCCAAATTTTATTTGGAAATACATCTTAAAAAACTACCTAAACTCTCGAACCAAACCACTGAAAACGCGACTTACGTGATTCACTGTGACCGCTATCTACTTTATAATCGGCTGTAAAATGTGGTATTTTTTTATTTTATATTGGCAATTCCAAATTCAAAAACAATAAAACAACAATTTTTTATCTGAATCGACATCAATACACCATTCGACAAACAGTGTCACAGCCGGAGAGAATTTAAATATCGCACAGAAATTCGGAAAGTGCACACGTAAGGCGAATGCAAAGGCTGTATGCCCGGTTGCCATGGCAACCACACCCATCACGTACAATGCAGCCTCTTTGATAAATTTACACCTCACGCTAACATGATTCTTATGACGGGCGGAATTGTCTTTGTAACTGTAAAGCTTTATTGTAAGAGATACGACGTGTTCTGTTTCTGTTTAAGGTTGTGTTGTTTGTATAAAAACAGAATAGTGTCAATGGTCAGAGAAAAATATTTCAGCCGTGATAGAAATGTGATAGACAGGTATCGTTTAGGTACATGCAATTTTTAATAAATAAAAAGTAATATAAATAAACCCAACAGTCACATACAAACAGATATACGTCATTTAATTAACAGATATACGTCATATCTATATTATGCTATCAAATGTATTTCTTCTTTTTTAAATAATGAATTACGCAGTCAGGAATTTGTGCCCGATATGGCGATAGGCTAGATCACATTGTGGGACGGAACACACAAGGCGAAATGTGGATGTCCTGGTGGCGCCTTTGCCTACCCCTTCTGGGACAAAGGCGTGAGTTTATCTATGTATGAATTACGCAGTCTTAGTTAATTTGGGTCGACTTCGAGATGAGTGTTATTGATTTTTTTAAATGTAGTTCACAACTTTACAGTCGGAACGGACTCCAATTGCTATCATTTACTTATGGCTTATAGAAAGTAAACTATTTGGTTGAAAAACTCACCCATAAAATCCTAAAGCGTAGTGTGTAGATTTCTCTGTAAAAAAAATAGAAAATAAATTGTACTAATATAACATACACTAACTGTCCCGATCCGTCGCTCACCCGACACGTATCCGACACGTCACCGCCACGATCTCCTTGTTTATCACGATTATCCGGTACATTACCCGCAATGTCGTGTTACCCACGTAAAATGCCATGATGTCTCCATCCCGCACGTTATGCGCCGTTTTAAGTTTGTTTTTGAAGCGTCTTCATCTACATTTTACGGGTTTTGCTGTTGTTTTTGCTTGCCCTTGTATGAATAAGATATGGAGTGTGGTATAAGACGTTAATTCGACTTTGCAGTGAAGGGAAGAAGCTGGTCGTGAAAAAAGGGGTTGAATGTAAAAAGTAAGTCGGAAAAGTCGGGTAAATTACTCTTTTTTGGGGAAACAACTTGACTAGGGGGTGAGGCGGAACAAAGACTTCAAACGATACAGCTCTTTAGGCCTTTTTAGACCTTGCAAAATAAGTGCACCTGATGGTGAATTCAATGTCCTTCAGTCAAGAATCAGCTGGTAATAGAAAATTATTTGTCCTCATCTTATACAACAGTGATGGCGTGATTAAATGCTTCTATACATGTAGCGGAAATATGTAACAATATGGGAGAATATATTTTACATACATATAATTATAATGAAGAAAAAAGACTGCCATTTGACTTTAATAAAAAATCCTTACTTTGCCTTATAGTACTCAAAGGCAAAGCGGTTTCGACAAAGCGAGGGGAATGTTAAATACGTCATACTCGACAAAAGATGGAATTAAATACTCAGAATATTTAAATCCACCATATCCAATTTCTAGTAGCTTTTGAAGTTTTAAACATTTCAATTACAAAGTGCGGGTTCACTGAGCTTGTTCCAAAGATGTTTGAATCTATACTTATTTATGGTTGCCAAGGGAATAATTTAAGTTGATGAACTTCCAAAATGGCTAACTTTCATACAAACTTTCACTCTTCATTTAACCCGATAACTTTCTAAAATCCTGCCTTGATTCGGAGCCCTCACGTGAATCATACTAGGAACTTCCTGTGCATAATTTGAGGCATACAAAACTACTGTCCATCAAGTTGTATTATTTATACTAGTAATATAAATTTAACACAATCTATTTATCTATCTATCTATTCAGCCACAGGCATTCCACTGCTATTAACACTACATTACATACATATATAAGTAAACTCACACCTTTATCCCAGAATGGATAGGCAGAGGCGCCACGAGGACACCCATATTTCGCCTTGTATGTTTTCATCCCATGATGTGATAGGGGGCGCGCCTATCGCCATATCGGGCACAAATACCTGATTTTGGGCTGATAATGAATAGAAAAACCCAATATCACTTTGCCCGACACGGGATTCGAACCCGAGACCTCAGCTTTGTACTCGTACCGTAGTACAACTACACCATTAAGGCGGTCTTAACACTACATTAAATAAATTGATTTATGTACCAACACAGATCTAATCGGTAAATTGGATTAAGACCATCTTCACCCGCCCCTTTCTAGGGTAAATAAAGGCCCTTGGAAAGCAATAGGACGTATATCACCCATGCATATAAATACAAAATATAAATCCCTTTATTAAGGCCCAAGACGCAAACCATTCAAGAAAGGATTGAAGAACCGTATCGGAATACACTACAAATATTTTGCAGCGTCATAAATAAAAGGGTCACGCCACTTTTTACAGGCAGTACTATCGCGAGAGCCGTATTTCAGGTGCAATAAAATAACTGAACGTCATACAATCTCGCAGTTTTAAAATATTTGGTCGTGACTATTCCATTTTGGCTAGAATTTGAGATCGTGTTGTGTTTGCACTAGGAGGCAAATTTTGAATGGTTTCGATAAATACTGCTGTTCGTATATGATAGTGATAGCATCGATAGTGTTGAAATGTAACAATTATATGTTGTGGTTTGTTTGAAAATGTCAAATAGATGAAATGATCACTATTTCTCCTATGAAAATCAACCATTACTTTATTTATTATTTTTCTTTATAAACACTATATTGTACACCTCACATTTTCAGAAATAAAATCATAAAGCGCTTAAATACGTGTAACAAACGGCGTGTTATCGCTGTCGGCGATTTCTCCAGCCTAGCTTAAAGCCTTTTAATTCTTAGAATACCTTTTTCCTTCGCTTTTTGTCCTTTATCTTTGGTGACTTGGAAATCCCTCAAAAGATCCTATTAATTCGAGATTTTCATAGTGACTTCGTGAAAGACTTAGCTGGTACTCTCCTCTTATAAAATATTTTTGTAATTGGATTTTACTATAATATTTAAAAGGAAAAAGTAAACCTATCTAGATCTAATTTATTCAGAAAATAACTAGTAATCTATAGAAACTAAATCAAACGAAAGAATTTCTTATTAAAAAATCTGACTGTAGATTAAAACAATAAAGATCTGAAATTATTTTACACCCACATATTCCGTTACAATGAATCGTGATTAAATAAAAATTGAGCTGGTATTTATTAATCATCGATTATTTCTGTCCCTTATCATCTACACATCGTAAAATCGATATCCCACATGCACGACACTACAATCGATATGTATATTCGTTTGACCAATAATAACTGTTAGGAGCGCGCTGTAGTGTCGACGTGGCGGAAATTTGATTTCTTCGTTTGACGTTTGGAGTTCTTTTGCTTTTGATTGATTGGACTCTCGCATGTAGGTTAGGTTATTTTTTTCCATACATACGTTTTGATGGCTAACTGGCTTGTGTATATATATTTTCATTAGTTCTTTTTCGTTCGCACCGGTCTATTATTTTTGAGCAGTTGTTGTTGTATGTTATAGCATTTTTGTATTAATTATTGCTTGAGTTACATTAAGACGTGTTATTAACTTTCAGAATCCTGTATATCCCTTAAGACTACACTGGATGAAGGAAATTCACGGACAATTAACGTTTTTTTATTAGGAGAGCTGTTTGCTATCCAAGTTGGACTTATATAATACCACCAATGCAATAATTTGCAGCAAACAAATCCATTAGCAACTACATAGTAGCTCTCCACACTTCAACTAACACAATAGTTGAAAGGGATAATTAATGAGAAAGTGAGCACGTCGTGGCTGACACACGACGGCACCCACTCAGCATATTGCGCTGTAACGTAAACCAGAACACGAAATACTACATTTTATTCATTGAAATATTTACAATATAATTTAAACATTACAGAGTATATCAGAAACCAATTCAACACTGCTAAGCCAACCGCCATAAATGATCCACTATGCATCGACAATTTAAAATACACGTGGATTTTGCAGCAGGAAAAAATTCACGAAGCCCCGGTTAAGAGTATACAGCGCAGTTATCTATCATTTTTATGAGCTGCCCATAAAAGCCCTAAGTCCGCAAGCCGAGTGTATGTAACAGCCTATATAAAAGCGTTCTAGCGGCAAATTCACTAAAGTTAACGTTCTAATATCCCACTATATTTGGTAATGTATTGTAAGGATACATCTTGGCTATCGATCATTTGAATGTATTGATAAGATATTATTCTAAATTTTGCTTTTAAAAGTCTCAGAATTGTCACGATTTCAAAGTAATAATTTTTTATTCGTATTTCAACAAAGACAGGCTTGAACGTCCAGAGTACCCTATATTCATCTGTAAAATTCACGTCACTAAAAATTGTAATGACGGAAATGAGATTATTTGTCTAACTTCATACCGCTATCGACTAAGATTTGGCTCTAAAAACACAAGTCGAAATGATTCCCGCATCGAAAGTTTATGTTGAGTAATTCAGCATAAAATATAAACGTCTAGTAGTTTCTAACACCCACGACACAAGAGAGATACAATAAAGTAATTTATTATGTTACTACTCTCTGCTGTCCTAATTGAGAGTATGATATAGGCAGAAACTACTTGTTTACATGAAAGATATTGACTGTTTTTATGATTGATCTTACATTTATATTCCTATTGTATAAGTTTGTTCACAACCATTATTGGTTATTTTTTATTGAAATGATAAAATTATCTTAGCAAGTCCCCAGAACATCGGAGAACAATTTCCGTTTATCTATTTTTCAGCATTTGCTAAATTATCAGCTCTGAAATTTCCAAAATTACTTCGACTAAAAGCCCATCAATTCATTTACGATAAACCAATTATTATCGATGTTTTTAAATAACGTTAACCAACAGTTGGGTCGCATGATCTAAAAATATAAGAAAATATATCTTCACTTGCAAATTCAAGCAGCATTTTAACAGCACCCAACTAAAAAGATATAATATATTGTCCAAAGTTTCCCAATAACGAGAACTGGTAGATACCGAAAAGTGATTCTTTCTCTAGTAATATTGGCGGCAATTGGATTATAGACGTCGGCGAAGTTTTAAGCACCTATATTTGAAATAGGGCGTTATTACTATATATTAGGTATTTCAAGAAATCTCATTATAAGTTCTGTGAATAAGGGGCTTGTAAATCAGTTTGTGGAAAAAGTTCTTTCGCTATGACTTCGCAAGTGGTGCATGAATGATGAATCCAATATGTGAATCGACTGCTAACTTGAGTTAACATTTTTAGATATTGATTGGTTCAGTATTCATATCTTCTTTTATAACAACTGTGGTACTCGACTGTTGAAAACTTGCCATTTTGATTTCATGATTATAGTTGGTGTAAGTTATGTATTATTGTAATCGAACTCTTGATTAAAGAACATCACGAGCTTAGCAGTGGCCCATTATAGGCTGAAACAGTATATTTACTGGTCCACTGTTGGCACCACTTTTTTATCTATAGAATTTGACTGCCTCGGTGGCGTAGTTGTACTACGGTACGACTACAAAGCTGAGGTCTCGGGTTCGAAGCCCTGGTCGGGCAAATTGATATTGGGTTTTTCTATTCATATTATCAGCCCGGAGTCAGGAATTTGTGCCCGATATGGCGATAGGCTCGTCCCCCATCACATCATGGGACGGAACATACAAGGCAAAATGTGGGTGTCGTGGTGGCGCCTCTGCCTACCCCTTGTGGGATAAAGGCATGAGTTTATGTATGTATGTATGTATGAATTTGACATATAAATCCCGTAGCAAAGTCTACCAGGTCAGGAAATATACAAAATATGCCTTCACAACCGCTGATGGTCGATCAATCAATTCACTATGATCTAATTCCCAACGGCGACAGGTGGTATCTGTCTACTATCAACCATAATTATACAGCGACCTACATTCAAACGAGTACGATCGGTATCTACAGAGGCAGGTTTCATAGAATATTCATTTATAAATGAGGTTTTCTTATTACAGGCTTATTTAATTAATTAATCATTGATGTTAAATGTATATTTTTATGGATTTACAAATATGTACTTGAGGATGCCTTATTTTTAAAAGTTGGCTTCTTGTAGGCGAAGATTATAATTATAGTGGTTATATTAATATTGGGAATAATTAATATTTGGCAATGATAGTAGACTGCCTTCAACTAGTATATTTGATCATCAACGCTGATCCAGTTTCATAAATGGACATATACTGTGATGATAATGAATAAATGAATAAAACATGATACACGCAAAGTATTCCAGTAACATTTGCAGAAATATTTAAATCCATTGACTTTATATCGGGGTAAAACAGAGCGTGGTCGAAGAGAAAACCAGTCAAAATTTTAAAATTTATTATTGTTTATTTATTACAATTTCCATGAGAACGAATTAGTTTCGCAGTATTCGACCTTTATATTTTGAGTGGAGCATTTAAGATGTATCAAGAATTGGGGTAGGCAAACATAAGTTTATGTTTTAGAGTTTAAGTTCTTCGGCACCGTACTTTATACCTTTACCGCATGAGTATGACTTGTTATCTAATCTTACCTGGTTTTCCAGCTTTGTAACTGTGATCACGACTGCTCATGCAATTACTATGGGATTTTTGAAGCATTGCAGATACTTGCGAAAATAAGGAATCAGGAAGAAGATGAAGAGTATTTGGTTTCTATAAATATCAATTAAAGAATTGTCACTGCTTCTTGGGTTTACTTAACATCGATTATCTGAAAAACTATGATGTCATTTAAGTTTAATATATTCAAAACCGACTACGTGTAACTTCTACGAAAAAGATTTAAAATGAATATCATAGTATTGGACGTAGTTGGTTTAACATTAATACTATCATCATAGTCACCCAGATAATGTCCAGTCGTCTTGACTTCAAAGACTTCCAAAGCAAACGGTAGGATTATAATCATTGAGTCAATCTCCTACTAAAAATCCTCTAAAAAATTACATCCTCATAAAGAATGCAAAGTGACTTTCGCGGTTTTATATTCATATCAAAATTCAGCTTCATCGTCAGTCTCTCGTTCGATATTGCAAATTTTATTTCCTCTTAAACTCACATTCCTATTCATACATGAATGTAACATTCTGTTGTGCCGTTTAAACTTCGTTTTATCTGTTTCTTTACGTGGCATTCATTTGTTTAGATAATATTACTTTTGAATTGGAAATGTTCACGTTTTGTTTGAGTTTGATATTTATTTACATCAACATATTGCATTTGAGTACTTTTTGAATACTGCTTTTGTTATTTAACATGCTGTGTTTGTCTCTGTTTTGCTTACATATTGTGTTATTATTTGATATAATTACAAAAATCACACCGTAGTTTTATATATCTTCTTAAAGACCAATTATTGAAGTCACTTCTATGATTTTCATAATATATTTTTCATATTATACAATTTGAATAAGTTTGATTCTATATTGTTAACTAAACCGTGCCCATGCTCCCAAACTTACAGGTGAACATTCAAAGGAACAATCGGCGTAAAATTGATCCGATTTACATCTGTTATACAATCTATAAGCCTCGTAACAATTCCGCATTACAGTGAACAGAACGAAACCCCGAAAGTAATGGAAGCAGTTCACTGAACTGATTTTGATGAAACTTCAACAGCTTTCCGACCGTCTTGGCTTGAACTTGTCGAGTTTCGCCCCGGGGCCGCTCATTGTCTTTGATTATAAGGCTCCCGTTTTGATGGAAGTTTTCTTAAAATTAAAATGACGACCGTAGACATCGGATATGGTGTATTTCTTAATTTGAATTTGTTCTACTTGGGTTATTTTCTTTGGTATGTCTCTTTGGTTGCCTAACATACATTTTAATCTATTACATTTATGTTTTATCAGGATTACAAAGATATTAGTGAGTGTAATTCATATTATAATATGAGGATTAATAAAAATAATTTTATGCTTTTTTTTTGTTATTACTGTATGGCATAAAGAGAATCGCATGTAATAAGTAATTATTTTTTGTATTACGTTTTAGAATTACCGTACGGCGAAATTTTACCTTACATTTTTCAAAACAATATTTTTACTTGTGTCAGAAAAATGCGAGCACGTACCCGACTCTGAATTTATTTCACAAGACATTCTTACAATAAAAGCGAGAGCAACAAACGAGTTAATGGACACGAAAAAAGTCGCACAAAAGATTTTCGCCAACACAGTAGCAATTATTTGAAATTCTCATACGGAAATAAAAGGCTCGTCGACGTTTATATATGCAATAGTATCGTGTTCTACTTAAATTGCTTTCAGATTGTAAAGGTGTGGTTATAAGAACTGTTGAAACAGCTGCGTTTTGTCGTCTTGGGATATTGTTCATAAAGATTTATTAGTAGTTATATCTGCTCTTACGAATTGGCAATTTGTGGTATATACTTATCGATCCGGATAGTACCAATCGTGCACAATGCTGAATAACCCATGAAAGTGACCCACGTAAGATAGATAGATAGATAGATAAAAAAGTTTATTTTGGCAACAATGCACACAACAGTAAAACTTAGAACAAAAAAAATATCTATGAAATAATTAGTCTAATGTAATACATTGCAGCCGAAATTAGGCCCCAGCTCAGCCTAATGCTTTGCTCGTAAAAGCAATGCGCTGATAATTCTGCTAGTACCTAGTAAGTGAACTGCATTTCGAGCTTAGCCTGTATACATATATCTGGTTTCGAGCAGGCTGGCATGATTGTGTCGATCAGAAAGAGATGGTTATTTATTATGTTGTATCTATCTAATCAGCCTCAGGAAGTCCGCTGCTGAACATAGGCCTCACCCAAGGATCTTCACACCGACCTGTGCGAAGCGGAGTGCATCCAGCGACTTGTTCTTATGTTGGATACATAATTAATTTTAATCAAATTTTAGTTTAAAAAAAATTTGTAAAATCTCCGATAACCGTTCCATAGAATAACCATTCGTCAAACGTATCTTTAGAATTTCAAAACTTAAACAATATTGCATGTCGATGGCCTTAAATCCTGAACCTCACGGTTTAAAACCCATCCCACTATTGCACCGATAACGTGATAGAAGATTCCATTGTTATTTTTATTTTCATTTCCGATAGTCACATCCGTAGCATTCGAGTTAACATCGTTAATGTTACTAGTTCAATTAATGTTTTGTAATTGGATAAAACGGTTGGCTTTTTAAATTCAATTTTTAAGTGAACGCGTAATATGCTTACTGTATTGTTGGCACCGTTTAGTGCAGTTATGAACTGTTAGTTTTAAATTTGTTTTTAAGCGTAATCGGGGAATGTTTTATAGTATGATGGCATTAGATTATGGAAATTTATGGTTAATTTTAGCAGTGCTTGAGTACGGCTTTACCAAATTCATATTTTCGTTATACATATACACTATAGATACGATTTGATTTTACAAGAAGCTTAGGTTACTATTTGGCTGTATCTGTATCAGCCCATATATGTCCCACTGCTGGGCACGGGCCTACTCTACAATCGAGAGAATTGATTGGGAGTGGTTAGGCCATATAGTCCACCACGCTGGCCTTGTGCGGGTTGGCGGACTTACATACCGTAGAAATTCTTTAAAATCGCTACGGTATGCAGGTTTCCTCACGATGTTTTCCTTCACCGTTAAAGTGAACTATTTGGCTACCAATAGGAAATGTGGTAAATAAAATAATAAATACACCCAACAGTCCTATGTCGTGGGTATTAGGAGCCACGAGAGACTTTTCGGTCTCACAAACACCCAGACACGAAATAAATACGTGTAGATCACACAAATATTTGTATCGTTGCGGGGATCGAACCCCGGCCATGTGAGACCGCGAGTTAGATCGCACTTATATTTGTTTAATATTAGCGGAAATATACCAAATCAAGTACAAAATAAGAAATAACTCAACATAAAATCATAAACTGCGTATGCACAGGTTTAGCAAACAAAATAATGCAATCAAAAAATATATCGTAACCGAAACAGATATTCATGTAATTTATAGTACCATCAATTGAAGGTGGGAGTCGAATCCAGACGCCCGTGCAGGCCTGTCGACAGTTACCGGGCAATTACTCATGCAATGACATCTCTAAAGCGCAGTTTGCAGGAATAATAATATGATCTGCCTCCAACACGCTCTATCAAAATTTTGTGAAAGAATTATTAACTGTGTCTTTTCTTTACTTTTCTTATTTTTTTTAGCTGGCGAGGCAAAGTTAGTATAAACTATTTGATTACAAATGCAGTCCAACCCCAATTGAATGTCTATCATCAAGAGATGGCTACACTTGACATTGTATGTATCTCCAAAGGGTAGATAGAGGTGCCGCACAGATTTTTCATGAACTTAAGTCAATCCCAAGATATTACCATCATCATCATCATCAGCCCGTTGCAATCCACTGGTGGTCTTAGGCCTCTCCCAAGGTATACGATAGAGCCCGGTCCGCTGCTTTATGCATCCAGTCGCCAGCCGCCCTCTTGTGCAATTATATTGATATCACGATGGGCAATAACTCCATTCCTGGTCAGCCTATATAGGAATTGAATATATTATGTAGTTGGGAATAAAAAAAGGACTTCACGGATCACACTACATACTACTAATATATCATAAATCCCATAAGGCTATAATGTCTGTAAAGACATTCAGAAACCTATACCATCTTCGCTTTGGCAAAGGATTTATTTTATCCCACGAATCTTCTCGACTTATTTTATACATAAACTTTGCGTTGGAACGCAATCAAGCGGCAAGTGTGGAAGCGGCTTGATAAAAGTGCAATACATTGTAAGGGTGGCGCGGGGCGCATACCGATGGCGTCTCCGCATATCTCGGATTTTATTTGCTCGACTGTTCATGATACATGCCTTTGATGGTGAGCACCTGTGTTGGTAAAATAAAGTGGCTTCTTTATAAGCTGGTTGAGTCTAAATCGAGTAAATCATATGAAATATTTTTAGATTTGTTAAAGTATGAAAAAAGTTAGTCGAGTTGTTTTTGGATTGGGTCTTGGAGTGATGAAATACTTAGGAACTAGTGTGATACGAGATGCTAATATTTTCAATTAACTAATTATTAGCATTATTTTGTATAGATATTCTAACACCCTGGATTTATGAAAACTATGATAGATTTTATAAAGAGAAATATCTTTTGATACCACCAGATGCATGTAATGTCATGAGATGACACCAAGTCAACCATGACCGTATTATAATCTAACTAAATGTTACATCATTAAGTTAAGTAGTGGAACAATTTGCCGGCTCACGTGTTCCCTAGTTCCTATTATTCTGGGTCCTTTGAGTCATTTGAGAAAATGAAATTAAATGAAAATATTTTAATGAACCCATGAAATGTCATACATTATTTAGATTCAGTCAATTTTTTCCACTACCACCCGGTTCACAAGGCTGTTTTCGCCAGAGAAAAACGGGCTAGAAACTAGAGTTTCTCTTTTCAAAAAAGTTTACAATACAGTAACTATACAGAAGTCGCAGCGCAGTTGAATTCAAAGCAGTTCATAAATAATTTTGAAGAATAATTAATTAATAGTAATATTGGTCAAGTGATTTTGTACGGCTGATTTAGGTAAGTGAATTCGCCCAAAACGCGGAATCGGTATATACTGTTCCACCAAGGCAATGAATAGTAATAAAAGTTTCAAAGTAATTAAAAGTTCATCAATCATTATAAGCAAATGGAGCAGACCAGTGCACACAAGCAGCACCCGAGAGAATTTTCTATTGCCAATCAACACTTCTACTAACTATCTGTTATTTCTATTCACAAATTTATTGATTAATTTTTTCATTTAATTTTAAATATCTATTCACCACCATAAGTCAGTAAACAGTCACTATACCGAGGCATAAAAAAGAAAATAGTGAATCTAAATAAAGTCCTCCCGTGACCACAAAAGCTGTCAAAATGTCGGGAAGATAAAAAAATGTAAAAATTAAACCAAATCTGAAATAAAATCCGTAAAAATTAGTTTTATTTCAATGTGTAACATTCGAGTAAATCTAATAAACAATTATGCAAAATAGTGAATTTAAAGAAGGTCACGAACAATCCTGAACGCTAAGATTTAAGAGCTACAATTTCGAAAATCTATAGTAGTGGATATCACAATCAAAAAAGCATAATTCATATTCATTACTTCCTATACACGTGGACAATGTGGCAAGTAGCCTAAAGATAAAAACGGTTCGCTATTCGGTGCTAGCTGGATTCTAGAGCAATAAATTCTTGGAAAACATTAATGGATTAAAAAGTTTCTTAAACACAGCCACGTATCTACGATGCTAGGATGAAATATAAGGGCGTGGATATTACGCCACTGGTGTTTTATGATCTATATTCTGCAAAACTCGAATATTTTGGTAATAGTGTACTAATAAAAATAGGCAAGAAAGTAAACGAAAGAAATAAGAAAATGAAGAGAGAGAAAGGTAACGCAAACGTATTTGTCATAACCAGCATTATAAATAACAGTTCAAAGAATGTCTTTGCCACCACCAAATCAAAGAAAATATGGGAATAACAGAAAATGAGACTTGAAACGCAGTAGTAATTACAAATAACATTCGTTAGAAATAATAAAATGTAGGTGAAGTCAATTTTTTGCTGTGTGCTGTAGATTGACTTGATGAAATTATAATTCACCAATTCTATAAATCAACTGTACAGGCTCAACCCTTCACCCAAAACCACATTGAGTTACGTGCACTATAAGTCGATGATATCAAAAAACAACAAAGGAATCTCGATCCCAAAACATCCAATTCCTAAACATAGTAGTTCGACGACATAGACATTAGTCATTTTGTGATATCTGCTCCACCATTCACAAGCATCTTTTCACCCACTGCGTCTCTTAACCTATCAGTTCGATCCCTCCATTACCACTGTCATTAATACACGATCTTTTGTTAATAGCTGATGAAATAAACACACGAGTTAGGAAACCATTAGCGCGACACGGTGAAACACGTTTGCGGCACGTCGCTCGTATTATCGCCCTGATGATGTACGCAACGTGTGCTTGGAGACCGTTTCCCTGTAGTTATGCTTACGAAATAAATGTTGGAGGTATTTCTTTTAATGTTTTGGGTGTGATTGTTAGTGTTTTGTTTTTCGGTGAATGTATAAGTATGTCTTCCGTTTGTGTAAAATAGAAGTCCTTAAACTAACACCCATATTCTAAGACGTTCCTCGAAAATTTCTCGACTCCACTTGACGTTACTAGAGGAAATCCGTATTCTTAGCAGAAAAAAATCTCCTCCACTCAACGTCACTCAAAAATTATCCTGTCTCGAGGAAAGGAATCAACTGTCAAACTCAAGGTACGTCGCGACCTACCTTAAGGAAGAAATAAAAGAAATAATCCTACTTTAAAATTGTAATTTAAAAGAGAGAAATAAAGTTTACTTTTTAAAATTCTTAAATACCTAAATATGCCAACAATTTTTGAGGTGGGTGCCTCTACACGATTTACACGTTTTCCCAGTGAATGATACAAACATTACTCTTTATTTCATTTAGTAAAAGATTTTTGGTTTGGAAACAGTGTTTATTATTTTAAACAAGTTATTAAAGATTTCCAACAGTTCCTGTAATACTTGTACGATACTCCGTACGAATATCCCGAACGACGATTCATCCATAAGAATATCCTTCGAGATTTCCGGGTTGGATGGTATGACCCTCCTCCAGTCTGCATGCGTTTTTTTCTCCGACTCACTAAATATTTGTCTTCCAGTCACAATCCCGAAGATTTTGAGTTCAATAATTATATATTATTCTATGTAAACAATTTGACATGACATTTGACTGTCACTTTTCAAGTGATCATAGACTATTTTCAAAGATTTTTTGTTAAATCTCTACTTTATCTATACATCAATGACGTAATTGATGACGTTTTTCCTTGACTCAACCTCACTCGAGGAACCTTTAATAAAGGTATATTTTTAACTAAGCATACATTATGGATTCTTGCGCGAGTCGCTGTCACGAGTGTATGTGTCACATTATAAATTATCGTATTTAATTTCTCAAATTGTATTTTAATGAGTGACATTGATAAAAATGAGCTGTTTGATGACTCCAGTGGGAGTGATATTATGGAGGAAGAGAGATTATTGGATAGCGAGCAACAAGTTTACTATGAATGCGGAGGCAGAGTAGAGAGAGATGGTGACAATAATAGTGATGCTATGGAGATTCAGAGGACGCAGGAGAAGAGAGCCCGGGAGGACAGTGAGGACACAATAGGTGATAATGATGGTTTTACAACGGTCAGTAGAAAAAATAAACGATTTGCAAGGATTTTGTCCAAGAAAAATTACAATTCGGAAAAAAATCTGTCAAATGTCAATCATGACTCGTCAGTAGTACAATATGATGATCGAGTAATAGTATGCATTACGGGAAAGGAGGTTCTATTGAAACAATTTGGTATGGCAAAGTTGTTGAAAAAGGAGGATGTTAACAAGATATTAAAGATTTATTATAAAACTCCTTATAGGGTGCTTGTGTATTTAGAAGACAAAATAAATGCGGAAAAACTCATTAATTTAAGCATATTTAAAACCATGGGCTATAGATGTCAGTATGCGAATGAAGTTAGTTTATCATATGGAGTAATAAAACAAATTAATTTGGAGACGAATGATGAGGAAGTTTTAAGTAGTTTGGAGTGTGAAAAAGAGGTAGTTACAGTAAAGAGATTAAAACGGCAAACTAATAATGGAGAATGGGTAAACATTGAGAGTGTACGCCTTTGTTTTAAAAGTCCGACCTTACCTCCGTATGTTTATATATATGGCTGTAGGATAAAAGTTGAACCTTACACTTTTCCAGTTACCCAATGTTCTGGGTGTTGGAGGTATGGGCATATATTGAGATCATGTCCAACAAAAAAGATTTTATGCCCAAAATGTGGAGAAAGTCATAGTAATTGTGATACCACTAATTTTAAATGTTTAAATTGTAAGGGCGCGCACATGGCTCTGAATAAATCGTGTCCTATGTTTTTAAAAGAAAAGGCTATAAGAAAGATTATGAGTGTAGAAAACTGCACCTATAGAAAAGCTTTGTCGATGTTTATGAATAAAAAGGTTGTATGTGAAAGACTCGACAATCTGAGAAGTCCAAGCGTGCAGTCTGCTAATAACCCTCAGAATAATAAGAGAACATCATATAGGAATGTGTTGGAGGGAGATACTCGTGTTAGTAATAATATGATATCTTGCAGTATGAGCAAAAATAATGAATATGTGAAGGATCAATATGTGAGGAATTCGCCAATTTTAGGTGAAAATTCATTGACTCGCGCGGAAAATAGAAATCCAAAAAAACAGTCAGTTTACAAAGAGTCACACAAGCAGGAGTCAATTGCTTATTCGTCTGAAGAGGCAAGAAGTAATACAGAAGAAACTGGAAAAAGGAATAAATTTAGCCGTTTGAAAATCATTATGGATAGATTTAAGGAAATTTGTGCATCGAATTCGGAGTTGGATGTTAAGATTAAGTTGATATGTAGTTTTATATTTGAAGAGTGTATTCGGGTTGTTGTAACATATTTTAAAGAGGGTGATATTATTAATAGTCTTTTTGCTTGTTTATATAATGGATAGTGGCCAGAAAAAAGTAACGTTGAATATTTTACAGTGGAAGAAGTTATGCATTACCAATAGGTGGAGTGTAGTCGGTTTTGAGATGCGAGACAACATATTGTGATGAAGACTCCAATGTCCGACCAGGCTTACAAGTTATTTTTCAGTTTCTAATGTTACGATTCTAATTTTTACAATATTATATTTTTGTTTTCTTTAGTATTTTAGTTTGTTTTAGTTTAATTGGTTGTTGAGAAATGTTAGATTTGTGTTTTGCTTGTTTTTTTTTTTGTAATTCTCTTAATTTGTTGTGTAGATATTTATTTATAAGGTACGATGGGACTGCCATGTACTTCCTATTTGTATAAAAGTCCCTTAAATATTATTGAATAAAAAAATAAAAAAAAAAACTAAGCATACCATTTTCAAGGATCCCTCCAATTCATTTGTAAAGTCACCTCGACTAAGATAAGGTTGAGGAAGATTGGAGGAAACGTCTTAGAATACGGGTGTAAGAAAACGTTGAATTCGTTAATATTAAATTAAAAGAATAAAACCACTTGCTTACAAGGAAAACAAGGAAGGATACACATATTCCATGACGACCTGTAACATTATTATGTTACAGGTAATAATTTTTTTTATTTTTTATTTATTAGTAACAAAGGTACATTAATTATTGTTAATATATGCATTAAAAACCACTGAGGTTTATCCTAATGCTATATAAATTTACAAGTTCGCATCAGGCCAACAATATAATAGGTTAATCTACATTACATTACATTATTTTACATTAAAATAATTAGTAATTAGGTTAATTATATATACTTAAGTGCACCGTACGAGAAACTAGGCAAGCGCAACATTAATATTATATTAGTAAGTATTATACCCATAATAATTTTACTCACCGACATCAGTACAACTCGTTTTACAAAATATATTCGGTTATTTTGTGACTCGCTAATTTTATGATTCCATATTGGCATTTAAGCAACGTGACACTACCGGTTCTTATAAAAATCATAAAATCTCAGAAGTATCATAAGTTAAGTATTCTCACCAAAAGTGAATTACTTATTCTATGAATAATACTTAACCCGACAAATAAAACTAACTTTTTATAGTAAAATACAATACAAACAAAACGTATTATAGAAATCTACATTTAAACGATGCAGTACAAAAATAACAGGTATTTATGACACAAAACTTGATTACACACAAAATTATTCAATCAACGAATAAATCACCAGCGAAATTTACAAATTACTAATTTACATGAATCAACAACGTTGAAAAGTAAAAACAAAATAACCAACGCGCAAAATTACAGGAACAAAACACCTGAACATAGAATAGAGGCTGCGGAGCACAAAATTGATTGAATTTTAAACTTTACCCGCTAGTTGTGGACCTGTTGGCTTTGACGGTATGTAACGTGGACAGTAGTGCGACTTTAAATTAATGAGTTACATAATCAGGTTGAATAAAATTTTCAGTAAAAATTACAAGAGGAACAATGGTTTAAATAATATAGATGCTAAAGTTAAAGACTAAGCTGTGACAGACCCTTTGCTTTCGACCGGAATAACGCCAGGTAGAACGCAAGAGCATTGTAGGTTTTTTTTATTGTTGTGAATGGCGAGACGAGCTTGCCATTCGCCTGATGGTAAGCGATATGACCGTTCATGGACAGTAGCAAAACCAAACAGCACCATGAATTACAAAGTAATGCTTGGCATTCCACTGCGATTGCCATCCTAAGACATAAGATGTCAAGTCTCATTGTGTCTCGTAGTTATTCAGGCTACAATGTCCTTCAAACCGAGCACAACAGTGCTTTTATACTGGTGTTTGGCGAGAGAAATAGACATTGCGTTGATACCTACTAGGCGGCCTCTCGCATTTATGATCTACCACCAGTAGGTTCTTTAACCTTCCTATACCCGCGTATTGGTCTGTCAGACCGACAGTTTCGGTTTGCGTCTTTTTCTTATGAACGGAAAATGTTAGGACATTGGGCTCACTGCTAGCTGCGTGAATCGTCGCCGGCGTCTATTTAGTGTGCCGCGAGCGCTTGCGCGGGTAACACGTGTGACAGTACACGACACCGGTTGGTCCAGGAGACCGACGCGGGTATAACTGTTACAATTTTAGGTAAGTGCTGTATTTCATTAGTCCTATAATTTTAATGATTTCTTATATTGTTATTAGATCACTATTTTATAATATACTTTTAAACTACTTTTAGGTTAAATTATCATCTCAAAATGGACGATGAGCGAATAAGACTGATTTTAGAGGAGAATGATTCAGATTCTAACTACGATGACGAAAACGATAGTGATTTCGAGGATCATGTGGCAATAGAAGATGAAAAAAGCGATACTGAACAAGAGGGAGATTCTGACAGCGAAGTAGAGGATCGAAGAACTTTTAGTGACTACTTTCTCGGCAAAGATAATCAAACAAAATGGAATAAAACTGCGCCGTCAATGACAGTAAGAAGACGTGCTAGAAACATTGTTACTCAATTACCAGGTGTAAAAGGCGAGGCGAAAAATTTGAAGGAGCCGGGTGAGATATGGAATTTGTTTTTTTCACAAAATATTATTAGCCAGATTACAAAATACACCAATCAACAATTACAACGCATATTATCTCAGTTTGATAGAGAAAGAGATTGTTCTCCGACTGATGAGATTGAAATTCAAGCTTTTCTAGGCCTTTTGCTCTTTGCTGGTGTTAGACGAAATAATAGATTGAATGCCAAAGATTTATTCAAGACTGATGGCTCATCACCAGAAATCTTTCGTCTTACTATGAGTTGGAACCGTTTCTATTTGCTTTTGAGGTGTCTAAGATTCGACGATAAAGATACACGAGATGCGCGAATCGCTGTAGACAAATTAGCTCCTATTAGAGACTTGTTTGATGAGATTGTAGCATCATTCAAAAAATATTACAGTGCATCGCAGTTTGTCACGATCGATGAGAAACTAGAAGCATTCAGAGGTCGCTGCGGCTTTAGACAATATATTCCGTCTAAACCGAACAAATACGGTATAAAAATTTATGCACTCACAGATGCTAAAATGTTTTATACATTGAACTTGGAAGTTTACGTTGGAAAACAGCCTGAAGGACCATATTCGCAGGATAACTCATCGTTAGCTTTGGTTTTACGCCTTAGTGATATTATTCACAATACTGGCCGTAACATAACCTGTGATAATTTTTTTACAAGTTTGCCCTTGATTGATAAACTGGAGAAAGAGTATAAGTTAACAATAATCGGCACTATTCGAAAAAATAAAAAAGAGTTGCCCAAAGAATTTACTGAAATCCGAGGCAGGATAGAGAAATCCAGCTTATTTGGCTATCGAGGCAATTGTACTCTGGTTTCGTACGTGCCCAAAAAAAATAAAAATGTATTGCTTGTGTCTAGTATGCATGATAACGGAATCATTGATGAGAGTACTCAAAAACCTGAAATAATCATGGACTACAATGCAAGCAAAGGAGGCGTCGATACCGTAGACAAAATGGGCGAAACTTACAATGTTGCAAGGGGCACGAACAGATGGCCCATGGTAATATTTTATAGTTTGATGAATGTGGCAGGAATAAATTCGTACGTCATATATGTCCACAATAATCCCAACAAAAAAATCATTCGCAGATCATTTTTGGAAGCTCTATCATATGATCTCATAAATCCACATCTGAGGCGACGTAGTACAAACACACATTTACCAAGACTCATAAGGCAAAGACTTGCTGAAATTTGTAAATTAGATGGTCCAGAGTCCACAGCTACAACAAATAATAATAAAACGGGTCGTTGTTATTATTGCAGCTCCAAAAAAAATCGCAAGACGCGATATAACTGCACTACTTGCAAGAAATATTTTTGTATGGAACATGCAATTATGGTGTGCTCTGACTGCTATGGTGGACCATCAGAAGAAATTTAATATATAGTCTATTATTGTTTATTTAGTTGTTTTCAAGATTTAAGAGTTTTTTTATTGGTTTGATTTCAGAAGATATATTTTTTGTTTAAATTTATGTAGTACATAAGAATAAGTGCTGTATTTCAAAGGCTGTAATAAAAAGACTGTTAGTCAGTAATAAACATTAATATTGCGATAAATTTTGTTTATATTGATTGTGCAAAAGTCCCTTTTAATCGTAAATTAAATTTTAATGTAGTTATAATGATAGATATTTATTTAGTAAACGTCAGAACTATCGGGTCCGAGAGACCGACGCGGGTATATGTGTTATTGTATTTGACGCGGGTATAGGAAGGTTAATACAGGAGATTGCAAGTAAATAGTTTTATGTAGATCGGAATAAACTTGACCCCTGCACTTGGTAGTCGAAACCTATGGGTAAATAAGGATTATGCACGTTTTAATTCGGTATCGTTTAAGATGATTTTAAGATTACACCGCTAAGACGGCCGTACGTCATCCATATTGTTGATAACGTATATACTACGCGCCAGTACAGACAAATAAATTGGCCTATAAAACAAAATCACTCAAACTCGCCATACTGAATCTCCCTGCACACGAAGCCTGTCGCGAGCGATGCAGTTAATTACCTAACTCCCGCTTTTGAGACTGCGATGTTGAATAGATAGGTTGCGGATGTACGCTTAAATCTTTCACGTTGTTTAGCATTCTAAAGCATCCGGTTTTCTCAAACACGCCTTGGTTTTCTGTCATCAGAAGCTGTAACATTGTTGGTTCACTCGTTTTCATTCATTAATTTCATTCGTGAATGTTCTGACGTTTCCAATTTACGATGGAATTGAAATTGTAGTTGAGCAAGTTTTGCTGACTTGTGTTGTGATTGCAGTTCTTTTTAATGAAACGGTAATAATGAGTAGTGTGATTGTAACGATGATGACTTATATGATTTATGACTCGTGTGTATTTGAATAAAGAACGTCAAATAAATGAATGTAAAACGTAATTTTTATCGTAAAAAAATACAACAGGAAAAGTGATGATGTGCGTATTTTAACATTGTTTCTCGAGAGGAGTAACATCCGGCAGGTGTTATTTTATATTACATTATCGAAGTTTAAATAAAATTGCATAAAACCATGTTACTGCAACACAAGACCAGAGTACATTCGAGAAATAATGATATAGACTCTGTTTCCAAGAAACACATCGAATCATACTCGTCTATAAATATATAGAAATTGTAATGTATTTACACATAAACAACAAATATTTATTGTTTGAAATAAATGATGGGAAAATTTCGTAGAAAATGATATGAAAGCCGTGAAATTAAAACAAAGTGGGGCATGAAATTTAATATTTTAATTTGTAGTAAAATAAATAATTCTCAGACTACAACAAAATAAAAATAATTAATATAAATTGCAGCATTCATAGAATTGAAACAGTAAAACATTTTCCAGTTAAGGATTAAATTTTTGAGTATTTGGGATTGAAAAGTCTCGTACTAGCTGCCCAGGAAATGTGCTCTACATGGTAATAGCGATGGAAATAATCGTGGCGAACTATGGGCTTCACTACTGCCTACCCCTGCGTAAGTAAACGTCTGGACTTTTGTGTGTTTTATGTAATAAGTATTCAATCAAAAAAAGTTTGTTTTTTTTTGTTATTGCGTCGATCACTTCAAAAGCAAGTGATGATAAATGATCACGGTGTCCATAAACACCCACAATACTTGAACCTTATATTTAAAATACTGATATTTATAATTAAATGTGGAGGAGAAGACAAAGGAGGCTTAGAATGGGGACATTATACATGTAATTCTTTTGGTATAGTAACACACTCGGTGTTCGAAAAAAATTACGTTACAATTTAATAAAAAAACTTTTAATTATTTGTTCTCTAAAAGCATTCTAATTAAAAGGAAATTGTGAAGAAATCTCTTCAGTAGCGATTGTAACTATCCATTAGCGGCGAGAGATCACGATACTGATCAATTTCTTTGTTTCGCCGTGTCGCAGCGGAGAATGGACCCTGTGGTTTGGTGCAAAATTAAAGAGATTCGGTGTTTATGAATTAAAAAATAAATAAAAATAATAACCCTTTCTTCATAACCCAAATTTGTTTAACAACAATACAATGTTCTAAATCATCGTCAGAATTAAATATCAAATATTATCACTGAATTGCATAGAAAAAAATATTAATCTTAATACATTTTATTTATTATTGAAATTTATTTTTCGCGTGCTTTCTCCATGACGTTAAGATTGACGTAAAATGTGTTTTGTTAATCATTTAGAGATGGCTCGTGATTATATGAAAGTGCCTGCTGCCAACGATTATTTTTTAAATATACGAGCAATAAACAAAAGTTTTTTTTAATTCAAAAACTCATACAAATTGAATTTCACGATCTGGTAACCGGACATGAATGTCATTAATTATGCATACAACCACAATACCAAATGAGGTTACTGCTACGATATATCCTCATTTAATCGTAAAAATCCATGTATAATAAAACAGCTGGAGACACTAATGGAGCCGCTTTTGGCTAGACGAAAATCTGAGCTCTCAGGAGACAACAGACGTTTCAATGTCGGCAAGAATTATTCAAGAGAATTCTCTTGCAAACACTGTGTTATTTGCCAAGTCCTTAGCTCGTTCACACAGGCATACGACTTTGTGAACTTCGCTTCATAGATCATTGTAATCCACAATGAACGGCATAGCCTTTAGAACACGAATTTTATACGGTTCACAAAGTAAATCTTTTCAGCAATGCGAGGAATTTTTAATGTGTCGACGGAGTTTTGTGATTAATAAAGTTTCTTTCAGCTTCTGAATATGTAAATTAATATCTTGGAATGCAAACATGGTGGGTTTTTTATAACCGCGTTTCGTTTCAAAAGGCTGCTTGATTAAGGTATCTTTGTTTTTCATGTTTTGAAAGCAATCTTGCGTTGCGAAAAGTATGATTTACGCTCTTTCATAAAACGTTCGCTTCTTTGCAATGAATTTTAATTTTAGAGTTGGAAAATTTAGTTCCAAAGTATTTTGGTTATCTTAATTGATTTTCATTTTTATAAAAATATATTGTTCTGAATACTTAAAAGTATATTTTATTGCAATAATATTAATTTATTAAGATTGATCAGCTTCTCATGACGCATTCTTAATATCATGGCTCAGTTGGTAAACTATTTGTTTCATTAGAAAACCTCCGAAAGGAAGCGAACATAATTTAATTACTATATTTTTTTCTTTTTTATGTTTTGGTGCTTTTTACATAGTCGCCAATTTTATTCCGAATTATTATAGCAATAGCATAAAATAAGAGGTTTTTAAAACTTTAAGTTTCCACTACCATATTCATCATTTTCTTTTCAATTTGATAAACCAATAACCATAATAATCTAATTAATACGTGTACAGAAAAAAGTACTTGATTTTAATACATTCGCTTTTAGCAGACCACTGTGGACGTAATTACGGAAGAACTATTTTCAACAATGCACTTTTTGAAGCAGAACATGAAACTCATCATCAGATACAAAAATCACAGCTAATACACCTTCCACAAAAGTCAATAATTTCCCAAATCGAATTGACTTCCATATCTTCATAATCCGCTCCCGCTCCCCCATTGTCGACGATCTCAACACTTGTGGAGTCCGAACGATCGAAAGTAATTAAAACTTGGTCCCATTTGTCTCCAACGTCGATGTGGTGCGTACACAACCACAGTTTTTGCTAATCGGCTTTATAACTTTTAATTGCGTGATGCAAATTTGTGTTCGTTCGGGTTAAATTGTTTAGTACAAAATACCCGAATATTGATGACGTAATATTGATTGTAAATATGGTAGTGTACTGATGGATTCAATTGACAGCCTCCGTGGCGCAGTTGGTTAGACGCCGGCTGTGAAACGAGAGGCCGCGGGTTCGATCCCCGCACCGAAATAAATATTTGTGTGCACCACAGGTATTTGTTTCGGGTCTGGGTGTTTGTGAGACCGAAAAGTCTCTCGTCACAAGACTCGATCTTAGTGTGGGGTCAGGACTATGTATCTGACTGCTGGGTGTATTTAATTACTCTGAACTGTGTTGGTTGGAATAGTGATTGGTGTTTTTACTGGTGATGCGTAGTGAATGTGATTTGATAAATGTTTACACGATACAACTTTTTTATATCCTTACGATAATCGTATCTTCGAGGCGAGAAACATTCCCCGTGTAAATGGAGCTTCAGACTGCAGCGGTTTCCTTCCTGGCGAATTTGTTTTCTTACTAGCACTAAATATCGATAAACTATTTTCACGATGTCTCCGAATGCTCAGACTATATAACTGACGAAATATTAATATTATACATTCAAACTGTAAATAAATAATAAACCACAGTTTATTTGGTCTACGACACAAAACAAACACGAAATTCAGTTAGACACAACCAAGAACAAAACCCATTAAAATGTTATCATACAAATATCTATCAACAAAAACGCAATAAACTCGACGATAAATAACACCAAAAAAATGTAACATCAAAAAAATATAAATGGTTATTTTACAGAAATAAGTTTGTGCCGTTCGCGATTCAGAACGTGCTCGCTAACGAACCAAGAGTTGCGGGGAACAGTATTTGCACAACATTGTCTGCCGCCACGGATGTGAACTAAAGGGTATTTTGCACTGAGTCGACAAGAAATATAGCTTTTAGAAATGCAACTTGTGAAGTTGGGAACATGTGCTGTTTACTTTAACAGTAACAGCGCATAATAGAAATGCTAATTGTTGTAAATTTGGAAGATGGGGGAATAAAATAATGTTCGTGATAGTGAAACAACGTAATAGTAAGAGAATAGGTATATTTAATTACACTTCGTGATTGTAAAAATCGGCAGTGACTGGATGCATAAAGCAGCAGACCGGGCTCTGTGGCGTACCTTGGGAGAGGCCTATCTTTTCAGAACTGAGCAAAGATTAAGACTTAATAGATTTAAAAAAAATTACATACCTTTCTGTAACATACAACAAGTACTCGCACTCTATGAAAGATCCGAAAAAAATCAGCAAGCTTGATAATGATTGCAACGGTCCACAAAAGAAATGCAAAAAAAATCATCAGTACCATACTATGAAATACCTAATATTAATGGAACACTATTTACACAACAAATTTTCACACACTATTTTCACTCACATTGTACCGACAAGAAAAATGCAATATTATATTTCCATACAATTTTTTGTATATAAAATTCAAAATTGCAGTATTCTCTTCAACAAAACTGCAGCTCAACAAAATCAATAGGTGCAAAGTGAAAACACGTATGCGCATAAACGCAGTGAGGCAGGTACCGTTTTAAAGTACGGGAAAAAACTGTAAGTTGCACGGTAAGTGGAAAATGTTCTTGAATAGAAAACTTTTTATTTAGAAGCAGCGAGCTCTGCCAAAAATACGTATAACTTGCTCCGGAGAAATTTGATTGCAGCCAGCTGGCTTTTTATATGCATTTTCATACAAATATTTTGTTGTACCATTGTGAATTTCTGTTAAATTAAATCATAGATCGCGGTGTAGTTTTGGAAGACAGAACTTGGTACTTCCGACTCCAACATAAGATATTTGTTTTCTATCATAGATGGTGTTGCTATTAAAGACTTTAAAGCCTTACTACAATCAGTGTATTCTGACCTTACAGCCACCACTGCAAATCTTGTGAGCCCGCATGGACAGAGACATTTTATAGACACCGATTATTGAATCTCATCTAGACTTTGAGTAAGTCTTAATTATAAAGCAAAACGATTTATTGATAAATAACAATGGATAATTCCACTCCTAGACTCTATATTTGTTGATCTCACAAAAATTTACCTCAGAAGCCAGCTGTAGATTATCATTCAACAGTCGGCTTTTTACCATCCCTCACTTAGACTCTCAAATCACAAATTCAATGTATCCAACGAATCTTACGTTAAAATATAAAATAAAACCTTAACATCAGTCGAGTGTAATCTGGGGCTGAAGTATTTCATGTAAACATTAATCTTGGCTTTCTAAAAGCACTATTCGTTAAGTAATGTCAAAATGACAAAAAGAAAATAGTCGAACCGCATCTCAACCTTCAAGCTCTTTTTGTAGGTCGTTGAACCCGAATGTATCGGTTTTAGATGATAAAAATATATTTAGAGATGTGAAAAGACTCCTAAATTTGGTTTTTTTTTCCACCACGCATGATGTGTTCAAAGTGAGTGTATAACACATTTTTTTCAATACGCCACATATTGAGCAAAATATCATACTTAGCAAAATACTACAAAAGTATTCTTCCTCCTGAAAAGTCCATGGTTATATTTTTGCAATATCACCAAAGATACATCGTAGAAAACTCTTCAAAACTTGTGCTAAGCTGTGTATAGATTTGTCAGATGCCAAACGTAAGGTGCAAGTTATTCCAGTGTTTTTATTTACGAAACCGTGGTGAGGAATGTTGCTAAAGTTTGTATTTTGTCCCGATATATTTGTATGGCATGTTGTCAACTTAGCTGCTGTCGGACGATGCTTGCGAAACTAAAGAAATATGGTACCAGCCTTGAGAGATAGCGAGTTCTATTTTGGTCACTGTTAAATTTATTGTGAAATCGTCATCATGAACATTGACCTGGAAGTTCGAAACATCCTTCTTCGTCGATTTTCATAGCAGCTTCTTGGAAACGTCATGTATAGATTTCCTGCACCTTTATTAGCTCCTCTGTCCGCCTCGTAGGTCGACATCTGAGGCTGGGCTTATTGCTTCGCGGACTCCATTCGAGAAGGCTCAACTCCATTGGGCCTTAGTAATCCACACTGTGTTCAAAACCTACAACGTCAGTTTGCTAATCCACTGGGATTTGCATAAATCTCAGAAACGGATTGTAGTAAATGAAAACAATTTTATCAAAGGAATATAAAACAAACAATGCCCAATAGATGCCCAATAGATAAATCTAGATGTCAAAATCTCAAGAGCTAGTAACTCCGTTCATCTTCTAGCTTGCACCACAATCGAAAAGTTTCTCCGTCTAGTGCCAGAAGCAATCAAAGGCGTTTCTTGAACCAGTTGTTTCCTTACTTATTGTTTTGTGAGAATTTCCTTTGCCCTCCACTTCTTTTTGGGCTAATGGATGATTCACTTCATGTAACTTTAGCTCCGGATAAATAAAACATTTTTAATATAACTCTTCACTAAGTTCCAACTGTATATTAGCAAAGAAATTGCTAACTTTATGTTTCTATTTTACAGTTCTGAACTAAAAACAATCGCAAAGTAAGATTGTAAGAAGAAATATTTTAGATTACACGGAGTTACGTTTTAAATTATCCGATATGGAATACTAAAACTTATTTCTGGTTTGCGTTGCGAGATTTCCTGAGAATTGTAAAAATATTTGGTTTATAATTAAAGGAACGTCTACCTGTGGGAAGTGATGTAATCCCTTCCGAAAATTGTCTAAGCCTGCGCCAATTTTGCTTTTCGAATCGAAATATATTCATAAGCTGGAAATACCGCCCCTCAATTGATTCCAGATTGTCATAATTTTAGCCTGTTTGCTTCTAGGCTACGGGGTTACAATGATAACAATTAACAATTAGAATTAGTAATTTATTTCAAATAATTCCTATGAATGAAAACCATAAACATATATCTCTAAATATATGAACACTAATAACACTGAAACCCAAAGCTAATTACTGTATTTGGCATGTAAAAACCCATCGAATCATGAAATCAAACTATCTCATCAGAGAAATTTGCGCAGCAATGATGTGGCGTCACAAATACGATATTAGTGATCAGTTTGGAAGGCTTCCAGAGGGTTGTAGCTATCGACATGATCTACCTACTGCAAGCCATATATTTTCATCTTTTGCACAAGGTTTATAGGCTGTTGTTGCGAACCGCAGAGCAGATGGCGTCGACGTATTTTGGAAGAGGCATGTGCCAGGCTGCTCTTAATGTATGTGTTTTGGGGTGTCTAATGTTTGGGAATGTAGGAAAAATATGAAGAAGATGGGATATGAAAGGTAAGGATATTACCACGTGGCTGAAAATACAAAGCTTTTCAAATTCAATTGTAAGTGGCATTGCTTTAGAAGGATGACAAATGCGTAATATTATTATCCGAAAAGAAACTGATAGTAAATAAGTGCAATTTAAATCAAGCGTAGGTTTTAGTTAAGGATTCTGTCTGTAACATCTACAAACGTGCCCGGCTGGAATGTCGATGCTATCGGCATAACCTTTTAGTTCTCCCACGTGGCATTGGAATAGAAGGATAATATTACTTATCTAGTAAGAAGAAAGCGTCCTTGGCCTGATTAGACCGAATCAAACAAAATATTAATCATAATTATTGCTAAGAAATCCAAACATTTACGACTTAAAAATGTTGCTTCAAAAGCAACAACACGTGAACAAATATTGTTTCTATTTTAACTTCATCTGGCAATAAAACTAAAAAAAAATCCGGCAAATTAGCTTTCCCTTATGAAGCTGATAATCGAACGAGCGAGCGTATAGGTTGGTGAAACATTTTCAAAGAAACTCTTTGAAGTTTTAAAAGTGTGAGTTTGCCCACGTAGCAAACACTTCATCTAATGTGTTAAAATGTTTTCCAGAAGGTTCGATAAGTTGCCGGCGGTCGACGCTTTTGATGTTTCCTATTACCAACACATCGCTGTACGAATCTAGCTTTTGATTTCGAGAGCTATAAGGAATCTTATTTTGTGTACGGAATATGAAATATTTAAGATTATTTCTTATTTAACTTCGGTCTGAATATGGAACGAACAGTTCGATTTCGTATCTGAAACGCGCGACCCTTATTTGGGTTATCTATGCTATAATAAACAGCAGAAATATCTGAGGTCTTGGTATGTTTTCATAAAATACAGAGGAGGTTAGGCCTACTGGAAATAAGCGCAGAAATCGTTGCTGTATTACGCTAAGATACGTTTATAACGTAATTTATTTCTTACCAAAGTCAAAAATTAGGTATAGATATTTGTCATTGTCTGTCATTTTTTACTGTGGGTGGTGCTGCCGACTGCTGAATGACAGTAGCATCAGAATTCATATTTGCTAATCTAATGTGTCTATAGAATTATAGAAAACTGTATGTGTTCTGTGTACTATTACTGTTTTACATAAATGCAATTATTAGTCTTAGAATTTATTTCATCTTTGTTCTAAGAAATTTGAGTACGTCATGCTCGCTAAAACGTCTGCACTTGCGGCGGCATCGTGTGCCGGGTCGGTTACTTCCCTGTAACATGGTTGAGGAGGCCGATGGCTGACACATGCGTCATACTCGTGAACGGGTGCTGCTTGTGTGGACTAGTGTGCACGATTTGCAATAATCATCATCATCATCATTAGCCCGTTGCAGTCCACTGCTGGACATAGGCCTCTCCCAAGGTACGCCACAGAGCCCGGTCTGCTGCTTTACGCATCCAGTCGCTGCCGGCCCGCTTGTGCAAGTCTTCCCGCCATCTGGCCAGAGGACGTCCCACGCTACGTTAATAATTAAGTTAAATTACGTTTTGCAATAATACTATTAATCAATTAATTACTTATTATAAATCATTTATGAACTGCTCTGACTTCAACTAAGCTGCAACCTCTGTATAATCACTGTATTGTAAACTTGTTTTGAAAAGAGCAACGTTAGAGTTTCTTGTCCGTTATATTCTATCAGCGAAAACAGTCTTGTGAACCGGGTGTTAACGAAAAAAAAAGTGAATCTAAATAATGTATGACGTTTTATGGATTCAATAAAGTATTTTCATTTCATTTTCATGGATTTCCAATTGTTTTAGTAGCTAGTGTAATAATTTATAGAGGTTCAAATGGGGACTGGATTTGTTAAATCAAACAGTTAGTGTTGCTTTTGAATGTTACGTAAAGAAATTGGACATAGGAACCTAATATTAACATTTTTCATAAAAATCACCTACATAAGGTTACGTGGAAAATATTGGAAAAGCGAATTTCCATCGGCTACGAACCGAATGTTGATCGAATATTTAACGCTTAAAAGAATTTTACTTTTCTATCTAAAATATTATTCAGGTCAATAGATCAAGCTATTTTCACTGGGGTTTAACGTATTTTAAGAGATGTGAATATTTTATGTCTGATTTTTAAATTTATTAACATTGCTTCTGTTTTTTATTGCATGCGTATTTCAGCATATATAAATGAATACCCAACGGTAGAACTAAAGGCTACAACATATCATCTGTTCAAAAATGTTTACTGGCAAAAAGAAGGGTTTTTTTGTGTTGTTAAAATCTGATATTGGATTTGGTATCTGATCTGATAATACGGATAAACACACATACGAGTAATATATTGGTGAAAGCGTTTACGAAGCAAATAATATTAATGTTCAAAAAGTTTCGAAACTTTTGACCTTTTAAAACAAGCTTCTACTAGATTTTGGGACAAACATTCTTGTTGTCCAGATTTCTAAATTAGTTTTAGACAAACCCAATACTTTTAAAAATACCCACTATACAGCCTTAAATTCCAAACAGGCTTCATAAAAAATCAGAGTCTGTACTGTAGGCACCTATATATACAGGACACGAGACACGTGACTTGGCACAAACTGAAAATCTTGGCGTTGTTGAGATTTCATTGATTAAATTGTTTGAATTGTTCCCTGTGTTTTCGAAATCATTATATTTTTAAACTTTTATTTTGTTTCTTTCCGTCTGTATTAGCTTGTTTATGTCTACTAATGATATAGCGTCTTTTGACGTACTGTATACATCGCGTAGTGTAGTATGAGATTTTTTGTGCGTTAATTTTCCTCTTTGTATTAATGCAAATTGACGTATATGTAGAAACGGTTGATAGCCAGCCAAATATTTTTACGTTAGGTGTTAGATGTTTGAATCGACTTATGACACCCTACTTAAGGATTGTCATTGTAACGTCAATAAAAGGCGTGGGTTGACGACAGACTGATTTATTAAAACTTTCTTATAATTACCCGCCACCACATTCATATTTTGTGACGCGATCGTCACAGTCATATTATAGTAAGCTCTGCTAATTCTGACGGAATAAAGTATTTTATAAATTATTAAGGATATGCAAATTTTTAAGGAACTTAGAGTCTATTCAATCTTTTAATCATGAATTTATTTTGGTATGTGTAATTTCATTAAATTATTCATAACCTCGACCTGTCAATAAACTCAGTCAGTATGAATGAATCGCCTTGTAAGCTTCTATCAGCAAACCTTTCGCTACACAACCGGCACTTTCGACCCATACGAATCTGTTTCACACAAACTTCCCGTATAGACAACAGATAATATATTCTATGAATAATTCACACGTCAAACATAGACACGACGGTATATCTCTTCTCTCGTCATCTCGAAAAAACTCCTGTATAAATGTATTCGGGGTTCTTTAGACCATACAGTTTACTGTCACTGTATTCAAAGTAACTGATTTATATTTTATGATACGTTCCATTCTTTTGATCATTGTTTTTGTTGTTCCATTTGTTTGTTTTAGTTTTAGGAATGTATTTTTAGCTTGAGTTATATTTTATTAAAGTATACTTAAGGGTGTAGTAAATATAATGGTTTCTTAGATTTACGCGAATATTACTTATTGAAATAAAACTATATTTTACGGATTTTATCGCGGTTTGGTTTAATTTTTAATTTTTTTAACTTTCCGACGTTTCGATTACTTTACAGCTTTCGTGGTCACGGGGCGGACTCTAAAGTAATCGACACGTCGGGAAGTTAAAAAATGTAAAAATTAAACCAAATCGCGATAAAATCCGTAAAATATAGTTTTATTTCAACGTGTAGTAAATATATTATGTAGATAATTTATTACAATAATTTGAGTAAATATTGAATTATCTTTTGATAAATTATCAAATTCCAATCAAACAAGATTCCAAAACAAATAAAACGACCAAATTTGGTGAATGTTAAATAAATCGGCTCAAAAAATAATTGCAGCAAAATCTAAAACACGATATAAAGCCTTCCCTGGAACCAAATTTATTTTACCTATTGACTTCCCACGACATCTAACTCACATTAAATATGTATAATGTGTCTTTAACATTATTAAAAATTTACTTCAAATCCCGACCCTAAACATCAAGGCCGTCGTTCGCCGACCTAAATAAAAAAGCAAAAGTCCTTTTTAATCTGTGACACAATTAAAAAATTACCATTACATTATATGACGATTACAATAAAAGGTACAGGGTTGGCACGACCGGCGAGTTTTTCAGGGCTTCAACAATCAACATTCGAGTCACGATCCACCCAAATTTCCCTAAAGATAATAAACATTTCCCGTGTAAATTAAACTGTTGTTACCCCTAAAGTATATTTTTAAGCGTTGCTGGGCGTACCTGCCTCCCGTCTATTGTTTTACGTTAATATTCGCGAGCGATGTTTCGGCTCCTGTTTATTTATTTGCTGCAATAAAATCTAAATCTAAAATGAAGGCGATAAATGATTTATTAACAATTTATTTAATCACTGCCTCGAGGTTTAGTTGTACTACGGTACGATTACAAAGCTGAGGTCTCGGGTTCGAGTCCCGGGTCGTGCAGTGATATTGGATTTTTTTCTTTATTATCAGCTCGGAGTCAGTAATTTGTGCCCGATGTGGCAATAGGCTCGCTCACATCGCATCGTGGGACGGAACATGCAAAGCGAAATATGGGTGTCCTAGTGGCGCCTCTGCCTACCCCTTCGGGAAAAAGGCGTGAGTTTATGTATGTATGTTATTTCAATGTGTAACTAAATCTAAGAAAACATTATTTTATACATTGTTAATAACTTCAATGTAATACCTAAAGTAACTAACCAGAATGCAGTAGTCAGTATGCAAAGGCGCCGGACGTTACACAAGACACGGCATCCTGGCATGCGTCCCAAGAATCGCCCGTGTACGGCAACAGCAGTGCTCCAATTAATTAATTCTTGTAAGGTTTTATAGCACTTACCTATAGTAGCTTGTGATTCGTGAAATTTATTTTATTTTTTGTAGCAAACTACATATTTGCTTTATATACAAACAGTATTTAGGCGGACTTCATGACAGAGGCATTATCTTAAATAACATACACCCTATGTTACCTCTTTAGCTTATGCTAGAAATAAATATTCAGAGGTTTTCTAATAGATTATTAGCTCTGTAGTAAACCCATCCTAATGCTGAGAAATAATCTACTTGACTATTAAGAACTGAGCCACATTTTACTACGCTTTCCAAATGTGATTTGGTAAATCCACGCATAAAACTTCGACTACAGTAGGAATGGTACTACAGTCTCACAGAAACGTGATATGAAGCGACGACTTTGCTGACATCATTCGGTAAGAGGCTTTCCCTATCACCCAAAATACCTTTTTTCTCCTATGTTAAGAGGCCACGCTACTATAATTCAAGTGTTTTTTTTAGATTAACGCGAATGTTACGCATTGAAATAAAACTAATATTAACGGATTTTATCGCGTACTGTCCGCCCCGTGACCACAAAAGCTGTAAAGTAATCGAAACGTCGGGAAGTTAAAGAATGTGAAAATGAAACCAAATCCGCGAAAAATTCGTAAAAATTATTTTTATTTCAATACAATTCAAGTATTGTAGATGATGGCCGGCGGTATTCACTTATCTTTCAAAAAGGTCGTTTCCTCATTTAAACCTAGAAATATACTTGTTACTTCCCTAAGTAAATAATAAGACAAAAGCCAGGTACCAACACACAAATAATTTCTCCTGTAATTCTGAGAGCAACATCGCGTAGCACCGTGCGGGACTCCACATCGCGAGTTATTATTAGAAATATGATAATGCGCTTCTATTGTGTTGGTTATTTACACAAAGTGGAAAAGATGCTTCATACAAAATGCTTGATATTTTTCCACCGTTGCCAGAGTAAGATCAATGCGGGAAATACGATTTATTTCTGTGTATTTCGTTTGTAACTTGACATCTAGTAGTCTGACTTACATAGAAAATTTCATAATGTGGAAATTTATTATAAGAATATTTTTTAGTTTTAGAAATACTTTTTGTCACACAAACCTTTGATATTGGTAGGGACAATTTTACTTAAGTTGATAGAAAAACCGTAATTACTAAGCTTTCGCTGTATTTGATATCGTAGCTATTAAAACTGGGTTTAAGCACGAATAAAGCCAACATATTCAATTAAAAAATCAAATCCTCTAAAAAAACCAATGCAAAACACGTGTTTTTGGTTGACAACTGACGTCACAAAAAAGAATAAAAAATGATTATACACGCACAGATCACTGACTAAATAACCTCAGAAACGTTCCCACTTTTCTGAAAGCCGGCCAAATTTCGACCGCCGGGACCTCTAGCGTATGAGAATCACTCTCAGTAATGCAGTGAAAGTTTAATCAAAAAGTTGCGGCTCTGTGTACATACTACGAACTGTCCGCTCGATACAACTACCCTTCAACTTTATTTATTGCTCGATACTTGAGTTGCATCGCCATAACTGAACCGACTAAAGTACAGCCCCGCTACATGGCTTTTGGGCTTGAGCGTGTTGACACTAGATGTGATATAGAGCA
This sequence comes from Deilephila porcellus, assembly GCA_905220455.2. Classification (NCBI taxonomy): domain Eukaryota; kingdom Metazoa; phylum Arthropoda; class Insecta; order Lepidoptera; family Sphingidae; genus Deilephila; species Deilephila porcellus. Next base: position 2,543,576 of record LR999977.1, on the reverse strand, counting down.
AAAAAAGATGACCCTTTATGTTTTTATAAAGTACTATGGTTCAAGCCCTTTATATAAAAGTTAAATAATATAAAGTTATAAAGATATGCATTTTTAAATGCATATGTTGTACGGTATTTAATTCTGTTAATATAGTAAAACTAATATAAATATCTTGACGAGAAATTGAATTGAATAGAAAATAAGTACTATGTGTATTGAGTTGTCATAAGAGCTATTTAATTGCCTACGTGACCAATAAACGAATTTCATTTCATTTCATAAACGAATTTCATTTGATTTCACTGTATTAAAAATATTATTACGTTCCCGGTCTATTATTCAGGAATCAGGATTATTTTTCGATACAAGTCACTCCGGGGCTCATGTATAATCAAAGAGAATATAAAACACTACGTTAGTATAATTTCTATGCAAAAAAGGTGTATTACGTATCTTAACAAGATAATCGTACCTATCTATGCAATTCTGTGCATCGTTACCGAAAGGATAAATCAAAGAATAAAGCAGAATTCTCTTTACCATCTATGGTATTAGTGATATATTTAGGACCATTTTTTGGATTAACCTAGAACTATAATTCCTTAAACTACGTATGCAAATAAATAAAATTTAATCTATCAGGTAATAAAAAGTGATATCATTGTAAATTTAAAAAAAGATGAGAAAAGCAATAAACAATCCATCATAATTATTCCCATCCAGCCGCCGTACATCGCTGTACAATGCATTTTGTATACAAGCCACGTGGATGCACTAGCAACTGGGTTGAAGGCAAATAAATTCCGCGATTTGTGGTTGGAAGGCTTCCAGCGCGTTGTTGCTGGTCGACTTGGTGTTGGCCGACCAAACACGGCTCGTAAGCCGAGATACTGTGACGTATCCGACTAATTTACAAAGCGCCACTGAGGTGTTAAGACGGTGGTCTGGTATAGTTAAATTGGAAATGTTTCTAATTCCATAGTTGAGTTCTGTTTATTAGTCCGTGTTTTCTGGGTGTTGTAGTATATTTATATATGTTTTATAATCGTGCGTTTCAAATGTGAGCTTGATGCATCCCCATAAATCTCTTTTTTAATACTAAATGAGTTTGCGTTTGGCCATGTCTCATATTTCAGGTGTTGCTGTAATAAAGTGTTTGCCTGCGTTTATTTTTTTTATTGCCGTGAATGGCGAAACGAGCGTGCCATTCGTCTGATGGTAAGCGATATGACCGCTCATAGACAGTAGCAAAACCAAAACAACACCATAAATTATAAAACAATGCTTGGCATTCCACTAATTTTCATTCTGCATTTAATGATTCTTCTCTAATGATGATTTTCTAGCGTCCGAATGCGTTGTTGTCAAAAAAATAAGTATAGCTTTTTTTTTTTTTCTTATTCTATTATATTGTACATATATTATTAGATTACGAGAATAAATGCTTGTTGTTAATAATATAAAAACATAGCTTAAACAATGAGTTAAATAGACATTTTTTAAATTTTATTTTTAGTTCCAAATTTCGCCCTTCGGCAATAGAATTTAGATGCTTTGTATGTATTGAATGGACCTTACCAGTTGGTATTTCGTTTTATTTTTAGAGCTAGTTGCCTCGGTGGCGTAGTTGTATTACGGTACGGTTACAAAGCTGAGGTCTCGGGTTCGAGTCCCGGGTCGGGCAAAGTGATATTGGATTTTTCTATTCATTATCAGCCCGGAGTCAGGAATTCGTGCCCGATATGGCGATAGGCCGCCCCCTATCACATAGTGGGACTGAACATACAAGGCGAAATGTGGGTGTCCTAGTGGCGCCTTTGCCTACCCCTTCGGGGATAAAGGCGTGAGTTTATGTATGTATGTATGTTTTTAGAGCTACATATGTATGTTCGTTGCATTGAATCGTTAGTTTAAATTTGAGGTAGTTATTAGTCGTGACAATGGTTGTATTGTACTGGCCTTTTAGTTCGTGAATTTGTATTGACCCTAAAATCGTATTGCACAATTCTTTGATATAAAAGGCGCTAAAATATTTGTTATTTTACACGGAATACTTTTCCCTTATGCAAAATATGTCACCGTAGGCATTCTGACAGTCTGAATAATAAAAAATTATTTGAAATCTATATGTAAGTCTATGCAAGAGTCTATTCGAAATATTTGTAACTTCAAATTATTGCCGCTCTTACCAAAAATACATTCTAAGTAGTCTTGAACGTACGAGAAAATAAATAACATCTAACTTAGCATGTTATTTGTTCATGCACATAAAGTGTGAAAAATTCTTCGTATGCGTCGGTATTATTTATTCGGCGGTACGTTGGTAGGACAGAAAATTACGACTTCCCGTACAAATGCGAAACTTCCGCGCAGTTTGGTCCGGCGTCGTATTTCATATGTAGAATGGTTAGAATAGCCAAGGACACGCTATGCGCTGGGTTAGTGTCAGACTTTGGAGCGATAGTGGCTTTCAAACGCGTGATGTAAAAAGTTGCGAGGCTCGTGGCTTATTCGGAGTCGCTCAACTTTTGTTCTATATTGTGACAATATGGCAACTTACATGACATAGCGAGTGTAACTATCACAATATACGCGTAGTATCGTCTTATTTTGGAAAACAGGAAAAACGGATGCCATCAATGTTGAAGTTAATGCCTTCTCTTTTGTGAAAGAGTGCTCTAGACAATTTGAAAAAAGGCAACAATAAGGAGTTTGCTAAATACTGTGTGCATTTTATATTGTATATAAATAAGTCATATTTTAATTTAAATTACGATTCATTATATAAGAATTATATGTGGCAATTGATTACACGCTGACAGTGTAGTAACAAAATCTGTATCTGTATCGGCCTATTTATGTATGTACCATTGCAGGGCACGGGCCTCCTCTACAATCGAGAGTACGATTGAGAGTGGTTAAGCCGTATAGTCCACCACGCTGGCCTAGTGCGGGTTGGCGGACTTTACATGCCATACAAATTCTTGCAAATCGCTATGGTATGCAGGTTTCCTCACGATATTTTCCTTTATCGTTATAGTACGACAAAGTAAGTTAGTTCAGTAACAAAAACGCGTAGATAAAATTCAATCAGAAAAAATAACATTATGTTACTCTCAATCACATCAAAATCCAAAATGAAACAAGACGAAGTATCAGAAAATTCCTCGAAACGTTATCCAGGGTATACAAATTTCCATGGCAATGACGCGTAAATTCTTAATTTAATTTTGTTTATCAAGTAAACTTGCTTTATTTGCAGGTAACAGATCCCTTTTTGTTGGAAAATGTACCCGCGGTAATAAATCACATCCCGGACCGGCGGCTCCCGCAACTAATATTTCAACATATTTATATATTTACTATGTTTTGCAAGCTATTATATACACTTGAGGAAGGTGAGGGTTTTGATTTAGGTAAAATTGTGCTAGGTTGGTTTTGAAGTATAAAGAAGTAATGACCGTGCGCTTATCGTTAAACATTACAGACAACTATTACATCTACTTGATGTAAGTTCAAAGCCACGGAGAACAATAGCTCGTTACTCAATATTTATTATGCACGATTAAATATTTCATGTAACATGTTCTTAAAATATAAAAGTTCACGTTTATTACGCGGTGATTTATCACAATTAACTGATTTAACCGTATTTTAAGTGCCTTAATGATATGACCATTCGGTGTGCGTGGTTCATTTAAAATTAAATGAGTAAGAAGAAAATGTATTTTAATTTTGATAGTATTTTATTTACATTGAATATTTTATTTGGTATCTTTGGTTTGAGTAGTAGAGCGTTCTTATTTATTTAAAATATAGTATACAAGCTTCGAGTTTATACGGTGCCAATGTCTCACAGAGAACTCTGAAGTAACTAACAGTCGTTAAGTTCTGTTCTATCAGTGATATACCCAGATCCTGTCGAGTAATATTTAGGATGTGTTCTCCCTTCCACTGCTTGACCTTTTCTACCGAAACGGTCAACAATGCACTTACAAACCTTTCAGTGTAGTAAGTACAAAAACCGAACTGAAAGTGAAAAACTGAAAATTTGAATAACATTCAACTAATACAAAACACTTACTCCCAGCGAAACCGTACTAAACCAAGCGGAAACTTGAAAATTTTAGAATACACTAACAATAAATTCACATTTATTAACTGAATTTCGGCGAGCGCCCTCGACCGGTGACCCGCCGCACCTGCTGTGTCCGTACCAGAGCTGGTGTGAACTCGTTATACACGTGGCTTTCACGTGTTACGCTCGAATTAAACCGGTCACGCCCGCCGACTATGGAAAACGGCAGTTACATATTGCCGTGTTATTGTACTTGCGACCTTTCCGAATTGAAACGTTTTAGACGGTTCAGAAGGCTATGGAAATGGAAATGTTACTAATATGAAATGGTACGTTTATTAGTGATATGGAATTCGTGGAACTTGGTAAAGGAATTATTGGCAATATAATTTAGTAAAGCTTATTAAAGCTATTGCTGCATTATGGCTGCTTTTTTAAGTCTAACTTTGCCATTATTTCATAAGATTGTTTTTTCCTTTTTATTTTTCTTTAGTCAGTTAGATAGGTATATTTCAAAGCAGCCCTATCTTTGACCTAACACTCCACCAATATAAAAGGCTAAGTATGTCATAGCAATTATTTCAGTTTAATTATTCTCATGTGTGTTTACAGTTGCCACTAATGTGAAGCTATAAGTAATACATGAGTATTACATTTTAATTATTATTAAACTATATCTTAAGCTATTTTCTACACAGTTATACGCAGCTTCAGCGAATTTCGGGAGGCTACAACTAAATATATCAATATCTATTGTAATAACATTTTAAAATCTAATAGCCTTTGTTAACATTTTGATTTACACTGATTAACTATATTACAATTATATTCACACCAAAAATGTAGGAAGAAGAAGGAAACCAATGTTAACAAAATAAGATTTTGAAAATCATGGCTGATTATGGCAAAGCCAGAAATAAAATTACAGCCCACCTTAATCACACGCATGACAAAATTCAAATTATATTTCTGCATTTCTGATACACAGAACAAATTACAAAAGAAGGCAATGAATTACAAACCAACATTCCAATTTACGTAATATTACATAAACATTGGGTACAGGTCACACAGCCTTTTATTATGTGAGACTTCCTATATCATTTCTGTAAGATAATTACAATATTAAAGAAGAAACGAAATATGAAGGGCAAAACGGATGGAACAAAAGACAAACATTTTTTAAGTCTAATTTCTTTAAAGGGTTTCTGGGTAGATTTTATTCTCTTTTATAATTTGGATTTGTGAATGAAAATGATCTGCTATCGTCAGGAGAGATATTTGTATGCAAAGTTATTTAAAGATGCTAGCAAGTTTTTATGAACAAAGACCTTGTGAATACTATTATACAGAGGGGCAGAAATCTAGACATAGCGCGTCACTCTGCAAGAGAGAGCCATTTCTCTTCTATAAATTATTATACTGACTTTTTAAAACTATAGATATTCAGAATTTGTTTCCACAATCGTCTCCTGCGCTCAATATTCGTGCAAATAAAAATATCCGAAGTATTTTCTTCAACACAAAATATTCAACAATATCTATTCTATTGATAGAAAGCTAATAATTCACCATGAACTGTATTAACATTTTATTACCTCGAATTTATTTGTCACCGAATTCATTTAGAGTGAAAACGACTCATGCCCAGGCGAATTTAATACATGTTTCCCAAATTGACATCTGATATTCGCGTGGAAAAATCCAGGTCATTTTTTGCGCCAAAGATGGACTGTAATGTGGGTTGGTAATATCCAAAGTAATTCCTATGAGGATAAAGTGGAATTCAAACTAGGTCCGTAGCCAATATCCGAATGAGGACATCGAACAAATAACCCTTTCGTATAAAGAGTTATTTTCCGATAGTTGTAAATAATGAAATATTTTTTTATTACTGTACGTAGTATTCAGTTAGAACTGTCATAGTGGCCTGAACTATGCTGACTTTTCCTCTTTTAAATTCTCAAAGGGAACGATTCTACGAACTTTCAGCGACCTTTTGTTTCAATAGATAAAATTAAATAGGGCAAAGTGATATTGGGTTTTGTTATTCATTATCAGCCCGGAATTAGGAATTTGTGCCCGATATGGTTATAGGCTCGCCCCCTATCACATCATGGAACGGAACATACAAGGCGAAATGTGGCTGTCCTGGTGGCGCCTCTGTCTACCCCTTCTGGGCTAGAGGCTTGAGTTTATGTATGTACATACATATATGTATGTATGTATGTAAAAATAACGGATCGCGGATAACAATCCATTGTCAAGTGAATCATGTAAAATTTTAAATTATATAAAACAAATTAGATTATCCGACCTATATAAGAGTATGCATCATAATAACAATGGTACGTTTAAGTGAGTGATGGTAAACCAAACCGACAAATAAAACAGCGTATCGAATCCAATGCTGATTTTTTTAAAGACGTCAGTGCATACTTAGTATATTAACCGTAATTTAACCGCTAAGAAAAACATCGAGAGGAAAACGTGTACATAAAAATTTAAAATAGACATCAGTTTTCGCCAGATAACTAGACGAAACAGCAAATACCGGCAGAAGCTTTGTAATCACTTAGTCGTGCTATCGTAAATAAAATATTCTACAATAGCAATATAAAAATTCAGGCTTCAAGAATAAACGACGTCCACAAATCGCGGTTCTTCGCCGTCTGCTCAAGAATTAAAATAGTTTCAAGACACCAGTTTTCACGATTCCGAGCCAACTATTACGAATCTGTGAGTATGCATATCTTCGACCTCCTGAATAAGTACATTTTGCATTTAGATGGTTCAAGTTGTAAAATATTTCATTTTTAGATATATTTTTAAGTTTTTTATTTTATTACCACTTAGTTAGGTATTTTATCTATTCAGTCTGAGTATATTGTTACGTATATACGTTTAACCTTAAAATAATTATTAAATATTTTAATTAACAAACATATTTGTATTAACTATGAATATTCTTGTGTCTTATATAAGACATAAGAATATTCATCGCATTTTTCAATTCCATCGTAACGAATTTCATACACTGCTTTTACCAAAGATCACAATTCATAAAAGCAACTGGTGTGTACCAAGATTATCATTCCACCAGGAAGCACCAACAAATTCTGCTTCAATGGACACGTTATGACGTGCACAAGGGAAATATTTCTTTAATATCAATTTTCATACAAAAAGCGTACTCCAGCAGAGCCCCACAAAAGGCAGTTCCATTTTAGCGTTTGCCGATAAACGATAGTCATTGCGAGAGTTCAATTTTGAAGGGCATTGTCATGGTAATGCTGAAGGCGTGAAGGACAAGAGATTCGAAATAAATTTATTTAATAGACTTTAGGAAACTTAGGAGACGGGTGGAAATGGCTTTTATTAAGGTTAAATCAATGGGCTTTGAGATAGTGAAGCGTGTAATTAAAGTCTAAGCAGAAAACAGAGCTGGCGAATTTTAGATAGAAGACTATTGAGATCTGAAAGTTCAAGGAGCGAGTCGAAATTACTATTAAAGTTGTTGAAATATCTAACGCTTTACACAGAGGCGATGATTAATCTTAGGTATATTTATTTTGCAGAAAGTTAACATAAATTGCCACCAACATCCAACGCTGTATTTGTTGGTACGTGGCCTCTAGGACACGGCATATACTACCATCCAGTCACAATTTTCACGCCCTATGCATCAAAGAATGCGTTATTGCACCGAATTTCACTCACCTTCCAAATCATCTACCAAGGGTAGCAACACAAGGAATCATCGGAGCGAATTGTTTCTCACTCAAATCCAGTCGGCCGCGTTCCGTTCACACTGTCTAGACATTACAAACACTCCTAGTTTTCACATTAGTTATTTATCCAGCCGTTGTTGGTTCAACAAACTATGTAATTAACCCACTGTCGTTTCTATTTGCTAGCGTTTGAGCCGCGTGCGGTTTTGGATAAAATTCAATTTAAATTTTAATGTTTTTCGTCGGGACGGTTCTGTGCGGGTATAGATTTGATGGGTTTCTACAAAAGGCTCTGTCTGTGTTTGATATGTTTTATACTAAAGTTTGTATTTGTGCTACACAATACTAGTGAGGTCATAATATACCATGAGGTCCTGACTTTAGTTTGTGAGTTGGGAAAATTCACTTTGTGTAAGTTTTCGGTTTTGAAAATCTCATATCTCATATTTATTTATTTCTTGTCGTACGATCCATTCTATCGTTTTTGGTTGTCTGGAAGAGATCGCTTATAGCGATAAGACCGCCAATTGTACACGTTTTTTTTAAGATTTATATTTTTAATCGTCTCTGTACTTTGTGGTGTTCAATAAAGTGTTGTGTGTGTGTGTGTGTGTGTGTGTGTGTGTGTGTGTGTGTGTGTGTGTGTGTGTGTGTGTGTGTGTATACGTTGCCGGGGATTGTTTTGTAAATGTTAAAAGATGTTACAAAAAGAAATAGATTCATTATAGCCGAGAGAAGTGCAAAAAATACAAGTTAAGTGTCAAGACTGGTATCACGAAATTAAATGATATGTATGTATGATTCGTATATAATATGTTAAAGAAATCATTTTCAACAAAAATAGCAGTAACAAAAAGGGGAGAAAACCAGACAAAAAAGGCAAATTTCGTAGCAACTTGAAGAATAAAGACATTAAAAAATTACAGCGATTCAGTTGTTAACAAATCCTTTTAAAACATTCATAAAATTAATGCTCACCGTTGCAATTAAAGTGCAATTAATTTTGTCTACGACGTGATTAAAACACCACATTCGAAGACATATAGTTAGCCTGTTGCGTGTACTGTGACTACGGTTTTCGGGTTTACTTGGGATATTCCTTACTCTCTTTCTACCTGGGGGGTTACTCTATGATCCGAAACGAAGTTCGAATGTTCGGAGGTCGTACGTAAAACTGTACGAATGTGCCTAAGTACTCCACGAAATGTTCGAATCGTCGTACGTCGTAACCATAGACTAAGTTCAGAGTTAATGATAAGTGTCATAGAGAATATAACTTTTAGAAATAGAAAACTTATAACTTACTTCGGACGTCGAACGTTCGAATATTCGAACTTCGATTCCGATCATAGGGTAACCCCTCTGGTGATGTCCCGGCTTGTGTCAGGGTCCGCTTTTTAGTTCAACATTGCTATTTCACCCAGTCTTTAGGAGCCTTGACCTTGTAAGAGCATTGGCTTTAATATTTTCCTCAACATCCAGCCGAAGCTTGTATTTTGATTTGAAAATTCGTAATGTTTTGCCTAGGACTGGAATACATGCATTTAGCATGGTAATAGGCATCACATTTTTGAATGGAAATAATTTCGGTTAACCGCAGGAGATATTGGTTCCCTTTCCGCGTAAGCTCATACCATATTAATTATGTAGTAAAGGACTTCAATATCTCAGTACCTAAACATTAAGACTCAAAAAATCGATCAAAATTTTCCAAATTGATATTCTCATAAAACCGAGGATCAGTTTTAATGGATATTTTACGGATACAAGATAAAGAATAAATTTTCTTCCATTACGATGTTATATCCGAGAGAGGCTTCGCGTGATCGCACATAATGTCTACCATGTCAATTTCTAAGGTCCGTGATCGAAAATATATTTTATTCGTTAAGTGAGATTTCATTGCTTATCAGATAGGAAAAAAGTTATTTTTGTTTAAGGGGGATTAATTGCAGTAAGTCGAGAGTACCGTTGCGAAAACCATTGTTAGAACTAAAGGACTATAATATTTTCCCCTGCAGTTACATGTGCAGTTCTACGTAATTACTTGAAATAATATATTACGGTGTCTTGCGGTTGCAAATTATATTTACCGCCTATTGTACTGCTATCTAATATAATGTTTTTTTTGTCAAGCTTCTGTATTGTACAATAAAGATTATAAATAAATAAATAAAATTATTATCGAAAATCACGAAATAAGGCTTATATCCCAGATTCCGTTGGCTATTAAAATTGTTTTTAATTGTAGTAGTTTACTTATTTCGACGCGTACCAAAATTCCCAATGTACCGTCTATTTAAATAACAAATAGATACACCCAACAGCCGCATACATAGTTCTGATCCCACATTAAGATCAATGAAGTCTTGTGTCGTGGGTATCAGAAACTACGAGAGACTTTGGTCTCAAAAACACCCAGGCCCGAAAGAAATACTTGTGGGCATCACAAACATTTGTCTTGGTACGGGGATCGAACCCGCAGCCTCTCGTTTCACAACCGGCGTCTAACTAAATGCACCACCGTGGCTGTCAAAAATGGTATAAATAAAACCAAATTCTAAATTACAAACAACATAAAATAATTCAGCTTTCTCTCATAGGAATATAATGAATGCACAATAAATATAAATATCCTAAGACGGCTTGCAGACGTGGTGAATATCCTTAAGGTTGTACGAACCGCGGCGCAAACCGTAACTAATGTATGCAGTGACAGCAAATTAATTTCTGAGGTCTGTACATCCGGCCATTTTAATGGAAACGTATCCGGTACAGCGATATTTCTTAACGTGTTTAAAAACAAACCTTCGTGCATTTTCACGTTTGTTTAATTAATGTTTCAACGTTTTCTTTGTGTAAATTTTTGGCTGGCGAAACTTGATTTTAATGAGGATGATTTATAGGTTGTGCTTTACATATTCTGAATTACAATTTAATTTAAAATTCTATCTTTATATTGTGGTTTATTAAAATTTACTTCAGGGAAATTGACGTGAAGTTATAACTTTGCTACGGTGTTTCCATGGGGGTGCCACTCTCTTGCATTCTATTCATAAAGGTACTTGTCGCGCCATCTTGAATGCATTAGACACAAACCACGGGTCCAACCTGATGATCTTTTTGTTTAGTATTACTAGATGTCGCGGCAAGTGCCAAAAAAAATTAAAAAACTAAAAGTATAAATAATAAACAAAATAAGCAGTCTTGCTTTTTAATAATTATTTATATTCCTTATTAATTTAAAAAATTCAAGTATATTTTATTTATTACTGTAACCATTTTATTACATTCTTTAATTTTTTTAATTTATGTACATACCCTCTTTACAATTTGTGTCAAAAATTGACACAAGTTTTTCGAAAACTTTCGTGTGTGTACTACTGCGATTCAATAGCTATAATTTTGCGACTTTGGCTTTTAACTGGACTTGTTTGATATCTTTTGCGTTTGACCTCGGCTTCCTATTACTGGATTTTCATACTTGTTTTCCGATTTGGCTTTATTTTACTGGATATTTCAAGAACAACAATGGCGCCTAGGAAGTGTTTATGGAAGTGCTATTTTGAAATGGTGTGTACGTCTGAGGACGTTATAAGCCCTAACCACTTTGTTTGTACATAGATAATGCAAGAATCTTTTCCTCCGTGATATATCTTCTGCCTCGTGGTTTACTTTTGTACTTCATTTGGAGTTTGCTAAATACCCGGATGGACTCGGGCAATTTTTCGATATAATTTAAAAATTGTGCTGAATGTAATAATTTTCTTGCACTTTCTATTTGATTTTTGCATTTTAAAATCATGTTAATTGAATTGTCCTTAATTTCTATCAGAGGTGCATGTATATATTATTTACGCACACGAGGAAACCCGTAGATGACACATAAAAATATAATACTAATTAAGAATTATAGAAATTGCAGCATTAAACAATTTATATCTTGAAAACTCTTGAGCCATATTTGATTATGCTTAAACTAAATGTGAAAAGTCACCTAGTTTAACCTGAGAAACAAACATACAAAAAGACATAATATATACATGCACATATGAAATTTTGCCTATCTATTGAAACATCGACATAGACAAACATGCAAACATTGCGCAATTGTAACAAAATGATAAGTCCGTTTTTATGTCGGGTAAAAATAAAGATAATGTTATTGCAAACGTGCTGTTTTTTTTAAATACGGCAAATTGGTGCCAGTTCTCTTCGTTTTAAAACGAAATTATTGGGATTTGGATACAAAACCATGAGCTGGTGCCGAATTGTCGTGACTTATGACCCCTCCATTCTTTAGATAATAAAAAAGCATGAGCAGCACCATCTGGTGGATTTTATTTAAAACTGAATATTTCCAGCGACATCTCGCCCTCAGCAGAGTAAATTTTTTTACCTCAATATTTTTGAAGAGTGGCATATCTATTTCCTATATAGTGTATTATCTATGGGTGTTTCGTTCGGCGAATAAGTCACTTAATATGTGGTAGTAAGATATTCTTATACTTCCTTATAGGGTCCACCGTATTCTATGCATTGAGAAAATGATTTTGGTTTAAGTTGACTATTGCGGTATCACTGTTTTCGGTTTAGCTTCAACAGATCGTCAAGGCACCCATAATACGATTTATGTCGCGAGTGTTCATACTTCATAGACAACGTTGTACTTATCCAGCGTCAAATCAAGCTTACTTGTTGCCCCATGGCTGTTGCTTGTTTTTTTTTTTATTGCAGTGAATGGCGATACGAGCATGCCATACGCCTGATGGTAAGAGAATAGAGATACGACCGCTCATGAACAATAGCATAACCAAACAACACCATGAATTACGAAGCAATGCTTGGCATTCCACTCGCCATCCTGAGATAAGTATTATTACGTCCAGTAGTTACTCCGAGTACAATGTCCTTTAAACCTGAACACAACATATCATATTTTACACTGCCGTTTGGCGGATTAGACATAGCGGTGATTCCTACCCGGGCGGGCTCTCACATATCATATACCTACCACCATCAATTTAATAAGTGTTAGTACATCTATTCACAGAATGTAATATTAATAACGAGCAAACAACTTATTGTCTGAGTGAAATGAGCAAAACAATTTGAGCCAACAGTTTCAACTGAAAATTTGCTATTTACAAACACTTACGAGAGAATCCTATGTAAATATTAAACATCCTTGGACCCATTACGTTTACACTTCTCGCAAGCTGTATTGTGTGTTTAGAACTAAATGCTCATCTATTTATGAAGATCTGGCTCTATTACTTCTGTTTAATAAATGAGTGAGTTCATAATATGTTGGTTATCATTTATACTAAGTATGGGTAGACCGGAGCTAGTTTAAAATATGAATGTTTTTGGCCGGATGGTACATCTGTCTAATAGAAACAAGATATTAATTAATTATCTATCGCCATTGATTTATATTCTACCGATAGACGAGACACGTCATAGAAATAAAGTGCCAAATATTTCAAAAGCACACTAGCGACATTTGACGTTTATTGACTGGAACTATTGCAAAAATGGTCAAAGAATAACAAAACCTCTTAGACAGATAAGACAACAAAATAAATTATTTTTAAACGTATGCTATAAGGCGTATTGCACTCTGACTGTCACGAAGCAGACTGGTTTATGTGCGGCGCATGCACTGCAAGTAGGTGGAAAACGTTTTGCGCACTGAACGTCTTATCTAGTGTAACATTGATATCGATGTGTATCGCCTTTTGCTATTTCTGAAGGCTTAATAGGCATTACACGTCACTTCCTTCTCCTACTCCCTTACTTTCATATAATTATCAAGTAATAATAAATCTAGCTGCATCGCAATGCTGTTTACATGTTTACCTAGCGCCTATCTTGAAGGAAGCAGATGCTATGGATATAAGAATTGTGTGACGCCATCTGACAAAGATGACGCATAATTGTGGAGAAATGTTATGTTATTGCTATCACCAGAAAACGCGTTTGCTTTGAAAAGGAAACATTTCTCTTGCATTAAACTAATGATACACCGACGAATCTAAATATTGTAGGCTTAATAACCAGATTTACAAAAGATTCGTCCGAAATCCTTGGAAAAAGGAATCTACTTCACTTAACACGAATAGAATATCAACTTTTATTATAATTACTTGTGTTGTATTAGTATTAGCATGAACTTAATTTTAATTGGATAGAATTTTCCAGGCTGTCAACCCGAAATTCAAATGATCTCGTATCCAGAAACATCACAAAGTGCTTGTTCATGCAATACTTACTGGCATCGTCAAGAAATTTAACTTTGTATTCAGCACAATAACGGAGCCCACTAAATTAATTTTAGCAAGTTAGTTTCTGCGCGGAATTCTGTATAAAGGGCCAATTTGGCCCGGAGGCCGGTGGCTCAAAATGTCTTGAACGACTTGACGATTTCGGTTCGGTAACAGCTTATGGGTCGATTTATAAACTATTGGCTTTATGGTTTCAATAGTCCGGAAGGTATAGCCTATAGGTTATTGGTGTTCGGTTGTAACATTAAAATGAAGTGGGTAGTTGCAGAAAACAATATGCCCCGGACTGTAATTTATAGTATGCCGCATTCGATAATCCTCGTAATTTAAAGTCTTAACCCTTTCGCAATATGGGCGAAGGCTCTATCTGAATGTTCATACATAGTGAATAAGGTAATATAACCTTATTGCTTAAATTTTGGATACTTAACTTAGTTCTAATTATTAAATTAGCTGAAAATTTGCTGTTAAGGATATAAATTGTCCAATAAATTTATATTTCTCGTTTCTGTGGGTCATTTTTCTTCAATTCAACATTAGTGTACAGATATAAACAACTTACATATTTTAATTAATCGAGATACTAATCGCTAAACCTCGTTATTTAAACTCAACGCTGACACTTCACTCAGTTTCAGTCTAACTTCACAGCTTTGACACTGTTCAATATTTAGCTTCCACTTTAATATCAGTTCGAAATAATATTTTCAGTATAATAAACTACACACAAAATAAATGGAACGTCACGTAAAGTGCTGACTCAGACTTAAAAGCCGTTCGAGTGACTATTAAAACGTCAAAATTCTTCTGCGTATTTTCACAAAGAGGCGGATTCTCACGAGAGGCCTATTCTTCGTAGTAAGGTCTTCTGGAACCGCGAGTAAATATAACGAAGGCCATTAGTGTGCCTATTGCGAAATATTAGCGTTGCCAATATCACAGCAAGGATTTTGAAATATAACGCTAAAACATTTTTATTTTTTTAAAGCTGCACAATAAATTGACTATATTTTACGCATAAAAGATGGCTATTATTATAAATTAACACTCATCAGTAACTGTATCATGATTCTTAATAAATCTACTTTAATCTTTATCGACGCAAATTCAATTTTTCTACCTCGATAATGTCGTCGTGAATGTTTTAAATCGATATACTAATGTATGACAGTTTCAGCATAAAAGAATGAGTAAAACTAAGAATAAAGAACCAAAAAAACAAAACAGTATATCAAGGCAACTTACCGAATTCCTGCTTTCGAAGCTTAATAACTCTGACAAGAATGGAGGTCTGCGGTTGCACTAAACACCATTTGCACCAAATTGACCACAAAACTATTCAAATTAATTGAAAAAATCAGCGCGGCAGCGGAGCACGCACCCCGCGTTCGGAAGCGCACTCGGAGCTGTAGACCAGAGAGAAGGCAAACGAAAAGAAACTACCCACAATTTGATTATAATTGTGATAGAGAAATTAACTAACGCAAATATTAAAATTGACTTTTATTATCATATTTTTATGTTGTAAACCATTGTTTCGTTACAATTAAATTGTTTTAGTTGCAAAAAATATTATTAATTCGTATTTGTTTGATTGCCGAAACAAACATTTTGGAAGGTCCTTTTGGTTTTTTGTAATGTGTTGGGTTAGAAAGCCACATTCTTTGAAGCCTTTAGGTATTTATAGTAAACAAATAAATAAACGTGTAATGATACTAGCTTAATTTTTCATGAGCTCCTTAAACAATCGACGCGCGAGGCGTCTCAGATCGCGGAGCCTTATACGAAACGTTAAGGCACCCATGCTAAAAAACATTACATAAACAAACTAATAAGCAATCAAACAGCTTTTAATTAACCAACAGTAACATTACAATCCGTTACACTCAAATTTGTCGATAAAATCAAATAATAAACAAACATTCGCCTAATAACATTGAATGCAAAGTGAATTCGACCGCGTTTGAATTTACATCAATAGGTGGTGTTTCTATTAAAGTTACGAGCATAGTGAATATTATTTATGGCTCAATTACAACAGGCCACGCCGATAGTTCAGTCATTAATTTAAATTGAATTATTAAGTTTGCCTATATCACCAGTTTGGGTTGACCTCTGTCTACATACTGCCCCGTGCTTTGTCCTGTGTATTCTGGGGTGGTAGGGTTGGTCATAGAGATGGTTGGCTATGTTTTTAATCTGTGGCTTATTTATATTTTTGTTGTTTAGTAAATAGATAAATTTTTATCAGTAAGGAAAAAAGCGCCATTTACACGGGGAGAGTTTCACGTGGCGAGAATCGTATTCCATTATCGCATGACATAACCACCATAAGATTATCGCGTTCTGACAATGTTAAAACGAAGATTTTTTTATTTTTTATAAACACGATAATCATATCTTCGAGGCAAGAAACTCGCCACGTGTAAATGGGGCGAACAGTTGCATGCAAAAGTGATTTTATTGATTAGGCAAATAATATAATATTAATGCATAATATCATATTCATTGAATATAGACTGCCTCGGTGGCGTAGTTGTACTACGGTATGACTACAAAGCTGAGGTCTCGGATTCGAGTCCCGGGTCGGGCAAAGTGATATTGGATTTTTCTATTCATTATCAGTCCGGAGTCAAGAATTTGTGCCCGATATGGCGATGGGCTCGCCCCCTATCACATTGTGGGACGGAACATACAAGGCGAAATGTGGGTGTCCTGGTGGCGCCTCTGCCTACCCCTTCTGGGATGAAGGCGTGAGTTTATGTATGTATGTATGTATTGAATATAGACGTTTTAGATACTAAGCTTTTTTCATACGGAGACGGCAATAAAGGCCTTATTTTAGAAGGTATAGATAATAACGATGTTGTCAAAAACATATAACAACATATCATAACTCACATCTCGATTAGATATTTAAACAATCCTCAACATGAAAATACAATTTTACCCAATGTTGTCACTTTTTCTTAATGATTTCGCCCTGGAGAAAAAATAAACTTACGAAGTATCACAGATTTTTTTAAAAACATCCCTTTAAAACATCAAAGCCACACTTTATTTAACAACCCTACAAAGAAGGTACGAGGGCTCTATCGCAACTGGTAATCAGAAGGGTGGCCGATTATTCCACAGCTTACACCCTTATAAAATTTAAGCCACCGGGGTCCGATTCAGTGATTAACAACTACGCGGTACCTTCGGCGGATTGTTTGAGACGGTGTTAAGTTCAACTTAATGAAACTTAAGTTGTATCCGTTCTCCAGACACCGTTGTTACAGTAAGGGATCTTGTTTATTACAAATAATCCCTTTTGAAGTGTCTTCGTGAAATCAGCTGGCAGTTTGGCGGTTTCGCTTGCCATGTGAGTAAGGGTTTCTGATAAGGGCTAGGGGTTCAATTGCTCTGACGTGAATCGTGATACTGTTTTGATTAGGTGTCTCGTTTAGTACAAGTAATTGTGGACTTCCTGTCTTTGGAGAGTACTTGAAGAAAACATTCCTTTAATAATACTTACATACATAAAATACATAAATACATAAACTCACGCCTTTTCCCCTGAAGGGGTAGGCAGAGGTGCTACCATGACACCCGCATTTCGCCTTGTATATTCCGTCCCATGATGTGATAGAGGAAGCTTATTGCAATATCGGGATAATGATTAGAGAAATCCAAAATCACCTTGTCGGACTCGGGTCTCGAACCCAAAACCTCAGTTTTGTAATTGTACCGTAGTACAACTACGCCACCAAGGCAGTTAAATAATACTGGTAATCTTGAAATTGCATTAACGAAACTTCCAGGCAGTATCTGATATCAGATTTGCGTATTAAATTCACTGCTTCGGCTTAGTGAAAGTATAAGGCTTAGTTCACCTTTCATAATGTGAAATCATGGGAGAGAAGTTGATATATCCCTTCGAAACACAACGCCGGATTTGACCAGAATGTGGTATCACCCTAAGTATGCTCTTCTATAGGCAAAGTCCTACCATACTACATCAAATATATCATACATTCTACCATAAGAGCCGGTATTATTTATAAAGCAAAATAATCACAGTAATTTTGATCACTAATATATAAAAAAAAAATATGTGGTGGCTAATTTACTAAACTTATTTATATTCCCACCAAAGTATTAAACGAAAAATTATTTATGAAGTCATTGTGATATTGGCACAGAATTTTCCGATAAGGAAATTAATTCTACCAATTCTCAATAGGCTTGACGGCAATTTGACGGACATCAACTGTCACTCTGTTTACAATTCCCGACTTGGAATATTCCAAATGGATTACAATGACCAAAATGTCAGTTAAATTAATGTTCATCAATATTATTTGAAAATACACGAAATATTTTATTTTACCATCGGATTTCAAACCATACGTTAGTAGAATAATAGTTATACTTGTCATTAATGTTACTTAAATATTTTGATATCATCCGCTTACCTGACGTCGAGCGTTTCAGGAAAATAGACTGATCTGAGGCCACAATTTACTAATCTAATACTTGTTCAACATAGAGTTGATAAACTTACCCATTCAAACATACATTGTTAGTACATAAATTCATAAACTCACGTTGTTTTCTCAGAAGGGGTAGGCAGAGGTACTATCAAGACGTGCCCACGTTTCGCCTTGTATGTTTCGTCCCACGATGTGATAGGGGGGCGACCCTATCGCCATCGGGCATAGTTACTTTTGTGGGGTATTATTAGGTTAATTAAATGATAGTACTTTATTAAATGATCATTTAAAAAAACAAATTCGTTTACCTTCGACTTAATTTATTTCAGTAAAATCCTTTGCAGTAAACAGCATGCAGACACATTGTAATTTTATTAACGTTTTAAAATAAATTGTCTCATTTTTTCTTAATCAGCCTCATCCGTCATTGTATAATTTTATTTCACCCACCAATCCGACGCACCACGCATGGTAAATGCGAACAAAGGAACAAATTAAATGGGCATATAATTTTGTCACTGATTTAAACCGCCCGAAATGGGGAGAACCAATGGCCGCGCTATCCGATGTAGATAAACATTATAAACCGTCAAATGAAATAAATTTGTCAGTTTGTTCAATAAGTTTAATTAATAGATTGATATCTCTTATGACCTGCTAGTAATTTCGGACTGGCTCTCAAAACACTAATGTGTTTGATTATTTGAATATATATTTTGTATTCTATGAATTAAATTAGTGGCGGTGTATAATTGTAAATTGTGAAGTCCTGGAATGGACGTCCGAATTGGACCAAACATTCTGATTGCTTCATTATAGTTGAAATACCTATTTGATTTGTTTTGTATAGTATTGCTAAATAATAGCTTCTTCTGAGAATAGATGTTAATACCCCCAAAATTCGCCTATGTTCCAACGAGCCAACTCATTTCTAGGGTATTCACGAGCGTCCAACACTATCCATCTTATTTTGTTGATAGTTCGCAAAGCTTAGCTAGTACGGGATGTTGAAGTTTATAAACGGTATATTTCTTACGGTTAAAATAAACATAAGTCAACTACGATAAAATTCGTAGCTAAGAATGTTAGTGTGTGGTTTGGGTTAAAACCTGGGACCCATAAATAATAGTTCCGCCCACTGCGAAACAATCACAACGAAGCCCCGTACTTTGACTGATAACTTGCTGTGTTGTATAAACACTATTACGCGATGAAAACGTTTATAAAACATAAATATGAATAAAAACTAATAAATAACGAACTGACAAACAGTTGTGATACGAAGTTATAAATCATCCGTATTGTAGCCACGGTTAGGAAACCTAATTTTCAAATTTATTACTCTTTCGGACACGCGGCCAACACTAATCATAATATGTAGATTATATTACTGTTGTTGGAACTTATCGGATTGTTATCTGTATGAAATATTTTGATAAAGTATTTTTGTGGAATTAATACGGTAAACGAGGATTCAAGTGGAATGGTCATAAATATGTACTATTGAATTGGTATTCTCAATGTTTTATAACAAGTGCAGTTCAAAAAAAAAACATATCATTTGTTTTTATTGTGCGGTGTCTGTCGTTTACATAATCTACTTTAGAAATACTTGAGAGACCGAACTACTCAACGTAGGCCATGTTGAGTAGTTTGGTTCCTGTGGGTTGGAATGATAATAATGGAAAATTTATTGATGATATTTTTTCTAAAACAAATAAGGCGAAGTAAGAAATCAATTTACGTACCTACCTACGTGGTTTTCTAAACGGAAAAAATGGAAATTTAGTTGCATAAATAATACCTATGTTTAACTAAAAATGCAAATAACACTAAAAACGTAGAAACAATAACTATATTAGTTTATAGTTGTCAGACATGCTAATTAATCAAACTAGACACATTACAAATTACGCAATTTGTTTTCTGAGCAAATAGTTTTTTAGTTGTTTAATTATTAACAAGTTGTATAAAATGGAATAGAAATACAACATGAAGAGCTGACATTGTACTGTTTGTTCTTACGTTTAAATATTATAATATGTTATATGTTTGATATAGGATATATAATAAATGAATATGTTATATGTTTATCCCAATTAAGGCCTGATTCTTTATGGTATGCTCTTTATTGTCAAAAATCCAATATGAAATATTTTTTGTATTTATATCTGACTCTTTTAATATCTCCAAACCGTGGGGAGATTTATTAAACTGTATAAATTCGACAATGGACATCGCGTCGGCTCCGTAAGGCGATATAACTTCCAAACTCATTTTTAATATCTACCTCCAATCCCAGGCGCGATTACCTACCAATGGAATTATTCTTTCTTTCGCAAAATAAAAGATAAGCCGGCAAGGATTGGTCCATTTTTTTTCGAAGGGTTCTGTAGATATTCTCTATATAATATTATGTATCTGTATAAGCCTATGTACGTACCACTGTAGGGCAATGGCCCTAATGTTGTCTATCAAATTTAAATTAAAATGTTGTAATCTCATATTTCTATCTGACTTAATGGTTTCTTAGGTTTACGCGAATATTTTCAATCTGACTTATTAAAGAAGTATGAATCGGTTGATATTATCTATGGAACCAGAGCTAGAAAATGGCGAGAGGCCAGGAAAGTAATAACCATCAACTAAAGACGAACCGTGGATACAATATTTAGATTGCATTGTACTTGTCATTAGCTGTATTTGTCACTTTATCATAATGCAATTCACTACTTCTTGTTTAAACCTTGAAAATATTATGACAGCTAAGGTTATGAACCAATCTAGTATACACAAGACCACTAGACAGTAATACCATATGATGCAGGATACTAAGAAATTCAACTTTGCACTATAAGAGACAAAAATCAATAATTCGAAGAAACAGAAAATCTCACAAACCGAACTAAACTGGAGAATTTCGTGCTACAGCTAAGAAAGCTCACTTGACGTTCCTTCAAACTCACCTTCGTACAAACCGTTCATTTTGTGGCCGACGCACCCCTACACGCCACTCCCTTCATTTCCATGGAAAGCGATCGGGGGCGAGCCGATCCAGTTTATTGAATTCAAATCACATCGGGGCGCGACAAAGAACTTCGCAACATCCACTGATCTGGTAATAAGAGTAGTTTCATAATGTCTGCGCTTATTCACTCGTAGTCGGGGGCAATCACATGATAATAATATTGTCTAGCTTTTAAATGAACTATATTATTCCTTCGGTTGCAAAGTAATTGAAATTTAATTAAATAAATCTTAATTGTAAATTAAGATTTATTCCATAGATCATGTCCCTTTGTATTCACTGTTTATTATTGATAATAAAGGAAAACATCACATGGAAACTTTAATATCTAAGAATTATTTGCAAGAAATTTCTGCTTAAGTGAAGACTTTTCCCAGAAATAAGCCAGGACACGGTCTAAAAGCCCAACTCTCTATCACGTCAATGAAGTAGACTGGATCAGCACTGACCCAACTAAGCCACCATTACAGCTAGTCCAGAGCAACATATTGGTTAAACCGCTGATTTAACGTTGTCAAGGAAGATATTATGAGCGTGTGAGATGTTGATGATTTAAAGATATACATT
This sequence comes from Deilephila porcellus, assembly GCA_905220455.2. NCBI lineage: Eukaryota > Metazoa > Arthropoda > Insecta > Lepidoptera > Sphingidae > Deilephila > Deilephila porcellus. The sequence continues at coordinate 2,521,428 of LR999977.1, read as the reverse complement.
AATTACTTATCTGAGTACATTTTATGGAATGTGTAAACATCAATTTAATTTTAAAACAAATACAATAAAATACAAATTGATGTGGGTAGTCAGAAGTGGGGCAGAGTGGGGTTGTTCACGATTTGGTATAAATAGACCAGCATTGCTTGAAGTGAGACAGTGTTGTTCGAGTCGTGGAGCAGGACATTACTCTGCCCCCTGTAAGTGTAAATCTGGCTCTGAGTACCATTAACAAGATAAGTATAATTGTTGGTTTATATTACTTTAGTAATTATATTTGTTTTACTAATTTTAATAGTTAATATATTGAAGTGCGTGGTGGCCTGTTGGTAACGGACCAGACGCGGCTGCCTACATGTTCACGGTGGTCGCGGGTTCAAATCCCAGGGCACACCTCTGACTTTTCGGAGTTATGTGTGTATTGATAGTCAATCACCACGCACTTTAACGGTGAAGGAAAACATCGTGAGGAAACCTGCATACCGTAGCGATTTTAAAGAATTTCTACGGTATGTAAATCCGCCAACCCGCACTAGGCCAGCGGGGTGGACTATATGGCCTAACCACTCTCTTATCGATTCCCTCGATTATAGAGTAGGCCCGTGCCCTGCAGTGGGACGTATATGGGCTGATATAGATAGATAGATATTGAATTAATGATTATAATGTTACAATAAGAATATCAATTAAAGTATAGCAGTATTTGAATATACTTGTGTTTATGAAAGATGTATAATAAATAATAATATTGGAATAAAGAATAAATATTATGTATTATTATTATATTTTATTTGTATTTTGTACAACTCTAACAAGCGCAATTGCAGAAGATTATAATATAAGCTGATAGACCAAGGTAGAAGAAGAAATTATCAATAACGACCCTACAGAAGCCAGCAAGCATTCACGGCTTTGTATATCAAGAAAAAGTAATAAAATTAACTCAATTTAAATCTCGTTGAATCACAAAAGCAGTCTGTAAAGTGCTTACCGCAAAAACGAATAGAAGTTCGCGAGACAGTATAAAAGAAGCGCGAACAAAAGTTGGTGTTTAACACGGCACATTACTTACATCCGTACATGTAACATATTTGCATACAGCAAACAAAGCTATCCGGGTGTAATTAAACGTCAAACTGTGAAGGGAGAAACTAAAACAATTACTATACCGCTTGGTGCGAGCCATAGGCGGATCATTTTATAAGATTTTTTGGTAGTGTTTTTGTTACATGATATTACATACATACATAAACTCACGCCTTTATCCCAGAAGGGGTAGGCAGAGGCGCCACCAGGACACCCACATTTCGCCTTGCATGTTCCGTCCCATGATGTGATAGGGGGCGAGCCTATCGCCATAACGGGCACAAAGTCCTGACTCCGGGCTGATAATGAATATAAAAACCCAATATAACTTTGCCCGACCCGGGATTCGAACCCGAGACTTCAGCTTTGTAGTCGTACCGTAGTACAATTACGCCACCGAGGTAGTCACATGATATTACAATTAATAAATAAATAATACATCCAACAGTCATATCCCAGTCCTGACCCCACATTAAGATCAATTAAGGAATGATTAGTCATCAAATCAATCAATTAATCAATAGATTATTGAAATACGCTGCTTAGTATTCCGTAGCACAATATGACTGTGTTTTTAATGTATCGCACCCATCCACTCATATAGTTAAATTGAAGAAACTGATGAAAGGCTCTATTAAAAATATAACTTTGGCATAAACATAATGTTTGTGTAAAATCAAATTCAAAAGACGACCTCAATTATATTATAAATCCTGGTCCGTGAAACGTGCAACCACCCTAATTAATTAAATTATTTACAAAAAAATTATAATTATCTCCAAGCCATGATCACAAAATGGTAACAACACGAATATCAATAGTTATTTTTAATATATTAAAAATCTAAAATCAAATAACCGAGTCTAGCAGTATCATAACGTTTCATTATAATTGAGAGTGAAATGTTCGCTTGAAAATGGTTAAATCTAAAGTTTAAAATTAGTTTAGAAATGGCTAACAGAACGAACATATCCCTAGTTAAATAAATAAAAATAAGCATGAGATCGTTTAATTTCCGCAGCAGTGAAGGCTTAAGCCTAAAGTGAAGTGGCGTTTTATTTTCGGAAAATGGAATTTTAGGCTGCGTCGGTGGCGCAGTTGTACTACGGTATGATTGCAAAACTGAGGTCTCGAGTTCGCGTCCCGGGTTGGGCAAAGTCATATTGGATTTTTCTATTCATTATCAGCCCGGAGTCAGTAACTTGTGCCCAATATGGCGATAGGCTTGCCCTTTATCACATCTTGGGACGGAAAATACAAGGCAAAACGTGGGTGTCCTAGTAGCACCTCTGCCTACACCTTCTGGGAAACAGGCGCGAGTTTATGTGTGTATGTATGTATGGAATTTTTGAATGAAGCTTGGTTGGTATGAGTAGTGGTTGTATATATGCACTTATATGCAATGTGTAACTAACTATACACGAACACGTCGTAATTGGGTATTTGACTATCATCGAATTTTTGTATTATTTTGCAGACAAACGTAAGTGCCATTAAAACAAAACATTTTTGTGAAAACAGTGATAAAGTAGCTTGTAACATGAGGCAAATATTAGTATTTTAAATGAAAGAGTGGGGACGTAGTGGGGACATCTTACCGTCTCTTTCACACCCGCACGCTATTATGCACTATAATGCACAGTGACGTCACTTACTTTGTTTTGCATCCCTTTTTTATTACCCCCACTACTAGATTTAAAAAGTTTCTAACTTGTTTAATTATGAATGGATTTACAAAATTCTTTGTTTGCTCGATTTTGGATATGGATACTTTTTGATTAATACAATTTAAAAAAATGAGTCAAATACCCAATTCTATTATATAATTTTCCATATCGTTTAAGCGATGTGTAACTATGTCGCATCACTGGTTGGTGTTGCGTGCGTTGAGACCAGAATGTTTAGCTGGTGAACCATGCGATTTTTGGTTCGATTTCCAGGCTATTTTGCTTTGTCTACTATTTCAAATTTGTAAAATATGGCATATTCTACGCGGGATATTTACGTTAATAAGTCATATTACACAGGTATCAGATTGTCGTCTTACAGCCATATCATTCTGCAACAAACACAATACATAGTGTAACAAGCTCGCATACGTGCGATACAAGAAAAGATACAAGGACACTAGAAAATAATTGTATATTAAAAATGCTAAATAATTAATTACTTAAATCGACAATTGCTTAACACCTACACCATCCACAAAGCCGCGACGGGCATTTGATTAACTTTGGCAGCTTCGCAAGTTGTTTGCTAACGCGCTTCCGGGCGTGTGTGCTCGCGATTTTTATGGCCGCATCCTTTGAGAATTTCTCATTAAAATTCTTCCTAGCTTACCAATTAACTTGAACGGCTCGGATAAAAATAACAAATAAACGATTGTTTCGAATTCCATTAAACTAAATATGCGGCGTCTAACCAACTGCGCCACGGGGGCTGTCAATTAAACAATACATAGGAAACATGTAAAAACGTGCTAACAAGCCAGTGTAACACAGTTGTAACAAACTGACTGTGCGAGTCGCGTCTAGATTTAATCAGTCTAGTTGCTCGCGGCGCGGTAATTGTTCCTGCAAGCTGGATCCAGTGCGGCCATTGCTATTTGCTTTCCAAATTTGGAGTGTGAACTGTCGTGTGTATTGTGATAATAAGGAGCAAGAAGGTATTGCATGAAACGTTCGCAATGTTGTTAGTAGGAAGTAGATTGGAATATGGGAGAATTCAAATAGATACAAAATTACTTAGCCTAGACATTATCAAGATCTTCGTTGTATTTTTTGCCTAGTATAGATTATATTTGGTCTGTTCAAACTAACAACCTGAAACTAGTAAATATATTTTTTAAAGAAATCACCGCGACTAACGTAGCAAGAATCAAATTGTATCTTAATTTGTAACTTACTAGGAATACGATCGGCGGACATCTAAAATTAATAATCATATTTATTATTCCCCATCCTTTGGTATAACACAGCCTTGGTCAATCAAAACAATAAGACACTAATACTATTTACAAAGCAACTCCAAATTCCAAATATTCTTACAAGGATAAATCTTTATAAAACTCGCTAAATTCCAAATTCCACGACAAATCCGGACCGGGGCACCAAATTCAAGGTCCCTTAATTAAAGGACGGACCCGGCCGGCAAAGGCCTTTAATCTTGATAGTGGCATTAATAAAGTCGCATAGTTTGATGCAAAATGTTGTATGGACGTTTCAAAGGGGAATTTTGGCTTCAGCGCCCGCGTGGTTTGCTATAAAAAATCCATTAGACATTATGTTAATGGAAGATGGGGTGAGTTTTATGACGCTCGAAAATATACATACATACAGAAACTCACGCCTTTTTCTCAGAAGGTATTTAACTTGATTTTAAATATATATTTTAGACTATATATTACTATTCAATCACAGCAACGCTATCCGATTTTAGTGCATGTACTAGTATAAGCATAATTAGACCGGTGGTTAATATAAGATGAACCAATTATATGATAGGCACCCTTGATAAAATAAAGTATTATATACTTCTAAAGTAATTAATAAACTTAAACGATTTACATTAATATACAAGTATATTAAAGAACAACGAGCAAACACAAATTGAGAAATAATTTCTCTAAGTAAAATCCACATAAACTTTTACCCACGGAAACGAAAATACCTTTAAGTTTAAGACGAAACAATGTAACAACAAAACATTTATTTAGTTCAGTTAATGTTTCTCTAAAACAGAACGCAACCGTTGAACGCTGCCTCGATCCGCTTTTGATAGTTGCAGTCGGATTCTTCGGAAAGTTGAACCGCAAAAATTACCAAGCCGCGATGCACACACTGTGCCATTTAGTTTTCTCCAAGGCCGCCACTCTTGGCAAACTAGTTCCAAAGTTCCACTGAATCCCACTGTTGGCAATTTTACACATTTCAAAGAGGCTCAATACGGACCAATAAAAACGAAAAAGAGCGCAGCTGTTAAGGTTCTGGGCACAATGGCGGCGAAATGATTTATAAGGGTTTTTAATTTCGAATTAAATGCAATTTTGAATTTAAAATTGATGAAAATAATAGATCTACTATAATTTTTTGTGTATATTCGTGCTTTAGTTATTTTTAAACCTAGTCAAATTAGTAGTAACACTGGAGCCGCAAAGTTGATATATTGCACTTGATGTTAAGTTCTGTGCTATCCAAATACAGCATTTCTTTTTTTTTATTATTTGTCATCAAAATGTTGTATTGTACTTGTACAAGTGGAGGAATGCTGGTGCTTAATGATAAGAAACACCTTTTTTAAGCACCAGCGCTCAATGTTATGATATGTATCTTTGCTCGTTGTTCTTATAAAAAATGTTTTATAATTTGAATTAAAATTGTAATGAATAAATAAATGAAAATAAAAAAATTGAACTGGAACAAAAATTTGAAAAATTTGAATGATTATTGTTTACCTGTTGTAGACCGTCTGATTATAACTATAGGTAATATCTTGCTGGTGGATAGTCACTCCGTTTTTGCACTGTACCGGTACTGTTCCTATATTGTAATTACGTTAACATACTAGTAAGTATGCACTTAAAAATACTAAATAAAATTCGTTCTATCCTCATCAAAGATTTACAACTAAATCCATTCCACTATGCCGCGGCCTTACCGCGATGGTGTGGGTATTTCGGAAGCTGTCCGCCGTCGGAACGTCGGTAAAACTTTGTACTAGAGGTGACATATGCACCTTAATAGAACTGAAACTTTATTGCGGTTTCCATTTGGAGATTTGGGCTATTTCTCTCATTGTTTACTTCTGTAACGGTATTTATTGGGAAAGGATTATTCTGGACCGTTGCAGTTTGTGTTTCTTTTAGAGAATGGCAAGTTTGAAGATGGAAATATTTTAAGTAGTGATAGTGTAACAGTTAAAAATTGTGTCAAATTAAACTACACACCACTAATTAAAAATTTGAATTGGATATTCGTTTTTATTATTTTTGTTCATTTTACAGGATAAGGACAGAAAGAGGATAGATGTTGCTACAAAAAAGTACGAGAGAGAAAGGAAAAATAAAAATCTGAATATTTTGGGTCATTCACTGCTTCCGAAATTGCCAAATGACAAACCGGAGATCACTTTAAAACATTTAATTTAATAACTGTGATACATTAAATTAATAAATATACAATTGTTTTTCACAATGAATACTATAACAAATCCGCAGTCGTAAGTTACCATAAAAACCAGGAATCCTAATGGTTTCTTAGATTTACGCGAATGTTACACATTGAAATAAAACTATATTTTACGGATTTTATCGCGATTTGGTTGTTTTTTACATTTCAACAATCCTTCTCGAAATTTCATCGTTCAGAAACGCCACAAATAATTCTGAAATATTATTCTCAATGAAAATCATTTAGGGTCAATAATGCTAAAATTCATAAAGCTAAACAAAGTGAAACAATAAAATATACTACTAAATCTTAAAAGTACGCAGTAAAACAGCAATGACTTATAGACATAATAACGCAAACATTTCAGTGAAAAATACACACGACTCCTGTTTTATTGTTGGTGAAACAACTTAAGAGAAGCTAAACGCAAACAGACAAAAGCTTCTAATTTATTAAAGGCATTAATTTCTTAGCGTAGTGTGGACAGTGTAATTATTTTGTTTAAGCATTTTGTAACGAGCTCGCCAAGTTGGCAACATGCTACTCTGTTGCTGTTCTTTATATTTGTAACTCTGTGTTGACTTTATATTTGTAATTATGGGATAGTAGGGAATAATTTTATTAACTTCAAATACTTTGAAGAATACTGGTCATATTGGATTCGTAGGTCAAGTGATAAATCGCATTTTTGTGATGATGCTTCGGAATTTTCGGAACAGTTCACTTTATTTTGAAGGAGGTTTATGTTCATTAGTGAGTCTTTTGTAACTGAATAAGAGTAATCAGTTGATAAGAATATAAACATCGAAAACAATCGATTTTTTTAAACTTGCTTCAGTTATCCAGGACAGACAGTTCTAATGCATTAAATATTCCATAGGAAATTCTAGGTATTAAAAACACTCAAATATATCTAGCATTTTCTCGGGTACACTACTGATTAATATTGTATTTTGCACTTGCCTTGCTTATTCACATAAAACGTATCAACCCAAAAAGCCATCAATCTACATGATAAGTGGACCGTACGGGCTTACGTGAGTAGTCCACATACGGAAGCTTTTAAGGCGAGGAACACGTCTTAGTACCGAATTGCCAGCAGAATTGTGCGGCCGAGATACTACGAGCTAGATATTTTTAAGTGAAAATGGAGATGCATTTGTATATACTATTGTAATGGTTCATTTTGAAGTCATACTTTTAAATTAGTATACAATGTAAAGTTGGAATAAAAGCAGCTATCGCGACATTGACAAAAACGAAAATTTGATTATTGTTAATTATATCATGATTGACATATCAGCCAAGAGGTATCGTGCTTAACCAATATGGTATACTGCGGGATGGTAGGTTTCACATGACCTTCATTTGAACTAGATTTTACATGACTGTTTCCATCACCGTTTTTATTCATTGATCTCACCTATAACGTTAAAGGTCAGCCTGAAGATAATTTCTAAACCTCAATTTTGAATTTGTCTTTCGCTATCACTTATTTATTTATTTATCCTTTATTGCACAAAAAGAAACATTTACAGTAAATAAATGGCATAATAAAAAAATTACTACACTTACTCCACTAATAAAAAAAAATACATACATACATACATAAACTCACGCCTTTATCCCAGAAGGGGTAGGCAGAGGCGCCACCAGGACACCCACATTTCGCCTTGTATGTTCCGTCCCATGATGTGATAGGGGGCGAGCCTATCGCCATATCGGGCACAAATTCCTGACTCCGGGCTGATAATGAATAGAAAAACCCAATATCACTTTGCCCGACCCGGGATTCGAACCCGAGACCTTAGCTTTGTAGTCGTACCGTAGTACAACTACGCCACCGAGGCAATCAGTCGAGGCAGGCAATTAAAAAAATATTAGATATTTAAAATTAAAACGGTTCTACAATAAACGTGAACCTATCAAAAGTTTCGCTCCATTCGACTCTTTTCTTTGTACAAGAAAGTATAAGGCCAGGGACGGCGCGAGAGGTGCGTTTGTACAGCGAGCAAACATTTGCCTCGAGTGTGGATTTTATAAGATCAAGTCTTGCATTCTATTCGGTTCGAATGTACAAACAAGAATCTAGTTTGGGTGAAATTATCTTATCTACTTTAACTGCTGGTGTTTCGCAGTACTTTGCTGCAGATATTGTTTCTTTTTTATCAAAAGGTCGTATGATTTGGTATTTTCGTGTCTGTGTCGTGTACTTAACGACTTTCTTAAAAACCTTTGTAGTTAATGTGATATCGGGCATCAATGTTTTTTTTTTTTTTCAAATAAAATTTCATGAGTAACTCGCGATATTACTACATCAGGAATGGATTCCATTTCAATAAACTTTTTTGCTGGTGGTAGGTCTCTCATATGTGAGAGGCCGCCTGGGCAGGTACCACCGCAATGTCTATTTCTCCCGCCAAACAGCAGTGTGAATGCACTGTTTTTGCCGGTTTGAAGGACATTTTAGCCAGCGTAACTACTGGATATTATGACACTTAACATGTCGTGCTTCACGATGGGGAGCGCAGTGGAATGCCAAACATTGTCTTGTAATTCATGGTGTTGTTTGGTTTTACTACTGTCCATGAGCTGTCATATCGTTAACATAAGGCGAATGGCATGCTCGTCTCGCCATTCATCGCAATAAAAAAATGATAATAAAGTACTTTGTACGCGTACGTCACAAAACTGAAGAGCTGTTACAAATTCCAGAGTGTTTCATGGTGTTAGTTTTAACACTCCATCAATAATAAGACTGGTGACATCTATTGCTTTACTTAACATTAAGTTTATTGATGTATTTTGTATTCATCATATTAATATAGATTTACAGAGAAACACCAAAGCTAAGGAATTCAAAGCACGTAATTGGAGGCAACAGCCATAAAAAGTCCGTAAATATTTCGACAATATCTGAGTATAAATCCATCTGATTCACAGAAAATATTTACTGCGTACTGAGTAGTTCGTAGCTTTAAGAAGGAATCGACTAGAAGCCTAATCGCTTTCTACGTATTCATGCGGGATGATCCCTGGGGAAGCCGCACATGTCAGGACTCCTTTTAGTAAGTGAAGACGTTAAATATTAAACTATCACGTTGGAACTTGCCCCAAAAAACGTCCAATGGTTGCGTATTGGGAAAATTTCGAACGAGTCTTGAAATATTTATTTCAATCTCTATTTTAGCCTCTCTATCTTTATATTATGTGGAAGACTTAGAAGATGCCGTGCTGTCAGAACATATTCAGTTCATTTAAACTAATTACTTTGGTCGCAGGTCTAATGATATTTACTATACGAGCCTAAAAACTACTAGAATAATATGCCTCAGTAACAGAGTATAGGGAAAAGTCCAAGGTGGACAGTTTATCGACTAAGTTCCTAAAATCAATAACGTCTTTGGGTCATTATTCAGTACCATTGTTCCACAAATGATAAGCAATAGAACAATGGAACAAGATTAGATAGATGCTTTGATTTCCTAATTATTTTGAACTAGCTAAAATGAACCTATCCTACATCTTGCAGCAAAATCGTTACAGGAATCCAATAAAGTCGCAATTTGGCTAATAAATACCTTCCACAAAACGAAGTCAATTTGCACCAAATGAATCCAGCTAACCAAAAACGTCGGGCCATTTGGCGTCTCTTCATCGGAATGGCCCCTAGATGGCTCACCAAATTCATGAAAAACGTACATCCGTCCAGTTTCTCACATACAAATGAGCGTGCGAATGGCAATCAGCCTTACTCGCCGAAACGAACGAATGAACGAACGAATCTGTAACCCTCATTCGATACCCTTTGAAATATTGATGACTGATCGGCCCAAGGGAACTATTACTCGGAGCGGATCGTATCACGTTGTAGCGGAGGTTGAGGCTGACAATTTTAGAACTTTTTATTACCGCCCGTGTATCGAATTTTATAAATCTTTATGCCCACGCGGTAAAGTTCACTTTCGCGTGAATTATTTAAAATGCGGATGAGTGAGCACTCGACCGGATTTTCAACAACGTGAAACAGCCTTCCTACCGTTTTATGAGCCGTGACAGATTGGAATAAATGCGTTGAAGTGCAATACAGGCTTCAATGCGGTATAAAGATGAATGGCTGTATAAAAATAAATATGCATGGGTTTTTAAAGCTGCAGTATAATAGGGTTACACACACAACTGATATTTTTTGTTCATCAATATGTATCTGGGTTTTATATCTGAGGATTTACATTGCGCTTTTTGTGAAAAATATTTTCACTATTTATATTCTCCAAGGCTTGTAACTTAATAGAATTTATTTTGCTTTCATTAATGTAAATCCAGGATTTAAAATGACATAGGGCCTAATACTGAATTCAATTTCTTTTCATCATTTTGTTATTTTAAGATAGTATAAGATGGCTTACCGTCATTACAATCCGTAGCAATTTTTTTATGATTTCACGAAATTAAAAGGCCTGAAATATTGCTGCATATTACGAAAGGATTTTGAAAAAGCAAAGATCTTATTAACTGTGATGAAGATTATATTTTAAAATAATACCTTAAAATAAACGTAAAAGAATAAGATATGAGAGCCAATGGTCTTACAACAGAGCATACCAAAACCTGAATGACTAAGATTGAATAGGTAAATGAACCCTTGCGTCGGCCGGAATAATTCTAATTAGAGAGATAAAAAAAATACATAACATAATAAAGGAAAATTCTAAAACTAAATCAACATTGTTTTATCCAACAAAAGAGCCATTACAATACCGCTCGTTCTCAAAATCGATGATAAATTTGCCATTAATATTTTTATATTAATGGCAAGGCAAATTTAAACTCTGCCAAGTTACGGTCAAAATTTTAAGTTCTCCGAAACACTTGTAGTGTGCTTCATAAAATTGGCTCGGTTTAATTGGCAGCAGGCCAGCTCTCGGGGCATCGGTTCTCAAATTTATTTATGACGAATTTCTAGTTTTGTACAAATTGGAAGGGTCTGGCGAGGTGTTATTCTCGACTTTATGTAAGTAGTTGGTGTAATTTTAAACCTTCCCGGAGTTTGTAGGAAGACGCCTGTGGATTTTATTTTAAAATTTTCTAACAAGCGGTTAGGCTTCTTGTGGCCTCTAAAAAATGGCTGTAATAATGCGAATAGAAAGACGTATTCCAAGCTGTGCTATCACTCTCAGAAAAAAATATAGGCATGAAAAAAGCAACGATGCAAGCATTTTCCTCAGCAACATGTATTAAACTTTTGTTTTTTAATAGCTTAAAGATTAAAACGGTGTTCATTGATTTGATGTCAGTATTCGGAAGGTGTAAATTGTTATCTAATGGATTTGGACCTCAACAATAATTAAGACAAGGGATGGCCGGAAATTTCCCTCTGTCGACAAAGATAATTAAGTTTAGAGGAGGCCATAGCCCAGCAATAGAATATTTTAGGCTAATATAATCATAATGTAATGTGAGTAACACATCGAACGAAAGGCGACAGCAAAACGGGAACTTAAAATCAATTTTTGCGCTCTCTAAGGCTAGTATCACATTATTAGACATAAATAAAGGAACAACGGAAGCACTACTTGTCTGCATACACCTTGGGGATATGGGCTTGAGTGTATGTAAACTGCCTTAGCAGAAACAGGATCATATCTACATATCTAATATCCGAAGCGAAGCCATCGAGAAGCTAACTCCAACTTCACATTTCACTGACACAGTGTTCCGTGTTTGTTATTTCGTTTAACTAAACTCGGCACACTGCAAGTTTTAACCGTTGTTGAGCCGAAGTTGGAATGCATGCGCGATAACGACGTAATTATGCATGAGGTTGCTAGAATACAGAGATTGCATCGGCTGTAATCTAAATATGCATTGCCGAGTTATGTGGTAGCGCAGTTGGGCTTAATGAAATTTTCGGACAATTGACAATGATATGATGGAGAAGGTAAATGTAATAATGCTAAAGTTGGTAGTAACAAAATAAATGAAAATGTTTCAGCCGTTGCATTGGTTGAGTAGATGTACATATGTGTAAGCTGTGAACTGCAGGAGCCGATTCGAATCCCATAGTCGAGTAAACTTATTTGTGTGAATTTGTCAGTTTCAAGAATATTTTATGAGTTGCCGACGTCTGAAATTATGCGATTTTTCTGAAATCGCGATAGATTTGCCCCGTATCACAAAATTAGTTAGGCGAACTAAAGGCGGTAGGTACTACAAATTGAAAAATGCAATCATGAGGTTTCTTCGAAATACGATAAAAAAAATCACCTGTTTAATAAAACGGGCAAGCAACCTATGCTCTTGATTATAAATGTGTTGCAGTTAAGAAGCGAGAGACGTCTCATCTCATAACTTGAATTGCAATTACAGAACTGACTTAGCCAATGTACTTCCCTGGAAACAAGTTTAACTTCAAAGAGTTGGATCCTTAGAACTGAGTCTAGATTAAGAAATTCATAATTAAATACAGTAAATCTTGTACGAGTCCTTAATTTTACATGAAATGTGAAGGTTGTGAATTACGAACTCATAAACGCGAAATGACTTCAGTGCACTCTGCGTTCATAGAAAATTTGAGAGTTATAACAGCATCATATATAGTATATCTTTGAAGTAATTAAAATGAATCCACAGGAATTTGTCAGAATAAAAAGTAGTAATATATTACTCCGCCACCACTCTTCGACCGGGTAATGGCAGAATATCAGTATTTGCTCGTATGAGTGAACGTATACTGAGTCATCACCCTTTTGTTCTGCTGCAACACATATGCTGCTACACTTTCTTTTTTTTTGGTATTTATTATTATTACAATTTTTTTTCTTTGTTAACTTTAATCTTTATGTTGATTGTATATTGTAATAGTAGGTTTGTCATTTAGTTGTTTTAGTTATGTATGAGTGTATGTGTACTTTAATGAAGAAATAAAAATTTTTCTATTCTATTCTAATAATGCTCAGTTTTGGATCGACAAAGAATAGTTTTTAACAACCATGAACTGTTTTATAGGTAAATCCGTCATTGGTATTATTGGTCCTGATCTTAAAAAAGCGTCTTAATACTGTAATCTTTTCAATTTAGGTATTGTTTATTATTATTAACGTAAGATTAAATTGTAATGGTTAATATTCTTAGTGAGGGGTAAAGTCGAACACATGCTTGCAAAGATTATTACTCTAATTTCTCCCAAATTCAATATACCACTTCTGATATTAAATTTGATTGTCAATGAACTACTCATGCGGTGATACCAATTAGATGCGTGGAAACCACTTCAAATATTCCGATAGAATCGAATTAATGTGTGTACAGCAAGCGTGCTTACTGACAGCGTTGCTAGTCAGTTATCGATTTAATCGTGTAGTTCGTGTCTGTGACTGTTTCTAATCGAATAATGGCTGTTGAATCTGGGAGTGAAGTGACTTGGTAAGCTATCAGTAAAGGACTTGCTTAGTGCTCGAACATGCGTACGTATCGATAAATATGAACACGACGAAACACCTGGCACACTAACAAGATGTGGAATCGATAGTTCGTATCTGTATATTCAGCTGCATTATAGATGAAGCAATTGCGGCTTGAGTCTCTCATTTAGTTGGTGGATGTGGTTTTGCATTGCACTTAACCTTAGTATTTTAGTCGGATTGATAGGTACGAATTGAGGTCGATACTTAAAAGTTATTTTCGTGATTGATGATTTAAGAATTACATAACCGAGATTTTTTTAATCTGCACAAAAGCAGAATATTATCTTCATCTCCATGACTTTTCTGTTACATATAAAAATCTTAAAATAACACGTTTTCATCTCGTGAACTTATATCTTAATTTGTTGTTGAAGAAGTATGATGCGAATGACATAATTATAAGCAAAGAACCTCATCAATCGGTTCAGATCAGACCTTCAATACCATTATAAAATACGCTATTGTTGATCCTCCTAACGAAGCATCTATCATAGAGTAATGGATAAAAATTGTGATGACAGTTTCATCAACGAAGTTAAAAAACATTAAAATACTCAAATCAATGTATTAATGATTATATGCACTCGAACCAAAAATAGACAAATAATACCGCCGTCTTAATCGATGAATTCGGATAAGTTGATCGATTAAGACAAAGTTAATCGATTCAAAATGAAATGAGCGAAGTTGAGACAAAAGGCATTCGTTCAATCTTACCGTCCATTAAGTCGTTGCTTGGAGTTCTCCTGTGAGTAAAATGTTCAAATTAGTAAGAACTATGGCGACGTTAGATTGGGTCTTGTTAGTGAAGGATAGAATAATTTATTCATATCTCTACACGCGTACAAATGTATCCATGTAATTTATGTAATTACTTCGAAGACATAGTCATTAATATGGGTAATCTACAGATATTATACATAACTGCAAATGTGTTGCTAACAGCTTAAGTATAAGCTACGAGTTAATCAGATTTGAATTCTAGATGAAAGGGGAATATGCCAAGCTTATTATAATTTGGAGTGATTTGCAAACTTTTAACTTTAGACAGTCAGTGACCATTTTTTTATGCCGACACGGCAAATTTCACCCGATGATAAGCGCGATGCTTTAAAGTTTCGACAAAAAAGAATGACTCTCTATCTCAATAAGATAATCTCTGATCAACTTGAAAATGTATTCAGTAAGTTGTTTTTTTTTTATTATACTGCACGGCGAGACGTCATGCCATTCGCCTGATATTTCAATGTGTAACATTCGCGTAAATCTAAGAAACCATTACGCATTTAAAACAATTTATATTTAGATTTGTATCTCCACTAAACTACTAAAATGACAACACCCGTTACAAAATATCAATAGTTCAAAAGATCATTTGCGTGCACGAGACGTTTTCAGTCCTAACAAAAATCTTTAAACAAACCATTAATCATGCCTTCAAAACTTTGAGATTAACCGATGAAGTCAGGTGTAAGTTCACACTGCAATAATTATTCTTCATTACCCGAAATCTCATTGCGAGGTGGGTATTTTTTGTTTCTGTTACCCAGTGATAAATAAGGGAGTAAGGCGGCAAGATGAATGGCCCGTGCGAAAATTATCTCCGTCGGACTTACGTGTTGAGTAATGAAAGTGTGAAATGTACTCGTCATACACGCTCTTAGATACCGACTGTTCAACGAACTGAAATGGTATGTTAAATGCATTTGGTATTAGTTTAGTTGTAATTTAATCCGGTTTTATCCGTCAGTCAAGTCAGGATCCGTTATTTTCTCAAATTGATTTATTTTTCTGTATGATCCTTGTCTTCATTTATTAAGATTATTGCCAGAATTTTTTTGGTCAACTTCGAAGACTTAGCCGTATTTTGTTGAGGCTCTGTCCTAGATTGCCAATATACGTCTTAAAGAGACGTAGTAATGTAAAGATAAGCGTGAATAAAAATCTTACCTGTTTAGTCGGCCTTGTCGCAATCATTTTAATGTGAGAGTTCCGCGACAGAATTCAAAGAAACACTGGTATGGTCGATTATAATCGTAAATAATGATAACACAACCTTACATAACATTTTCTTAAGAAATTCTTAAGAATTAAACAAATTACAAAGTATCATTACTGTCTGCGCAACATGATCTATTAACATTAATTTAAAATTGAAATTTATATTTCCTTACATTTTATTTATACCAAAACAAATAAATACAATTTGTAAAATACGAAAAAACAGTTCGTTAACATCACGTACATCAATAAACACCTACTCGTACACGCAAAATGGTCACCTTTTTTTCCATATTTCGCGACACTCGCACCAAAAAGCCGCGCAAAATAATAAATTTGCATGTTGCAACAAAAACGCCCTCTAACACGGCCGTTCGCAGTCGCCAATCAATCCATATTTTTGCAATATTCATCGGTTAAAATTAAACAGCGTTCGGAAACCTCATTGGAAAGAGAGGCGTATAATAGATGCTCTGCGGGGATTTCACAATAAATTGCGTCCGTTCTACGGGGGTAATTGGCAGGTGACCGGTACGATTATTCAATCGGTCCGTTGATGAATTTAAGCTGCGAGGGCTGGCGTTTGCGTGCCCCGTGCGGTGCACGTAACGTGAACGTTCTGCTTTTGTTGCTTTGTGATTGGCTATTTTTGGGAATTCCGATGTAATGTTGCACTGCGCGGAGCAGTGGGTAGAACGCAATTTCGTACTGCGTCGGAGTGGCGTGAGTTTGTATATTGAATGGGGAATAACTGAATTGGTTCCAAAAAAACAATATATTTATTTAGGAAAGGAAAATGAGTCAGCCCTCATTGTTGCCTTTTATTAATTGTATCTATTATGGAGCCACCACAAAATCCTGTGGATAAAAAATACTCTGTTAGTAAACTAGGTGTAACCAGCTGTAGCCATGGCTTAGGAAGACCCGAGCGTTATCCATAAATTACGGGAAATGAAGTCGTTCTGCTTTACGACCACTTCTTATCCAGCTGTGAGGCATATTATATGAGATGATATAATTAAAATGAATGCATAGATCTAGAATTGAATTTCAAAACCGATCAAACCATTCCCTCCTTAGATCTAAAGATTAATAACTAGACAATTGAGACCATCTGGATTTCCAATATCATCCTCAAAGAGTGCACAGAAATGAAATTATTCAATCTAACAGAAAAAAACTTTTCATTCACTGCTTCTGAAAGAGCATCGCAATCAAAAGGCGCCCCTTTTCTATTTAAATTAAGCTTATTTTCATAGGCTAAATGTCTTTTCGCTACATTTAGGTTTCTTTGGAGGTTTCTCCAAGGTACAGATGGGATTTTTATTAAAAGTTTAATGGATATCTTTATATCATCTGCGTACATATCATGATATATTATGTATGTAGATTGAAATTTCGGGAATTTTTAAATAGCAGACTTAATAGGCAATCAGGTTTAACGCAGCATAAATGGATTGACTTAATTCGAGCTGTAATACTGTCGGTTAGACTACAACGCGACGGAACACATTTGTTGTGGCGTTGGGTTAGTGATGTTGCCTGTATTATAGCTCTTACACTTGCTTTATCTTACGCACTAGAATTTTAATTCTGTAAATTTTAAGATATTATTTGCTATTCTTTAATTTAAGAGCCATCATTTTTCTTAACCTTGTACGCTTGCTTGTAATTTCTCATTTCGTAAAGTCCACGATTGTTGGAAGCCCTATAATTAGCAGTAGATCTTCTTCTGTACGCAAAGCAATCACAGCAAACAATAAGGGATACTCGTCATAGAGATCCACAGAAGTGTGTCGTATTCCGGGTTTAACCTGCGATATATAGTTTCGACCAGTCTTGCAAAATTGTCCCGACCGCCGCTGGATATTCGGTCTGCATTTGTATCCACTGTTACACTTTTTTTCATGCCGGAACAAATAAACTAAAAAATCAGTCGGTGTCACTGTCTGACAATTTAAAGATTCAGAAGATGATTAATAATATTTCACGGCAATTCATACCTTATCTACTGCACTTACTATTAGGCGCATTGCAGCTTTGTCGTGCCATAAAAAATATACCAAAATTAATGTACTAGAATAAAATTCCACTAAAAATAATATTTCAGCAGTCACTTTCCAACTGTAACGAACTAAAAACACATTACCTCGCCGCATCGTCCATTTTTATTTCATCTCAACTAAACTTTCACATTAAGTGTGTCCGCAGTTGCTCGGCTTACTTGTAATCCTGAAAGGGTAATATTTTAACTGAAGAGGGCTCTCTCTGGCGCTGCACTAAAGTGTTTACCTCAACCATTAACCCCATTACGGTATCTAGTGTTTTGACCGCCTCTTCAATGTAAGCCAACAAGCTATGGAAATTGCCGTGCTTAGTTTGCTATGGAATCTCCACTGTTATGGCTTTGGCCTATTTTATCAACATAATTAGTGGGAAAGTTTTCTTTGTGATGCAATTTGTCGCATTTTTAGTTTAAATTGGAGTTATCAATAAAAAAAAATTAAAACCATTTATTATAACGATTTTACTACGTGCTTCTCGCAATTTGAAAACATAATCTGTCGGTGACATCAATGTTACCAATAGTTGACGTAAAAATCCGGATTGTAAGGACGCAAGTTCAATCTTCGTACCGAAACAAATTAATACCTTAACATCAGGTTTAAACTTAATGATCACGACATACACTTCACGGTTTACCATAAAACAGGAGACAGCTACAGCTCCTTTGAAAAATATACTGTTAATAACATTAATCTTTTTCAATTATACCTAAGAATTAACATTACAATCACATTTAGTATAGATGATCATATTACATATTCATAATCATATTTATTAGAGGATGGCCTATATTCAGCAGTGGACTTCTCATAGCTGAAGAGAGAGAGAGAGCAATTATCACGTTCTGTACTGTACTGTATCGGCCCATATACGTCCCACTGCAGGGCACGAGCCTCCTCTATAATCAAGAGTACGATTGAGAGGTTAGTCCATATGCCATATAGTCCACTACGCTGGCCTAGTGCGGGTTGGCGGACTTTACACACCGTAGAAATTCTTTAAAATCGCTACGGTAAGCAGATTACCTCACGATGTTTTCCTTCACCGTTATAGTGCGTGGTGATTGACTATCAATACACACATAACTCCGAAAAGTCAGAGGTGGGCCCTGGGATTTGAACCCGCGACCACCGTGAACATGTTGGCAGTCGCGTCCGGTCCGTTTCCAACAAGCCACCACGCACTTACAATTTGGCGGACATGCACAACTTAAAAATTTTATTCAAATCGCCATAGTGTGCAGGTTTCTTCCCAATGTTGTCCTTCACCGTTATAGTGCGTAGTAGTTACCGAGTAATCTGTTCATAACAAATATACTAACACGAGATACTAATTCGGTCAATTTATAATGATCACTGACGTCAGATTGCTCGCATTAATCATTAGTTTGTATGATTAATTTTGGCAGTAGATTGCTAATGCGCGCGTGATAAACATTTATTGACGTTCGAAATATTTAATTGTGCTGTAATTACAACGTAAATTTTTAAATAGGAGTTCGGAATATAATTTGTAAAATAAATACTCGATATTTAAATCAATTCTTGCTGTCAGCATGCCAATATAAAGGATAGCTGATAGCCGTTTTTTCGTTTCTTCGCAATTTTATTACATGAAAATAAGTGCTATTTCAAAAAATAGACGTTAAAGTTTGGTATATAGTCCAATACAATTTAGTGCAAAACCTTTTTTATTGAAAGCATAACTATTCATAAAACAAAAATCGCTGGTTCGATCCCCGTACCGACGCAAAGTGAGATAATAAAATTTTGTGTTTAAAGTTTTTAAATTTGGTTAATGCGAGACAAAATATTCGACTAAGAATTTGACATATACAAAAGCAGATCTCTTGATTGTAAAGGAGGCTCCTGTTCTGCAGTGGGACGTATCCATATACTTCGCCATCAGCCCATGCTGATACAGTACAATACAAACGCAGATATTATGTTTTTAACTGTAGGAGATTATGCTTGGAGATGGGTTGGAGACTATGTCCTCCATTGTTTTGGTTTGGTACTATATATTATAGGTCGCAGCTTTCACATCAAACTCAAGACAAAACACTATTATAAGATAAACTCCGTTTTTATTTCAGAAGCGGCTTGGTTGAAAAATCTTTGTTTTAATTCTTTTGTTTCAACCATCTTTTATCGTAATGATAAAATTCTTGGTTCACAATAGGCTTTTTGTTTTGACGGATCGTTTCGTATTTTTCAATACCTTATCTTTTTCTTGCTTTCAATGGACGGACGTTTCTGAGACTTTCTGTTTCTAGGTGTTACTGTGTTAAATTCTATTATAATAAAAGACCTCGTACTAAAACTGCCTTACTGATTTCAGCCTCGTGTCAGAGATAAGTTACTAGTGGCTTTGAATTTGTTTTACAGGTTTGTAGACTTTCCTTTGTTGACCTAATGATTCTTGATTCAAATGAACTAACGAATTTCTAGACAAACTTAATTCCGAATCGTTTAATATGTGGGTATACAATAAGAAATTATATGTTGAAAATTAAGACACTCAAAAATGTTTTAGAGTACTGTGTTTGCTAATGCAAAGGTGAAGAAGACGCAATGAAGGTATTTCTTTCTCTGTCTTCAGCCATAGAAAGTCCACTGCTGAACATAGTCCTCCTCGAAGGATTTCCAATTGTGTCGCATGCCGAAATAAAGTTATCGCCTGTCGCCAGTCAGTCTGGAAAGACCTGGGGTGATCAGGACGAGTTATCATCATTTAGTCACAAAGCAAAACCTGACATATCTGTCAGTATTATTAAATAATAAAAGCCAGTATGTTCTAAAGTATTTTAGCACTTTTGACCCCTCGTGTCCCTTGAATATGAGCTCTCAAAGTAACTAACTTAAAATGTCTGAAAGTTTTAAACGCCCAGAATAGTTTCCAGCTAATGGTGGTCAACCGTAAATCCCTAAAGGACGCTCTATTAGCTCGGTAGTTAGAAGGCTGTTTATGTACTGATGGGGTTTGATCCTTTACTGGGATAGAAACTTAGGCGACCAATCAAATATATTTTTTGTAATATCTATGGTGTGTAAACTGCCTCGGTTCTGCAGTTGTACTACGTTATGATTGCAAAGCTGAGGTCTCGGGTTCGAATCCCGGGTTGGGCATAATAATATTGGATTTTCCTATTCATTGTCAGCCCGGAGTCAGGAATTTGTGTCCGATAAGGCGATAGACTCTCCCCCTATAACATTATGGGGAGAAAAATACAACGCAAACGTGTGTGTCCTGGTTGCACCTCTACCTACCCCTTCGGGGATAAAGGTGTGAGTTTATATATGTGCTGTGTTTTTGTAGCATTTTAACAAAATTACATACATACATAAGATCACGTTTGTGCCGCTGAAAGGACCATAGGTGCCATTAAGGGCACTCACAGATAGCAGAGCTCATTTCTGTCCCAACAATAGAAAGGCGGGTTATATCCCTGCTTAAGTTAAGATGTCTGAGATCAGATTTGTAATATACATAGCAATAAGTTCACTTACTAACAGCATAGTAGAAATTTAAACATTAAAATATATGTGTCATCACTGTTATAACATGACATATTAAAGCCTCATTTAAACGGGTAGAGTTTCAACGCCTCGAAGATACGAACACCAAATAATAATCAAAA